>CM046880.1:150013532-150628532 GCA_025667525.1 Glebionis coronaria | reverse complement strand
TTTGATAAGTTTTATAAGTTATAAAACTATAAACATGATTTTTACGACTTTTTCGGCTATTAATGTAAAATTAACGTTTTTCGCCAATTAAAACTTAGATGATCAAAACCGTCTAATGTAAAGTTTTCAAAAATCATATACTGATATATAAACATATATAACAAGTAAAAACCGATAAAACCCGAACTATAAAACATACGGACATTAACGGGCTAAGTTAACGTTATTGGACTAATAATATAACAAAATGGACTAAAACACTTATAAACTTATTTATTGGGCTTAACCCATTTGGGCCCAACATACAAAGTATAAATACTAATAATCCAAGTATGAAATGGATTAACACAAGTTAATAAACTTATAATAGGCTTATTGGACCTAAAACACGTAAATAGGTAAAACTAGAAAACTAGTATAAAAGTTATCGACACATGACACTAAAATGAGTAAATGAGAATATGTAAACCCACTTGATCATCATATATATATAATCATCATATGTATACATAATTGTTATTTTTATAAAGTCATTAGACATGAGTCTAAGACGAGTATTATTTGTCTAGGTTTTCGTGATTGAAGCACGCACCGTACGTCCGAATTGCCGATAACCCGCCTTCCCACATCAACGTGAGTTCATAGCCTCGCACACTTTTAAATGTTTTTATAAATGTTTTATAAACCCGCGAGGGAGATAACATGTTAGTTTTACTAAAATAGGACACCATTTGTCCCGATTGTTTGTTTATTGATTTGGACCCGAATGATTGTATGACCTGATTGTATGACCCGATAAATGATTAAATGACCCGATAGATGAAATTAAATGGATTATTAAAGTTAGGTTATGTCACTAAAAGTCCCATTAGCATGAATTGTGAACTACCAGGATTGGTAGACGCTTATGCATATAATAGTACTATTTGGGGACGATCACCCCAGTTCGCGCCTTGACGGTTGATCCCCGTTGTGCCACGTTGATCGGTAAGCGAATTTATGTATGAGAAGATTTCCATAGCGTGACCTTTGTGACGACACGCTAATTTAGATGGGAAAATTGAGTATCGGGTTAGCTACCCGTTGTTTGTTTTAGTAAGGTAACAATGTCATGCGGCTTATAATAATCCAAACTAACGAAATACTACTAGACGCACCGAATTACGATGTATTGCCTGACTAGCAATACAGGGTCATACTATTGATATTATGTTCGTGTTTTGGTTTTCATAACCACATTCATATAACGGTTTTTATTTTCATACAACGTCATAAGACGTATTGTATGATGTTTTTTCGACATTGGCTCGTATAATGATTTTTAAGGCAAATGCCTATATTATGATTTTCGATAAGGATTTGTATAAAAATGACTTTGGCTATTTTATGGCCTATTACAATGATTTGTACGAAATGATTTTCGGTAATAATTTTATATCGATATTATATTGATGGTTTATTAAACTCTATGAATTCACTCGGCGTTATCGCTGACCTTTTCTTTTAACATGTTTTATCTCAGGTACTTGAAGGTAATTCTCGGGAAGACAACAAGACTTCATGGCCCGCACCTAAATACTTATTTCCATTCAAATACTTTGTAAAACTTTGTATGAAATAATATGACTTGGGACCTATGTAAATTTGATATTTATGAATGGAAATGCTTTATTATTAAACGACGCGATTTTTATGCGTTGTCTATGATGTGAGTAATGTGCTATCCCGTAACACCAACTAGTCTTCCGCTGTATCGAGTTGTATAAATTTGGGGGTGTTACAGTTTGGTACCTGAGCTCTCGTTATAGAGAACGAAAGATTTTTAAAACCAAAGTTTTGAATAAAACATTTCAAAATCTTTTAACTATAAACATTTTTCTAAAAACGTCTAAAAATCTTTTGACTATAACGGTGCTGAAGAATTCCCGAGTTACCGACAAGGCCAGACTGAGAAGTGTTATTTTAATATATATATATATATATATAACTTGTATTATATATATATATATATATATATATATATATATATATATGATGTAATTTGATTACATGAATGTTTGATGATTATTTTAATATTTATACGAGGTATTTATACGACGTAGATTGTCACAAGGAACCCTAAATCCCCTAGCAAATTAATCGAAGCTATTCTCGTAGGAATTCTAGCTATCCAAGATCTAAACCAAGTTGTGGATATTTATGATCCCAACAAATGGTTGATATTCGTAGAAATGTAGATATTAGTTGATTGTGATATTGAAGAAGAATTGGCGATATTAAATCTGATATCGATGTCATGACGATCTTTCCTTATAGAGTGGAGTTTGACAAAACGCTATCACCTAGAAAGATGTCATCTGATTCGTTGTCATCCAATTCTAAAATTGAAATCGAAAGGGTGAATGTTGCACTTGAGTCTGTCATTGGAACCATTACCCAAAAGCCTCATGCGCTAGTACCTTTCCGAGAAATCTGATTGAATGTGTGAGTCATCTCATGCTAGTGACTCATTTAATAATTGTTGTTGTAAGAGCTATAGGATTGGAAATAAGTGTTGATTCATATCGAGCTTTTATTGCCCTTTTAAGATCTAAGAATAACATTGAAAGTATTGGAATATGAGGTAGGATATCGAATTGAGTATAAGTTGATTGAAACTTGAATAAAATAAAATTTAACTTGTATGGAATATGAGATTGTTAAGAGGAAGTCGTTAAGTTCTGTGATTGAATTATAAGGTTTTAAATGATTATTAGTTTGTGTTAAGTGTTGTTCCTAGGCCATTGTCCAATGATGAGGATGTCCAGTGTCCAATAAATAAATTGAAGAAATCTTCTTCTAAATTGGGACCGATGGATCTTTCGGGACATATGGAACACCTAATGACTCTTGTAGATTAGTATTCATTGTGGTATCTTTTAAAAATCCCTAACTTAACTGAGATATCAGTTGGTAGGATGAGTTCTGAGAATTGTATGACATAGTGACACGTAATGTGTTACGGTACAATTTTGACTTGTTTGTGATTAATGAAAAAGACTACCTTTGATTGCTAAATCCTACATGTATCGATGTTATCTATCTTTTCTTGCTTATTCCTAATGTTCACATTAGTGATGCAACCATTGAACAAGTACTCATCTTGATTTGAGTTACGTTGTAGATTATTCTTTTTTAGTGCCATCAAGGTCATGAACCTCATGATTATTTGGCTAAGCTCATTTCCTATTATATTGTAGTTAGTTCTTGGTGAACAACTCTTCATCACTCTTTTGCAGATCACTCATGGTTTTTATAAGATAAAACAGTATCATTTGAGGAAATTGAATTTTCATCACTATAAGGATTATTCAAAGTGAGATTTATAAGTGATTGTTATCGAAATGAAGTTGTTTATAAAACACCTTGGAAAACATAATTGTTTTCATAACAAGGAAAATCTTTGTAAATTTATTTTGATTCTTATTTAAGAATTAAGCATGTAAATGTTTTTATTATAAACATGATGATAAAATTTTGACGAACTGAGTATTGCATCGTTAATCTTGAAATTGTATATAATTGCGCGCCTACATACAATTTGGAATGGACCATGCAAGACTGATTAGTAGTCACCATAAAACTGATTAATAAACACTACATTTTCTTTGAAGATTGAGAAAGATTAAATTTTATGAGATCTACAAGAAGTGAAAAATAGGGACATAGTGTTAGGGACACCTACATATGTGCTTGTAGCATCTATTCTTCTGAGTCGAAATTACTCATCTGTGGAAATTGTCTTATTTGACAATTGACAATTCTTTCTTGTCCAATTATCCCGTAGTGAGATTCTTAGAAAAAAGTATCTGATTACCAAGTGTTGATACCCGACTGGATGTATTGACGTTCTTATCATTTCTTATGATTTGATTTCATTTGAATGACCTGGGTAACGATCCGAGGAGCTTTCGAATGCGTACTCAAATTATGAAACATGGGATATATTCATATTCGTTAAATGTTTTCATCTGTATCTGAATTGAAATTCTCTCGTGTAGATTATGCGTTGACCTTTAAGGTTAGTTATGTCTCCTAATATCCCTGAATTTGTGAAGGATTATGAATTATTATTAGTCTTTTGAGAAGTTCAAAACTTATCGAAGGCAATGCAACTAGAAAGTTGATAGTGCCCGTAGAATGGATTGATTGATTATGACATGACGACATTGTCTTAATTGACGGGAACTCGAGTAGAAATACCCTAAAAGATAAGATGTTGATTATCAAAAGTGATCTAATAATTCTTGATGGATGACCATATCCTGTATTTAGACTTAAAAGTATACCATGAATGGGTGTGAACTAGTTATAGATATTGTAATCTAGAAGAACCTAATATGAATTTATTAAAAGATGTTTCTGTTATCTGAAACTTTAGGAAGTACTTATTGATGAATTACCTAGACTTTTGCCATTAAGACAGATTGAAATTTGTATTGATTATATTCTCGGTGCTACACCTGTGGCGTATGCACTGTACGTCAGCACCATCTAAATTAAAGGAATTACCGTACGACTGAGAGAGTTGTCGAAAAAAAAGATTTTATTCTACCGAGCTCGTCATCATGAAGAGCTATGGTGTTATCATTCCTTATATTTATAGATTACTGTGAACTGAGTAAATTGACAATCGAAAACGATATCCATAACTCGAAATGGAAGATTTGTTCGATCATTTACAAGGTTTTTGATCCTCAGCATGGTTATCATCAACTTCGCATCTGCGGAAAAGATTATGTATTCCAATCACTACATCCGGTACTTGTAATGAACATTATGAGTTTCACGTGATGTCGTTTGGATCGACTAATACACACGTAGCATTCATAAATTTGGTGAATCACGTGTGAAGGCTGTAATTTGATAAATTCATGCTCGTGATCATTAAGGACCATTTGTTTGTTTATAATAATAATAATGAAGTTAATAATTAATTATAGATTGCCTTGAATTGGCCGAACAATTAAAAATTGTACCTTGAATATTTAACATAAGACTTAAGACTTAATACTTTATATGATTTAACCATGTGATTAATAGATAATGGAATATAAATTGACTCTTCCAAATTTAGAAGTCATTTAAGACTTTGAGTTATACTAAAATGAAAGTGCAAATATGTTTTAACAAATGTTTTAACAAAGGATTTTAAGGGATTATTCCCTTATACACAAATCATTTAACTAAACTTCTGTTTAGGGGTAAATGTTTGTGTGTACTTCTAGACAACTTAAGAGGGATTGAGGAAACTATTTAAAACATGACTTGAAATTTGAAACGATACATTTTGCTTCTCAAACTAAGAAAATTTTGACTAAAATATAACAAAAGATTTTTTTCAAACATTTACGAATCTTATTAATTATTTTCGATAAATCACAAAAATCGTGTTAAATAAATTCAAAATTATTTTTGAACATTTTATATAATTGGTCGAACTAAGAAATTTAAAACTTTTACGTTTACGCTTCATAAAATTAACTAATAATTATTTAATTAATTGTAATAATTATCGACGCTTTAGACGACGGATTGAGAAAAACTGATAAAAATAATAGTTGAGATAGAATTAAAACTTAGGAAATGTGAAGAAATAATTTTTGAATAAATATGGACATGATATTTATATCATCAGGAGAGGTGAATTTAGATACCGACGCATTATGTAAAAAGAATAAAGAACCAATTACGATGTGTTCCTTAATAATGAAGGTGCAAAATAATTTGCCGAACAATATAAAAATAAACAGTGATTGTAAAAAGATAATATAGATAATGAAAGTGGTTCGCGGCTAATGTGAACCATTAGAATTAAGAAGCCGATAGCGTTAAATGTTTTAAAGACCATTTATGGTTGCCTAAATATGGAGATTGTGAGATATAGTTATGTTGGAATCTGTAAGTATAAGTATTTTATTTATGTCATTTCTGATTTAATGTATCATTATCAGAAGAAGTTGTACTGATGGCAATTATGAAGGCAGACATCGCCTCATACATTAGTAAACGTCTAGCTATTGCAAAGGTCATCATCTGAATTTGATTCGATTTGGTTCATCGTCGACAGACTGACCAAATCTGCTAATATCATTCCCGTTAATGATAAATGCAAAAGAGTTATGTAAACATAGTGTTCCTGTATCGAACATCTTTATCAAGATCCTCGCTTCGCATCGAATTTCTAAAGATTTGCTCAGAAATCATTGAGAACGAACCTTGATGAGAGTACTATGTACCACCCCAATCGAAGGGACGAGGTAAAGTAACGATACAAAGTAATATAAGTGTTGTTCTATGTTTGAATGAATGACCTTTGGTAATAAATCGTATAATCGCTTTCCTTTGGAAGGATTACCATTGATAATCATCGTATTAGGATTGAGATCGAATCTTGTTAGGATCTAAATATTAGAGCATCTGTAAGCAGGAGTTGAGATAAAGACACCCGACATACACCCATTGTGAGTTGGACATGTCTTTTAGGTTTAAGGTTTCCTATGATGGCGAACCTAACCTCACAAAATACCCGACCCGCGAGATCTGAAATGATTGCTGAAATTAGGATCTGATTATTGACTGCTGGTAGTGGGCAAGAAGATATGTGAATATGGAATGTAGATCTTGAAGTGCCGGATGGGTAGCGAAGTTATGCCACAATTTTTAACCTTGGAGAAATGAATTAATGATCTGACAAATCATGGGATATAAGTCCCCGTTGTATGGGACCATGGAGATGATGCAAAAGATTGGTTTGAAAGGCATACAAGCTGGATCTACCTTAGGACTTCAAGAGATGCATGAATTATGTTTCGTATATCGAACTTGATGGAATATCTATCAAGTGAAAACCTGAATTCTTCGTAATAAAGCTTAGATCGGCGAAAAGTTGCATTCATCAGAAACCCATGAACATCATAGATAGAGAAAGTAAGTCAACATTTAGCCTGATCTTATTCCCGTAGTTATGTTTGATGAAACTCGCTTATTGTAATGGATTACACTTGTGAGAAAATACCGAATGTCGAGGAAATACACACCTGGCTTTAACTCTATAAGAAGCGAGTAGTAAGATGATCTTTGAGGACAAAGATCCTGTTTAGGGGTAAATGCTGTGACAATCCGTCAATTTATGGTCGATATTTTATTCTCAAATATTATTTAAAAACATTATTTTAATGTTATAATATGAACTCACTTATTTTTGGGAGGTAATTTGGATTTACGTCTTGAAGTAGCGTCGACTACGTCTAAACCGGAGGATTCAACGTTACGTGCTTACGTTTACATACACCGTCTTTGGTGACAGTCCGACATTTCAGAAAAATAAATTTGTTCATGAATATTATTTTGGAGTTTTAAATTTGTGTTGGTTCATAAACTCACAAATTTACGAGAAGAGATTAGGACTTACGATTTTATTTTAACGTCCTTTACGACTAAACCGGAAACCCTAGGATTTCGTATTTACGTTTTCGAACTCCGTTTTTGATGAGAAAATTTTTATTAGATTCGTTTTGTGCCGTTGATTCATAATTTATAAAAACATTTTTCGTAAAACGACCCGAGGGCACGTAAATCGAGGAAACTAGAATCGAGGAATACACGTAAATTAGTGGGATGAGACAAGTATACACTTGTCCCACCCCACTATATGGGAAGGCTACACAAGTGACACCACACTTGTGATGTGTCAAGCTTGTAGCAACAAGCTTACACTTGTTGCTTAAGGCTTACAAAGTAAGCTACATTTCCCACTAACCTAACAAAACCACCTCAAACTTCCCATTAGCTTCCATTCTTACATGCAAAAACCACACAACACTCCTCCCTCTCTCTAAAATTCGTCCCATCCTCACCATCCACCCTATTTTGATCAATTTTAACCACAAACATTTGTTATAATTAACATATGTTAATCTCCATTCAAAAAGATGAAGATTGGTGCAAGTTTTAACATCCAAAAAGGAGTTTTCAAGTGAAGTAGTGGCTGATTTTCCATGAGAAGCTTATGAAGATTTGGTGATCTTAAAGTGGTGTTGGTTTATCACAAGTCTTGCCATCAAATCCAAGCCTTGTTCATCAAAACTCATCTTTTCATCACTAATGGTGGTATAGAGATTGTTCTCCTCATCCTCTTGTTATTTTGATTATGTAATCATGTATTTTCTTCTTAAATGTATATATGTATAATGATATATGATGATAAAAATATTGTGTGGGGATTTGGTGTTGATAATCATGGGTAAAAAGATGAAAAACTATATGTAAAAAGGTTAAAATCATGCTTAAAAATGATGGTTGTATAAAACAGTAAAGAACCATGTCATGAACTGATAAAATGGCATAGATTAATGGATATGCAGTAAGTAATATGTCTTGTACACATGTGAGAGTTGGCCATGCAATGGAATCATTAGGATGAGTGAGATATGATCAAAACAAGTTTAGAATACAAATCTGAGTTCACTGTTTTGGACGATTTTTAGAAAATACTTAGAGACTGATTCAACAGTATCTATAGAAGAGTTAAATGGAGCACATATCATTTAGTTTATGTCATAAAAATTTGAGCTTCTATCTCCATATATAACTCTAGATATGGCTGTTTTGGTGAACATGAAAGTAAAAATCAGATTTTGGAAATTAAAGTATAATAGTATTATATAAGCACTCAAATAAAAATAGTATAAAATGTGAATTAAAACCCACTAACTCATATAATACATTCATATAAATATGTATAAGGATAAACAAATGGACATTTTATAAAATGGTAGTTTGATAAGTTTTATAAGTTATAAAACTATAAACATGATTTTTACGAATTTTTCGGCTATTAATGTAAAATTAACGTTTTTCGCCAATTAAAACTTAGATGATCAAACCTGTCTAATGTAAAGTTTTCAAAAATCATATACTGATATATAAACATATATAACAAGTAAAAACCGATAAAACCCGAACTATAAAACATACGGACATTAACGGGCTAAGTTAACGTTATTGGACTAATAATACAACAAAATGGACTAAAACACTTATAAACTTATTTATTGGGCTTAACCCATTTGGGCCCAACATACAAAGTATAAATACTAATAATACAAGTATGAAATGGATTAACACAAGTTAATAAACTTATAATAGGCTTATTGGACCTAAAACACGTAAATAGGTAAAACTAGAAAACTAGTATAAAAGTTATCGACACATGACACTAAAATGAGTAAATGAGAATATGTAAACCCACTTGATCATCATATATATATAATCATCATATGTATACATAATTGTTATTTTTATAAAGTCATTATACATGAGTCTAAGACGAGTATTATTTGTCTAGGTTTTCGTGATTGAAGCGCGCACCGTACGTCCGAATTGCCGATAACCCGCCTTCCCACATCAACGTGAGTTCATAGCCTCGCACACTTTTAAATGTTTTTATAAATGTTTTATAAACCCGCGAGGGAGATAACATGTTAGTTTTACTAAAATAGGACACCATTTGTCCCGATTGTTTGTTTATTGATTTGGACCCGAATGATTGTATGACCTGATTGTATGACCCGATAAATGATTAAATGACCCGATAGATGAAATTAAATGGATTATTAAAGTTAGGTTATGTCACTAAAAGTCCCATTAGCATGAATTGTGAACTACCAGGATTGGTAGACGCTTATGCATATAATAGTACTATTTGGGGACGATCACCCCAGTTCGCGCCTTGACGGTTGATCCCCGTTGTGCCACATTGATTGGTAAGCGAATTTATGTATGAGAAGATTTCCAAAGCGTGACCTTTGTGACGACACGCTAATTTAGATGGGCAAATTGAGTATCGGGTTAGCTACCCGTTGTTTGTTTTAGTAAGGTAACAATGTTATGCGGCTTATAATAATCCAAACTAACGAAATACTACTAGACGCACCGAATTACGATGTATTGCCTGACTAGCAATACAGGGTCATACTATTGATATTATGTTCGTGTTTTGGTTTTCATAACCACATTCATATAACGGTTTTTATTTTCATACAACGTCATAAGACGTATTGTATGATGTTTTTTCGACATTGGCTCGTATAATGATTTTTAAGGCAAATGCCTATATTATGATTTTCGATAAGGATTTGTATAAAAATGACTTTGGCTATTTTGTGGCCTATTACAATGATTTGTACGAAATGATTTTCGGTAATAATTTTATACCGATATTATATTGATGGTTTATTAAACTCTATGAATTCACTCGGCGTTATCGCTGACCTTTTCTTTTAACATGTTTTATCTCAGGTACTTGAAGGTAATTCTCGGGAAGACAACAAGAATTCATGGCCCGCACCTAAATACTTATTTCCATTCAAATACTTTGTAAAACTTTGTATGAAATAATATGACTTGGGACCTATGTAAATTTGATATTTATGAATGGAAATGCTTTATTATTAAACGACGCGATTTTTATGCGTTGTCTATGATGTGAGTAATGTGCTATCCCGTAACACCAACTAGTCTTCCGCTGTATCGAGTTGTATAAATTTGGGGGTGTTACATTAAGGGGGAGCGTTTTTGATGAACAAAACACTTAAGGCACAAAAAACTTTGATTATAATATCACAAGTGCTTTAAGTGATTTTTTTCAAGGATTTTTCATGGTGACAATACTTACCCAAAACACACTTAATTCACGACGGATGTGGTGTCAAAAGGGTGGTAGGATTAGGTATTGGTCCAATGATTCATCAGAACTGATGGAATCTTCCCAAGGACAATTCCCTAGCACTAGAACAATCACAACAAGGTTCTAGTAATGATGTATTCGTAAGTATTGAAGGGGTTGAAGAATGAAAAATAAATGTAAAGATAAAGGGTGTAAAGAAAGAAGCCCTCATTACAACTTAGGACAGAAACCGGGTCAACACATGTATTATTGGGATCATTTTTAATGATTCTCAATATTGAAGACAAGACATCATGGACCCAGTGATGTCATGCACAACCCCTCCCAGCTAACTTAAATATCTCTCAAAAGATGTTTGTTTTAATCACACGGAGCTTAACACGTTATCTATTGGTTTGTTCACTCCGAATAGACTGATATTGAAAAGGTGGCAATCCTCTCCAGCCATCGCTCACTAAATCAAAACGCACTATCGAGTCTAGAGCCACGAGATCATCAAAAGTATCATTAGGACACTTTCCATATATTCCTTGCTTCTTCACACACTGTGAAAAGTAAGAGATCTTTATGAGTCCTACGCAGTATTCTTGTAATATTGCCAGAATATCCGAGTGATACGCAAGTATTACAATGAAGATGGAAATCCTGCTTGAGCCAACATCAAACAAGCTCATGGTAGGTGACACGTGCGGTTCTTTAAGAACCAATCTTGTGAAAAACTGGAAAGAAACAGTAGTTTAATTCTTAATTGAACTTAAACTCGTTCCAGGCCTCTATGCATTATCGTATGATCTTGCCAGAACACTCAGAGTGACACTCTTTAGCGTTTATAGTGACGAGTGGAAATCCTTCTAGTGTTAACATCAAACAACACTTGGTAGGTGACAAGCAAGATTCTATTTGAATCAACCACGTGACAACTGGAAAGAAACGATGGTGAAAATCTTAATTGAAATTCACTTGTTCCAGACTCATGAATTGACGGCTTCAATCACAAGGATAATTTATCCAAGTGATTCACTCTTTATGTTCGCAGTCAAGCTTAGTGATCGTCGAATAAAGAGAACGGGTTTACCCGCGAAATCCTGTCATGAAGTTACTTAATTGAAACTATCCGTCACAGGTACGATATCTAATATCGTCCAACGGTCTTCACCGACCGGAGGTAAAATGCTACCGATATAGAATGAAATGTTCTAAGCCATTTCGTTCGTGTCTTATTATGTTGCTACATTCGAAGACGGTGGCGTTGCGGTGTACTTGTTGAAGTCGTCCTCACATACTTATTCCTTATGCTTCAAATATTTTCAGCAAATTCAAGAAAGTCTGACCTGAAAGTCTTCCGCTGTATCGACTCTGAAACTTTCAAGAATTCAACAAAGGATAAGTGTGTGGGACATGAAGTCATGAAGAGGCGAACATCCCAATAAGATAAAGATTGCACGTGAAAGGCCAAAAGAACATGTTCCAAGCAAAAGCCTGATATTATTCAACACATATTCACAAAAAGATGAAAAAGTTAAAGAAGAAAAGAGAAAGTGGACTACGAGCTCAAGAATAAGATCTAACATGCTAGATTAGGACTTTGTAAATTTGGAGTGATCTCCCTTTGGGGGAGATTGTTAGAAATACGTTTTTCGTATAAAGAAAGTCTCGGTCACTCCAACAATATAGTTATAGGCTCGTAGTTATGTTTCAGTAATGTTTATGTTAAGCCCGACCCATGAGCATGTTCATGGGCCGGAGGCCCAAGTCCATTTAAGGACTTGGGTATATAATCCTCTTTCCACCATGGAAAGAGGTGTTGGTTGTTTCATTTCTCAAAGTAATACACATAGTTTCTTTCACTTCTCTCTCGAGTTTCTCTCTCTAGAAAAACATCAACCCTCTTGAAATACAAAGATTATCACGATTCTACAACGTACATATTAAAACTTTCCTTTTATAGCATGAACACGTGTCACGATTAGTAATTACAGAAGTTATGTACGTATTATTATCACGATAAGTATTAAGTATGAGTTAGTACACGATAATTATTATCAATAATAATGATAATCACGAACATGAAATCATGAACGTCAGAATCACGAACATATAATTATGTATTTACGTATATTATTAATACGATTAATATCGTTACGTACAAGTGTTTATAATACCACAAATAATTAATAATAACGTAACACGTAAACACGAACACACGAGCATGTAATATTTTGGACACGAGAAAGGCTTCAGGTTTCCCTTGTGGGCCCTTATAGCCGCAGCACCAAGAGAAGGAAAAGGCCAAGCCCATATTTTGTTTTAGAGTTAAGTACATTTTTGGTCCTCATGGTTTGGCTGGTATAACGGTTTTGGTTCCAACTTTTAAAAAGTATCGGATCTTGTTCTATTTCACTTGACCCGTAACACAGTTGATCCCAAACGTCAGTTAACTAACTGTTGACCGTTTACTATGAGGGTAAGCTTGTCTTTTGCTATCCATCACTTCCTCTATAAGATAAGGTACCATTCACTCCCATCCATCTCATTTCTTTTAGGTTAAAAACACACAGCCACCATGGATTGCCCAAGATGTCACTGTGTATGTGTGATTCGAACATCATGGACCGATATGAATCCAGGCAGGCGTTTCTATTGTTGTTCAATAAGGGTATGATTCTTAATCTTAATTTTTTATGATTATCATTCATTTCCCCTAATTTTTTTTGTTAATTAGGGCATAAATTGTGGGTTTGTTGACTGGTACGACACACCCATGTGTGCAAGATCTACTCAAATCATTCCTGGTCTTCTTAGAAACATGAATGGGCTACAAGCTATGGTTGTAACAAATCAAAGACAGACAAGGAGATTGAAGATGATGTTAGTGTGTAGTTGGTTGGGGTTTGTATTGTACTATCTTCTTAATTGAAATTAGTTGGGATAATTGAATGAAAAGTTAGTAATTTTGAGGAAGAATGTAATCTATGGTTTATTGTAATGGCTTAAATGCTTATCTTGAATAAAATGCCGACTTTTTTCCTATAAACTTTGTTCCAGTTGACTTATTATATGATCAAAACACTAGTAGTAGAAAGAATGTAATCTATGAGTGGTAACACTAGTAGCAGGAATAATGTAATCTATGAGTGGTAACACAAGGAATACCAAAACACTAGTAGCATAAAGAAACATCACTGAGTACTAGAAAGTCTTACAAAATTACTTAAACCATAGTAACAGAAAGAAACAAAGTCTTAAACAAAGTGTTACAAGATAACTTAAACACTAAGTAGCAAATAACAATTGTCTTAACAAACAGAAAGAAACATTACTGAGTAGCTGCTGGTGCAGAAGGGGTGGCACTAGCTTGTGTCTGAGTAGCTGTTGGTGTAGAAGGGGTGGCACTAGCTTGTGTTGCTCCTTCAGTACCTCTTTGACCCTTGAAAGATCTACTATTGTGGCCTTTTTGACCACATTTTCAACAAGTAACTGTATTGCCTGTCCTACTCAACTTACCATTCTTCACTTATCCATCATATAACTTTGCAGCATACCTCTTTCTCTTCTTTGGTGGCCTACCAATTGGAGTTTTATAATCTGGAGGTGTTAGAATGTTTGGGCTATCTGATGGAGGCCACAAGTCAACCCCATTACATGGGTTTATCTTAAACCTATACATATCTTCTCATGTATCTAACCAATAACTTGGATGAACCCATGATTCAGGGATCCCAGGTTCCAATCCATTCTCTGCTATATTCCATATAGCTGCAACAACATGCATGCAAGGAATCCCTGTCAATTCCTACTTTCTGCAAGAACAGGTCTTTGATTCCACATTAACCACACAATGGTCCTTGCCCAAGTTAACTTGATACAATATCCCCCCATTCCAGATAATTTTGTATTGTACAACCTGTTTTTTAATGAAATCAAAGATCCTAGTGGCAGCACGGGTGAGTGGACCATTACTTTTGCTTATAACCTGTTGGACTATCACAATCCTTTTCATAAGATATTCTCTTATGAATTCCAAACAGGTTATAATGGGTTTGTCCCTTCCATCCAATAGTTGTCTATTAAACACCTCACACATGTTATTCAAAAGAACATCACAGTGGGGTCTTGCTGTAAATGCAATTTTTTAAGTTAATATAAGTTCATGTCACACAATTCATGTAATTAAATTAGGGTAAAAGTGAGTTGAACTTACAAGAAAAGTGAGACCTTTCCCAATGTTGTGGTGGAATTTCTTTTAACCACTCATACACTTCCTTGTTGTTATTCTTAAGTTCTTCCATGTTTTTTGTAAACCAAGGTATATTAGTTGCTGTAGCACATTTCCAAAGCAGATCCTTAAACTATTTTCCTCTCCATTGTAGCTTCATGTTGTCATAAATATGCTTCAAGCAAAACCTATGCTCAGCTGCAGGGAATGTCTCTGCCAATGCTGGTATAAGTCCCTAAGTAAAGAAGACATAAAAATTAGCATATTCAATTAGTTAAGGAAGAAAAGAAACATTAGCATAAAAACAAATGAAATAACTATACCTTTTGTCTATCTGTTACAAAGGTGAAGTTGGAGTTTCTGAACAACTCCAAGAAAATCAAGAAACCAAAGCCATGACTGCTTATTTTCAGCCTCTACCACTGCATAAGCTAGTGGGTATATCCCATTATTTGGATCAACCCCAACTACTGTCAAGATTTCCATAGGAAAAGGCCCAGACATAAGACAACCATCCAAACCTAGAAGTTCTATTTTCCCAGCTTTGAATCCACTTTTCAATGCCCCCACACAAACATAGATTCTTTTGAACATGCTTGTGAAACTATCAACTTCATAATTTGTCTCAACATCTATCTTAACTGTTGTATTTGGGTTCTTTTCTTTCAACTCCAAGACATATTGTCTTAGCTGACCATACTGAGCTGAGTAGTCACAAAAAAATTTATGACTAGCCATTTTATTTGCCCTAAACACTTTGTGTTTGGTTAACCCTATTTCATACTTTTGTTGAAATTGATCTTTAAGAGCATCAAGTGGTATCTTATGGTTTGGTTTGAATTTTTCCTCAATCTCTTGTGATAAAAAGGTAGTTGTACACTTACTCACATACCTAGTTTTTAGGCAAGTGTGTGTATCATTGAATATTGTACAGTACCAAGTGAACTCATCCTTTGGTTTCACACAATACACATTCCAAGGACACTTTAATGACCCAATCACATCTTTTCATCCACTTTTTTTTGTCTTTTTCTTGTTAGAATCTTTACTTGTTGACTTACTAGAACTTGGGCCATCACCAAGCCCACTAGTTGATCTACTATCACAACTTGGCCCATCATTTAAAAAAGCAGGAACAATTCCCCTACATTATGCCTTGATCCTTTCTTTAAAATTAACAAATAAGGGAATTATGCATTTACAAATTTTTTCATAAAATCACAAAACCTAATGTAGGTATTTTGCATCAATTTATCATTTTCTCCTCGACTCACTCGAATTGATATCTAATTAAAACGTGGATTAATTGTTCTTGGTAAAATGTACTTTGTTTAGTATTTACAAACTTAAAACTATTTAATTAAAAACTAATTAATCTAATTAAAAGGAAAATCATTAATTAAAAATACCTAATTAAAACTAATTAAACTATTTCAAAACTATTTTAAATTTAAATAAAACTTAAATCTAATTTACTCTAATTAATTTCTAACTAAAACTTTTAATTTAAATGAAATCTATTTTGAAAAACTAATTTTATATAAAACTAAATAAAAATAAAAAAACTAATTTATAAAAGCAATTTAAAATTTCTAAAAGTAATAACATTATTTATTTTGTTTATTTTTTAAACTTTATAAATGAAAACTTATAAAAAAACTTTTTATTAAAAGTTAACTAAACAATACTTATAATTAAACCTATTAATAAAACTGACAGCTAGGAATTTACGACACTATATTAATTAAAAGGGGTGTAATTAAACTCAAAGAAGAAGCTAGACTAGTTGGTAAAACGTTGGGCAGTTAAACGAAGGGTCAGGGGTTCGAGTCCCGTAAGAGACAAACTGCTTATATATATATTTTTTTTTATTATTTTTTTTGAATAAACTTAAAACACACAGACCAAGTGGGTCTGTTGCTTAATATAGAAATACCAATAACCAGATAAGCAAAACAAATTAGCAAATACACAGATAAGCAAATCAGATCAAAAGCAAATATGCAATACAAAAAAAAATAAGTGGTGCACGTGATATAGCAGAAAAAGACGGAGAGTTACATGGGGAAGAATTCACTTACCACCCTTTGTGAGTGGAAATCAATTTGTGAAGGGACCTTATCTATAGAGTTACGATTCTCCACTTATTTTTTTAAACGTACCAAACACGAGAAATGCATCCATTTCTATTTCTTTCCTTTTAATTCTCCGTACCAAACATGCCCTTAAAATTTACCTATTGCTTATCAAAAATTATATTTCACACACTAGATTAACGTAGCGACCACGAAATATGCCTTAAATTTGAAATAACAACTAAGAAATCAATAGTTTACTACAAAATCTACATTATTAAAGTTTTGCACTGTATCTTAATTTTCCAATGAAATCGACAACGTAATTAAAATTAAAATCGTGTTTGACATTTCTCACCACTCGGCCACAATAAACAAGGCTGGTGAAAGCTTTATTCTAATGACTCCGTTAATAATATTTTTTTAACGGCAGTTTGGTGCAGTGGAGTATCTTGCGTGTCACCGAGACATCAAGTCTCTCGACTCGAGTTCGAATCATCTCACGAAGAGAATATCAACCCCATACTAGCTATCCAGTTTCCCATTAAGGGGCTTCAAGACATTACGATAGGATTCAAACCCGGCTGTCAATTCTATGAAAATTTCGGAAAAATCCCATTATATCTTTAATGTTTTTTATTTTATATAGTATTAGCTTATTGTTGAAAAAATATCTAATTTATACACACCATTAAATATGTTACTGATTAACCCTTTCTCATTACAAAACTTTACATTATCACAAATAATATGTATATATGTGATCCACTATGTGCTAGTAAATGATATAGTTGCTAGGAGTCGATACGAGTCCGATTGGGTTGAAAAAATTTACGACAAAATCATACCTAATTTTTCAACGGATATGGTGTGAGTCGTGTTCAACCATTTTCATATCCTTGCCGGAGTGTTAAAAATACATGCTCATATGGAAAAACGACGAGCCTAGGACCATTGCAACCCACAAAATAAAATGAGCCCATAAAATAAAATGAATTGGTCGACAATATAGGTTTCATACAAAGAGTTTGGAC
The DNA here is from genome assembly GCA_025667525.1 of Glebionis coronaria. Taxonomy (NCBI): domain Eukaryota; kingdom Viridiplantae; phylum Streptophyta; class Magnoliopsida; order Asterales; family Asteraceae; genus Glebionis; species Glebionis coronaria. The sequence goes on along the minus strand of CM046880.1, from coordinate 150,610,478 downwards.
CCGAGTTTTTCTTTGAAATGTAAAAGAATAATATTGCTTGAGGACCATAGAGACACAAATCCAAGATTAAATGGGAGTTACTAGTGAAATATTAACTAGAATTTGTTTTATAATTCAACGATGAAAAATAAACGTTCATAACACATAAAATAACAAACGTTAGGCCAAGATTGTCAAACTCATACGATGGGTCTGACGCGATGGTCACGCATATGCATGCGACTATTGTGACAACGCGCTGATCAACTTACAATGTTTGAAAATACGATTTAATCTTAGAAGCGTCAACAATACCCGATTAAAACATCTTTAAAATTTTCAAAAAGAAAAATCAATGATAAACACAACATATGTATTTTTTTTTAATAAAATAAAATAAAAGGTATCTTACTTTAGGTCAATTTCAATATGTACTAGATGCTGATTTTTTTTTTTTTTAATTTAAGGTACTAAAGTTAATTTAATGTGCAATGTAAAAATTTTAAATTTTTTCTAAGAAAACTAGAAGGGGTTCGAATAGTTTTTCTCCGATTAGTTTTAATGTTTTTAGAAACTTTTCGTGATTGTAAGGATATATAGATCAAGTATGATACATGAGGTAAATGACTTGAAGTAATAAAGAAACAAACCACAATGCACACGGATTTATAGTGGTTCGGCCTAGCAAGATCTCACTTATCTTGCCCCTACTTCCACTCCTTGAGTATCCACTCGAGAGTTCTACTTCACTAGTAAACAATTCTCCTTTACACCGGTGGAGAAACTTTCACACTTTAGCTTACAATCTTTATCGACACATAAGCTAAGATGTCTTAGTTCTTTACAAAGGCACAACCCGCCTTGTAAACTTCTACACCTTGTGGTTATAACACCAACTACACTTTACACAACTAGATAGATAAACAATGGTGATTGTGTAGGTAACACTTAACACATTCACACAATGTAAAGCCTTGATGAATCAAAGCTTGGAATTCTCGTGACCGTTCCTTATATGAACAAATGATCTAAATCACAAGCAAGAAGAGAATTCACAAGAGAAAGTTAGAGAGTTAGATATATACTGAGATTTAGAAGAGATTAGTTAGAAAGGGTGAGTTATAAGCTTTGACAAAGGGTTCTATTTATAGGCAAACTGCCAGACCCCTACGAAACCCGTCGGACCCTTTCCCTTTGGGTCCGTCGGGGTCCAGCTAGTCTCTACTTTTGTGCCTCATAAATGTGTGTCCACTCTTTTAAGCAACAATCAAATCTACCTTGTTTGACTTTGCAAAATCTGATATTTGAGGGTCAATCCTTTGATTTTGTGAGTAAAACTATTTTCACCATTTTATATTTACATATGTTTTACGTGTACATTTGTAAAATACTTTTGTATAAGTTTGAAGAAACCTATATGATGCTTCTTATTCAAACATAAAAATATGTTATATCTTTTGCTGTTAACAAAACGTTAAGCATGATTAAAACATAATATTGTTTTAATGCGATATTTGCATTTACAATCTCCCCCTTTTTGTTGAAGACAAAATATTTAAAGTATTTTTAGTTTGGAGATTATATCACCATATAAGTTGTGTGTTAGAAATAAGTATCTATTTCTCTTCTCCCCCTTTTTGTCGAAAGAAAAAGGTAAGGTGCATAAGATGAAAAGGTTAGTTTGAGATTTATATTGCGTTTTGGCAATGTTATCGATAACTCCCCCTAGGTTCATGCTCCCCCTGATTTTGAGAACCGAGGAAGGCCATGGATTTTGAAAGTCCTACAAGAAAAAAGTTAGTGGTACACAAGATATGGAATATATGTGCATGAATGAGCCCAACATGAAGCTCAACGAATGGGCCAACAATGGACTACATACATTTCAGAAAAATTAAAAGAAATTTGTGATCACAAACAAGTCTCCCCTTGTTTTGATGCATAATCCTGAAATGAAAATGTTAGTTTTCTCGAAAAATTTCGAGATAAGAATCACACGCATAAGCATATATAAAGCATATATATTTAACATGATACAAATTGAAAAAGTAGGGTTCATTCATCTTGCCCCAAAGTAAAATTACAGCCAAAGAGCATGTGAAACATTTGGAGGTGAATAAATTACAAAATAAGAAAACCGACATGAATTAAAAATTAGATCAGTCAGATCTACGGACCCTTTTTATGTTGCCGGACCCAAAGGGAATTGGGTTCGACGGTGTCCGTCGGATCTGATGTAGAGAGGTCAGAAAAAGGACCCGCGAGTAAATGACTAATGTGATTGGGGATGTAAGAGGGCATTGACACTTTTAAGAATGTTGTTCAGCATAAACCTCGCCTCATCACGGAATTCCGTGATGGTAGCTTGGGTGAAGCGACAACAGTCACAAATGTGAGGAGAGTTTGTGGAGGAGTCATGTGGATTGTGTGTGAAAGAAGGATGCTTGATTTGATCTTGTAGGCGTTCTGCCTCATGGAGATGCATATTGATCATGTCGTTGAAGGCATATAGGTGATTCAACTCGTTGACACGAGCTTGTCTTTATTGAGGTGGCAGAAGTACGCTCGTAGGTGAGCAATGAGAATGAGTAGTGGGGATGGATGGTTCTATATGGGAAGAATTGAACCAAGGTGATGTGTTGATTCCCATAAATGATGGAATGTACGGAGAGTCCTCTGCCGGGAGGGAGAGACCATCCATAGGTTGTAGGTCCGGTGAGTAGGGTGTGTAGTGAAATGGATGTGAGATCCCTTGAGATGGGATGATGGTGGGAGAACTCAGTGGAGCATCTTCATATTCATCCAAGAAGGGATTTGGTGATGTGAGAGGTGTAGAGAAGAGCTCAATTGGGCGAATTGAGGTGCTTCTAGGTATGGTGGAGATAATGGCGGGAGTGTGAGTTGGCGCCGGTGGTGGAGTTGTGCCAATTGGTGTCTTTGTTGGAAGAGGTGGGATGAGACTGCAATTATACATAGTCTCATAGTCTAATTCGGGCTTAAAACGCTTAAAATATCATCAAAATACCCTAAAATATGTCTTTGTTTGTTCATTGTGTATTTTAGGTACGGATATTGTGAAATCAACAAAAGATCACAAGAATCAAGCAAAAACGAACACATGAAACGAAGCCGTACAAAGAACCGGACCCGAACAATGATTTTCCATTCAAGTCCTTGAAGTTTGAAGATTTGGCAAGATTGGTCCCTCAACTTTGAAGACTTGTCACAAATGACCCTCTACTATTCATTTGTACAAGATTTGTCCTTGAATATTGAAGACATTACAAGAATGGTCCTTGGAATTTGGTCAAAGTACATATTTAGTCCCTTAAATAAGTTTGCCAAACTTTTTGTGGCCAAAGTAGAAAAAAGCAAACTTTATTTGTAAAGGATATTGGGTTATGGCTGTTTAAACTTTAAATGACAAAAGAATGGAAACTTGGGGACTATTTGGGCCAAACACACAAACTATCATCACCCAATACTCAGCCGCCACGTCACTCCCACTTACCAAATCCACCAATCACCTCCACTCCTCCTCCCACGTCACCCTTCCACTACCTTTTAATTTAACTAATTTTATTTAATCAGTTAATAAACGCGCCTAACACAATTTTAAAACTAATTAACCCCTAAACCTAATCTAAGCCATACTGTTTATCCTCCCTCACCCCATAAACCCTAGATTACGAATTAATTAAAAAAAATAGAGTTTTTGTATGATTAACTTCAGATTGATGATTAAACCTACCCTAATCACATCTCACTATCAAACAACCCATCACCTTCACCCAAATGGTCCCACCATGGTTCCCCTGTCACTTCATTTTGGGTAAAAAACGAATATAGACAGCAAATCAACGGTTATATGATGAAACTTGTTCCCAAAGGTGTTTGATCAACGTCCAAGATCAAAATGCAAGCCGTCTCATCACATGTCCAAGTATGACCAAGAATTTCAAACTAAGTCCAAGGGCAGCATTGGAATTTCAGTGATTAGGGTTTTAGCCAATGTATTTTTTATTTAGTATACTAGAATTTTCCTTTATGTAGTATAAAATGAGGTGGTTTGTAACTTATATTATTTTTGTTACAGTTTTTGTATAATTTTAATTTAGTAATGAAAATGAATTTTTAATTTGTGCAATACTGAGTTCCAAGTTTATCAGCTTTATAGTTTAACATTTATATTTATTTGCAAATTTAGTTTAAAAGTTTATCAAAGGTTTTGTTCAAGAAAAATTTTTGGCAAAAACTTTTTGAGACCCACAAATCTGATTCCAAGAACAAATGAAGTGAAAGTGGACTTTTTTCATTGGATTCAGATTAGAGTTACTTTATGTTGGTATACCATTTGAAGTTTTCAAGATTTTATGTTTCTAAGTTTGTGATTTCAAAGATTTTTTCAAAATCTTTTTCATTCCTTTTTTATTGTTACTGCTTACTGTAGCATAAGCTACTGATAAGCTCTTTTGACAAAAGAGGCTTATCAGTAGGCTCATTCTACTTGAAGTTTTTTCTTTCGTTGGCTGTGTTGTGCAGGGTTCCAAAACAAAGACCTTAATACTTGGTTTTGCAACCAAATATAAAATCTTGAAGTCCCAAGTCTTTTCGAATTGAAAATCGGTCTTTAGTGCGACTCAATCGTCTTTTGGTGAATCAAGAGAATGGTTTGGTTGATTTGTTTTAAACTATTAGCAAGTAATTAAAGTGTCGTTTAGTAAAATGGAAGTTAAAAGATTAATTCGAATGACGAGTAAAAATAAATGCATATAAACTTACAGGTAAAATGGAAAAGTACTAACTCACTAAATAAGACTAACACTTGGAAAATTTTCTGAAAATAAAAAGTACTATAAGAAAGTAACATCGAAAGAAACCAAATCAAGCCAAAAGAACCCCCGATCGGAATGTTTTCCGATCGGCTGATCGGAATACGGGTAAAAGCTACAATCGGAATATAGGGACAAAAGGGTCAATCGGAATAAGTCAAAGTCTCACCGTCGGAATACTACAAATGCACCCAATCGGAATGCTAAATTGAGACAGCCAATCGGAATGCACAACGAAGCCTTGATCGGAATATCAAGCAAGCTATCAATCGGAATATGTGTAAACAACCCAATCGGAATATGGGACTAATGCCCTACCATCGGAATATCAAGACCAATCGGAAAGGGGTTTTAAACCCTTTCCTAAAATGGTGGAAATCGGTTAGATGGTGTATCCGGTCGGAAAATGCCAATCGGAAAGGGGTTTTACCACCCTTTCCGAAATTTGTGGGACTTGGGAAAGCTAGGAAATAAGCTAAGTTCAATAAGCTAATATCCAAAACTTATCAATCCGAATACTTAACCGAATCAAATAAGCACTTATCTCAACTTATTCAACTCGAAATTAAGCAACTTTTTAGATCAAGCAATAAAAACATAAACTTTTTAATAAAACTTTTTAATAAGAAAAATAAGCTAATCATAAAAATAAGCCAATAAGCACAAAAGTCTTAAAGCTTAATCAAATGAAAACTTATAAAATAATCAAAATATTAACTTTTTAAGCACGAAATCAATTAGAACAACACGGATCTTATGATATACGCACCAAAATCAACCTTTAATCAAAGAAAAGTAGAATGAGATTAAGAAATGAAAGCTTAAAATGAACTTGATTAATAAAAATAAGCAATACAAAGATGTTTAATCTTGAGAGATTAAAAGATAAAGATGAACTAGTGAGAGAAAGTTTAAGACTTTCTCTCTCTAAAAACTAAAAAGTGAAAAATTAACTAAAAATCAAACTACTCTCCTAATGACTATTAGGAGGGTATTTATAGGGAAGGTGGAAGGAGTGCATGTGTTGCATCTTCTCTCTTGCTTTCTTCACGATTTCTCGACTCGACTTTAATTCTTCGTCTTTGTCGTCTCGGGATTTGAACTTGTCTTTTTAATTTTCTTCTTCTATTAGACTTAAGTTCTTCGACTTCGTTAAAACTTCCATCTTTAGACTTTTTCTTCGATAAATCTTCAGAATAGGTCTTGGACTTCCGTTCTTTTTTTGCACTCTTGATCTTTTGACTTCGTCTTTTCCCGTTTTCTTTGATAAAAGCCCGTGAAAGCCCGTGTTTTCTTCCTTTTTCATAATTTGATCCTAAAACACAATAAAAACACAAACCACGCATAATTCCGACTTTTACGACATAAATCACACGTTTTGGTCTTGTTATTATTGGAAATAAGTGGTAAAAAGATAAGTGTTTTCACACTTATTAAATCCCCTACACTTGATCATTGCAATGCCCTCATGCAATGCATTAATTTTAAAGCACGGTTTACATTTTCCATCATAAATAACCTACCTTGGCCTTTATTAAATACTAAACATAAAAGATAGAAACAAGTAAAGAAATTAAAAACTTACATTGGGTTTTGGCGGCCATGAACGTTTATCATCCTCAAGTTTCACGTTCCCCATACCAAGCTTAAAAACGAGATCATTGTTATTATAAGTTAGCAAACTATCACGAACTCATGTGGGCTAATTATTCACTTAGACTCCCTTATTCCTAGGTGTATCTCTTATATTTTATTTTTGTCTTGAATGATCACAAGGATGCATTGTTTGACTTATTTCGATAGTCATTTAGGCCGAAAATAAAGTGAACGATTTAATCAATAGTTAGCTAAAGGACCAAATCTTTTAAAACTGCTTCTCGGGATATCAAAAAGTTCATATCTTGGCATAACTTGGTTCGCGATTTGAGACCTTTCTCGGGCCGATATTTGGCAGCTACTTCATACTTCGAATCTTCGAGAGACGTTCTTGAAATTATGGTCTTCTCTTCATAATAGGAATTTCTTCACTTGAAGTTTTTGAGAGATTCTTCATCTTTGGACCACGACTTCTTCATTTTTCTCCAATCTTTATTTTGGATTTTGATATACAACGATCCGCCTCCTTTTAGGACTTGGATCTATTTATCCTCATACCTTGTTAGGGTCTTTTCGGATAGACTTCTCCATGACTTTTGGGGAGTTTTTGCTTTTCGTCGTGTGTCTCGATCCTTCATATTGATTTTCGATAAATGATTCTTCACATCACTTTTGGATCTTTAGCAACAAAATATAGTCCTCATGCCTTGTTAGGGCCTTTTCGGACTCACCAACCTTCGCGCCCCGCTTCATAAGTTATGCCTTGGCTATGAACTCTCGTCATTACCGAGCAACTTTTAAACGATCTGGGGCTAGAAGCTAAGTAACCTTTTAAATCGTACAACCTTATTTATTAGCAGATTAATTTATTAACAAGCGGAGGGAGAATAGGCTCATAATTAACTCACATAAATTCACGAAAGAATACCGAACTTATAATTGGCTCTATCATCTCTCATTCTCCACAGTTTAAAATCTCAAGAAATGAGACTCGTGGATGCTTAGCCTATTAAGTCAAAGTTTTGGGTTTTCGAGTCGCCTATAGGATCTTGCAAATTCTTAGACTTTTTCAAGTTTAGAAATCGCGTTTTAAAGTTCCCTTGATAAACGAATCTCTAGGATCAATTATAGGAACTTGCGAAAAGTTCTTGTTCTTAACCCGTGAGAGTTAAGACTTTCGCGTTTTGTAGCTCCCTATATAAAAGCCTAGCAAAACTTGACTTAAACACGTTAAGGATACTAGCTAGAGTAAACTTAGGTAAGTAAACTCGGGTTGAGTCAAAATGTTCACGACTAAGAAAAATCTAAAACCACTTTATTAAAAATTTATTCTAGCAAAGGAAACATAACAAAGGCAAATACAACTATACAACTAGGCCAAAATAGATTAAAAATTTTGAAAAATGTCGAAAAATCAAGTTTTCCGGTAAAAATGAGGGCAACTTCATGGAAAAGACCACTTACTTCGATAGAAGTCCCCCTACACTTGAGATAAACATTGTCCTCAATGTTTAAGCATGTGGGAGTAAACTCCCCTACACTTAGGACATTGTGCACTTTTTTTAAATCTTGCTAAGGAAGGGAAAAGTGAATTCAATGTGAACATATAAAATATGAAATATTGAATCACAAGAGTTTAGGATAGAACCGGGAAGATGGGAACACGGTATCACGGTTCGTCAAAAGTTATCAAGATGCTCTCTGAAGCTTTAATCCCTGCACAGCACAAGAAACAAGACAACAAACATATGCGGGGCTCCCCCTACACTTATTATGAAAGCAGTAAAGGATAGAACACGGGTTGCCTCCCGAGAAGCGCTTGTTTTTGTTCACCGAGTCATGAGCCTGACTCGACCCAATTTTAGTTCATGGGGAACGTGGTGAGGGATGGAATCATCTCTTGGGAGATGTCCTCACCAAAGTACAGCTTCAGACGCTGGCCATTCATCTTGAAATTGGGCCCATTCGGCTGAGAAAGCTCAATGGTCCCATACGGAAAGACTTTGGCGACGGTGAATGGACCAGTCCAGCGGCTCTTCAACTTGCCAGAGAAGATCTTCAACCGAGAGTTAAAGAGTAGAACTTGATCACCAACGTGGAACTCTCGGTTCTTGATTTTAGCATCGTGGATCATCTTCGTCTTCTCCTTGTAGATCAGCGAGTTCTCATAAGCTTCATTCCTTAGTTCATTTAGCTCGTTGAGTTGAACCTTGCGATGATCACCGGCTTTGATGATGTCGAAGTTAGCCCACTTCAAGGCCCAGTGCGCCTTATGTTCCAGCTCGATGGGTAGGTGGCAGGCTTTCCCGTACACAAGACGATAGGGTGTACAACCGATCGGGGTCTTGTAAGCAGTACGGAAAGCCCACAGAGCATCATCTAATTTATCGGCCCACGCGGCACGATGATCTCCCACAGTACGCTCCAAAATTCTTTTCAAGCCACGATTGGAAATTTCGGCTTGCCCATTGGTTTGGGGATGATAGGCGGTGGAAAGACGGTGATTGACACCATACTTTGCCATGACTCGTGCAAATTGATCGTTGCAAAAATGAGTCCCGCGGTCACTGATGATAGCACGAGGAACGCCAAATCGAGCGAAAAGCTGCTTCAAAAAGTTCACAACCACCCTCGCATCATTCGTAGGAAGAGCCTTAGCTTCAACCCATTTAGAGACGTAGTCGACGGCGACGAGGATGTACTTGTTCCCTTTGGATGATGGAAATGGCCCCATAAAGTCGATGCCCCATACGTCAAAGATTTCACATTCCTGTATGAAATTTTGAGGCATCTCATCCTTATGTGTGATCTTGCCTTGACGTTGGCAAGCATCACAATGCTTAACCATTTCGTGAGCGTCACGATAAATGGTGGGCCAGTAGAATCTAGAATCAAACACTTTCTTAGCGGTGTAGTTGGGACCAAAGTGACCACCGGTGGGTCCTTTGTGGCAAGCTTGGAGGATGTCAAAAGTTGCCGGTCCGTCAACACATCGACGAATAATCAGATCAGCACACTGTTTGAATAGATAAGGGTCATCCCAAAAGTAAGTCTTAACATCGTTCAAGAACTTCTTCTTTTGTTGGGATGTTAACCCTTGGATGAGAATACCACCCGCTAAGTAGTTTGCAATGTCCGCAAACCACGGGGTGCCATCAAGATTGAGATTTATAGACATTAGAGTCTCCAGGGGGAAAGAGTCATTGATCTCTTTGTTCGGATGATCCCCCTGATATGGATCCTCAAGTCGACTCAGATGATCCGCGGCCAGGTTTTCGGCTCCCTTCTTGTCATGAATTTCAATGTTGAATTCTTGAAGGAGCAAAACCCAACGAAGAAGTCTTGGCTTAGAATCGTTCTTTGTCATCAAGTACTTCAACGCGGAATGGTCCGTGTATACGATGGTGGTGGGTAAAACAAGATAGGGGCGAAATTTCTCAAAAGCATAGACAACAGCTAAAAGCTCTTTTTCGGTTGTCGTATAATGCAGTTGAGCCCCCGTCATTGTTTTGCTAGCGTAGTGGATTGGTTGGAAGTGTTTATTCACTCTTTGGCCCAAAACCGCACCAATAGCAAAGTCGCTAGCATCGCACATCAATTCAAAAGGCAGCTCCCAATTAGGGGTGACCAAGACCGGTGCCTTAGTTAGCTTGTCCTTAAGAAGATTGAAGGCTTCGAGACACTCTTTAGAAAAGATAAAAGGGGTATCTTTTTCTAAGAGGTGGGTCATCGGGCGAGCGATTTTAGAGAAATCCTGAATGAATCTACGATAGAAGCCCGCATGACCCAAAAAACTTCTCACACCCTTCACGGTTGAAGGTGGAGGTAATTTGGCTATGTCATCAACTTTAGCACGGTCAACTTCAAGACCGGCTTTAGAGATTTTGTGTCCTAGCACAATGCCTTCTTTTACCATAAAATGGCATTTTTCCCAATTCAGAACAAGGCGAGTGTCTTCGCACCGCTTGAGCATACGTTCCAAATTGGCAAGGCAAGAAGAGAAGGAATCCCCGAAGACCGAGAAATCATCCATGAAGACTTCCATGGTTTGCTCAACCATGTCATGGAAGATAGCCAACATACACCTTTGGAAAGTCCCGGGAGCATTGCATAAGCCAAAAGGCATTCTTTTGTAAGCAAAGGTGCCATAGGGATAAGTGAATGTTGTTTTCTCTTGATCTTGGGGATCGATGGGTATTTGAAAATAACCCGAGAAACCATCCAGAAAGCAGTAATATTCATTACCCGCTAGACGTTCAAGCATTTGGTCCATAAAAGGTAGAGGGAAATGATCCTTTCTCGTGGCATCATTGAGTTTGCGATAGTCTATACAAACTCTCCACCCAGTAACGAGACGGGTAGGAATTAACTCGTTGTTTGCATTGGGCACAACGGTGATTCCGCCTTTCTTAGGCACACAATGGACTGGACTAACCCACGGTGAATCCGAAATAGGGTAAATCATACCCGCATCAAGAAGTTTGATAACCTCTTTTTTGATTACTTCATGTATTTTAGGATTCACCCTTCGTTGACTTTGAATTGTGGGCTTAAAGTCGTCCTCCATGAGAATTTTATGTGTGCAAAAGTGAGGATCAATTCCACGGATGTCGGAGATTTTCCAAGCAATAGCTCTTTTATGCTTCTTCAACACAGCGACAAGTCGGGCTTTTTCGTCTTCTTGCAGATCCTTTGCGATGATGACCGGTAGCTTCTCGTCGTCTTCCAGGAAAACGTACTCAAGATGAGGAGGTAGGTCCTTAAGCTCGAGAGTCGGAGGATCCTCAATAGATGGTGAAACTAACGATGGATAATCATTAATCACCTCTTTAGGAGTAGGAGGAGAGAACGGGTCCTCATTGAGAAGTCTCTCAATAGTACTAATGTCTTCATCCCAATTGGTGGACAAATTATCATACTTAATATCGAGAGGACCCAAGCTAGCTTCGAAATCATCCAAGTCACTTTCTCCAAAAGGAGTCAATGCTGGAGCAATTGAGGCAACGGTCTCAACATTGGGTAGAGAAGAAAGAGTACTTTTGCAAGCATCATGAAAATGTTCTTCACAAGCCTCATCGAGAACATCAATAGCATTAACGCTCTCATACGAATAAGGTTTCTTAGAAATCTTACCCATGTTGAAGACAATTTTATCGTCACCAACTCTCATGATTATTTCGCCCGCGGCTACATCAATGAGAGTGCGACCGGTCCTCAGGAAGGGACGTCCAACGATTAATGGAACACGAGGGTCCATCTCGTATTCAACGACGACAAAATCCGCCGGGAAGGTGAATTTATCAACGCCAACAAAGACATCTTCGGCTATCCCCACTGGATAAGCAACCGTACGGTTGGCTAATTCCAAAGTCATTCGTGTGGGGACTAGCTCGGGGAGAGATAATTGCTTCCGAACACTTAAAGGCATTAAGTTTATACTGGCACCTAGATCGGCTAGGGCCATGCAATTCTCTACTCCCGGGAAGTTGCAAGGAATCAAGAAGTGACCCGGATCACCAAGTTTGGTGGGCAATTTCCTTAGGAGCACTGCGGAGCAGTTCTCATTAAGTTGGGTCTGAGCAATGTCAAGAAGCTTTTCCTTATCACTTAGAAGATCTTTAAACATCTTAGCGTACTTGGGCATGTGAGCGAGAGCCTCGGCAAAGGAGATGTTAAAATTCAATTGTTTAAACATTTTTAGAAAGTTTGAAACCTGAATATCATCCTTGCTCTTTTGCTTCTCTTTCCTCAACCTTGAGGGATAAGGTATATTGGATGAAGAAGAAGGCTTTAAGGGAATAGGATCACTCACAACCACGGGTGGTGGGGAAATAGGGATAGAAGGTGAAGTAGGTGGGGAAAGTTGCTCTTTTTCCTTGTTCACAATCACGGGTGGAGGTGTAGGAAGCTCGGGTTCCATATAACCTTTTCCACTACGAGTGGTGATTGCTTTCATCTCCCCCCTTGGATTCGCAACGGTATTACTCGGAAGAGTACCCGAAGAAGAGGGTTGATTACTTTGGATGAGCGAACCAATCATATCACGAAGGTGAAGAGCTTGATTGTTAAAAGAGTTTTGCATGTTGGCATTAATATCATTGCTGTGTTTGGCCATGTCATTCCTTAGCTCGGCTCGAATATCGCTCCCTTGTTTCACCATGTCATTCTTCAAGTTGACAAATTGACTCTGAAGATTCGTCACCATCTCACGATTAGTCTTCATGAACGTCTCGACGTCTTGGTTTACGGCCATCGGTTGATTGAGAGGTGGAGCTTGGTAAGCTTGAGAATTTCCTTGAGTTGGGTATGGGTTTCTTTGGGATTGATATTGATTTTGAGCACGAGGTTGGGATTGGTTGTTTCGGTTGTAGCTTTGTTGTTGGTTTTGGTTTGCAGGAGGGAAACCGGGAGGAGCAAGATAATTGTTGGAACGATAACTTAGCAAGCCACGGTCTCCTTGAGGGCGAGCTTGATAGCCTCCCGTGGGATAAGTGCCGTAAGCTGCGTTAACATTTTCAGAATAATTGCCTTGGGTAGAAGGACAATCATTATAAGAGTGAGGGCCACCACATGTGTCACAAGAAATAGCAACGGCTTTAGCTTGTTGAAAGTGGTTTGTGGCCATGGCCATGAAATTCTTGTTCATTTCAGCGAGTTGTCGAGAAATTTCAGACATTTCAGGATTGGAGGTAGTAGAAGAAACATTGACTCTCGAGTTAGATCTTGAGGATGCGGATGAATCCCAATTCTTGTGGTGAGTAGTCATGTTTTCAATCAACTCTCGACACTCCTCCGGTCTCCTTTTCATAAAAGTACCATCGGCGGCGGCATTGATCGTGTCACGATCCCGAAAAGTGAGACCATTGTAGAAGGTGTCAATGAGAGTGACGGGGAGCATATTGTGATTAGGACAGCGGTCGATCAAATCATTGTAACGTTCCCAAGCATCGAAAAGCGATTCATCATTCTCTTGCATAAATCCACTGATTTGGTTACGAAGGCTAGTGACCATGGATGGGGGAAAGTAGCGCGATAAAAAGCGTTGAGTCATGTCATTCCACGTATGAATAGAATTCTTAGGAAGTCGGTCAAACCATTTTTCGGCATGGTGAGAAAGCGAGTGTGGAAAAAGTTTAAGGCGAAGGTCATCCATAGAAACACCGGGGCACTTCATGCTTTGGGTAATGGTAATGAGTTTGTCGAGGTGTTTGTTGGCATCATCATCCGGAATTCCACGAAATGGGTTCGTTTGCACTTGTTGTATCATATGATGCTTCAACGAAAACTCCTGAGCCGTGACGTGCATTGGCGCAATCGGGCCTCCGCGTCCGTTCATGGTGGGTTGACACAATTCCTCCATGGTTCGTAAATCAGGTTGAAGGACATTGTTGTTGTTGTTGTTGTTGTTATTCAAATTGTTTTGAGGTGGGTGATTGTTGTTGTTATTAACACCAACCATATCTAAATCTTCACGATTCTCGGGCTCAGAATAGTTCGTAGATCTAGTACGCATGCACCTGCAAGAGAAAAATATACACAAAGAATATCTATATAATCTTTTTGGTTTTTATAGGTTTTTTTAATGTTTTTGTATTTTTGAAGAGTTTTATATTTTTAGGATTTTTGAAAATTTTTTATAGCAATGAAAATAACGTTCAAAGAACGGATCCCAAAATTCAATGCGTCTCTCACTAGAAACCGTTTATCTTAACGAAAAGAGCCGGCAGCGGCGCCATTTAATACTTGGTTTTGCAACCAAATATAAAATCTTGAAGTCCCAAGTCTTTTCGAATTGAAAACCGGTCTTTAGTGCGACTCAATCGTCTTTTGGTGAATCAAGAGAATGGTTTGGTTGATTTGTTTTAAACTATTAGCAAGTAATTAAAGTGTCGTTTAGTAAAATGGAAGTTAAAAGATTAATTCGAATGACGAGTAAAAATAAATGCATATAAACTTACAGGTAAAATGGAAAAGTACTAACTCACTAAATAAGACTAACACTTGGAAAATTTTCTGAAAATAAAAAGTACTATAAGAAAGTAACATCGAAAGAAACCAAATCAAGCCAAAAGAACCCCCGATCGGAATGTTTTCCGATCGGCTGATCGGAATACGGGTAAAAGCTACAATCGGAATATAGGGACAAAAGGGTCAATCGGAATAAGTCAAAGTCTCACCGTCGGAATACTACAAATGCACCCAATCGGAATGCTAAATTGAGACAGCCAATCGGAATGCACAATGAAGCCTTGATCGGAATGTCAAGCAAGCTATCAATCGGAATATGTGTAAATAACCCAATCGGAATATGGGACTAATGCCCTACCGTCGGAATATCAAGACCAATCGGAAAGGGGTTTTAAACCCTTTCCTAAAATGGTGGAAATCGGTTAGATGGTGTATCCGGTCGGAAAATGCCAATCGGAAAGGGGTTTTACCACCCTTTCCGAAATTTGTGGGACTTGGGAAAGCTAGGAAATAAGCTAAGTTCAATAAGCTAATATCCAAAACTTATCAATCCGAATACTTAACCGAATCAAATAAGCACTTATCTCAACTTATTCAACTCGAAATTAAGCAACTTTTTAGATCAAGCAATAAAAACATAAACTTTTTAATAAAACTTTTTAATAAGAAAAATAAGCTAATCATAAAAATAAGCCAATAAGCACAAAAGTCTTAAAGCTTAATCAAATGAAAACTTATAAAATAATCAAAATATTAACTTTTTAAGCACGAAATCAATTAGAACAACACGGATCTTATGATATACGCACCAAAATTAACCTTTAATCAAAGAAAAGTAGAATGAGATTAAGAAATGAAAGCTTAAAATGAACTTGATTAATAAAAATAAGCAATACAAAGATGTTTAATCTTGAGAGATTAAAAGATAAAGATGAACTAGTGAGAGAAAGTTTAAGACTTTCTCTCTCTAAAAACTAAAAAGTGAAAAATTAACTAAAAATCTAACTACTCTCCTAATGACTATTAGGAGGGTATTTATAGGGAAGGTGGAAGGAGTGCATGTGTTGCATCTTCTCTCTTGCTTTCTTCACGTTTTCTCGACTCGACTTTAATTCTTCGTCTTTGTCGTCTCGGGATTTGAACTTGTCTTTTTAATTTTCTTCTTCTATTAGACTTAAGTTCTTCGACTTCGTTAAAACTTCCATCTTTAGACTTTTTCTTCGATAAATCTTCAGAATAGGTCTTGGACTTCCGTTCTTTTTTTGCACTCTTGATCTTTTGACATCGTCTTTTCCCGTTTTCTTTGATAAAAGCCCGTGAAAGCCCGTGTTTTCTTCCTTTTTCATAATTTGATCCTAAAACACAATAAAAACACAAACCACGCATAATTCCGACTTTTACGACATAAATCACACGTTTTGGTCTTGTTATTATTGGAAATAAGTGGTAAAAAGATAAGTGTTTTCACACTTATTAGACCTCGTATTCCATCATTTTCATTTCATTTGAAGACATGTTCTCCTTTGGTCTGTTGTAGACCATCAGCAGTGTTGGGTCAGTATTTACTGACCCTGAAGCAACTCTAAGATTTGAATATAAAATCCCCCTAAGTGTTTCATGCTCAGCAGTAAGGCCAGTCTACTGATGGATGACCAGAGGAGCAAAGTTCCTATTGATGACTTTAAAGCTGAAGAAAGTTCAGCACTCCCCTTCCAGTAAACTTAGAAGACAAAGGAGTTTTCGCTTCAAATACTAGGCGGTCTAGTTGCTGAAGAACAAGGACTGAAGAAGGGCTTTCATTTCAGTTTGGCTTGACAATACCAAACTGAATGATGTCGATCTCCTCTAGGATACTGAAGACTCTTCAGTATTCTGATGGTTTGCATTAGGCGGGAAAAGATTACTTTAAGTCAAAGTAGGTTGCTTGTATACTTAGATATAAGTACAAACTTTATCTTTTCTAGAATAGTTTATTATGTACTTTGTACTGTTTATCCAGCATGGGCATCAACCACCTACTGGATAAACTCATGCATTGGTACATGCAAAATGCAAACCCTAATTTACACTGCCTATATAAAGGAGTGTACATTGTGAGAGAAAGGTAACCAATACAAGAGCTTAAACTCTGGAAAACCTTTCTCTCTCGATACCAACTAAACCATATAGCCAAAGATGCATGTGAACGTTTAGATTGGAGCTTAGACTTTAACTTTGGTTAGACGTTTAAGTAGAGGAGATCAAACCCCATTGTCATTCAACCACTTTGTTATTCCGCAAACAAAGTGGGTTATAGATTCTTTATTTGATTCTAATAAAAGTCTATATGTTAAAAAGTATATTGGTATTGTTGTTTTAATCTTTCATAGTTCTTATCTAATGTTAAAACAACACACTTGAGTCGAAGTAATAGTTATTAGTTAAGATAATAAGTAATATCAAATTACAAGGGACCAACAAGTGGTATCCGAGCAGTATGATTAGTTAAACTCTTATTTTATTAAACTGCTCATTTAAAAGTTTTCAAATCAAGATCCAAAATGGCTCAAGTTATACCACAAACCCTAGAATATAGGGGTGGCCAACTCAATGCTGCTCTTGTACTAGAGGTAGCCAATTTACAAATGGGAAGAAGAGGTTTCTTGTCCACATGGTTAGAATTGAACCTCAATTCCTTGGAATAATTGAAAATGGTCCTTTTTTTCCCATGCTTGGGGACAATAAAAATCCTGAAGTACAATGGACGACTGATGAGAGAAAAGCTGCTAACCTTGATCAGCGTCTCAAAAGTCTCATCATGTCTGTACTCCCAAATGACCAAATGAATTCTGTTTTAAATTGTAAAACAGCAATAAAGCAACATGGGAGGACCTTATTCTTTACCATAAGGGACCCTCTGATGTAAAAGAAACCAGAATCATGGATTTAAAGCTTCAATACAACACCTTCAAGCACAAAGAAGGGAAAACCCTCACACAGACATTCACCAGATACAAAGCACTGATGAATGAACTTGTGAATGATGGTGTTGAGCATTCAAAACTTGAGATCAACACAGTTTTTGTTAATGCATTGCCAAAGAAGTGGCTCAGTTTCTGCCAAAGCTTGAGAAATGCTAATCACATTAAAGATTGTGATCTAGCCTCTCTTTTTGGGAAACTAAAATATGAAGAAAACCTAGTTGATAGGATTTATGAAGGCTCAAGCAAGAGTAAAGCATTAACCATTGCTACACCCTTGTCCACAGCCTTCTTCAGTGAAGCTGTCATTCAAGACTACCAAGATGGTCCTGATGATGAGGAAGATACTAGATCTAGTGAGGAATATCTGAATGACCTCAAAGAGGAATTTCATGAAAGAGCACTTCTGGCCTAGTCTAGAAGGTTCTTTAAGAAAGGAGGCAAGTTCTATAGCTCCACAAAAGCTTCAGTTGACACTGAATGCTACAAATGTGGGAAGACTGGTCACTATGTTAGGGATTGTTATTCAAAAACATCTATCCCTTCATATTCCTCACCAGCTCAATCAAGACCAACTGGTCAATCATCATTTCAACCAAAACAAATTGCTTCTACTCCATTTCAGCAAAGTAGGGTTGAACTCAGACCAACAAAAGACTTTGAGGACAAATATAGAGAAATCAAAGCAAGATTTGCCTTAATGAGTACTGAAAGCTCCTCTTCCAAGACTCCCTAGCAAGACAAGAACAAAGGGCTTGTTGCTGAAGCCTATGAATGGGATGAAGAAGATGTTTCTTCAGATGATGATGGAATGGTTAATGTAAAAGTGTTGATGGCACTTGCTGATGATGAAGGGGCCAACTCAAATGTTGTCACCAGAGAAAGTGCCAGAAATGGAGAATGGGTCAATGCCATAATAAAAAGGGTACAAAATCTTCTTGAATTAGAAGATAAAGATGACATTAAAGTTGTCTTTGATTAATTATGCATTGATCTAAAATTTGTTGAAGAGCAAAGAAACAATTTGCTTGAAAATTTTCACAAACTTGTTCTACAACTTAAAGATTTTGAAAGTAAGCAAATAGAGCTAGAAGAAGCTAAACTTGATATTCTTACTTTTCAACAATTGAACAAAGAAATTTTGGAGGAAAATAACTCTCTTAGAGTGGAACTAAAAGAAGCAAAAGTCATTGTTAAATCTTGGCTTAGAAACTCTGATAGGGTAAGTCGATGCATAAGTGAACAAATAGCTGCTCAAAAGAAGAAAATGCTTGGTGCTGAAGGATCCTCTAGCACCAAATCTGTTGTCTTTGTCAAAGCCTCAAATGAGGATGGTAGCTCGATCCCTGACATTGAAAGGCCAAGTGAAGAGAATTTACCCAATCATGACACTGGACGAATCCTTCTTCCTGAGTTACAAGCATGTGTTGACACTTCAGCACCAGTTGAATCCTCAGTTACTGAGGATGACTCAGATGATGATATAGAGAATGAAGTAAGTACCCCACTTCCTCCTTTGGAGAAGCTGGCTGGTGCTGAACCCTCTACTAGACCCAAAACTATCCAGTCTATCATCAAGTCTCACACCACACACAAAGGTAGTTCTTCCAAACATGTCAAAATTGACACTTCAAAGAACTCTTCAGCTTCTGCTGAAGGTTCACATATAAGAACTACCTCTTCAGTTTCAATAAATAAACTGAAGAATGCTAGATCCGAGGAAGATGAGAGAATGTCTCTTGTTATGCAAGAGATCAATGATCTTAAATTGCAACTCAGTCAGCAACAAATACCAACACGGTTCAGACTCTCCTCATTTAAAGTACAAGACACAATTCAAAAGAGCTTGTGAGTTATGTGGTCAAAACAACCATCTCACTCAAACTTGCTTAAGAGTGATTTATTGTACTAAATGTGAAAGGACTGATCATCTCACTTGTGAACACACTCAGTATATGATGGCCAAAACAAGTGCTGATGCTCACAAATCTGAAGCATCTCATTCCAGGCGAAATATGCCTTTCCCACCATGCATTCATTGTGGTATGGACAATCATCACTCAGATGACTGCCACTATTACCCTGTGTGTAATATTTGTGGAAGTTATGATCATGACACTCATGGACATAATTGAATCATCTCACTCAGAAGAGGTATTAAACCAAGAAACCCTAACTCTATTACCAAATGTTGTGAGACCTGTGGAAGCGATGTCCACACTACATCTGATCACAACCATATAGAGTGGTTCAGAAGAGCTGAAGCCCTCCAGGCTAAGAAAGCAAAAGCTGTTTAGACCTCCTCTTCTTCTGAGCAATCATACATACCCTCTACAAGAGGACCCTTCAGATCTAGAAAACCTTCTAGATCTAAAACCCCCACCCAACAAAGGTGGGTTTCAAAACAAAACTGACCATTTCCTTAACTTGTGCAGTGTGATCTCAAGAAGCCTATTTGGTACCTAGATAGTGGCTGCTCAAGGCATATGACTGGAACAAAAAGTTATCTGCACAAGTATAAGGAGGAACAAGGTCCTAAAGTTGTTTTTGGTGATAACTCATCAGCTACTACTGAAGGATTTGGTTCAGTAAAATGCAATGGTATAGTTTTCTCAAGGGTAGCATATGTAAATGGATTGAAGCACAACCTCAGCAGCATAAGTCAACTTTGTGATGCAAAGTATCTTGTGCTGTTTGATGACAAAAAGGTACAATCTTTAACTCCAATCATGAAATTGTGATGATTGCTCCTAGAGTCAAAGATGTTTATATCATGAACATGAACTCTACTCAAGAGACATGCTTCTTTGCTAAAGCCTCCCATATTACCAATTGGCTTTGGCATAAGAGGCTTTATCTCAATTTCAAAACAATAACTCTGCTGGCAAAACAAAATCTTGTTATTGGTCTTCTTTCACTTGTCTACTCAAAGAACAAACCATGCTCAGCATATGAAAAAGGGAAGCACCATAGGGCCAGTTTAAAAACAAAGCAAACTTTCTCAATCAAAGAAAGTCTTCATTTGCTTGACATGGACTTATTTGGCCCAGTATCACCTAGGGCCATTTGTCATGAAAAATGTACACTTGTCATTGTTGATGAGTACTCAAGGTACACCTGGGTATATTTTCTGACAAAGAAAAGCCATGCACCAGATGCCATTATGTCTTTCATCAAACAAGTTGAAAATCAAAATGACACTCATGTCAAACAACTCAAAACTGACAATGGCACTGAATTCAGAAATCACTCTCTAATCAAATTATGTGATGACAAAGGAACTTCCCAAAATTTCTCATCTCCTTACACACATGAACAAAATGGTGTGGCTGGAAGAAGGAACAGAACTTCGATTGAAGCAGCAAGAACAATGCTTGCTGGATCTGCTCTCTCTAAGCATTTTTGGACTGATGTTGTAGCCACTGCTTGCTACACTCAAAATAGATCCATTTTTGTGAAGAGGCACATAAAGACTCCCTATGAAGTCTTCAGGGGGAGAATTCCAAACATCTCATTCTTACATGTGTTTAGGTGTCCAGTATTCATTCATAATCACAAGGATCACCTTGGAAAGTTTGATGAAAAATCTGATGATGGTTATTTTCTTGGATACTCCCTAGTATCTAAAGCATACAGAGTCTTCAACACAAGAAGACAATGTATTGAAGAAACCTATCACATCACATTCAATGAAAGTTCTGAAGCTCTTACTTTTACAAATCCATCGGATGATGAACTTCATATACATGAATCTCACAATTATCCATCTGATGAATTTCATCACTACGAGCCTTCTCAAAAATATCAAACAAGCAACTCAGTCCCTCATATTGATCCATTTGAATATATGACAAGTCCTACAAAAGAAAATCCTTCAGTATCACATATTGATGGCTGTCAATCAAATAATGATCAATCTCAAAACGATCAAAATGATCAGCAAGGAAACACAAATGACCAAAATGGCCAGTCTCAAAATAATCAGTATGCTGACACACATGATCAAAATGATCAATCATATGCAGCTGCTGAAGAACAATCTGAGCCCCTTGCTTAAAGCTCTCTTATCATCTCTAAGGAATTAGGTCTTGGATTTGATGCTTCTGACCAAGAAGGAATCCCTCCAATGATTGAACCCTTGTCCACTGAATATCCTTCAGTAGACACTAGAGACACTCCAAGTCCAACTCCAACTCCAACTCCATGTCATGGACTTCCAAGCTCTAGCTCTAATCATGATACCAGTACCTATTCTCCAGCTCCACAAAAATCTTAGACTCAAAATAGTCACATACAACTGGTGAACATAATAGGTAATCCTGGTGAAGGTAGAGTCACTAGATCTATGGCAAAGAAACTGAGTGCTGCTTCATCTGGAGAATGCCTTTATGCAAATTTTCTCTCAAAAATGAACCTACAAAGGTTTCCTGAAGCACTCACACATCCTGGATGGGTAGATTCCATGCAAGAGGAACTCAATCAATTTGAAAGAAATAAAGTCTGGAAATTAGTTCCTCTTCCATATGGTAAATCAACCACTGGCACCAAATGGGTTTACAAGCTCAAAAGAGATGAAACCAACGCAGTGACCAAAAATAAAGTTAGGTTGGTGGCCCAAGGATTCAATCAAGAACCTGGTGTTGATTTTGATCAAACATTTTCTTCAGTTGCACGTATCGAAACCATACGAATCTTCCTTGCATATGCCACCTACATGAACTTCATCATCTACCAAATGGATGTCAAAAGTGCATTCCTTAATGGTGACCTAAAAGAAGAAGTTTATGTTACTCAGCCTCCTGGCTTTGAGAGTAGTAAATACCCAAATCATGTCTACAAGCTTTACAAAGCTTTATATGGACTGAAGCAAGCTCCAAGAGCATGGTATGAAACTCTCTCAACATTTCTCATTGAACATAAATTTGTCAGAGGAAAAATAGATAGCACCTTATTTATCTATAAATCTAAAACCGACACCATTCTGGTATAAATTTATGTGGATGACATAATCTTTGGTTCTACAAGCTTGAAACTTTGCAAATAATTTGACAAGCTTATGACCAGTAAGTTTGAGATGAGTATGATGGAAGAACTCACATACTTCCTTGGTCTTCAGATTAAACAATCTGACCAAGGCATCTCCATCAATCAAGAAAAATATGTCAAGGATCTGCTGAAGAAGTATGATATCAATTGTGCTTCAGTGAAGACTCCAATGGTACCCCCTAACAACTTAGGACCTGATCTCACTGGAAATTAGTCAATGAGACTCAATATAGAGGTATGATTGGGTCACTCATGTACTTAACTGCAAGCAGGCCTGACATTCAATTCTCTACATGCCTTTGTGCAAGATACCAAGCAGATCCAAAGGAGTCACACCTTACTGCTGTAAAGAGAATCTTCAGATACCTAAAAGGTACACCAAGTCTAGGTCTTGGGTACCCCAAATCCTCAGGTTTTGACCTAAAGGGGTATTCAGATTCTGACTATGCTGGATGTAATTTGGACAGAAAAAGCACTTCTGGTGCCTGCCAATTGCTTGGTGGCAAACTTGTGTGTTGGAGTGCAAAAAAGAAACAAACTGTTGCCATGTCTTCAGCAGAAGCTGAATATGTGGCAGCTGCTGGATGTTGTGCCAATGTTCTTTGAATGAAAAGCCAACTGGCTGATTATGACATAGAATATTAAAAGGTACCAATCTTTTGTGATAACACTAGTGCTATTGCAATATCCAATAATCCAGTCCTCCACTCAAGAACAAAACAAATTGATATCAGATATCACTTTATCAGAGACCACATTGTGAAAGGGGACATTGAATTACATTTCATCCCCACTCAATACCAATTGGCTGATATCTTCACCAAACCATTGGATGAACCAACTTTCAAAAGATTGATAATGGATCTTGGTATGCTGAACATTGATGATACAAAATCTGAACCTTCAGCATGTACTGAAGATGCTTGAAGGTTCAGCATTTCATAAAAGAATTTGATTAATGTTAAGTAGCATTTTCTGAGTAAAGGAGTGTGCAATGTCATGTGTCTATTTCACTTTATGTGATTGTGTATATGATGTTTTGTCGCCTTATCTGATTCACTAAAGCTGAACAAATAATCACCAGTCATCAAAAGATTCCTTCAGCAATGCTGAATAAATTTTTAATACAACTGAGTAGCTAGGCCTGAGTAGAGGAGCGTGTAATGTCATATGTCTTGTTCAACTATGTGGACATGTATATGGGGTTTTGTCGCCTCATCTGACGCACTAAAGCTAACAAGTATTGCCATCAGCTTCAGCATATCTGAGCAACAACATTTAAAACCTATCAATCATGTGATTCAAAAGAGTTAATGGCATTAAATTTCTTGTGAATAAAACAAACATTCTTTCAAAAAGGTGTCATTTGTTAATTTAGGAAATTTCAAACGTCTCCATCCACAGTCAACAACTCCCTGACACATGGGGCGTTTCACTATTCAAAGCAATAGAAAATCATACCTTTTTGCAGAACTTTAATGAGAAAGTTTGTGCCAAATGTTCAAAAGAAACCCTAAAAGATTTATAAACTTCTCAAATGGTTTTAAAAACTTTTTACAAATCAGTTAAAGTTTTTATATAATCCCTAACAATTGGATTTCATTCCACGCTTACAAATATTTTCATCCAAAACACACACAACCCTTCTCTCTTTCAAAACACACACATAAACATAAATGGCTGAATCATCTTCCACCCCCAAGATTACCAAAAATCACTCTTAAACCATCCGCTCATGTTAACTATCCCATTGATGATATCTTCTTCAAACCAAACAACATCACCTTGCTTAAACCTGAATCCATTAAGTCTGTTCCTGGGGAACAAGTTTTGACTTATCTAAACAAAAGTGTTTTAAGGTATGCTTTATCTGAGGATCCTGGTATGATGTTTCAAAATGTGCTAAAAGAATTTTGGTTTACAGCAGAGGCTTCTAACAACAAGAAGTCCGTTGAGTTTGATTCTACCACGATGGGGATTCATGGTATATTTGGGTTAGAATCATTTAGAAAAGTTTTGGGGTTAGATTATTTGGAAAACCCTAATGAGTATGAAGCACCTGATGATTTTATGGTTGTTAAAAAATTCTTTAAAGAAATTGGGTATACTGAAGAAATTTCTAAAAAAAGGAGGGGGTTAAAAAGGAGTGCTTTGCCACAATGATGGAAATTATCGATGACCATTCTCATTAAATGTTTGGGGGGGTGGGGGACTGGAGGTCTTGACCAGATCAACCAAAAAGATGCTATCATTTTATACTGTCTAGCCAAGGGGGTCAAAGCTGATTTTGGAAGGCTTATTTTTGAAGATCTCCATGGGAAGCTGGAGAAAAAGACTAGAGAGAAAAATATTGTGTACACCAGATTTCTATCTCTCCTTTTTGCTGACCATCTTGGAAATGATTTTTCAAAAATAACTGGAGAGAAATTTATTTTTAAGACCTTTGATCTTACTCGCTGGAACATTTCAGTCAGCACCATTGATCCTCCTCTTACACAACCCATGCTGGACATCTGCTCAACAGATGGTCTAGTAGTGTACAAAGCTCCCAAAGACACTTCTCCAACTGGAGAAGGTGATCTACAAGGCAAAAAGCTTGGAGCTTCATCTGGACCTCGTCAGAAGCAAACGTCAATTAATACCAAGAAGGTTAGACGTGCGTCCAGAAAGAGGAAAACACTCACACAATCTTCCTCGAAGAAGATTGATGATGATTCCCAAGGCCATGCTTTGAAGAAGACCAAGTCCCTGGCCAAGGACAAGAACCCCAACCAACCATCACCTTCAGTCTCTACTAGAAGAGATATGCATAAAGAGGCCCAGCAAGCAACCCATGTCTCAACTTCTTTAGGAGAGAAGGGTGAAGATGGAGCTCACCCTCAGCTCAGTAGTGTGGAGTCAGCATTGGTATGTACTTTCATTCTGTATACAAGTCATACTTCATTACCAATTTCTATCACTTGTCACTCTGAGTCTGCATCGGGGAATGATGTGTCAGGAAATCTAACAGCTGATGCTGACCCTGGCCTATCTGTTTCTAATGAAGTAGCTCCCCCACAACAGGGTTCTACTGAAGGAACCAAAAACATTATCATTGATCTAAATTTATCAGGGACTCTTTCTCAGGATCCATCAGGTCAAACCAACCCTGGTGGTGAAGGGCTTGAAACTGATCCACACACTCATGATAATGCTGCAAAGATTCCCAAGGAAGTGCATCTCACCACTAGAGCCAAGGTGGGACACTTGCCTACTTTTGTTGTCAGTATGTCTGGAGATGATCTGGAGAAAGAACTTGGGTTCAATGAGAGAATTCTAGTCAATCTAGATGACAGTGATGAAGAACCTACTGATGTAACACAAAATCCACTTTCCCCCAGAACTGAGCAGGTAAAAGAATTAACCAATCAAGTGTTGATTCTTCAATCACAGGTTGCCAAACTGAAGGAAGAAAAGGTGCTTGCTGACAACGAAGTTTCAACAATCAAAGCAAGATCACCTCCTCCTTCTACTGAACAAATTACGGATGTCATCATTTCTTCTTTGAAGCCCTTAGTCCAGGATGTGGCCACCACCACTTCCTTAAAGCAAGAGATGTCCTCTCTAATGGAGTCCATCAACGGTGCTTCCATGAAGTTTCCGCCAGAATTCACACCAGTTCCTGGCCAAGTTAATACCTTGTGTGATTCTGTGTCCAAAATCAAAGATAGAGTAGCGTTGCTAGAGAAACAAAAGCTGACCGTTTATAAAGAGGTTCAACAGAAGCTAAATGCCCTTGAAACTGTTCCAGCCATGCTGGCCAAGGTAACTACCACTCTTGATCATCTTTGTGGCTTCTTCTCTGCTGGTGGGTCATCAGAAGCTACTGGGCAGTCTTCTGCTGAGGGGGAGAAAAACACAATCCAACAGCTCTTTCAAAAACATGCCCAAAAGAAGGCTCATAAACAATCCATTGAGTCACCTATCACTAAAAAGAGCCCAGTAAAGGGTAAGGGGGAGCCATCAGCCAAAGATGATGATATGCAAGGGCTGACCACAAATGGGGAAGCAACTGATAGTGGGTTACCTCCCTTTATACCTAAAAACAAAGGAGACCTTACTATGAATGATCGTTTGATCAGCGCTGGAGTGGCCACTCGGGAAGAACTTAACAATCTATACAAGCTTCAGCAAGAGGAGAAACTAAGAGAACTGAAGCTAAGCTTGTATGAAAAAATTAGAAAAGTTGAAGTAGAAAGTGACTTCAAGAAGAAAGTGTTATATGAAAAGTTTTGTATAACAAGGCTTAACAGAAGAAATATCTCACCAATCACCAATGTTGACATGTTGACCAGCAAAGGCGACATCAATCTCAAGCTCTATAGGGGTGATGAACTGATGACATACTTGAAAACTTTTAAGGAAAAGAACTTTCTTACTCTGAATGGATGGAAATGAGTGTGATGATCGAGAAAAGAAAATCCAAGAGATGGGATGAAGTTCGCACCAGAATCGAGCACTATATGAGAAATCATGAAAGACTAGGTAAAATTCTGAACATCAACACTCAATTTTCTCTTGAAGATCAAGATTCAATACTCGAGTTGAACAAAAGGGCAAATCTGATACAACCTGAAGTTGGTGACATCTTTGTCACTACAAATAAATACAAAGGCCTTGTTCAGTTTCAAAATCATCTCCCTGGTCATGTACTGGACGAACCAGAACTAAGAATGATAATGTTCAATCATCAAGAACGTCAAGACTTTGTGGGCATAAGTGATCTTGATGAAATGAAAAATGAACTTCTCTTGAATGTTCAAAGGATATTTTACTCTCTTCATGGTGGTACAGGACTTACTGATGCTGCTAAAACCTTCAGCATGTGCTTGCTTGCTATATTGGACCACAGAAACTCAGATCCATTAACTCAGACTTCCATCATTGAAGAACTTAGGCCTAAGGAGAATTGAATAATCATTTGTAATAATTTTTTGTTGTAATTTGTAATGTTGTTGAATAAATGATTATCTGATGTTTATAAGTTATTAATTGTTCAGTGCAAGTAAGAAGAAGTTGTTATGCTCACTTACTACTGACATTAAACTTAGGCTATTTGTATATCCAAATAGGGGGAGATTGTTGGGTCAGTATTTACTGACCTTGAAGCAACTCTAGGATTCAAATATAAAATCCCCCAAGTGTTTCATGCTCAGCAGTAAGGCCAGTTTGTTGATGGATGACCAGAGGAACAAAGTTCCTACTGATGACTTTAAAGCTGAAGAAAGTTCAGCACTCCCCTTTCAGTGAACTTAGAAGACAAAGGAGTTTTCGCTTCAAATACTTGGCGGTCTAGTTGCTGAAGAACAAGGACTGAAGAAGGGCTTTCAGTTCAGTTTGACTTGACAATACCAAACTCAATGATGTCGATCTCCTCTAGGATACTAAAGACTCTTCAGTATTCTGATGGTTTGCATTAGGCGGGAAAATATTACTTTAAGTCAAAGTAGGTTGCTTGTATACTTAGATATAAGTACAACCTTTATCTTTTCTAGAATAGTTTATTATGTACTTTGTATTGTTTATCCAGCATGGGCATCAACCACCCACTAGATAAACTCATGCATTGGTGCATGCAAAATGCAAACCCTAATTTACACTGCCTATATAAAGGAGTGTACATTGTGAGATAGATCTAACCAATATAAGAGCTTAAACTCTAGAAAACCTTTCTCTCTCGATACCAACTAAACCATATAGCCAAAGATGCATATGAACATTTAGATTGGAGCTTAAACTTTAACTTTGGTTAGATGTTTAAGTAGAGGAGATCAAACCACATTTTCATTCAACCACTTTGTTATTCCACAAACAAAGTGGGTTAT
Organism: Glebionis coronaria; assembly: GCA_025667525.1. NCBI lineage: Eukaryota > Viridiplantae > Streptophyta > Magnoliopsida > Asterales > Asteraceae > Glebionis > Glebionis coronaria. The sequence continues at coordinate 150,582,233 of CM046880.1, read as the reverse complement.
AGATTCTTTATTTGATTCTAATAAAAGTCTATACGTTGAAAAGTATATTGGTATTGTTGTTTTAATCTTTCATAGTTCTTATCTAATGTTAAAACAACACACTTGAGTCGAAGTAATAGTTATTACTTAAGATAATAAGTAATATCAAATTACAAGGGACCAACAAGCAGGGATTCTCTACTTATTTACATAAGCTCACAAGGGTCCTAAGGAGAAGGCTTCAGCAGGTATGCTTGAACCCTCCTTAAATCTTTTTGCTAGTTTATGAAATTTGTGTGGATTTTTCCTTTGTTTCATGATTCTTGTTAAGTGAAATCTGTTAGAGTGCATGATAGTTAAGTGTTAGTTTATGTTGTTTATGTCTATTATACAAGTTTGAGTAGGTAAACATCTGATTTTAAGTGTTTTGTATAAAATCCTTTGCAAAATTTTTCATATCAGAAAGTAAGGGGTGTTTGGGTTTACTGTTCTACCAGCATTGGGTGACACCAAGTGGTTTACAAGTAGTCTAAACATTCCCCACATAGGTTATGGTAATTGGTTTTGAGTTTCACTTTGAGTTTGGTAGGTAAAATAAACAAGTTGCATGTTAGTTTTTTATATATCTGATTTAAAAATCAGTAGGCTTAAAACTGAGTTGTTTTAGCATGTTTTGATTTCAAAACTTGTAATCTGTTCTAGTTCTTGTTAATCTAGGGATTTGTGTTAGTTACGTATAGCTTGGGTGTGTTTTGAGTGAGATTTGGTCAGCCAAATCTCACCCTAGTGGTCAAACAGACCATCTAAACCACCAGACTTGACCAGTTACATCAGTAACTGTTGATGGCCCTTTTTTGTGCATTTCTTGCCTTGGACTTGTGTATTTTCTTGTTGTTGTGACTCCCCACAACTCAACTGGCTGTGGGGGTGCCCCTTGTTCAAAGTAAAACCAAGAAAAAAGCTCAAAATCTAGCAAAAAAGGTTTTTCTGCTTGGAGTAGTGGGAAGAAATTACCCACTGATAGTTCTTTCTTTCCCACTGCTACACTACAAGACAAGCCATACAGACCTGTCAACATCAGATTTTAGAATTTTTGTTTTTAGTGACCATTTTTGAGTGTTTTACATAGTTTTTATTTTTCCTTAGTTAAATTATTTATTTTAAGAATTATCATTAAATTAGTTTTTATTTTACTGTTCATTTGTTATTTTTTAGAATTAATTCAATTTTAATTAGTTTATTTAATTTCTGTTTTTGTTATTTAATGCAAAAAAGTTACATTTTTCAGTTTTAAAAATTTTCTTAGATTAAGAATATTATTTTAAGATTTTTAGTTAAAATTTTTTCACTGTTCACTCTTTTTAATTATTTTTTAGATTTAACTTAAGTTAAAATAGGTTTTAAATTAAAACTGTTTTGTCTTTTACTCAAAAATTACTTTTTTCAAACTTTTTAATTTTTCTACTGTTTAGAATTATAATTTAGGATTTTTCAAACAGTAAGTTTATTTTTAACATTATTTTAGTTTAAAAATTGTTTTTAGCATTTAAAATATAGAAAAATAGTTTCTAAAATTTAAGAAAAATAGTTTTTAGTGTTTAAATAATGTAAGTGAGATATTTGTTTGATAAAGTAATATTTTGGGTTTTTGTTAATTATATTTAATTTTAGGGCTTTAATTAGCATTTAAAATTGAATATTTAATTAATAAAAGGTTTTAAAATTTATTTATAGGATTTTTATTCTTATTTATATTATTTTAGACTTAGTTTTAATTATTAATTAATTTATAGCGTTAATTTTTAATTTCGTCGCGTTTTACGTAATTACGTCATCGTTTTACGTCACTCGTCGTAGTTTAATCGTAGTGTAGCTCGTCTTTTAATTTTCTCTCTTCAAACCCAAAAACGACACTAATCCAAACATTGTTTTATATTTATTGGCAACATACACACACACCCCGCCGAGAACTAACTCGCATTTATCGGTTTTACGGTTTTCCTAAATCGTAAGACATAATACTTGCCGCTCATACGTGTTCTTCCTAAAACGTGTACGATTATACCTACATCAAGGTGTGATGGGGATCTAGGTTGTTGGAGTATGGTTTTTAGGTTTTGAGGAACTTCTACTAGTGGTGGTGAAGTCATGGTGGATGTTGGTGTTGGTGATGGTGGTGATGATGTTTGTGTGTTCATACAACATGGTTTGACACGTAGTCGTATTGTTGTTTTGGTTTTAGGGATTGAGGAGTTTCTATTAGTCATTTGATAATATGGGTGTAAAGGCTGAAAGTATAGTATTAAGATGAGAAATTGTGGTAAATGCTAATGGTTACGAGGATTGTTCTTAAATAGAGGTTAAGAAGATAAGATGAGGATTTATGACTTGATTTTTGATTGAAGAAGTGAAAAAGATGAGTAGGTGAGTTAAATGTGTAGCCATGGATTTATGGCTTCACAAATGAAAGAATAAAGAGTGTTTGGGTAAATGGAAAAATTAATGAGAAGTGATGATGATTTTTGCATGCAACTGCAGGTATCATGGACCCGAATGGACCCTTTAGGTAGGGGTCCGTCGGTGTCCGCCAGGTTTCGTGTCAAAATTTTGAGATTTATTTTGGAGGTAATACCCACGGACCCTGCCGGACCCTTTAGGAAAGGGTCTGACGGGTTCCGTGCCCATCTGTGACCAATTTTTAGAAAATGGTTAGGAATGAGACGATCGAGTCTCATGACATGGTGTTTTTGTGATGTAGACTGATGAGGAAGTGTGTTGCATGATCATTTGGCTATATTTCAACTTTCGGGTTGGAGAGTACCTTTTAGTCGTTCAATTTGCATTTTTCCAAACATGAGCAACGAATCCATCCATAAAATGTCCTACTATAAATCATCAAAGAAAGTTAGTAAATGCAAATTTAATAAACAAGCAAAAGTGTTGAGAGTGTTTCACATAACACTATTGTTTTTAACTTTTTCGAACCAAGTTCATAAGTACCCATTCATGTCATCTATTTCTTCTTTCCTTTCTTCTTATCCATTTTGGCAAGAAATCTTCCAAAGCACTTGAACATTCCCTTGGTTTGTTTGAATTCAGCGGATGCATTTTCGATTAAGGGTAAATTACTAAGATATTCGAGAGGTGGTAACTTGGAGCTTGGAAGACCATCATTGTTAGTTTCGAGGAGGAGGAACTATCGGGAGGTTGATGCTTTTTTTCCTTTTCCTTTAGATGGAGATGCCAAAGGTCTAGTAACCCTTTTATCACTAATGGAGGTCATTACTCTATCAACAAGGTGATATGTTCCTAGACGACCACTAGGGCTTCGTGGGATAGGTGCTATTGAGTGATAAAGTCTCGTAAGTAACATGCCATAGAGAAGAACGGAAGAGTGTAGATTACGGACACGTGACATCCGATTTGTGAAGGTTTATATAGTTCATAACAATTACACAAAACCCTAAACGAGATCAAAGCACACATATAGCGGAAGCGATTTAACAAGATCATAATTAACACAATTATAATTAATCGAATTAGGGTTTCATACCTTTACGCTAAAGCAAATCCACAAGATAAGGAGTAAATCATCGATTCGGGTTTATAACGTACACCACCAAGATATATTCTAAAGTAAGACTGTTGGAAATACGTTTTACGCATTTAGAAAGTCTCGGTCACTCCAAAAATGTAGTTATAGGCTCGTAGTTATGTTTAGTCTCATTTATTAAATAGCCCGACCCATGAGCATGTTCATGGGCCGGAAGCCCAAGTCCATTAAGGACTTGGGGTATTTAAACCTCTTTCCACCATGGAAAGAGGTGTTGGTTGTTTACTTCTTTCATTTCAATATACAAGTTTCTTTCACTTCTCTCTCTAACTTTCTCTCTCTAGAAAAACATCAACCCCCTTGTTTCACAAAGATTATCATTGTTCTACAATTGGTATCAGAGAGCATGGGATGAGATATAGGTTTGTTTTGGTGTTGCGTATTGTTTTCTAAACAATTCGTAGAGTATAGGTTTGTTTTTGTCGAAATCTTCAAATTTTTTTGTGTTTGATCGTAGTTTAATGTAGTGTAACATAGGGATTCGTGTTTAAAAGTGATCTTGGTATCTTGGTTTTTGTTAAAACATCATCTTTCTTGGATCAAAACTGCAAAAAAGTCTTGTGTTCTTCATTCCGAAATTCAAGCAGAAACTTCCATCGGAAAGTACAAGTGAAACGTGGGCTTCCATCGCAATAACCATTACCATCGGAAAGGGTTTGGTTCTACATTGTGATAGTTGGATTTTATTACTTATTCCGATCTGGACATTCCGATCGTACATTGCGATCTAGGATTCCGACGGGTATAAGGAAAGTTTTTAAGTCGTTACTCTGCTTAAATTTTGTCAGCTACTTTGCGATCTGAACATTCCGATCTGAATCATTCCGATAGGCTTTGCGATCTGAGCATTCCGATAGACTTTGCGATCTGAGCATTTCGACAACTTTGCATTGCGATCTAGGCATTCCGATACCATCATCATTCCGACAAGGTTACATTGCGAACTGAGCATTACGATCTGAATCATTCCGACAGCACTTTGCGATCTGAATCATTTCGATTGCTTTGCATTACGATCTAAGCATTCCGATAGTAAGATTTTCCAATCTAGGTATTCCGACAGAAGGAACATTGCGACAGAACTTGTTTTAGATACTTAGTGGATTTTCTTCTATTTGGCATTTAATTTGGTAATTTGGAAAAGTTCAAAAGCAAACACTACAACAAGATAACAATATCTTTTAGTTAACAACACAAAAAACTCATAACCTTATTTCATTGTTCGATCATCTTTGATAATATTTTTTCAAGGGATCACAAAATGAATTCACATTCATTTATGCCAACTATGACTTCACTCACCGATATATCGATCATTTCGGGTACCGATACTCGCCCGCCTTTGCTCATCAAAGATCTATTTGAAGCATGGCAAGGCCGTATGAGAACATATATCATGGGCAAACAAAATGGTCGACTTATGCTTCAATCAATTGATAAAGGACCATTAGATTGGGGAGAGGTTACCGTCAACAATGTGACAAGACCAAGGGAGTATCATGAGTTAACCGATGCCAATAAAATCATTGCAGATGCCGATGAAAGGGTTGTTCAGACAATTCTTCAAGCCCTTCCGCCCGATATCTTTCGAATGGTGAGTGAACATACAGTAGCAAAGAATCTTTGGGATTAACTTGCGGTTTTGCTACAAGGGACATCTCTCACAAAGCAAGAACGAGAGTGCCAACTGTATGATTTGTTTGATAGATTCACATACCTTCCAGGGGAGACACTTCATGACTTTTATTGGCGTTTTACCACTTTGATGAATGACATGAATGTCTATAATCTAAGGATTGAACAGTTTCAGTTAAACACCAAGTTTTTGAACACACTACCCCCTGAATGGAGTCAATATGTAACTGATGTCAAAATGATTCGTGATCTACACAAGTCCAATTTAGATCAACTCTATGCTTTCTTACAACAACATGAGAAGCATGTGATCCAAAACCGAATTTCTCAAGGACCTTATCATGAACCAATGGCATTATTGGCACACCATCCTACACAGTCACACCACAACTCTCAGCTTGCTTTAGGACACAAATCTTCATATCAACCTGTGTATCAAACACCAAGCTTTCCACAGTACTCGATTCTGCCACCGCCACCAACATCTTATCACCAACCAGCAACATCATCATCACAAGGAGATTCATACCCATCACCTTATGCTTCACACCAGTATTCACCGTATCAACCTCCCACCAACCTTGCTAGTACCTATCCACAACTCGAGGCTCCTCAACCTCATTTCTCACATCAAGTAAGTGCTCCAACCAATCAGTTTGTTGCTCAACCAGCATCAGCATTGTACTGTGAAGATGACATCCCTGTCCCTGAATTTAGACAAGGAGATAGCCCTACTGAAATCCTTGCTCTGATGTCTGCATATTTAAGTCAAACTTTGAACAAACGAGGTTACCGAGGTTCAGCAACAACTAACAATCAGTTAAGGAACTCATCTAACTCTCGACAACAGGCAACAATTCAGGACGGAAGGGTCATGGTGCAACCACTTCAAGGGAGATCAAATTCGTCTACTGCTGGTGCACGTTCATCCAATACTACTGCTACACGGGCTAACAGCACTGGTAAAATGAAGGTGGTTATTTGCTACAACTGCAAAGGGGAAGGGCACATGGGCCGAGAATGCAAGAAGCCTAAGAGAAGAAGGGACGACACATGGTTTAAGGAGAAGATTTACCTGGTGAATGCTCAAGCCCAAGGTCGTGAGCTTGATGAAGAAGAATTGGCATTCCTTGCAGATCCGGGAGTAGCGGAAACTGATGGTCTCACAACAGTCATCACCAACAATGCTGCATATCAATGTGATGATTTGGATGCATATGACTCTGATTGTGATGATCTTAACACCGCCAAAGCAGCTCTTATGGCAAACCTTTCACTCTATGGAGCTGATACCATTTCTGAGGTATCAAATACTGCTACAGATACTAGCATTGTACCTTATCAAGTTGAGAAAATGTCTGAGTATTCGGAACAGCCTCCGGTGGTTAGTAACTCAACCGACGAGACAAACAATGATAGCAATAACATTGCAAGTCCTCAGACTTTGAGTGAACCACAACCGGGAGCTCTTACGACTATTAATTTGTCTGCTCAACCTGATTTGGTTATGGTCCCTGCATCTTTGCTTAGTCAAATGAATAATGCGGTCCTTGAAACCCTTAATGCTAATCAGACTTTATCTGCCGAGCTTGCTTTGCATAAGGACAAGGTTAAAACCTTGGAAATGACTCCTGTGTCCACTACCTTAACCAATCCTGAATTTGATAGGTTTAGGAAAGTTCAAATGGACAATCTGTTGGAAATTGAAAGTTTAAGAGCAAATATTTCGAATGAGCTTAAAGAAAAAGAGTCAGTCGTTACTAATTTTCAACAACTTCAAACGGATTTTGAAATTCTGGAGTCCAAACAGCTTGAAATGGAAGTTAAGACGTCTGAAAGAATAAAAGAAACGGAACTTAAGCTTTTAAAACAATATGCTGCTTCACATCTTGTACACTTGTTTCATGCATCATTTAAAGAGTTCAACCTATCGCGTCTCATAGACTTAGCACCTAACCCGGGTTATGCAAAACAAGCACTTAACCACAACCCACGACTTTATGATGCAACAAAGTTAGGATTGGTATTAGATCCGATAGTGTTCTCAAGTGATTCTATGACACCATATGATGAAAAGCAGTTAAAATTACTTTCTACATATCCTGAATATGATTATGCTTCAATGAATGCAAAAAATGCCACAATAGATCTTAGAATTCGTTTTAATATGAAAAAGAGAACTCTCCAAACATCCACTTTCATGCCGACTAGAGAATTCCTTAGTATAATTCCTACACTTGTCAACTCGGACAAACCAAAGGAAATTCCTAAGAATCTTCCACCGGTTAGTACGGTAAAGCTCAGCTTGGAAGAGATTGGGCAATACCTTACCGATTTTGTAAAACCCGCATGCTTTTACCATGAATAGTGCCCTTAAGATCGTACGTTCTAGATTAAAACTTACCTCATTTAGTATTGATCACATTCATGTGCTAATAATCAAGCAAGTGCATACGTGTATGACATGACAAGTATCGATTACGTACGAACTCATGATAAACAGTTAATAAATATGTCACGTGAACATAATTAAATCATGATCACCATTTAAAATACGAACTAGAATAATTACGTAAATACATATAATATAATTACGAGCGTTAAGTTTACGATAAACGACACGATAGAATAAACAGAAACACTTTAAACACGAGCACGTTTAACCACGAACGAACACGAAACATCGGGACATGAGAAAGGTACGGGTACCCCATGTGGGGCCCCCATACCCACGGCACATATACAAGATGGGCTTAGCCCATGGACTTTTACAAGTAAATGGGGGTTATGGTAAAAACATGTTTTCATTTTTCACTTTCAAGAAATAAACACAAAAACCCTAAAAGAGTTTTCTCCTCCTCCTTTTTCTCCTCTTTGTGCCGCCACCTAAACATCACCATAGGAGGGTGATTGGTTGATTTTGATCTCAAAAACTATTGTTATAATCAGTGTTTGTTCATCCTTTTTCCAAGCTACATAGTGGTATACCTTTCTAACCCTTCTTTTAAATTCTTTTTAATTCTTTTAATCTTTGATTATTTTCATGAACATGTTATTATTTTTTTTTATTTAAACATGATAATTAATCATTGATCTAACATGTTTTGGTATTAATTAAAATCAAAGAATGATTTAAAAGGGGGTGTTTGTTTTTGGCCGCCTAGCAAACAAACCCGAGGGGGGGTTTGGTTTGCTATTGCCGCCACCACCAAGACCATTTTTGGTCTTGGTTGGCTCATGTGGGACCCACGGCAGCAAGGAGGCACACGTGCCCCGAGTTTGGCTCGGGGTACGGTGTCGAATTCATGCCCGATTCATGGTTCGTTGGTTAAATCATGATTTATGCTACATGTTAATTTTTATGAATTATGAACTTAGGATATAATTAATTAATAACATGAAATATTAATTAAATCATGACTTATGTTATTTTAATTATTAGTTTAACATGGCATTAATTTAACCTAAGTATTTTTATGTTATAAGTTATAATTAATTAATTATTTAAAACATGCCTATAATTAATTAATTTAGACAGACTTAGGTTATGTTATTAATACATAATAATACACATTTTAACCTAAGTATTTTTATTTCATTTTAATTAAAACATGTTATACTTTAATTAAAATGCTTAACCTATAGTTTAATTAAAATACATGAAATAATAATTAAACTATATACTATATCATATGACTTAAGAAACAAGCTTATAAACACTTAGACTTATATGTTAGCTTATGTAACCAGCTTAATTCTAAATATGGAAACTTCTATTTATAGAAACTTAATTAAATAAGGCAACTAATCTATTAATGGAAACCTTCTATATATGGAAATCTATCTATTTCAGGCAGCTAATCTAATCATGGAAACCTTTTATATATGGAAACTTATTTAATTAAGGCAGCTGATCTATTTTTGGAAACTTTCTATTTTTAGAAACTAATCTATTTTAAGCAGTAAATTCTATTTTAGGAAACTTTCTATTTTTGGAAACTTTCTATTGTTGGAAACTTTCTATTTTTGGAAACTTTCTATTTTTGGAAACTTTCTATTTTTGGTAACTTTCTATTTTTGGAAACTTTCTATTTTTGGAAACTTTCTATTTTTGGAAACTTTCTATTTTTGGAAACCTGCTATTTTTGGAAAGTTACTTATTATTACACAGTAAGTATAATAATACATGAAACGCCAGTAATACTTAATCAGATTAATCAGAATACTAGATAAACACGGTTTAAGGCTTTAAACAGTGAACCATGACCTAAAACATACCAAATCAGCTAGAATGAGACACAAAACCCAGTACGTAATCAGTGAATCGATACTTATACACGTGTGTATTCATGTAGCGTTAGTGATCCAGAAGTAGGAGTCTTTCTTCCGTTCATTCACTGGACTTGAGGTACGGATTCCCGTCCTTTCAGTATGGACATTCTTTCCTTATTAGGATTTCCCCGTATGCAGCCAACTGTTTTCCCCAGTATTTGTTTTATTGTTTTGAACTGCTTATGTTTAATTAGCATAATCTATAGCCATATACAAGCATGACCAGTTTCACCTAGTTATGGAGGTACCATAACCATAGCATTGGAGGCACCGATGTTATGACTTCCCCACGGCGGAGTGATTGCTCGTGGCGTCCCTTTCAGTTTTGGCCATATTATTATATCATGTGGGGCGTATGGGTGCATCCTAGTTACATGTTTTATTCAGTTTATCATGGTGAATGTGGTGTGTGCCTTGCACCCTTCACAAGGAGTTGATCCCTCCTACCCAAACCAGTATATTGATTAGAGGCATCCCCTCTAATCAGCATGATGAGGTCACCCCTCCAAGTATTCATGCACGTGACCTTTTCATGACCTATATGGGCTATGGTATATATATGTTAAAACAGTTTTCACAAGATAAACATAAGGCTTTTCAAACTATAAAACCAGTTTTCTTGATACTTAACCAGTTTACTCAGTACTTAGTCTTCCGCTGTTATATGTTACATGTTATCCTATTTCATGCTTTATTGTACATCCGTGCACTGAGCGTCTTGCTCAGCCGTTTTCCTTTTTATGTTCCCAAAACGGCAGGTACTCAGGGACGCTCGTAGATCTCAAACGTAGGTGCATATGGACTGGAAGCTTTACTGTCTTTCTTTACTTTATGCATTTCCTTTACTTTAATACAGTTGCTATGGACATTGTTTCGTCCTTTCCTTTTACAGTATTTATGTTTGTGTGTGATGAGCTTTACTTTGGGGGTACCGATGTTTGATTCCGGTATTTCCCTTTTATGGTTGAATAATGCTTAGACATTTATCCTTGTATGCTTTGATGACACGCCATGATTATGCGTAATATTCCATTTCCAAAATGAGGTGTTACAATTATGGTATCAGAGCCCAAGGTTTCGACCTGTAGGCTCTCAAATATGACCTGTGATTAGTGGGTAGTCACTACGGTCTTCCTAGAACTGACAGTTGTTTTCATGCATTCATCATTTTTAAGCATACATATACATGTCATTGTTACAGGGTTTTTGACTAAGTAATGGTTGGTACAGGACTGGCCCTATTTAGTCGTATGTGTTTTATCGAAACTTTTAGATTTGGGACCGACCCATAGGCGTCCCCTCGATATGTCTTTTATTTTGAGTGAACTGACCGGAGGCGTTCACTCTCGAGCATCAAAAGTTTTCATAAAACTGCATCATGCATTCATACAAAGATTTTCTTGCATAAAATTTTTCTCATGAAATTTTTGGTATAAATTTTTTTTTAATATTTTATGTTGGAACTGTTAATTATATGTTTTATGTTATACTGTCAGATGGCAAACACAGACAAACTCTGGGAGTTATTTGAAAACATGGAGGCAGAAAGGCAAGACGCCATTCTTCATGACGACGAATATCCTCCCCCACCTATCATTTTTCCCATGGAAGGAAGGAATCGACTCATGAGGGAGTACTACTCCATGAGACAGAGACCCGACGAGAATTGTCGTCAGTTCATGCAGAGATTCCTCGGGTACACAGCTGTCCTGAGGGCATCCGCAGGCACCACTGAAGAACAAGCACTACATTTTCGTTGGGGCCTTAACCCAAGGATTGCCAATGATTTATCGGGTGCCCCGTTGGATACTGTGGCACAAGTGGCTTACGCAGCAAGGAAGCTTGAGATGTTGTAGGAACGCGATGAGTTCGGGGAAGCGGAAAGACCCGACAAGAGGTAAAACATTTCGTGTTCTATCGATAACCAGACCGCATTCTATCTTTATATGTTCTATAATCATCTCTTAAACTGTATCTTCCAGGCAGAAAACTGGGGACCGGTCTCAGCCGGCTACTCAGCAGCAGCCTAATCAGCCCAAAGGAAACGGTCACTCTAACGACCGTTCTGTTGTGGAAAGGCGCAACGGTAATGATAATTACCGTAACAATGCGGGACACTCCAACAACAGCAGGTCCTACTATTTACGCATCTTCTTATGATTTCATGTTATATCTCCCATGCTGACACTATATTAATCTCTACCAGGAACCACGGTAACGGAAGGGACCAGAACCACAGGGGTTCTCAGCCTAACCGTTCAGCTAACACTGGTAAACATCTTATGACGCTTACGTCCTATACTCGTGCATATACTTTATTCTTAACACGTTTTGTCATCAGCAGGCCCTCAGCAAGCAAGGACTCCTGCTGGAGGATTCACTCATCCTCTTTGCAGCACTTGCCATCGCAGACACCCTGGCCCATGTCGTCGTGATTCCGACGCGTGCTACAAGTGCGGCCTCCCTGGCCATCGTATGAGAGATTGCCGTAAGGGTGAAATGGAGGGTACTTCGGGTCATGCTGATACTAAACCGCCTCCTACCACTGGGCGTGTCTACACGACATCGCGTGATCAGGCAAACAAATCCACAGGTACCATTACTGGAATTTTGTATATGTACGGCCAGGCTGCATGTGTTCTTGTCGACACGGGTGCCACTCATTCAGTTATTTCCACTACTTATGCTAAGAACATCAGGACACTTCCCTTGCCATTAGAAAATAAGCTTACCATTTCCACGCCTCTGAGGGACTCTGTATTAATAACTCATATATACAAGAGTCTTCCTCTAGAGTTTGACGATAAAGTTCGTGCAGTAGATGCACTTCCCCTAGACATGATTGAGTTCGATATGATTCTTAGCATGGACTGGCTATCCAGGCACCATGCTACCATAGACTGCCACTCATATCGGGTGATCTTCGGCGACATTAATGCACCAGAGTACATCCATAACGGGTTCATACCCGGACGGTCTGTACAGGTCATATCTACCTTGCAAGCACGTGCATTACTGTCACATGGCTGCGAAGGTTATCTAGCTACGGTTCATGACATGGATGCTGAATCCCCATCGATTCAGGATCAACCAGTAGTTTCGGAATTTCAAGACATCTTCCCAGATGAACTTCCAGGCATACCACCTGCAAGAGAAGTGGAGTTCAACATCGACCTTATTCCAGGAGCTGAGCCAATCTCTAAGGCTCCGTATCGTATGGCTCCCATAGAGCTAAAAGAACTGAAGGACCAACTGCAGGAACTTCTTGAACGAGGGTTCATTAGACCAAGCGCATCTCCATGGGGCGCACCGGTCTTGTTCGTTAAGAAGAAGGACGGCAGCATGCGACTTTGCATTGACTACCGTGAACTTAATAAGATTACCATCCGCAATAGATATCCACTGCCACGTATAGACGATCTGTTTGACCAACTTCAAGGAGCCAAACACTTCTCAAAGATCGATCTAAGGTCAGGCTACCATCAGCTGAGGGTTAAAGAGCAGGACATTGCTAAGACTGCTTTTCGTACCCGCTATGGCCATTATGAGTTTGTGGTCATGCCATTCGGCCTGACTAACGCTCCAGCAGTATTCATGGATCTGATGAACAGAATCTTCCATGAATTCCTTGATAAATTTGTCATTGTATTCATCGATGACATCCTGATTTTCTCAAAGTCCACGGAGGAACACGAAGATCATCTCCGCACTGTACTACAGATTCTTCGTCAGAAGCAGCTGTATGCGAAATTCTCCAAGTGTGAGTTCTGGTTAAACAAGGTGGCATTCTTAGGTCACATTGTATCAGCAGAAGGGATCACTATGGACCCAGCGAAGGTTGAGGCTACCACTAAATGGCCAAGACCAACATCAGCGACAGAAGTCCGCAGTTTCTTAGGCTTAGCTGGATATTATCGAAGATTCGTGGAGAACTTTTCCCGCCTGGCCTTGCCTCTCACCAAACTGATGCGAAAAGGAGAGAAATTCGTCTGGACGGAAGAACGAGAGAAGAGCTTCGAAGACCTAAAGCAGAAGTTAGTATCTGCACCTATTCTTACTCTCCCATCTGGTACAGGTGGATTTCAGATCTATAGCGATGCATCGGGGAAGGGACTGGGCTGTGTTCTCATGCAACATGGGAAAGTGATCGCGTATGCTTCACGGCAGCTTAAGCCCTATGAAGAAAACTACCCTACGCATGACCTGGAACTTGCTGCAGTGGTGTTCGCATTGAAGATATGGAGGCATTACTTATACGGAGAATCATGCGACATTTTCACGGATCACAAGAGCTTGAAGTATATCTTCACACAGCGAGAATTGAACATGAGACAAAGGAGATGGTTGGAACTGTTGAAGGATTATGATATTAACCTACAGTATCATCCCGGGAAGGCTAATGTAGTAGCAGATGCACTCAGCAGAAAGTCCGGAATGATAAACGGCATTGAGATCGAGGAACAAAACATAAGAGACTTGGAGCGGCTAGACATCGAAATCATGGTACGTGGGCAGCACGGATACTGGGCGAATCTTAGAGTAGAACCGGAGTTACTGACTAGGATTAAGGAAGCGCAGAAGGATGATGGAGAGATTTGGGCGATAATTCAGAATTTGGAGAAGCAGACAGAATTCCGAATGGACGCAGACGGTATCATTTGGCAGGGCACGAGACTTTGTGTTCCTGACAATCCAGAACTCCGGGAAGCATTGTTAGCTGAAGCTCACAGCTCCCCATTTTCCATACATCCTGGGTCGACAAAAATGTACCATGACATCAGACAGCACTTTTGGTGGAGTGGTATGAAACAGGATGTAGCCACGTATGTCTCCAAATGTCTTACCTGCCAGCAGGTTAAGATTGAACATCAGCGATCGGGCGGTCTCCTTCAACCGTTGGATATTCCAGAGTGGAAGTGGGACAAAATCACCATGGATTTTGTTACCGGTCTTCCGCCTACCAAGAAGAAGCACGATGCTATTTGGGTCATTGTTGATCGACTCACCAAATCAGCTCATTTCTTACCGATACGCAAGGAAGATCCGGTAAGTAAACTCGCAGATACTTACAGAAGGGAGATCATGAGACTCCACGGTACTCCCTCCAGCATCGTCTCAGACAGAGATCCTCGTTTCACGTCGCGATTCTGGAAAGGTCTGCAAAAAGCTTGGGGTATACAACTTAAGCTGAGTACGGCCTTTCATCCTCAAACGGACGGACAGTCAGAGCGAACAATTCAGACATTGGAAGATATGTTAAGGTCGTGTGCGTTGGAATGGACAGGTGATTGGGACGATTACATATGTTTGGTCGAGTTTGCATACAACAACAGCTGGCACGCAAGTATCAAATGTGCTCCGTTCGAAATGTTGTATGGCAGAAAGTGTCGCGCTCCAACTTGCTGGGATCAAGTGGGAGAGCGAACACTCGAAGGACCAGAGATTATAGAAATGACCAATGAGAAGATCGAGGTAGCTAAACAGAAGTTGCAAGAAGCACGGTCACGTCAGAAGAGTTACGCCGATAAGCATCGTAGGGACATACATTTTAATGTGGGAGATCACGTCTTCCTCAAGGTTTCGCCGGCACGTGGTGTTAAACGCTTCGGGATCAAAGGGAAACTCAGTCCTCGGTTCATCGGACCATTTGATATCGTTGAACGAATCGGCGAAGTATCTTACCGATTGGCGTTACCTCCTCAGCTTTCGCACGTGCATAACGTGTTCCATGTGTCCTTACTCAGAGGGTACAATTATCATCCCCTTCACATGGTTCAGTATCCACTGGAACAGATACGTGAAGATCTCACTTTTATAGAAGAACCCGAACGAGTACTCGACAGGCAAGAACGAGTCATGAGAAGGAAGACGATTCCATTCGTCAAAATTCTTTGGAGGGACCATACCGAGCGGGAAGCCACTTGGGAAACAGAGGAGTCTATCCGGGCTTCTTACCCTCACTTCATATTTTGAGTTCGGGTATGTCACTTCTTTTCAGCTTACTTTATCTATAATTCGGGGACGAATTATTCTTTTTAGGGGGGAAGAATTGTAAAACCCGCATGCTTTTACCATGAATAGTGCCCTTAAGATCGTACGTTCTAGATTAAAACATACCTCATTTAGTATTGATCACATTCATGTGCTAATAATCAAGCAAGTGCATACGTGTATGACATGACAAGTATCGATTACGTACGAACTCATGATAAACAGTTAATAAATATGTCACGTGAACATAATTAAATCATGATCACCATTTAAAATACGAACTAGAATAATTACGTAAATACATATAATATAATTACGAGCGTTAATTTTACGATAAACGACACGATAGAATAAACAGAAACACTTTAAACACGAGCACGTTTAACCACGAACGAACACGAAACATCGGGACACGAGAAAGGTACGGGTACCCCATGTGGGGCCCCCATACCCACGGCACATATACAAGATGGGCTTAGCCCATGGACTTTTACAAGTAAAGGGGGGTTATGGTAAAAACATGTTTTCATTTTTCACTTTCCAGAAATAAACACAAAAACCCTAAAAGAGTTTTCTCCTCCTCCTTTTTCTCCTCTTTGTGCCGCCACCTAAACATCACCATAGGAGGGTGATTGGTTGATTTTGATCTCAAAAACTATTGTTATAATCAGTGTTTGTTCATCCTTTTTCCAAGCTACATAGTGGTATACCTTTCTAACCCTTCTTTTAAATTCTTTTTAATTCTTTTAATCTTTGATTATTTTCATGAACATGTTATTATTTTTTTTATTTAAACATGATAATTAATCATTGATCTAACATGTTTTGGTATTAATTAAAATCAAAGAATGATTTAAAAGGGGTGTTTGTTTTTGGCCGACTAGCAAACAAACCCGAGGGGGGGGGGGGGGGGTTTGGTTTGCTATTGCCGCCACCACCAAGACCATTTTTGGTCTTGGTTGGCTCATGTGGGACCCACGGCAGCAAGGAGGCACACGTGCCCCGAGTTTGGCTCGGGGTACGGTGTCGAATTCATGCCCGATTCATGGTTCGTTGGTTAAATCATGATTTATGCTACATGTTAATTTTTATGAATTATGAACTTAGGATATAATTAATTAATAATATGAAATATTAATTAAATCATGACTTAGGTTATTTTAATTATTAGTTTAACATGGCATTAATTTAACCTAAGTATTTTTATGTTATAAGTTATAATTAATTAATTATTTAAAACATGCCTATAATTAATTAATTTAGACATGACTTAGGTTATGTTATTAATACATAATAATACACATTTTAACCTAAGTATTTTTATTTCATTTTAATTAAAACATGTTATACTTTAATTAAAATGCTTAACCTATAGTTTAATTAAAATACATGAAATAATAATTAAACTATATACTATATCATATGACTTAAGAAACAAGCTTATAAACACTTAGACTTATATGTTAGCTTATGTAACCAGCTTAATTCTAAATATGGAAACTTCTATTTATAGAAACTTAATTAAATAAGGCAACTAATCTATTAATGGAATCCTTCTATATATGGAAATCTATCTATTTCAGGCAGCTAATCTAATCATGGAAACCTTATATATATGGAAACTTATTTAATTAAGGCAGCTGATCTATTTTTGGAAACTTTCTATTTTTAGAAACTAATCTATTTTAAGCAGTAAATTCTATTTTAGGAAACTTTCTAATTTTGGAAACTTTCTATTGTTGGAAACTTTCTATTTTTGGAAACTTTCTATTTTTGGAAACTTTCTATTTTTGGTAACTTTCTATTTTTGGAAACTTTATATTTTTGGAAACTTTCTATTTTTGGAAACTTTCTATTTTTGGAAACCTGCTATTTTTGGAAAGTTACTTATTATTACACAGTAAGTATAATAATACATGAAACGCCAGTAATACTTAATCAGATTAATCAGAATACTAGATAAACACGGTTTAAGGCTTTAAACAGTGAACCATGACCCAAAACATACCAAATCAGCTAGAATGAGACACAAAACCCAGTACGTAATCAGTGAATCGATACTTATACACGTGTGTATTCATGTAGCGTTAGTGATCCAGAAGTAGGAGTCTTTCTTCCGTTCATTCACTGGACTTGAGGTACGGATTCCCGTCCTTTCAGTATGGACATTCTTTCCTTATTAGGATTTCCCCGTATGCAGCCAACTGTTTTCCCCAGTATTTGTTTTATTGTTTTGAACTGCTT
This sequence comes from Glebionis coronaria, assembly GCA_025667525.1. NCBI lineage: Eukaryota > Viridiplantae > Streptophyta > Magnoliopsida > Asterales > Asteraceae > Glebionis > Glebionis coronaria. Next base: position 150,564,439 of record CM046880.1, on the reverse strand, counting down.
ATGTTTAATTAGCATAATCTATAGCCATATACAAGCATGACCAGTTTCACCTAGTTATGGAGGTACCATAACCATAGCATTGGAGGCACCGATGTTATGACTTCCCCACGGCGGAGTGATTTCTCGTGGCGTCCCTTTCAGTTTTGGCCATATTATTATATCATGTGGGGCGTATGGGTGCATCCTAGTTACATGTTTTATTCAGTTTATCATGGTGAATGTGGTGTGTGCCTTGCACCCTTCACAAGGAGTTGATCCCTCCTACCCAAACCAGTATATTGATTAGAGGCATCCCCTCTAATCAGCATGATGAGGTCACCCCTCCAAGTATTCATGCACGTGACCTTTTCATGACCTATATGGGCTATGGTATATATATGTTAAAACAGTTTTCACAAGATAAACATAAGGCTTTTCAAACTATAAAACCAGTTTTCTTGATACTTAACCAGTTTACTCAGTACTTAGTCTTCCGCTGTTATATGTTACATGTTATCCTATTTCATGCTTTATTGTACATCCGTGCACTGAGCGTCTTGCTCAGCCGTTTTCCTTTTTATGTTCCCAAAACGGCAGGTACTCAGGGACGCTCGTAGATCTCAAACGTAGGTGCATATGGACTGGAAGCTTTACTGTCTTTCTTTACTTTATGCATTTCCTTTACTTTAATACAGTTGCTATGGACATTGTTTCGTCCTTTCCTTTTACAGTATTTATGTTTGTGTGTGATGAGCTTTACTTTGGGGTACCGATGTTTGATTCCGGTATTTCCCTTTTATGGTTGAATAATGCTTAGACATTTATCCTTGTATGCTTTGATGACACACCATGATTATGCGTAATATTCCATTTCCAAAATGGGGTGTTACAGATTTTGACAAGGTCATCTTGGAATGTACGACTTCAACGGCTCAAACCGCTGGAGAATGGGCGTTCGAACACATGAAAACGGTGTTTGAAGAAGCGATCGTTCCGTTTGTGGACCATATTAAACAAGGAGTCTATGATCTAGCGTGTAATTTAAGTTTTGAAATTGGTGAAGTTCAAAAAGTTTTCAATAAAATGGATGATGCTTATGAACAACACTTAATTGAAAAGGAAAAGATTTTATCAGAATATGACCGCTTTTTAGAACATATGGTGTCTCTCGAAGTGATGCAAGTTGTTATTGTTAAATATACTCATGAAATTTCATCTACTGTGAATATTTGTGATGATGTGCATGAATCTGTGAATACTATAGAAAATCATTCTTGTCATGAATCCAACGCTGAATTTTTAAAGCTTCATGATTCGTATAATACACTTTCAAAAAGTTTTAACGAGCTTCAACAACATTCTATATCTCTTGAAATGGTGAATCAATATAAAAATGAAACTCTTTCAAAACTAAATGATGGTGGAAACTCTGTTGAGACAAGTGACAAGATGATTCAGATGGTTCAGAATTTAGAAGAAGAGATGATGAGACTTAAGAGAGAATTACTAGAAACAAAAACGGAACTAGAGGCTGCAGAGACTAAGAATCATGTCCTAGAAAATAGAATTAATTATATACTAGGAGAGCGTGAACAAGTAAGGCAGGGAGACTTACAAATTTCTGGTTCAATAGAAGAACACCTCCCGTTTAATGCGACAGAGCGAAAGTCTTTAATTGACAAACTGAACAAGAAATGTGAGGAAACCTCTGACCTAAAAATTCAGCTCATAGACAAAAACATGGTTTTGGCCGAGTTAAAGGAGACACTTCTTCTCACCGACTAGAAGTTGTTAATAACTTAGATACCAACTCTGCACCGTCCTCTAGTGCTCCAACAACCAATTCAGTAGTGCTTTATAAGAACCCGCTCCATAAGAAAAACCCGGTTACCTACGATGATTATATGAGGAATGCAACTAAGCATGTAGATCTTGTTAGGGATATTTTAGATGATTTGTATGCGTTAGATCCCTCAAGCAGTTACTACTACTCACTAATCGACCCATTGCTGTAACTCCATTCAATAAGACCCCAGGAGCAAAACCGTCATTGGCACCATCAAGCAAGGCTAAGTCAAAATCTGTAACTAATGTTCCCTTGGCTTCTACAGGAGTAACTGTGTCCACTAAGGCTAAAGGATCTCAAGACAAGAAAGATAGGATCAAGCCTTCCACTAATAGGACTGAGAAGAAGAAAGTAGAAGTGCACCCTAGGAACGTTATTTCAGTTTTAAATAAAAAGAATCATTAGCTAAGACAAAAGGTCCTCTTTATGAGTGGAAACCTAAGCAAAATGTGAATTCTAATGCGAAATGCTAGAATTGTAATGAATGCATGTTTTCTCAGCGTCATGATTTATGCCTTGTTGATCACGTGAATGAAATGTATGCTATTAAGCATAATCTTGAATGGATTCCAACAGGGAAGAAATTTACCCAAGTTGGGTGGCAATGGAAACCCACTGGTAGGACCTTTACTGCAAATGGAACTAAGTGCCCTTTAACTAGGATCACATCCACGGAAGTTAGGTCTAAGCGTCCTTTAAATAGGAACACTAGCACTAAGAAATGGAAAAAGCGCCCTTTAACTAGGTCTGCCCCCACTACTGTGCCTACCAGTGGTAATGTCCCCAGTCAAAAAGTACCTCAGAATACTAGACAACTAGAATCTAAGCCAACCACTAGTAACAAAATCTGGAAACCTAAAGTTTCGACTGATAGCAAATCTAAGATAACTGTATCTGTACCTGCTAACTCAAAAGAACAATTAGAATCCGATACATCGTCTGTGTTTGGTAATATTTTCAGGTCGTCCAAATTATTCTTTGGTATTTGGACTCGGGGTGCTTCAAACATATGACTGGAGACCGCTCGATGCTCAGAAATTTCGTCAGCAAGTTTCTAGGAACGGTTAAATTCGGCAACGACCATATTGCAAAGATTATGGGTTATGGTGAATACCAAATTGGGAATGTCACGATTTCAAGGGTTTATTATGTGAAGGGACTTGGTCACAATCTATTCTCAATAGGACAATTATGCGATTCTAACCTTGAAGTGGCCTTTCGACAACATACTTGCTTCATTCGCGATCTTGCAGGAAATGATTTGTTAAAGGGTTCTCGAGGGGATAATCTATATACTTTGTCTATTCAAAACATGATGGCCGCCTCTCCTGTTTGCCTACTCTCCAAAGCATCTAAGACCAAGTCATGGTTGTGGCATCGACGGTTATCTCATCTTTACTTTGATGCTATTAACCATTTGGCTAGAAACGAACTTTTTCGTGGTCTTCCAAAACTTAAGTTCGACAAGGATCATTTATGTTCCGCGTGTTCATTGGGGAAAAGCACCAAGAAATCTTACAAACCTAAAGCAGAAGACACCAACCAAGAACCACTGTATCTTTTGCATATGGATCTTTTCGGGCCAATGCGTACAACAAGTGTGAGTGGTAGAAAATACATCCTCGTTATAGTGGATGATTTTTCAAGGTTTACATGGGTAAAGTTTTTAGCATCCAAGGATCAAGCACCAGAGTATATCATTACTTTCTTAAAGATGATCCAAGTACGTCGTAATGCTACTGTTCGTCGCATTCGGACTGATAACGGCACTGAGTTCGTTAATCAGACTCTTCGAAATTATTATGAAAAGGTTGGTATTTCTCATGAAACATCTATGGCTCGCACTCCACAACAAAATGGTGTCGTTGAAAGACGTAACCGTACACTTATGGAAGCTGCTCGAACTATGTTGATTTATGCGAATGCTCCTTTATTCTTATGGGCAGAAGCAGTGGCAACCGCATGTTATACCCAAAACCGCTCCATCATTCGCAAACGTCATGGTAAAACTCCATATGAGCTACTTCATGGACACAAACCCGATATTTCATATATTCATGTGTTTGGTGCACTTTGCTATCCAAATACAAATAGTGAGAATCTGGGAAAACTTCAACCGAAGGCTGATATTGGAATTTTCATTGGATACTCGCCTGCAAAGAAAGCTTACCGGATCTATAACCGTCGTCTTGGCAAGATTGTAGAAACTTTGGATGTTGATTTTGATGAGCTGACAGCGATGGCTTCTGAGCAACACAGCTCTGAACCCGCATTACCCGAGATGGGAACCGGTACAATCAGTTCCGGTTTACTTCCCAACAATCCTACTTCTCCATCATTTATACCACCAACAAGGTCCGAGTGGGATAAATTATTTCAACCTATGTTTGATGAATTCTTCGATCCACAGAGTAATGATTCTCTAGCACCTGCAGCAGCAGCTCCGATTCCCGTAGTTGTTGCTCAAGATAATGGAAATCTATCAGAGGCATCTACTGTTACTCTTGAACAAGATGTACCATCCCCCACCAATTCTCAAACAACACCTGAATCATCACCCCCACTCGTTCCTAATGATGTTGAAGAGGATCTATATGATCACGATCTGGAATATGCTCACTTACAAGAGCTTCCCTTCTTTGGTTCACATATACCTGAAGACCCTACCGGTGTGTCTACATCAGAGGAAGCTCCTGTAATCGTTCACTCCCGACCACCACGGGTTGAAACTCACAACACTAAATGGACAAAGGATCACCCAATCTGAAACATTATTGGTGACATCGATCGACCAGTCTTAACACGCCATCAACTCCAAGAACATGCATTATATTGCTATTTTGATGAATTTCTTTCAGACACTGAACCTAAAAACTGGCAACAAGCCATGACCAAATCATCATGGATTGAAGCCATGCAAGAGGAACTTAATGAATTCCAACGTCTTGAAGTATGGGAATTAGTTCCGTTACCCAGCAACGTTGAAATCTTGACACTATTGTGGGTATACAAGGTTAAGCTCGATGAGTTAGGTAGTGTGCTGAAAAACAAAGCTAGATTGGTTGCTAGAGGTTACAAACAAGCTTTGGGTATCGATTTTGAAGAATCCTTTGCTCCTGTTGCACGATTGGAGGCAATTAGACTATTCCTTGCTTATGCTGCTCACATGAATATGATCGTCTACCAAATGGATGTTAAGACGGCATTTCTCAATGGTGAATTAAGGGAAGATGTCTATGTAAGCCAGCCGAATGGATTCGTCAATTCAGAATATCCTAATCATGTGTACAAGCTCAAGAAGGCTCTTTACGGGTTGAAACAAGCTCCACGCGCGTGGTATGATCTCTTATCGTGGTATCTCATCTCCAAAGGCTTCTCCAAAGGCAAAGTGGACCCCACATTATTCATTCTCAAGGAGGACAACGACATGATACTGGTACAAATTTATGTTGATGATATACTATTTGCTGCTACTAATCAACGTTTGTCTGACCGTTTTGAGAAAATTATGTCCACACGCTTTAAGATGTCGATGATGGGAAAAATTTCATTTTTCTTAGGGTTGCAAATTTCTCAGAATCCCAGAGGCATCTTTATTAATCAATCCAAATTTGCTCTTGAATCCTTAAAGAAATATCATTTTGAAAACTGTGACCCCGTGGATACTCCAATGGTGGAAAGATCCAAGTTAGATGAAGATAAGGAAGGGATAGCTGTCGATCCTAAACTTTACCGTGGAATGATCGGCACCCTTCTCTATCTGACTGCTAGCAGGCCTGATTTGCAATTTGCTATAGGCATGTGTGCCCGGTATCAGGCTCGGCCTACCGAAAAGCACTTACATGTTGTGAAAAGGATCTTTCAGTATCTAAAAGGAACACTTAATCGTGGTCTATGGTATCCGAAGGATTCCTCTATTGCACTAATTTCATATGCAGATGTAGATTATGCCGGGTGTCAAGATACCAGACGTAGCACTTCTGGCAGTGTGCAACTTCTTGGAGATAGACTTGTTAGTTGGGCATCAAAAAGGCAAAAAAGCGCTGCGATATCAAGTACTGAAGCTGAATACATTGCTATGTCCGGTTGTTGTGCTCAAGTTCTTTGGATGAGGTCACAATTGACTGACTACGGTCTTGGATTCAACAGAATCCCGATGTACTGTGATAACAAAAGTGCAATCGCTATATGCTGCAACTACGTTCAACACTCTCGAGCAAAGCACATTGACATCCGCTACCACTTCATCAAAGAGCAAGTGGAAAATGGAGTGATCGAACTATACTTCGTCAACACTGAGTATCAGCTGGCAGATATATTCACAAAGGCCTTAGATCGAGGACGCATCGAGTTTTTGATCGAAAAGCTAGGCATGAAATCCTTTTCACCAGCGACACTTAAGGAGTTGGTAGAAGAATCTGAAGAATAGTACTGGTAAAACTATTCTCAAGTATCCTTTGATCGTGATCCTGTATATTATCGTACATACTTAAACCATCAAAATCAAAATACAAAAATAGAAAACATAGAAAATCCATAAAAAATATAAAACCTAGAAAATCCATAAAAAAAATATAAAATCAAGAAAATCCAAAAATATTGTTATTTTTATTTTCAATTCGGGCATGTCTTTTAGTACGGTAATATTTACGGCTTTAGAAATGTCGATTAATATTGACACGACGCCATAAATAGAGTCCGTATAAAAGTTGTACAAGTTTTAAAACATGCCCATTAAGGCTTGTAGTTATTTCAGACTGCAACCCGCTTTTCGTATTAAAGTCACGTATTTCTTTTGAAAACGTTGGCTCACAACGGGAATTTAGTTTCTCGGGCAAGGTTTACTTTAAAACCTTGTAAGGGGCCAAGTTTACTTTATAACTTGGTCTAACACAAATTTGTGTACGTTTCAGTGCACTTATCTTGTATAAATAAGAGAAATCTTATTTCCACCAGAATCGTTCTATTAAATCACTTAACCGGCGAATGTCCTCATTAATAAGTTGTGTCCTTAATATCTTTGACTACTGCTCTTTAAATAGAAAACGGGTCAGGGATTAAGGGGGAGCAAATATTAATTCTTCGTGGTAACAAATTTGGTCGTTAAAAAGGATTGTCAGAAAATATTAGCTACCCTTCATCTTCAGTTATGCCATGTGTGCCTTGTGTGATATAAGTATCTCTTGCATAGGTCATTAAAATTTTGGCATTAAGAATTTGTGTTCGTGTTTGGGAGCGGGTTTATTGTTTGTTAAGTTAACTTTAACTAACTTTCTAAAACAGGGGGACCAGTTTTGCACTTTTTGCAAAATGGTGGGTGGTTGACAACTTTGACCAAGTCAAAACCACACCCCCCTCATTTCCCGTCTTTACTGAAAAACACACAAACACATCCTTTCCGCCATTATTGCGACCTCGAGCTTCAATCGACCTTTGATTTGTGACTTATCTTTTGCTGCTTAATATCTAGGTATCATATCTTGTTTTAGCTGCTATCATTTAATCCGTTTCATATCCACACATCTAAACAGGAACGATAGATCATATCCACGATTTAGGGCTTTATGATTTTTGCTATGAATATGCTTTTTAAGTGGTGGGATTTGTAAAGGATGCATAGTTACACATTGGTTTTTCCCAGAATCTATTAAAACATTGCCTAAGTTCCAGATCGAGAAGTCAAAGTTTGAGATCGAATCCCTGTCACGGATTTCGATGCACATTACGATACATCATTGCGATGCCTGTCATTGCGATGAGTCATTCCGATGACTCATTGCGATGGGCTATTACGATGAGTCATTTCGATGGCTCATTGCGATGGCTCATTGCGATGTGTCATTACGATGGTTCATTGCGATGGGTCGTTGCGATGGGTCATTCCGATGGCTCGTTGCGATGGCTCATTGCGATGGCCATTACGATGGCTCATTGCGATGGCGTGTTGCGATGGCGCATTCCGATGTGTCATTGCGATGGCTTCGCACTAGGTATTGCGATGGGTAATATTGCGATGAGTTCTCATTTATTCCGATGGAAACGTACTGATTGCGATAGCCTTAGATATTGCGGTAGGATGTTATTTCATTAGGATTCCGATGCTTGCTTCATTGCGATGGTTTGGTTAGGATTCCGATGGTTTGCTACATTGTGATGGAATTAGGTTTCTTATGATTATGCAATTGCCTTAGAATATCTAACGAGTTCAGCCTAGCTTGCACTACTTCTTCCTTAGGTTTAAGTACTTTAGGGCCATTTAAATGAAACCAAGTGTTATTGAAACAAGTTAATTTTTATCTCATAAGAATACTTGAACGGTTTCTTATTACAGAAGTTCATCTTATTTAATAAGTTGATTCCTATGTAAACAAAAGAGATACAAATTACTTAGTCAATGTCTTGTGTTTTGTTTCCAGGCCATGGCAGACAAAGCTTCATCTTTGTTCAAGCCCACTATCTTTTGGGTTGAGGATAATCCTACAATTCCTGATGTAGTGGTTGAAACTAAATCAAAACCCACTGAAGTTTTGGTTGAAATCAAACCAAGATCTACTGAGGTGTTAGTAGAAATCAAACCTAAACCTATTGAGGTTTTGGTCATGACCTCCAAGAAATCCAAATATTTTAAGAACTAATGCTAGGTCGGTATCTCTTTAGAATAAAAATATCACTGGCAGTTATATCATTATCCTAAGTGTATTGCTAAATGTAAGGACCTTGTTCATCTGATGTATGTGTGAATGTTGTGGTAATAATTGTAATGATATTTTCCCTATGTTTAAACTTTGCATAGACTTAATATATCTACATATGTTGTGTATATCATTTGTGAATATGTCATCAAAGCAGGAAAATGTCAATCACCGAGGAAGAACAACGACTTCGTGATCTTGAACTTGTCTCGCTCAGTAATAGGCTTCAATATGCTGAGAACAACTCTCGATTACAAGATGATTTTGATCCGGCTTTACCAGCTTTCAAAATAGCCACGGATATCCTAGACAGATCACCCATCAGAGACACACTCAGACGTACTGCATCTGTTCCCGAAGTCTACATGCATGAATTCTGGAACACTGCATCTTTCTCTAAAAACACTATTTCCTTCGAACTGAACAAAACACCAAGGGTACTCAACTTGAGCATTTTTCGGAAATTGTTTAAGCTTCCTAGGTTGGCACAAGGAGAACAATTTGTGGCTAACCCAAAGAATGATGAAGTGCTTCAAGTCATTCGTGCCATGAATTATGAGGGTGAAATTAACAACCCATCACAATTTAACACCTCACACATAGGGCAACCCTGGAAAGCAATTATCACCATCATCGTCAAGTGTCTTACTGAAAAAACTAGGGGCACCGATGCAATGAGACCACCACAGGCTCACTTATTTTGGGGATTGTATACTGCATCCAAAGTCGACTATGCACTTCTTCTCTGGCAAGAATTTTGTTATCAGTTTACAGGAACGAAGAAGAAATCCGTGCATCTTCCATTCCCGAGATTCACCAAGCTCATTATCCACATTTTATGAAGAATGACCCAACTATTGACACTCGCGGAAATTTCTTCTATCACACCAAAGATGATGATTATGTGATTCTCTCAATGAATGCAGACACTAATTCCACAAAGTATGCATTACTTCCTGCACTAGTACCCGACACAATGATTAATGATGGAATCAAGGAGAGTGATAAATACCAAGAGATGCATAATGATATTGACGCACAATTTAAGCGGGCAAATTTACCACCCTCAGAGAAGCAAAAAGGTAAACGCAAGAAACGAGTTTCACAGCGTCAATCAGCTGCTTCTAAAGATAAACGCCCAGGAAAAATGCAAATTATTGATGAAGATGATGAAGATGAGCTGATCCAAACTGAAGAAGAACATGAAGAAGTACCACTCCGCAGGCCTAAGAAAGCAAGGAAAGCTAAAGGCAAAGAGGCAAGTGTTGCTCCAAATGATCCTGCTCAACAACAAATTTCTGAAGCCAAAAGACTTCGTATTATTCTTCAACAAAGCCGACAGGAAGCCTTTGGCGGATCAGGCTCAAGGGTATTTGAAGACTTAGCAGATTTTGGTAATCCTGATGGTGATACGGAATTTTTAGACGAAGAAGATACTTATGAAGATGAGTATGAAGATGCTGCTAACTTTCATCTTGAAAGTCCGGAACAAAGTGACGAACGTGAGAGCAGTGCTGACACTGATACAAGTATGATGTATCGAGATGCAAATATCACCACATCTTTACCTGAACCGACTCACATGGTACTAAATGAAGATGCTCATGCAACTTTCCTACCAGACACGCAACTTCAAAGTAAGTCTACTTCAAACTCTGATGATGTTTTGAAATATCTCAATTTAGAAGGAGAGGGTGTTGAGGTCACCAACACTGATCCATCAACAAATGAACAAATGGTGGATGTCCCTATAACCACGATTACATCGACCACCACTTCACTACTATCAACCCCAGTCATCAGTGAGGTCACAACCACCACCATCACACCCGCAATTGTTGAGCAACCAGTATCAACCACCACCATTACCACTGAATCTACACCGTCATCCACAACTGAACAACCTGTATCAACCATCGTCCTAACCACTGTATCTACATCAACACCTATCTCGGTACAACGAGTATCATCCACAACCACCTTAACGATTTTGGTTACACCTCCACCAACAGAACCACAAGTATCATCCACATCAAATCCTTTTCTCACAGTCAATGATCCGTTGATCCAGTCTCTTCAACAACAGCTAGAGGCTCAAGCTACACAAATAGCAACGTTGACTGAAAGGTTTGCTACTCCTCCCAAGGAACAGCATCCTGATGAGCCTACTCTTCAAAAACTAACAGACAGAGTGTCAAAGCTCAAAGAACAACATAAATCATTTCTTAAAGAGAAGAAAACTCGGGATAAAGAAAATGCTGCTTTTCTCGGGTCAATTGACGAGCAGATGACTGCGATCATTCGACGCGAAGTCAAGTCTTATGTTGATCAACAACTACCACATCTTGTCGGTAATGGTTTATATACTCTTCAATTAATGACATTGCTACAGACACGTCTGCTAGATTTGGGAGCTCATAAATCCAGATACAAACGCAAAGTTCTGCAATATCTCAACAAAGCAATTGATGAAGAGAATCCTTCAGACACTACCGACTCTGAGTCTGATGATGAGAATGAGTTAGAAGAGGAAGATGACGAGGACAACAGTGAAGAAGATGATGGTAATGAGAATAAGGATAAGGAAGGAGATGAGGAGGAAGAAGAGGATGAACAAGGAAAGGATAAGAATGGAGATGAAGATGAGGATGAGGACGAGGATACAGATGATGATCAGGATGACGATGACGATAATGAAAAGGGTAATGAAGTCAACAAGGGTGATAAGAATGACGACACCGGTACAAATGCCGAAGAGACAAACAAGGATGACAATGAGACGGCCACCGAGAAAGGTCTAGAGGACAATGCAGAAAAGGTTGCTGACACCACAGAAAAGCCACTGGAGTCAACAGTATCAGAAACTCAACAGGTTGCTTCAGGTATATCTACTGCACCAGAATTCACTACCGATTCTCACATCGACTCTGTAGAATATATGCAAACAGAAGAACCGACAGAGACAATGCTTGAAGAAGAACCTCACGAAGATATACCGGTGATGCAAACTCAACCTTCAACATCATCTACAGTTCAGCATGACGATGACATGGAAGTTGAAGATTTAAATGTTCCAGAACCGACATTTGCTGAATCCCTTATCATTGATGATACTGTACAAGAGCAACTTTGGCTAACAAACGCAACACCACAGCATCCATTTGACACTGCAACTGAAATGGAGATGACTCAATTCCTCAACAACCCTATCGACTTCTCGGCTTTTCTAAGGTATTCTCATGGGAAACCGACGATGACCCCATATTTGATCAAAATGGCAGCTGCAAATGTGGACTTCTTTGACACGTTAAAGATCAGCCATAATGAAGCAGAATATCACCTGAATGAGCTTACAAAAGCAATGAGAGCGACAACTACAGGAATTCAGACTCCCGTGTTACGACCTCTTACACCAACGGTCATCACCGGTTCTGCTACTATCCCATTAGAACATTTTGTCTCACACGATCTTGAATACCTTGAAAATGGAGCAAAGAAATATGCCACGCCACTAACAATGCTCAAGGCTGTCAACTTGGAGAATGTTCCATGGATAGAGGATAAAGTGCCTGAGTCAATATGGAGAAAGAAGCCGCTCAAGTTTTATGATACCTATGCTTCACTTGGCATATCTCACTGGGACAAAAAGAAGAAGTTAGCCTATAATCACTTCCATCGTCCCAAGATAGGTGCTTCTATTGTCTCATCTCACAGAATCAAAAGCATCCTAGGAGCAACCACTCAGACTGTTTTCGGTTATGATTACTTAAATGTAATCCTGTTCAAACGTACCGATGAGAAAGAATACCACATTGACGAAAGTGATCTCCAGTACCTTCAACTTGAAGACATAGAAGATCTTTTGTTGCTCTTGGCTCAAGAAAAAGTTGACCATCTATCACCTGATATTGTCATAGCCTTGAGTTCAAACTTTCGTCAATATGCCAGGAAAATAGTCATTCATAACCGGGTGGAAGACTTTCAACTTGGAGTAGAAAGCTATCAGAAGAAGCTAAACCTGGATCGTCCCCATACGACTCCACTCAGTAATTTCCATAAGAACAAGAAGGTTTACATGGGGACTACCAAGCCGGAAGCAGGAATTTTTTATCCGAATGAGACTGGCGTCATGCAATATATGCGATTCTCAGAACTGCACAAATTCAGTGATGGAACGCTAAAGAATGTTCGAGATGATCTGTCGGTTCTCAATGCCAACTTACCTCTTCCGGCAGTCACATACACCTGGACAACCCAGTGCAGAAAGGGGTCTTCGTACGCAATCAGGAAGATTGAGGAAGTTCTAAGGAAGCGTCGGTTGCTACGAAGTATAGAACGATTCATCGGTGGACGACCATATGGAGCTCACCATCGGTTCACGGAACGAACCAATTAATTTTGGTTCGTCTCATTACAGGTCAACTCCATATGTTTATTATTGTGAATATGTTATCTTTTTACTTTATCAGCTTTTGTGGCTTGTTGTAGTGTAAAAGTATGATATTTTTCAAGAATTTCTCTCGAGATTCTAAATCTTTCAAACAAATCATACTCAAGCACTACAACTTACCCTCATTAATTTGAGGGGGAGCATTAATATGTTCTTTGGCCAACATCTAATTTCATTTTATTACCCAAAGACCGGTTAATCCATTAATATCCAAAATATTGATGGTTAACATTTTGGAAAGGGGAGAAAATAGGATTAAGGAGACTTTATGATATTTGGCTAAAACAATGAAAAAGACTTAAAAGATAAACCAACTTAACATGTGTAATGCACAAGTTAAGGGGGAGCGTTTTTGATGATTAAAACACTTAAGGCACAAAATCTTTGATTTTAATATCACAAGTGCTTTAAGTGATTTTCAAGGATTTTTCATGGTGACTATATCAACCCAAAACACACTTAACTCACGACGAATGTGGTGACAAAAGGGTGGTAGGTATAGGTATTAGTCCAATGATTCATCAGAACCGATGCAATCTTCCCAAGGACAACTCCCTAGATAGAACTAGAAGTCCTAGGAAAGATGGAGAATGAATGTGAACGTAGCTGAATGCCGACCAAGTACTTAAGCTAGCACTGGAACAATCACAACAAGGTGCTAGGTATGACGTATTGGTAAGCATTGAAGGGGTTGAAGAATGAAAAAGAATTGTAAAGATAAAGGGTGTAAAGAAAGAATCCTTGTGGAAACCTTGGTTTCCAGATCTTTTAAGCTACTAGGAATGATCATTGTTCATATGATTAACAAATCAAAGCGGAATTAGAACAACAACCATTAACAAGGTGTTTAGGCACAATAACATGAATTAAAACACATGGATTGCTAATTATATTAATAATCAACAATCACTAGACGTGTATACATTGAATCCCACGTCTAGTCGACACACACTTTAGGTTTACATTGTGAATGAATTGAATTAATAAAACCTATGACCCTTGGTTCCTTTTATAGTGTAAGGATTAGGGTTTACAAGAGATAATGATGAATAAACAAGTAAATCTTCTATTTAAATAAACTTATGTAGAATATCTTTTGCATGTTTATCTAAATAGAAGCTTCCATAAGCTTCTTTGTCTACGTTTTGTCAATGCTTGAATTGCATGTGACAATGCTTGGATTGCTCTTGACAATGCTTGATTCCATCAACGCCTAATTAACTCTTGTCAACGCTTGATTAACTCTTGACAACGCTTGGACAATAACTTCACGTTTTCTTCATTTTTGAGTTTCTGCCACATCAACTTTTTGACCCAACAATCTTCCCCTAGTTGATAGTGGCAAAACTCTATGTGTATCTCTTGTAAGTTGTACATGATCTTCAAGTTGCTTCCCCTCAAGTGTAGCATGTATTTTCTTCCCCTTTTTTGTCACATCAACAAGGAAGTAAACAATGTTGCAATCTTTGAAGATTCTCCATATGTAGCTCTATGTAATGATCTTGAAGAACAATTAATATACTATTTTTGATGTAGAAGTAGAATAACCCAACCTTGTGTTCCATGTCTTGTTTTATCCACGTGATGAAGAACTTATACAAATGACTAAATATAAGTAGACCTCGATCCCTTGTCAATATTCTCATCCTTTGTGAGACACTGAGCACGATAATGTAACTCCTTCAATTGTTATGACAAGTCTTCATCACCAACCATGTAAAGCACGAACAAGTTATCTTCAAACCAATGGTATCCCTCCATGATTTAAAGATACGATAAAACACAAACTCGCGAAAATCTTCTTCAATCATCAAACTTACCATAAGAATTCTTCCCCTTAAGCTAACACCTCTTCATGAAGACTTCCACAACCTCATGAATTGTAGCTAACTCGCTTTAAGATCATTAATTCCGTTTAAAAATATCCGAGCCATAAATATCATCATGATATTCTAAATTAAAACGGAGATTCCATGTACCTTTGTGTGTATAATCCTCCTTTTTGTGTGCTTAAAACGTACCAATTTTCTCAAACAGCAGCGATTCCTGTGTTGTCCAATATCCTTTTTCATCCAAGATCTAAGTCAGATGTATTGTCCGATATCGGACAATACCTATCAGCGTTGGAATTCATATATCGGACGACACTGTCAACCTGTCAGCGTTGACTTATTATGTCAGCGTCAAATTCCTTCTTATCAGCGTCAAATGAAGTCTTGTCAGCGTCCACGCCTTTTTCACTTGTCAACGTTGAATTAAATATCAACGTTACCTTTTCAACGTTAAATAAGTGAATAAAGCTTCTTTGATCGTGTAACCGCATGTCCATAGTAACCATGTGAACACTCAATTTTAACTTTCATCTTAGATCGTGTGTACGCAGGTGTACTATAACCATGCGAATACAATCTTTCTTCACAAATAAGCACCGTGTGAACACTACCTTGAATAGCCAATCAAAAAATTCTCACCGTGTGAACACAAAGCTTCATTAAACGTCACTTGCTTTGTCCAATCACAGTTCAATGACCGTGTGAACGCTTAAACCATGTGAATATACTTTTCTCCAATAAGAACAATATTTTCGTGTGAACACAAATCTATCGTTGTATGTGATCCTGACATATTCTTCTTATGTCATGTGAAAGCTAATTCAACAAACCAATATTGCAACCCACAGCCGTAAGTTTTGACTTTATGTGGGTCACACAATCCATCCAGCAGCCCAATCGTGATACAATATTTGCTTTATTTTGGGATTAAATTTACCTTTATACTGCAACAAATAGTATGATAATCAGCAAGATCCAAGCGTGTAATCCTTTACGTCCATGTGATGACCATATATGTTCTCTTCCTTTTGATCAATACCACAAAATCAGACCTGATTTTCTCCTAAAACTAGTACCACAAGTACTTGCTGCTCACGTCCTTTACAACAGCAGCAACATAAAAAAAACAACTTGATCCATCTTCCAAAATTTTTAAGATCTAGGGTTTATTACAAAACCTTTTTCTTGCTGCATCTAATTAAACGACCTTCTGCAAACATCCCTTTTCTGCTTTGAATCGAGCTAGGGTTTGAAGGAAACCCTAATTTATAATTTTATGTTAAAACAAAAACTTTGTACCTTCTTTGCAGCCAACTTCGACATCAAATAACTTTCTGGTAAAAGCTCAGATCGAAAATCCCTTCGGTGAGATTCAAGACACATGTGCCAAGAATCTATAGTTCAAAAATCACGAAGATTTAACGGTTAACGAAGGAGAGATCGTGTTTTGAACATGGCTGTCCACAGAAAAATGCATTCATCCTACTGCTGACTTTGACGCTTAATAACTTTTGCCTGGGGATAAAACTCGACAATCCCTCCGGTGGATGTTTAGATCTATGTATGTAGAATACAAATATAAAATTTCGTGACGATCCAACGGTTCAATCAAAAGTTATGACCTTCTGAATACTGCTGCGCACACAAAAACTTCCAGAAAAACCCTAGACGGATTTTTCTTTTCTTCAACATATACGAACACCTTGTTGGTCCTAGCATCACGAGCCACGAGGCTCTGATACCAATTGTGGAAACCTTGGTTTCCGGATCTTTTAAGCTACTAGGAATGATCATTGTTCATATGATTAACAAATCAAAGCGGAATTAGAACAACAACCATTAACAAGGTGTTTAGGCACAATAACATGAATTAAAACACATGGATTGCTAATTATATTAATAATCAACAATCACTAGACGTGTATACATTGAATCCCACGTCTAGTCGACACACACTTTAGGTTTACATTGTGAATGAATTGAATTAATAAAACCTATGACCCTTGGTTCCTTTTATAGTGTAAGGATTAGGGTTTACAAGAGATAATGATGAATAAACAAGTAAATCTTCTATTTAAATAAACTTATGCAGAATATCTTTTGCATGTTTATCTAAATAGAAGCTTCCATAAGCTTCTTTGTCTACGTTTTGTCAATGCTTGAATTGCATGTGACAATGCTTGGATTGCTCTTGACAATGCTTGATTCCATCAACGCCTAATTAACTCTTGTCAACGCTTGATTAACTCTTGACAACGCTTGGACAATAACTTCACGTTTTCTTCATTTTTGAGTTTCTGCCACATCAACTTTTTGACCCAACAAGCCCTCCTTACAACTTTAGGCAGAAACCGGGTCAATACATATGCTATTGAGATCATTAGTTAATGATTCTCGATATTGAAGAAAGCCATCATGGACCCAGTGATGCAATGCACAACCCTCCCCAGCTAACTCAAATATCTCTCAAAAGGTATTTGTTTTAATCACACGGAGTTCAACACGTTATCTATTGGTTTATTCACTCCGAATAGACTGATATTGAATAGGTGGCACTCCTCTCCAGCCATCGATCACTAAATCAAAACGCACTATCGAGTCTAGAGCCACGAGATCATCAAAAGTCTCATTAGGACACTTTCCATTTATTCCTTGCTTTTTCACACACTGTGAAAAGTAAGAGATCTTTTATGAGTCCTACGCAGTATTCTTGAAATATTGCCAGAACATCCGAGTAATACGCAAGTGTTATAGTGAAGATGGAAATCCTGCTTGAGCCAACATCAAACAAGCTCATGGTAGGTGACACGTGTGGTTCTTTACGAACTAATCTTGTGACAACTGGAAAGAAACAGTAGTTTAATTCTTAATTGAACTTAAACTCGTTCCAGCCCTCTACGCATTATCGTATGATCTTGCCAGAACACTCAGAGTGACACTCTTTAGTGTTCACAGTGACGAGTGGAAATCCTTCTAGTGTTAACATCAAACAACACTTGGTAGGTGACAAGCAAGATTCAATCTGAATCAAGTTTGTGACAACTGGAAAGCAACGATGGTGAATATCTTAATTGAAATTCACTTGTTCCAGGTTTCATGAATTGACGGCTTCAATCATAAGGATTTCTAATCCAAATGATTCACTCTTTATGTTCGCAGTCAGCTTTGGACGATCGAATAAAGAGAACGAGTTTACCCGCGAAATCCTGTCAGGAAGTTACTTAATTGAAACTATCCGTCATGGGTACGATATCTAATATCGTCCAACGGTCTTCACCGACCGGAGGTAAAACGCTACCGAATTAGAATAAAATGTCAAAGCCATTTTATTCGTGTCGTTGCTGTGTACCTGTTGAAGACGGTGGCGTTGCTGTGTACATGTTGAAGACGGTGGCGTTGCTGAGTACCTGTTGAAGACGGTGGCGTTGCGGTGTACCTGTTGAAGACGTCCTCACATGCTTATTCCTTCTGCATCAAATACTCCTGTAAATTCAAGAAAGTATGACATGAAAGTCTTCCGCTGTATCGACTCTGAAACTTTCAAGAATTCAACAAAGGATAAGTGTGTGGGACATGAAGTCACAAAGAGGTGAACCACACAAGAAAATAAAGACTGCACGTGAAAGGCCAAAAGAACGTGTTCCAAGCAAAAGGCTGATATCATTCAACACATATTCACAAAAGAAAAGAAAAAGAAAGAAAAGAAAAAGAAAGAAAAGAAGACTACGAGATCAAGAACAAGATCTAACATGCTAGATTAGGGCTTTGTAAATTTGGAGTGACCTCCCTTTGGGGGAGATTGTTGGAAATACATTTTACGCATTTAGAAAGTCTCGGTCACTCCAACAATGTAGTTATAGGCTCGTAGTTATGTTTAGTCTCATTTATTAAATAGCCCGACCCATGAGCATGTTCATGGGCCGGAAGCCCAAGTCCATTAAGGACTTGGGGTATTTAATCCTCTTTCCACCATGGAAAGAGGTGTTGGTTGTTTATTTCTTTCATTTCAATATACAAGTTTCTTTCACTTCTCTCTCTAACTTTCTCTCTCTAGAAAAACATCAATCCCCTTGTTTCACAAAGATTATCATTGTTCTACAAAGACTATATTACGTTCTTGTACACACGTAATACAACGAGCTAACCGTGATTCTAGCACGTGTAAACCGAGCTTCTACGCTTGTGGAAAAATCTACCCAACAACCCTAGAGAGGGGCTAGGACTAGATTATAAGCAAAATCGAAAGAACAAGAAAACCAACCAAAAACCCTTTGTGGGTTCTTGCTTGCGATCGACTAGAGAAAGAGAGAGGGGAGATTGGTGTTGAATTATGAGGGTTGGTGTAGTAATTTAGTCACTTGTTTTAAGAAAAACAAATAACTAAAAGCGGGAAGCGTAAATCGATACGATTTAGGAAAATCGTAAAGATGACAAGTGAGTTCGTTCCTCGAGGAAGGTTATTGTTTTTTGTTTGCTAATATGTAAAATCAAAGTTTGAATTAGTGTCGTTTTTGGTTTAAAGAGAGAAAAATTAAAGACGAGCTATGACTACGATTACACTACGACGTATTGACGTAAAACGATGACGTAATTACGTAAAACGTGACAAAATAAAAAATTAAAGCTAAAAATTAATTAAAAATGAAACTAAGTCTAAAATAATATAAATAAGAATAAAAATTCAATAAATAAATTTTAAAACCTTTTAATAATTAAATATTTAATTTTAAATGCTAATTAAAGCCCTAAAATTAAATATAATTAAGAAAAAGCCCAAAATATTATTTTATTAAACTAATATCTCACTTATATTATTTAAAGACTAAAAAGTATTTACTCTAAGTTTTTAAAACTATTTTTCTAATTTTAATTAGCTAAAAACAAAATTTTATTAAAATAATGCTAAACAATAATAAAATAAAAGGAAAATTAATATTTTTTTCTAAAAATTCTACTTTAACTAAATTAACAAGGGAAAAATGAAAAAGTTAAAGAAAACTAGAAAAAATGGCTAAAACCAAAAGTACCCCAAAGTACTCCAATTTGGAGTACTTTTGTGTTGTCCAAGATCCCTCGAGACAACAGTCTTGTCCAATATCAGTGTTGTCCTATATCGGACAACACTAAAAAAACAAAAAAATGCAGCGTTCTCGGACAACAAAGAGAAATGTTACTGTATGGATTTTGGAGCTCGTTTTCGCTTGTTTCGAGCCTGTTAGTCAATGTTTTTGGGCACAAACGGCACCCCCACACTAGTTGAAGTGTGGGGAGTCAAGAACAATCATAAAAACACATAAAACACATAGATTAAAGCCACAAAACCTCCAAATTCAGCAACTTTTCACAACAAAATGGGCCTTGTGGAGGTCTGATGGTCTAAGTGCTTACGCAGCGGGCTAGTGGCTTGTTTTAGAGCCACTGATTGTAGTGTTTTACTACTCTTTAGGAAAAGAGCGTAAATAGCGGAAAGTATTAAGTACGACGGTTTAGGAAAACCGTGCACTAATGACCCTCAATCAAATAAAAGAGATGAAAGAGTTCGTTTCCCAAGGAGGTATATGTGTGTGTTCTAATTTGTAGTTGTTTGAGATTAATATTGAGAAGAATGGGGATGAGAGGATGAAAGACGGATACGTTAAAATTAAACTACGACGAAAACGTAAAGCCGTGAAAAACTACCCAAATTAAAAATTATTAAAACCAAAAATATCAAAAAGGCTAAAAACAAGTCTAAAATAATATAAATAAAGTTAAAAATCCAATAAAGATATTTTAAAACCTTTTATTAATTAAATAATTAATTTTAAATGCTAATTAAAGCCCTAAAATTAAATACCACTAATAAAATATTCCAAAATATGATTTTATTGGACAAATACTTAACTTATATTATTATGAGACTAAAAAGTATTTTTCTAAAAATTAAAAGCTATTAAAACTATTTTTAAAACTCTAAAAATGATTTAAACTTAATTAAAATCTAATTAAACTTAAAATAATTATAAAAATTAACCTAAAAGGTATAAAAATATTCTAAAAATGGAAATAGTCCTAATTAATACTAAAGAACTTAAGAAAAATGAAAAATAAAGAAAAATAAAATTTTGAAAAATTAATAATAAAATAATATTAAAATATTGCTAAAAATAAAAAGTTCTCCAATTAATTCTAAAAAATTCTCAAAAATCCTAAATATTATAAATAAGAGAAAAACACAAATTAGAGCTCCTAAACCTTTTTTAATAATTTTATAAAAATCTTTAAAGTTTATAAAAAACCTTAAAATAATATAAAATTAAAAATTAAAGTTTATAAAACCAAAATAAGATGTAAACCTCAAGTTATATATTAAAAAGCTAAAAACTATTTTTCCTAAAAATTTAAACTATTTTTACTAATTTTTAATGATTTAATAAAAACGTATAATAAATAAATGATAAAAAATAATCTACTAAAGGAAAAATTATGAAAATAGCTAGGAAAATCAACAACACTACTACTTTCCTAGGAAAAATAAGAAAAACCAAATTTGCTTAATAAATAAGCTGGAAATGAGGGAAAAAGCTACGGCTTAATATATAATAATCTAAAATGAAAACAGGTTAAAAGAAATAACTTTGCACCCTTGGTCAGTAAAAGACCCAAGGGCGCAATGGTTATGTATGATGTGTGTGGGAGTGGTGACGGGGGTTCGAGCCTTAGCAACCCCTTTTTGCCCGTTTTTTATATTTTTTTTTGTTTTTTTACTTTTGCCAAATCAAACTGACACTAATGAGCTTGTAAAACACAAACCAATTTCCTTTTTTAACACTAATTGATCCAAGTTTGGAGATATAAACGTGCCAGTATGAAACTCGACACTAGCAGATTAGCTATGAACTTGCTTTTATGAATTCAGCCAAGAGGAGCTTGGTCTATGGGCTTATTTGGTGTTTGCTTATGGACAGGAGGGGCACCCTTGAGCTCATAGAAGCTCAAGGAGTCACAATTACAAGTAGCTAGCACTTAGCACACACCAAAATTCACAAATCAAAGCACACTTAGCAATATGCAGTTGCTGAGGTGAATATCTAGGACAGTGGACTTATGATGCTTCTAGCTTGCAATATAATGAACTTTAAACACCAAAATTTGGCACACAACTACACCAAATATCACTTAAGCAGTAGCAATCTTTCAATTACCCTATTACTTAGCAGTAATCAAAGAATCAAGCACAAAAACATGAAAAATCAAGCAGAATTGAAGATAAGCAGATTTAAGCTATCCTATTGCTTTTTTAACACACCAATTAGCTTCCAATATGTTCCAAACTAACTACAAACTAATTACTAACCTAGCTTAATCCTTATTGACCTAGCTAACACCCTTAATCATCACTAACCAATTAAATTGCCCTGCTAAACCTTGTAGCCAAACACCCTTTTATTTTGTGAAAGCCAACTTTTATCAAACCAAAATCATTCACAAACCACTCAAACTGTCCCTAATGGTGTCTAACATGCATACATACACAAATCAACTCAATTTCAACAGCTAAAACACATTTAAAACATCAAATCAAACAATCACATGAAGCATACTTTTTCTGAGATTTTCCAAGAGGAAAAAGGATTTTTACCTCAGGTCCTTACATCCAAGGACCTAGTGGTTGCATCACCACCTCCCTACCAGCTCGGGCTGGTGCAGAACACAAATCAACACCTTTCACAACCTGCTTGAATCAAAATCAAAGAAAAATACACAAGTATACAACCAATATATCTTTCTGTTTCCTTTTCCTTTCTTTAAAACTCTTCCAAAACCTTTTTAATCTTCTTAAAACGTTTTCTAAACACTAATTCAGCAAACCAAACCAACTTCTTAACATCAAAAACCTTTGGACAGATTTTTACCAAAAATCTCCAAATCCACAAACCCTTAATAAATTTTGAAAATCAAAATTTACTTAACCAAAATAGAAATGGAACACAGCTTTCTTCAATAACATATACCAACTTTAAGAAATCATAAAAAAGGAATTAATTTGCTCAATAACAAAAACCAACTTTTTATATTTAATAAAAGGAATTACAAGATTACTTGAAGAAAACTGGAACAAGGGCTCACCAACAGGCTGGGGCTCCTTATATAGTGCTCTTAGAACTATCTAGAATCAAAAATACAAACCCTAATCCTAAGAAAATCTCAAAAATACCCCTTGGACGTTTTTGGTGTATTCTGCTCAAATTTGATCTTGGCCGTGTGTTTTTGCGTTGTGATGAAGCAAAACATCTCATCCATTGATTGGGGACACGTCATTTGCCTTGGAGCCAAAGGAATGATGTGATTGGTGGATTGGGGAATTGGGGGTGGGGACCACAGTGAGTGGGTTGCGGGTTTTAGGTGTGGGAAAGGTTTTGGCATGTGGGAATTAAGCGTGGGTAAAAGGAATTGGATTTTACCCCGGTTTTAAGTTGGGTGAATTCTGGGCTGTAAAAGATGTACAGTAAACGAGTTTGATCCTAATTTGGGGGAAAGGGGGTTGTTAGGCGCCAGTTTAGTTTTTAAATGTTTCCACTTGTCAACTTTGGCCCTTTTGTTTTGAAAACTTTGGCAAACAAAGTATTTTGCCCTAAAACGTAATATCCTTTGCATTTAAGTTTCACACTTTGACATTTTTAGCACAAAACTTTTGGAAAAAGGTTTCAAGGATCATTTTTGTCACTTTGGAATATTTCAAGGGCTGTTTTTGACAATGTTGATCTTCAAAGGTCTTCAATGAGTCTTCCACTTTATGAGGGACCATTATTGGCAATTTGAAATCGTTGAGGGACTATTCTTGCTATTTCTTCAAAGTTGAAGGACCTTTTTGCAATTTTGACAAACTTAAGGGACCAAACTTGTAATTATTAATATACAAGGGTTTTAAGTGTCATTTCTTCATTAATGGAGGATCAATCTTGTTTTGTCTTCAAGTCTTCAAGGGTATATGATGAAAATTCCATGATTAGGGCCCAGTTCTTTGTACGGCTTCGTTTCTCGTGTTTGTTTTTCCTTGTATCTTGTGATCTTTTGTCTTTTTCACGATATCCGTACCTAAAATACACAAGTAAACAAACACAAGCATATATATGGTATTTTATGACATTTTTATGCATTTAAAGCCCGAAAAGAACGATGAGATCATGTATAAATGCCATCTCATCACTCCCCCATACTAAGCCATTGCCGTGCCCTCACGCAATGCTAGAATAAAGTATCTAAGCATCACCAAAGTTCAATTTTATTACCCTTTATTGAAAAGTAAAAGACTTGCAACATACTACGATGATGTGTAAAGACATAATGTATGATTTTCATCACCAAAAGGTGACTTTTAAGGTCAAAGAATAGAAACAAGTTAATGTCCCTTAGAGTAAACTTTGTCATCCTTGATTGTCATACATTCCATGCTAAGTGCAAAAACAAGATCATTGTTGGTACAAGTCACAATGCTAACACTACTCATACATCCAAATTGTGTAATACTTTTTCTCCCCGCAATCCTAGTTATTATAAAAGGAAATGGGTTACTAGCATTTTTTATCTATTTGTCATGGATCACAAGTGATTCATATTGACTTATTTGAGTAGTTATTAGTCCGAAAGCAAAGTAGCACGATTTGATCAATAGTTAGCCGAAGGACAAAATCTTTTAAAACGGCTTCTCGTGTATCTCCTTAAGTTCATATCTTGGCATAACTCGTTTCACGATTTGAGACCTTTCTCGGACCGATATTTGGCATGTACTTCATACTTCAAATCTTGGGAAGACGTTCTCGAAATTATGGTCTTCTCTTCATATATTTGGAATTTCTTCACTTGACGTTTTTGAGAGATTCTTCATATAGGACCACGACTTCATCATTTTTCTTCAATCTTTACTTTGGATTTTGATATACAACGATCCGCCTCCTTTTCGGACTTGGATATATTTATCCTCATACCTTGTTAGGGTCTTTTTGGATAGACTTTCTCCATTCTTTAGGGGAGTAATTGCTTCTCGTCGTGTGTCTCGATCCTTCATATTGATTTTGGAATAATGATACTTCACATCATCTTTGGATCTTTAGCAAAAATAGAGCTCCTCATGCCTTGTTAGGGCCTTTTTGGATGATCGCCAATCTTCGCGTCCCGCTTCAATAAGTTATGCCTTGGCTATGAACTCTATTCAACCCCGAGCAACTTTTAAACGATCTTGCGCTAGAGGCTAAGTAACCTTTCAAATCGTACGACCTTACTTATTGCAATTATGTTTTATTCCTAATGCATTGATCTTATGGGAAGAAAAAGCCACAATTAGAAACATATGAGTTTTTGAAAGAACACTTTCATGTTCTACGTTTAGCATGATCACTTGTCTAACTCTATCATTTCTCGTTCTTCACTATTTAAAGACCTCTAATTAAAGAGACTCGTGAATACTTAGCCATGCAAGTCAAAATTAAGCCAAATTTGGATTAGCTTTCATTAAGACTATATCAAATCAAAGTTTTGGGTTTTCAAGCCACCTATAGGATCTTGCACTTTCTTGGACTTTTTCAAGTTTAGAGAATGCGTTTTAAAGTTCCCTTGATAAGTGACTTTCTAGAATCAATTATAGGAACTTGCGAAAAGTTCTTGTTCTTAACCCGAATGAATTAAGACTTTCGCGTTTTAAAGCTCCTTATATAAAAGTCTAGCAAAACTTGAATTGAGCGGGTTAAGGAATGTAAATGGCTCCAAATGCCCATCAAGTCAAAAATTAACTCTTATTCTACCCATCGGAAAATATACATTCGTGTCTTAAAAACACTTATGAAAACTAAGAAAAATTTTAAAATTTTGCCATTTTTAGCCTTATTAGCAAAACAAAACATTGAAAGTTGGAAAACGTGAGGGCGTAGCAAAGCAAGTACCTATTCACCCCCCCATACTAAAAGTAAACATTGTCCTCAATGTTTCGAGTCTAAAGGTGGAGCACCCCCATACTAGAGACGAAGAATCGAATGCTTACGATCTAGCATGGAAAGGGTGATCAACAATATATCTAAAGCCGTTTATTAATTATGCTAAAAGATAATTGTTAGAACAATAAAGGATACGTCATGGATTCGTGAAAAACTTCTTCAAACGAACGATGGAGGCTCACGTAAACGAACACGAGAGTCTTCAATCGTAGACGATGATGATGATCTAGATAACACAATCACAAACAACCACGAGACAACGAGTTGGAAGGGTACAAGTCCCTTAATAGTGAATATAAAAGCATAAAGATAAGCATGGGATCTCCCCCACGAGGCACCTCGTTTTTGATTACCGAGTCATGAGCTCGACTCGATCCCCTCAATGTTAATTATCATTGGGGAAGGTGTCTTGGTCGGGGGCAACCATTGAAGGAATTTCCCCACCAAAGTAGTGCTTAAGCCTATGTCCATTCACCTTGAAACTGGGACCATCATCTTGAGCTAGCTCAATGGTCCCATATGGAAATACTTGTGTAATGGTGAACGGACCCGACCAACGAGATTTCAATTTTCCGGAAAATATCTTAAGACGAGAGTTAAAAAGCAACACTTGATCACCAACGTTAAAAACCCGGTTTTTAATCTTTGAATCATGAAACTTTTTAGTCTTTTCTTTAAAAATTAATGAATTTTCATAAGCATTATCCCTTAATTCATCCAATTCATTCAATTGTATTTTCCGGTGATCTCCCGCGGTCTTCAAGTCAAAATTAGCATGCTTAAGGGCCCAATATGCCTTATGCTCCAATTCAATGGGCAAATGACAATTCTTCCCATAGACTAACTTATAAGGAGTGCAACCGATAGGTGTCTTATAAGCGGTCCTAAAGGCCCATAAAGCGTCATCGAGTTTGTCGGACCATGAGGCACGGTTTTCTCCAATCGACCTTTCTAAAATCCTCTTCAAAGCTCGGTTCGAAACCTCGACTTGCCCACTCGTTTGCGGGTGATAAGCCGTAGAAAGACGATGTGTAACCCCATATTTCTTTAGAACCTTTTCGAATTGGTCATTACAAAAATGGGTTCCACGATCGCTTATAATAGCACGAGGGGTTCCGAACCGAGAGAATAGTTGCTTCAAAAACTTCACTACCACACGAGCATCATTAGTGGGCAAAGCCTTAGCTTCCACCCACTTAGAAAGGTAGTCCACCGCGACGAGGATATATTTGTTGCCATGAGACGATGGGAACGGCCCCATAAAGTCTATTCCCCATATGTCGAAAATCTCACACACTTGAATTATATTTTGCGGCATTTCATCACGTTGAGACGATTTTCCTTGACGTTGGCACGAATCACACGACTTCACAAGTACGTGTGCATCACGATAGATAGAAGGCCAAAAGAAACCGGCATCGAACACTTTCTTAGCCGTGAAATTAGCACCGTGGTGACCACCCGTGGGTCCCTCGTGACAAGCTCTAAGGATATTAGAAGCTTCGGCACCAAACACACAACGTCGAACGAGTTGATCCGCACAAATCCGAAAGAGATAAGGGTCGTCCCAAAAATAGAACTTGACGTCACGAAAGAATTTTCGTTTTTGTTGTGTCGTCATACCCTTGATTATGAAATTGCCCGCATGGTAATTTGCAATGTCGGCAAACCATGGGGTGGTGTCTTTAGAATTCACTACACCGAGAGTCTCAAGAGGAAATGTTTCGGTAATTTCCTTGTTCTCGAAAACATCTTTGTGAGGATCTTCTAGACGAGAGAGGTGATCGGCCGCTAGATTCTCGGCTCCTTTTTTGTCAAGCACGGTGACATCAAATTCTTGGAGGAGGAGCATCCAACGAAGTAATCTCGGCTTAGCATCTTGCTTAGCTAAGAGATACTTGATAGCCGAATGGTCGGTATACACAATGCTTTTAGTTAAGACGAGATAAGGTCGGAATTTCTCAAAAGCATAAACCACGGCAAGGAATTCCTTTTCCGTTGTGGTGTACTTTAATTGAGCCTCGGTCATCGTCTTACTAGCATAGTGGATAGAACGAAAATGCTTGTCATAACGTTGCCCTAAGACGGCCCCTATAGCATAATCACTTGCATCGCACATGATTTCAAAGGGTAATTCCCAATTAGGAGCAACAAGAATGGGAGCTTCGGTAAGTTTCCTTTTTAGAGTCTCGAAAGCCTTAACACAATCCTTATTAAAATTAAAAGGAGCATCCTTCTCGAGAAGGTGTGTCATAGGACGAGAAATCTTCGAAAAGTCCTTGATGAAACGACGATAAAAGCCCGCGTGGCCTAGGAAACTACGAACTCCCTTAACGGTTTTGGGATGAGGTAACTTGGCGATGACGTCTACCTTAGCTTTATCGACCTCAATCCCCGCCTTCGACACCTTATGTCCTAAGACGATTCCTTGTTTACACATGAAATGACATTTCTCCCAATTAAGCACAAGATTGGTTTCTTCACAATGTTTTAACATTTGTTCGAGATTAGATAAACATGACGTGAACGAATTACCAAACACCGAGAAGTCATCCATAAACACTTCCATCGACTTCTCGATCATGTCGTGAAAAATTGCCATCATACACCGTTGAAACGTACCGGGTGCATTACAAAGTCCGAAAGGCATCCTACGATAAGCGAACGTTCCATAAGGACACGTAAACGTAGTCTTCTCTTGATCACGAGGGTCGATAGGAATTTGAAAGTAACCGGAAAAACCATCTAAAAAGCAATAGAATTCATTTCCCGCAAGTCGCTCCAACATTTGATCCATGAAGGGCAAAGGGAAGTGGTCTTTACGAGTGGCGTCATTTAACTTTCGGTAGTCAATACACACCCTCCAACCGGTCACAACACGAGTGGGAATTAACTCGTTGTTTTCATTAGGCACAACGGTCATTCCTCCCTTTTTAGGGACACAATGGATCGGGCTCACCCATGGGCTATCGGATATAGGATAAATCATTCCCGCGTCAAGGAGTTTAAGGACCTCCTTTTTAATGACATCGTGAATTTTGGGATTTACCCTTCTTTGACTTTGAATTGCGGGTTTGTAGTCCTCCTCCATTAAAATTTTGTGAGTACAAAATTTTGGGTCAATACCCTTAATGTCGGAAATTTTCCACGCAATTGCCCCTTTGTGAGCCTTAAGAACTTTCAAGAGCTCGGTTTTTTCATCATTAGCAAGATCTTTTGCAATAATAACCGGCAACTTGTCATCACCTTCCAAGAATGCATATTCAAGGTGAGAAGGAAGATCTTTCAATTCAAGGATAGGCGGTTCCTCGATTGAAGATTTTGGTTCAACACTCATAACTTCCATTGGCGAAAGAAATGGTGGAATAGAAGTATCATCACTAATCAACACCTCATCTTCATTGTCGATTTCATTTGAAGTGAGATCGCCTCCTTGGAATGGAGTGAGATTTGGTGTGGAATTAGCAAGAATCGGATCCAAAATAGTGGGATTGCCACTTGACGAGCTATCGGAAAAACCTAACACTTCTTGTGAAAACTCATCGCAAACCACATCAACGATGTCAATGTGATTGATGGTAGCGATTGCATAAACATGAGAAGGTTTCGAGTTTTGAGTAGCGTTTATAACAAGTTCCTCTTCGTTGAATCTCAAAGTGATAGTTCTCGCATGAACATCGATAAGCGATCTCGAAGTATCTAAAAATGAACGACCTAAAATTAGAGGAACTTGAGGATCCGCGGGGATGTCGACTACTATAAAATCAACGGGATAGTAGAACTTCCCCACTTTCACGAAAACATCTTCGGCTATTCCACATGCCATAATCGTAGAATGATCGGCCATCTCGATGGACATGTTCGAAGGAATGAGAGCCGGAAGCGAAAGCGATTTCCAAATGGAAAATGGCATCAAATTAATGCTCGCACCAAGATCGGCCAAGGCGAGGCATTCTTTCATATCTTGTATGTCACAAGGAATGAGAAACTTTCCGGGATCACCAACTTTTTCCGGTATGCGGTTAAGATAAACCGAAGAACAATTAGCAAGCTTTGAAAGCTTTTCCTTATCGCTCATCATACTTTTAAAAGTGGAAGCGAAACGAGGCATATATAACAACGCGTCGGCTAAACTCACATCAAAATGCACTTGTTGAAACATTTTTATAAAAATCTCGATTTGTTGTTTGTTACGTTCTTGCATTTTCTCTTTGTTTCGTCTTGAAGGGTAGGGTAAAGGTGGTGTGGGTAGGTCATTAGGCAACGGCCTTGGAAACTCGGGTTCCATATTTGGTATTGGTTCAACCGTAGGTGTGGTATGAGCGGTACTTCGTGGGATTGTAATATGCTCCTTTTCGACCATCACCTCGGGTTCTTTCTCGATTTCCTTCTCCGTAGAAGTACTTGGACGAGAGATTGGTTCCTTGAAAGTTTTACCACTTCGTGTAGTAATAACCTTCATTTCTCCCTTCGGGTTGTTAATGGTATCACTAGGAAGACCACCCGAAGAAGAGGGCTTACACATGATAGCTTCAAACATCTTAGCCATTCGGTCCTCAAATTTAGATTGCCTAGCATCCGCTTTCAATAACTCTTGCTTAATCTCATGTTGTCCTAATTCCATCTTTTGTTGGTTTTGTTGAAGACGTTGGACATTTCCTTCCATTTCATTTGCATGAGTTTTAAGTTCATTAGCAAGTTCATTTTTAAGCTCGTTTTTCAACTCGGACCTTAAGCTAATCATCTCACGTTGCATATTATCAAATTTAGCATCATTTGCTTTTGCATAATCTAAAAATTCTCCTTGCAAATTTTTCGTGTGAGCATTTTGAAAACCTTGTGTAGTGTTTTGAAAATCACGGTTTTGGTTTTGATTAGAGATTTGTCCATTCCCACTTTGATAATTCCCTTTGTTGTAATTGCGTGTGTTGCCTTGGTAATTACCTTGGTTGTTGTTTCGATAATTATTAGCATTTTGATTTGGTGGAGCTTGATTTGGACGGGAACCTTGGCCGTTTTGGTTGAAAGTTCCCGTTGCTACATAAGCACTCGAAGTGTTACCATCCGCGGTAATGCACTCGGAAAGATCATGAGCTCCTCCACACGATAAACAACTCTTAGCAACCGCTTTAACCGAAGCGGAATTGGAAGCTTCTTGAGCCTTCTAATGGGACATTAGATTAGCAAATCTATCAAAAAACCGATTTTCCTCATTAGCTTCATCATGTAAGGCGTTAATGCTACGAGACGATTGTGACGAAGATGATGAACCCATATTGGCAACACTCGGTGTGTTACGAGGGCTATAAACCTTAGATCGATTCTCAATGATTTGTAAAGCCTCATTTGTCGTCTTGCACAAAAAATTACCACCCGCGGCGGCATTCAAATAATCTCGTTCATGATCATTAAGCCCATTATAAAAAGTATCTATTTGATGCAATTCCGAAAAATCACGGTGAGGACATTCATGTAACATCTCTTTAAATCGTTCCCATGCCATTGAAAAACTTTCATTGTTACGTTGCACAAATCGTGAAATCTCATTTTTTAAGTGTGTTGTTTTAGATGGTGGAAAAAACTTGTTCACAAACTTAGAAACGAGATCGGCCCATGTCAAAATCGAATTTGGCGGTTCTTTCTCGAGCCAAATTTTTGCGGGTCCATCCAACGAATATGGAAACAACATCATCTTAATGGCGTCATGTGGATAATCTTTGAATTTGCTAGTAGCGGTGAGACGGTTGAAATTCCTAATGTGGTAATGCGGGTTGTCTTTCTCATGACCTCGAAATTTGTTTGCTTGCAACATCGACATTAAACCCGTCTTAATCTCGAAATTCTCCGCAAGGATGGCGGGAATAACAATGGCCTCTCCAAAACCCTCGGTGGGTGCTTGTAGCAACTCCATCATAGTACGATTAGCCATGACGACTTCTTGTTCTATAATAGGTTCAACAATTGGAGGTTCTTCAACAATCAACGATCCTTGATTTGCTTGCTTTTGAAGTCGTTTACGAGCTCGTTTAGCTTGATTACGAGTGATCATAAACTTCACGAAGAATGGGAGGTGAGCAAAGAAGATTCTTTTTGGTTGTTTTGTGAATTTTCAACTTTTTTGTGTTTTTGATGATATTTAATTTTTTTGGATTTTGGTGTATCTTCGTAGACAACAATCTACAAAATCTCTCCTCGAATCAAACTCTTGATTAAAGAAGCCTCAAAGGAATGAAAACGATCACGTGGAGTGAACGCTTTCTAATGACTTTAGAACTTTGGTGAAAACCAAATTGTTCACGAGGGTTTAATCACAAAGAAAACCAAGCAAATATAGTATACGTATTAATACTTTGGGCGGCAAAACCCTCGATTAGCCTTCAATGTCAAAATACTCACAAGCAAGCGGGGAAACGAGGCGGCGCGAAGCACTTAAGAGCCTTTTTCCTTAGGGTATATTTTATAATACCCGCCTTATACCCACCTTATAGTTCATATTTTTCAAAATCGAGCTTCACGAAAGTATTTATCTATTTTTGCCTTTTCTTTTTGTTTGAGATTCGAATACAATAATTAGGAGATCAAATCCCAATTAAGGTTGTGTTTTCACACTTTTAGAGATATTGTATTTTGATTGTGATACTTAATACAATATATTAATAATATTCACAAAGAAAAACCAAGAAAACCGATAATACGTGTTAAGGGAGTTCCACTTAACACAAATACTATTTATGGATAATATCAAAAACAAAAGCTTCCAAATTAAAGCACAACACACCTCCCCGGCAGCGGCGCCAAAATGATTGTAGTGTTTTACTACTCTTTAGGAAAAGAGCGTAAATAGCGGAAAGTATTAAGTACGACGGTTTAGGAAAACCGTGCACTAATGACCCTCAATCAAATAAAAGAGATGAAAGAGTTCGTTTCCCAAGGAGGTATATGTGTGTGTTCTAATTTGTAGTTGTTTGAGATTAATATTGAGAAGAATGGGGATGAGAGGATGAAAGACAGATACGTTAAAATTAAACTACGACGAAAACGTAAAGCCGTGAAAAACTACCCAAATTAAAAATTATTAAAACCAAAAATATCAAAAAGGCTAAAAACAAGTCTAAAATAATATAAATAAAGTTAAAAATCCAATAAAGATATTTTAAAACCTTTTATTAATTAAATAATTAATTTTAAATGCTAATTAAAGCCCTAAAATTAAATACCACTAATAAAATATTCCAAAATATGATTTTATTGAACAAATACTTAACTTATATTATTATGAGACTAAAAAGTATTTTTCTAAAAATTAAAAGCTATTAAAACTATTTTTAAAACTCTAAAAATGATTTAAACTTAATTAAAATCTAATTAAACTTAAAATAATTATAAAAATTAACCTAAAAGGTATAAAAATATTCTAAAAATGGAAATAGTCCTAATTAATGCTAAAGAACTTAAGAAAAATGAAAAATAAAGAAAAATAAAATTTTGAAAAATTAATAATAAAATAATATTAAAATATTGCTAAAAATAAAAAGTTCTCCAATTAATTCTAAAAAATTCTCAAAAATCCTAAATATTATAACTAAGAGAAAAACACAAATTAGAGCTCCTAAACCTTTTTTAATAATTTTATAAAAATCTTTAAAGTGTATAAAAAACCTTAAAATAATATAAAATTTAAAATTAAAGTTTATAAAACCAAAATAAGATGTAAACCTCAAGTTATATATTAAAAAGCTAAAAAGTATTTTTCCTAAAAATTTAAACTATTTTTACTAATTTTTAATGATTTAATAAAAACGTATAATAAATAAATGATAAAAAATAATCTACTAAAGGAAAAATTATGAAAATAGCTAGGAAAATCAACAACACTACTACTTTCCTAGGAAAAATAAGAAAAACCAAATTTGCTTAATAAATAAGCTGGAAATGAGGGAAAAAGCTACGGCTTAATATATAATAATCTAAAATGAAAACAGGTTAAAAGAAATAACTTTGCACCCTTGGTCAGTAAAAGACCCAAGGGCGCAATGGTTATGTATGATGTGTGTGGGAGTGGTGACGGGGGTTCGAGCCTTAGCAACCCCTTTTTGCCCGTTTTTTATATATATATTTTTTTTTTTACTTTTGCCAAATCAAACTGACACTAATGAGCTTGTAAAACACAAGCCAATTTCCTTTTTTAACACTAATTGATCCAAGTTTGGAGATATAAACGTGCCAGTATGAAACTCGACACTAGCAGATTAGCTATGAACTTGCTTTTATGAATTCAGCCAAGATGAGCTTGGTCTATGGGCTTATTTGGTGTTTGCTTATGGACAGGAGGGGCACCCTTGAGCTCATAGAAGCTCAAGGAGTCACAATTACAAGTAGCTAGCACTTAGCACACACCAAAATTCACAAATCAAAGCACACTTAGCAATATGCAGTTGCTGAGGTGAATATCTAGGACAGTGGACTTATGATGCTTCTAGCTTGCAATATAATGAACTTTAAACACCAAAATTTGGCACACAACTACACCAAATATCACTTAAGCAGTAGCAATCTTTCAATTACCCTATTACTTAGCAGTAATCAAAGAATCAAGCACAAAAACATGAAAAATCAAGCAGAATTGAAGATAAGCAAATTTAAGCTATCCTATTTCTTTTTTAACACACCAATTAGCTTCCAATATGTTCCAAACTAACTACAAACTAATTACTAACCTAGCTTAATCCTTATTGACCTAGCTAACACCCTTAATCATCACTAACCAATTAAATTGCCCTGCTAAACCTTGTAGCCAAACACCCTTTTATTTTGTGAAAGCCAACTTTTATCAAACCAAAATCATTCACAAACCACTCAAACTGTCCCTAATGGTGTCTAACATGCATACATACACAAATCAACTCAATTTCAACAGCTAAAACACATTTAAAACATCAAATCAAACAATCACATGAAGCATACTTTTTCTGAGATTTTCCAAGAGGAAAAAGGATTTTTACCTCAGGTCCTTACATCCAAGGACCTAGTGGTTGCATCACCACCTCCCTACCAGCTCGGGCTGGTGCAGAACACAAATCAACACCTTTCACAACCTGCTTGAATCAAAATCAAAGAAAAATACACAAGTATACAACCAATATATCTTTCTGTTTCCTTTTCCTTTCTTTAAAACTCTTCCAAAACCTTTTTAATCTTCTTAAAACGTTTTCTAAACACTAATTCAGCAAACCAAACCAACTTCTTAACATCAAAAACCTTTGGACAGATTTTTACCAAAAATCTCCAAATCCACAAACCCTTAATAAATTTTGAAAATCAAAATTTACTTAACCAAAATAGAAATGGAACACAGCTTTCTTCAATAACATATACCAACTTTAAGAAATCATAAAAAGGAATTAATTTGCTCAATAACAAAAACCAACTTTTTATATTTAATAAAAGGAATTACAAGATTACTTGAAGAAAACTGGAACAAGGGCTCACCAACAGGCTGGGGCTCCTTATATAGTGCTCTTAGAACTATCTAGAATCAAAAATACAAACCCTAATCCTAAGAAAATCTCAAAAATACCCCTTGGACGTTTTTGGTGTATTCTGCTCAAATTTGATCTTGGCCGTGTGTTTTTGCGTTGTGATGAAGCAAAACATCTCATCCATTGATTGGGGACACGTCATTTGCCTTGGAGCCAAAGGAATGATGTGATTGGTGGATTGGGGAATTGGGGGTGGGGACCACAGTGAGTGGGTTGCGGGTTTTAGGTGTGGGAAAGGTTTTGGCATGTGGGAATTAAGCGTGGGTAAAAGGAATTGGATTTTACCCCGGTTTTAAGTTGGGTGAATTCTGGGCTGTAAAAGATGTACAGTAAACGAGTTTGATCCTAATTTGGGGGAAAGGGGGTTGTTAGGCGCCAGTTTAGTTTTTAAATGTTTCCACTTGTCAACTTTGGCCCTTTTGTTTTGAA
The DNA here is from genome assembly GCA_025667525.1 of Glebionis coronaria. Classification (NCBI taxonomy): domain Eukaryota; kingdom Viridiplantae; phylum Streptophyta; class Magnoliopsida; order Asterales; family Asteraceae; genus Glebionis; species Glebionis coronaria. Next base: position 150,528,702 of record CM046880.1, on the reverse strand, counting down.
AACTTTGGCAAACAAAGTATTTTGCCCTAAAACGTAATATCCTTTGCATTTAAGTTTCACACTTTGACATTTTTAGCACAAAACTTTTGGAAAAAGGTTTCAAGGATCATTTTTGTCACTTTGGAATATTTCAAGGGCTGTTTTTTACAATGTTGATCTTCAAAGGTCTTCAATGAGTCTTCCACTTTATGAGGGACCATTATTGGCAATTTGAAATCGTTGAGGGACTATTCTTGCTATTTCTTCAAAGTTGAAGGACCTTTTTGCAATTTTGACAAACTTAAGGGACCAAACTTGTAATTATTAATATACAAGGGTTTTAAGTGTCATTTCTTCATTAATGGAGGATCAATCTTGTTTTGTCTTCAAGTCTTCAAGGGTATATGATGAAAATTCCATGATTAGGGCCCGGTTCTTTGTACGGCTTCGTTTCTCGTGTTCGTTTTTCCTTGTATCTTGTGATCTTTTGTCTTTTTCACGATATCCGTACCTAAAATACACAAGTAAACAAACACAAGCATATATATGGTATTTTATGACATTTTTATGCATTTAAAGCCCGAAAAGAACGATGAGATCATGTATAAATGCCATCTCATCAGCCACCAAATCCTACTCAAACTACAAGTACCTAATAATCGAAGCTCAATCTACCCTATACTATTCTATAAACTCAAATCAAAACCTAGAACATAAGACTCAAACCTATGCACCTATTGATGTGGCACTTCTCACAGAAAATGAGGCGAGGAGCTTACAAGGCAAATCAGTGAGTATGTTATACTAATATGAACCACCAATGAATCCTCAAGTTCCCAATGCTAACTGACTCGCCACCAATTTACCCTGTCATGCCAGTGATAGGGCTTTAACAGCCAAAATTCTTACTAACGCTCCCCTAATAGACCTGCTATTTCGGACAGGAAATGGACAGTAAGTTCTAACGCAACTATAAAATTTTCCTAAAACCTGGAAAAACCTAAATACCAGGTGAACAAACCCTCATCTAACCTAATGTCTACCTACTTGCCAAATTCCATAGTCCAAATCACCAAAGTAAAAAGTTTGTACATAAAGTAGGGATGGTGGTCTATGAGTCCTAACAGTGGGCTTGTAGGCTATTGATTAGATCACCAAAACTTTAACAACTTAATATAACAGTTGATTGATACCTGAATCTATACTAACAATGCTAAAAACCAAGCTTACAAGCACAAATCGGCAAAAACAAAGATTTGAAAGGCTGAGTATTGGGCAGTGAATGTTGCTGATTTAAATGGCAAGAGTGATGAGTTTTGGACCTCAAATGCTTGAACCAAGAGCATCCAAAACCTACTATTACGCTCTAGACACACACTCTATCATCTAAACTATCTCTAGGCCAGAATTTAAAACACTCGAACACGAATCACAGCCTAAATGGACCTATTGTGTTCTACGCTGATTTGAAAAGGGGAATAACAGTCACTATCAAAGCTTTCTTACTTCAACAAAAAGACGATTAAATGTAAACCTAGAGGTATACACCCCTAAACTATCTTAACACTAACTCCTAACGAAAATTCAAACTTAATTAAACTAAACTATCTAATCAGCAACTTAAAACCTAACATGCATAAAATCTCCAAATAACAAGAAAATAATAATGCAACAGATAAAAACAAACAACTCACAATCTCAACAAAATCCTCATAAAAATCCTTTAAAAATAGGAAGGGAGTTCAAGTTTCACCTGCCTTGGACTTGTTCAGTCCAAGGTAACCAAACTAATGCCGCCGGCTTGACCTATCAACCAAGGATGAAATGATTCTTGTTTGCAGCGAAAAGGATGCAAGAACTTTGGAGGACTACCATAGTCCGAAACCCAAAGTGCATATATTTGAAAAAAGAGCAAGATAAGTCCTTATAATACCTGCTAAGAAGTAAGGGGAAACAAGCCTACATAAGCAAACCACAAGCTTCTTGTCAGAAAGCTTGTGGATTTGGTTATGGAACAGTGAGCAACACCAAAAACAGAAACAAGATTTCTGTTGAAAATCTTTTTGGAAAAAGCTTAAAAAAATAGAATACTAGATTATACCAAGAGAATTAAAATTTTAAATAGCTTAAATTCTGATTTCACTCCCAGCTTATGCCTTCACGACACCCTACCTTGTCAAAGTTGTGATGCTATGATCAGCCATAAGCCAAAAGCTAAAAAAAAACTTAAGCTAAGTTGTGACCATTGGAAATAACAACACCTTTTACAAACTACTTGCAGATAATAGTAAGTGTTAAACTACAAAGATATTAAAAACATGGAACTCAGCTTTATGCAAGATTTATAAAACAAAACTGTAACTATTCATTGATTTAAAAAAAAATACACAAGGCTAGAACAAAAATATTAGAGGTACAAGCCACCTCTTATATACATGAAGGAAGAAGAATCTAGAAGTAAACTAATACAAGTAAACCCTCACATGAGAAAGCCCGAATCTGCCCTTTGAAAAAATCTTGAGTTCTTGGTCAAATGTGGTCACATGTGATGCTTGAATTAATCCAGCTGTATTGAATGAATCCTGATCGTTGGGAAGTCCTTAGGGAGCACGAAAACAAATCTAGCCATTCATCTTGTCGAATTGGGAATTGGGGATGAAAGTGACGCATCAGGGGAGGTCCCTGCTGCTCACATGGGGGTGTCTGGTTAAAGGTTTGGGGTGAGGTTAGGATTAAGATGGGGTAAATTAAGTTTCTGTACATTTGGGTAGGTTAATTTTTTGTTGATTGAGATTTCCAAATTAGGGTTCTTATGGGTTAAATTGGGGAGGATTAGTGTACAGGAACTGATTACCAAGAAAAATTGGATTAAGTTATATTAAGTTAAAAATTTATTTAGTATAAATAATCCCTGAGTGGTTTAGTGACATGGCTGTGGGGTGTGGGTAAATGGGCACGTCGGTTTTGGGCTGGGTAAAGGTAGTTTAGTGGGCTGTTGGTGGGTTTTGACCTGGTTTGGGTTCTGAAGTTGGCAAGAAACACCCCTGAACTCCCAAGATATGTTTAAACCAAGTCTTAACAGCAAATATCCATTTTCCCCTTTGTAGCAACTTTGGATAAGTTGTCATATATGGCACATTCAACTTTGCAATCTTTTTCCAAGGACCATAAATGTCATATGGGTTTTCTTCAAGGACCAATCATGTAAATTATTGAAACTTAAGGGACCCAACGAAATTTTTTGAGTTTTGCAAGGGTTTAAAATGACAAGTCTTCCAAAGTTGAGGGACCAATCTTGACAATCTTCAAAACTACAAGGACTTCATAGGAACTTCATGATTCGGGTCCGGTTCTTTGTGCGGCTTCGTTTCCCGTGTTCGTTTTTGCTTGATTCCTTTAATCTTTTGTTGAATTTACGATATCCGTACCTAAAATACACAATGAACAAACACAAGCATATTTTGGGGTATTTTATGATATTTTTTAAGCATTTTAATCCTGATTTGGACGATGAGACTATGTATAATTGCAGTCTCATCAAGGGTAAGGGAGTGTTTATATAGGCCTAAATCCTTGTAGCTCATGAAACAAATATAAGGAAAGTTTTTTTCCTTCCCTTTTCCCCTCTATAACCGACGACCCAAACACCCCTTAGGGTTGTTTCGGAACCTTCCATTCTTATTTCTATTTATTCCTCTTTCTATTTATTCCACAACGCTCGTTAATACTTAATTCTTAATTATTTAACGATCGTCAAAGTTATAGCTCCGTTTAATTTAATAAATATAATAAATATATTTATTAAATAAATTAATAAATATATTTATTAAATAAATTAACTCTTTACGTATTGTGTGCAATCCCGTAATCTCTAGTTCGATCCTATCACATGACTATTAAATATAAGTCCATAAACTTTCAGCTCCCACTTGGACATATTATGAATATCGTGATTACATTAACTAGCATCTAGTAACACTAGCAATGTCTCTAGTACAACTCGAGGATACCTTTTAATGATTAATCATTATTATTATCCTTTTATTTCTAATACAACGTTAACAAGGATATGGATCTCAGTCATTCCTTTCATTAACCATTCCGTTTCTCGTTCATAGATTCAGCAAGATTATCAAAACAAATTTGGGTGTGGCCACACAAATATCTTACTAATCTCATGAGGGGCCCAGCTGTATTATATTCCAAAACGAAATTGGAGGAAATAAATTCCATATTGACTACAGTAAAACTTATGGATTTTGCAACACTTCTGAAAAGAACCCTTATAGTTACCAGTTACGTTTAGCGTTAGATTATTCCACAGAGATGCACTAGATTCATAACAGTTTGCTTGTATCCCAAGTCTACGGATAACTATTTATGATTTACTTGATGACAAAGATCCACAAAGTAAAATCATATAGTTGGGGTAAGTCCAATATTCGATTCATCGAATATCATCCAAAATCGATCAATATACTTTCAAGTATACTCTATCACAATTTTGAATTGTCTTAATTTAATAATATTCCCATATTATTAATCGACAACAGACATTTAGCATAACAATTTATTCATGGATTAAAACGTGTAAAATAGGATACAAAAATAAGTAATAAGAATAAACGAAACTCAATCTTTATTTTATTAAATAATAATGTCTTAACATCCTTATCCAAATATTAATCGCAAATTTATTGCATGAGTTCGCTAGCTAGTTGCATCCCAATAGCCTTGGCATGCTTAACTACCTTTGGTCTAGGCAAAACCTTAGTAAAAGGATCAACTACGTTATCATCTGTGTGAAATTTTATTAACTTGATTTCACGAGCTTCTACTTGTTCTCGGACGTAGTCATGTCTAAGCTTAAAGTGTCTGGCGTCTTTCATGACTCCAGAATCATTGGCGAATATAATTGTAGCATAATTGTCACAATATATATCAATAGGTTCTTTTATTGAAGGCATCACTCCAAGATCTCCAATAAACTTCCTAATCCAAACAGCTTCCATTGCAGCTTCTGAAGCAGCCATGTACTCAGATTGAGTAACATGCATTGCAATCGTTGCCTGTTTCTTTCTCTTCCAGTCAAATGCTCCTTCATTGATAACAAACACGTAACCCGTCTGAGACTTCGTATCGTCTTTATCACATTGCCAGGACGCATCACAGAAACCTGTCACATTTAGTTCTGTGTATGGTTTCCCTCCAAATACCAAAAACATATATTTCGTACTCGTCAAATACTTTAGAATATGTTTAACAGCAGTCTAGTGGAGCTTCCCTGGATTCTGTTGGTATCTACTAACCAAGTTCTGAGCAAACACCACATCAGGCCTTGTGCATCTTACATCATACATAATAGATCCTACAGCGAAGCGTAAGGCACCCTATGCATATATGCCTCCTCTTCAAGAGTTGATGCATCCATCTCATGACTCAGATTATGCTTAACTTCCATAGGTTGAAAACCTTTTTTGGAATTATGCATATTATACTTCTTCAATATCTTATCTATATAAGCATCTTGACTTAGACCAATTAACCGTCTTTTCCTATCTCGATAGATCTTAATTCCCAAAATGTATGCAGCTTCTCCTTAATCCTTCATAGAAAAACATTTACCAAGATAATCCTTAACAACTTTAAGTCTTGGAATGTTACTTCCCATGATTAATATGTCATCAACATATAGGACTAAAAATAAATACATCACTCCCACTAGCTTTGCGATATACACATGGCTCATCACGATTTTGAATAAATTCAATTCTTGATTTCTTTATCAAATCATTTATTGACGTGATGCTTTCTTCAAACCATAAATAGATCTTTGAAGTTTGCACACGTGTTTTGGATTCTTAGGATCAACATACCCTTCCGGTTGTTGCATATAGATGTCTTCATCTAAGCGACCGTTCAATAAGGCAGTTTTAATATCCATTTTCCATATCTCATAGTCATATTATGTTGCTATAGCTATGAGAATCCTAATAGCTCTTAAGTCTGCTATAGAAGAAAACGTCTCCTCGTAGTCTACGCCAAAAGTTTGAATAAAACTTTAGCTACTAAACGAGCCTTATAGGATTGTATTCTACCGTTCATGTCGGTTTTCTTCTTGTATATCCACTTATGTCTCACTACTTTAGCATTTGGTGGTAGATCTACAAGAATCCAGACATCATTAACTTTCATGGATTTCATTTCCTCATCCATAACAACCATCCACTTATCCTTCTCAGGATCAAGCATGGCGGATTTATAATTAGCAGGTTCTCTAAGATCCCCTACTTCATCATCATCCTCTATATTAAGAAATATATTGTTATTTGTGTTTTTAATCCTTTCGGACCTACACAGAGGAACTAATTCCGGTAGAACCGCCAGACTTTCTGGTTCTACAAGAATTATTTCGCTAGTGTTTTCAGAAGCTAATGTATCTATATGACTCTCTTCAAGATCATAATTTCTCCCACTGAATTCTTGATTTACAAGATCACATTCAAGGAAGTCTCCATACCTAGCAACAATTACTTTGTTCTCACGTGGATAATAAAAGTAGTAACCCATAGTTTCCTTAGGGTATCTTACAAAGATACATTTCACAGATCGTTGCTGGAGTTTGTCATTTGAGTTACGTTTCACATACGCCTCGCAACCCCAGACCTTTAAATATGACAAATATGGCTTCTTTCTATGCCATAGTTCATATGGTGTCTTATACACCTTCTTCGTGGGAACCATATTTAAAATACGAACAACAGATTCTAAAACATAATCCCAAAAGGATAATGGTAAATTTGTAAGATTAAACATAGATCACACCATATCTAATAATGTATGATTTCTCCTTTCGGATACACCATTTTGTTGTGGAGTATAGGGAGAAGTAAGATGCTGAACAATTCCATTCTCACTTAGATAATCTTTAAACTCTTTACTTAAATATTCACCACCTCTATCAGAACGAAGAGCTTTAATCTTCTTTCCTATTTGTAATTCTACTTCTGCTTTAAACACTTTGAATGTTTCAAATACCTCATGTTTATGCTTAAGTAAATAAACATAACTATTGCGGCTATAATCATCCGTAAATGTTAAGAAGTAGCTATCACCTTTCCTTGACACATGCCTAAGTGGTCCACACACATCAATGTGTATTAAACCAAGTAGATCAGTAGCCCTTTCAGTATTACTATTAAAAGGTTTCTTGGTCATCTTTCCAGAGATACAAGACTCACATTTATCAAATGATTCATCACTGATATTTTCCATAAGACCTTCACGTTGAAGCTTTTGTATACGAGTCTTCCCAATATGGGTAAGTCTACAATGCCAAAGATAAGAAGAGTTATTTTCAAACTTTCTCTTCTTATTCATGCTAAAATTAGAATTGTTGTCCCATATTTTGTGATGATTGAACAAGAAATAAAGAAGAAAGTAGATGAATTATAGAGAGAGAAAGTAGAGAGATAAAAGAGAGAGAATGGTTGGAAACTTGAGAATATTAGATTAGAGAGAGAATGATAATGTAACCAACCACCTCCTAACATGCTAGGAGGTGGGTATATATAGTCCACCCAAATGCGGGCTTGTTTGGGCTATATATTAATGGGCTGGGCTTTCCTTTTAGGCTTTAGTTCCTTAAACATGAACTTTTAGCATAAAGTTATGCCTGTTAAACACGACTAACCTACTACCTATTACAACATTCTAAAATAGGATACATAATAAACCTATGACCGAACATTCTTGTTTGACTCAATATTTTGAGGCTAACAATCTCCCCCGATGAGAGGTCATTTCCCTTCGACATTTGGATTTTTGTAGAGATTACGAATCTCACCATAAATGAGTCTTGAACGTGTAATAGTAGTCTTGTTCCTTCATGATGTGATCTTTGAGCCTTTGTCGTTGTCTTTCGACTTTGTCTTTAATCTTGAGATCTTCAAATCATCCTTGACTTGTCTTTGCCATCTTACGATCTTGTCTCTTCATCCACATGCTCACACTATTAATTGTTGAATATGTCTTTAGGCATGAGTATGTGGTTTTGAATCTTTGACTTTGCTTAGTACACCGTAACGTCACCTTCTTGAGACAAAACATGGACACAGACTAAATGGCTTTGACATTCGTCCTAAATCGGTAGTGTTTTACCTCCGCTCGGTCAAGATCGTTACACCCCTATTAAATATCGTACTTGTGATTAGGTAGATTCACTAAGAATCTCCTTGACAGGATTTCACGGTTGTACTATCCGTTCTCTTTACTCGATCGTCTCAAAGCAAGACCGCGAACATAAAGAGTGAATCAATTGGATAAATATCCGCTTAATTAAAGTCGTAAATTCGAATTCCTGGAACAAGTTTAATTCGTTAAGAATCTTAGCATTGTTTCTTTCCAGTTGACACAAGCTTGATTCATAAAAAATCTCGCATGTCACCTACCGCAATGTTGTTTGAGGTTGACACTAGAAGGATTTCCATTCGTCACTGTGAATACTAATGAGTATCACTCTAAATGTTCTGGCAAGACCAAAAAGATATTGCGTAGAAACCTGAAAAGAGTTTGAATCTATTAAGAATCAAACCACTGTTGCTTTTCAGTTTTGCACAAGTTTAATTCGTAAAGAATCTTACATATGACCTACCGCGGTGCTGTTTGATGTTATCATTGGAAGGATTTCCACTCATCATTGTGAATACTAAGTAGTATCACTCTGAGTGTTCTAGAAATATCGCAAAGATATAACATAAGACTCTCTTCTTCGTCATTCGGTGTGTCCTAAAGAGATTTGATTGATCTCTTGGCTCTAGACTCGATTAGTGAACTTTTAGTGGTTGGAGGCTGGAGCAGATGCCACCTATTCAATATCAACTATCTCAGAGTGAGAAAGCCAATAAAAGTCATGTTGTTCTTCGTGACAATAAAACAAACTTCTTTTGAGAGAAGCCTGAGTAGCTAGGTAAGGGTTGTGCATTACATAACTTGGTCCATGATGTGTTGTCTTCATGATGTGTTGACCCTGCATCTGCCTAAGTTATATGGAGGGCTTCTTTCTTTACCCCTTTTATCCTTACATTTCTTTTTCATTCTTCAACCCCTTCAATTCTTACTAAGACATCATTACTAGCACCTTGTTGTGATTTTTCCAGTGCTAGCATCAGCACTTACTTGGCATTCAGCTACGTTCACATTCTACTCCATCTTTCCTAAGGACTTCTAATAATTTGTTGGATTGTCCCTGGGAAGATCCCTCCGGTTCTGGTCGGATCATAGGACTTAAACCTAACCACCCTTTTGACACCAATAACGTTGTGGATTAAAGATGTTGTGGGTATAAGATCGTAACCATAAACACACTTGAAAGTATATTAAAGTTTTTGAAAACATTTAACACCTTGCTAGTTTTGTCGTTTCAAAAATGCTCCCCTTCACATGTGCATCGATAATCGAAAGTGTTTCGCACATGTGGGTAAGAGTTAAAGTGCTTGAGTCTATAGATCATATTTTAATCACATTTTCTCCCCCTATCTCTAATATATAAAATTGTTTGATATTAGAGATACCAAATTTGATTAAAATATTGTAAAAAATAGTCTTGAAATCTTCGGGAGAAAAATGTGTCTAACTAGCATGAAATTGGAAGCTCCCCCTCAAAATTTGATCCAGTTGAATTGTCTTTACGAGGATATGATCCACATTAAACTTTTGAGGATAGGAGTTGTTGAACACACAATTTTTGAAAGATTTTGAATAATCATTGAAAAAGTCCTAAAAAAATTGTGTTCAACGCTTTTCGAAAACCATTTATTTTTGGCGACATGGTATTTCTAAAGCATAAACTTGATTTCATAGACGTTGAATGTCTTGATGAATCCACTCAAGTGTAAGAAGATTTCTATTCTTTTGCTGAGAGTAAGCGCACTAAATCGTACACTCCCCCGTGAATATAGACTCGGGTTGCAATCTAAAAGTGATACAAGCCATAGTGTTGAGCTCAAAACATTGAATGTTTTGTGACAAGCTCAACCAAAGATAGATTGCTCTACCCGTTGGACAAATTGTCCAAAATAGACATTTTCCTTTATTAAAAATAGAAATGACATGTTTTGAAAAAGATTTACAACTTTCATTTGAGCTTTATGTACACACCCGTGTCGTTGTTGAGCGACATTTCTAGGCACGTCCATATTATCGATACTGAAAGACATGTCGAGAAGAATATTTTTTTATTTTAAAACATTTTTAATTTTGTGTTTTGGTTTTATATGTTTTATATTTTTGTATTTTTCTTTTTGAATGATGTTTACAAGTAGATGTTTGATAGAAGAATCAAGCAGGCACCTTTGCCAGAATCTTCAGGTCTACTGGAGTCAAACATCTCATACCAATTTGCCTAACGAGGTACTCAAACCTATCTTTTGACAGAGCTTTCGTAAACATGGCTAATTTGTAATCTGTTCCAACAAAGTATACCTCAACGATACCTCGTTCAACTTGTTCCTTTATGAAGTGATATCTGACATCGATGTGCTACGTGCGGGAATGCTGTACCAGATTGCAGGAGATGGCTCTGGCCGACTTTGAGTCACAGTACATAGGTACTTTATCAAATTGGAAGCTATAATCCGTGAGTTGTGTTCTCATCCATAGAACTTGAGCACAACTCGCAGATAGAGATACATATTTCGCTTTGTCTGATGAAAGTGACGTGCAATCCTGGTTCTTAGAAGTCCATCCCATGAGCTTATCTTGTCCTAGAAATTGTGCACCACCAGAAGTACTTTTTCGAGTATCAAGTGCAGTATTGATATTCCGAATTGTGAGTTGGACTGTGATTCCGGATTAGGTCAGGAATTGCATATTCCGAATTACGTTAGAAATCTCCATTCCGGGTTGTGTGTGAAATCACGGATTCCGAATTAGGTGTTGGATCTCATTTTCCGAATTATATCAAAGGCACACATTCCGAATTAAGTGTTGGATTGGTATTCCAAATTAAGTGTTGGATTGGCATTCCGAACTAGGTTGAAATTTCACATTCCGGATTAGTTCAAAATTTGGTTTCCCGACTTATGTTTAGTTTTAGTTTCCCGAATTAATTTCAAACTCTAATTTTTCCCGCCATTTTTCTTTAGTATTATTTTAATTATTTTATCTTAGCTCAATTTTCAAGTTTACGTTTTTATAAAGTTTTAAGTTTTCAAAGTTACTTTTTATCAAGTTTATTTTTTCGTCATTTATTCTTAAGTCTTAATTTTTAATTTAAATTTTAAAGCTTTAATTTTTACTCCACGACACTTACATTTTCACTTTTATTTTAAAACAGATAATCACTTTTAGTTTCTTTCAGCAAGTTCTATTTTGTAGCATTCATTCTAGATAAGCACTCAAGGTTAGACATTCTTCTTTTATTTTTAATAGCTTTAACGTTTATATTATTAGTAGACTTAGGTAATCAAAAGCTCCCCCTTTTTAGTGACCAACACCAATAATTCCACCTTAAACCGTGATCAATTCGAATTAAATCGAGTACAAACAACACTTCAACACACACACACACACAAAACCAGTAAATCAAATGGCACCGCTGCCGGCTCTTTTCGTAACGATTAACGGTTTTTAGTGAGAAAAATTAGATTTTGGGATCCATTCTTTTGGGAACGTTATTTTCAAGCATAAAGATTTTCAAAAAATCCTTAAAATATAAAATTTTCAGAAATCCAAAAAAAATAAAAAAATAAAAAAAAGATGTAAAAAAAAACCAAAAATATTGTATTTCAGTTTAGTGTATGCGTACTCGATCTATGTCTTATTCTGAGGCCGAGACTCGTAGAGACTTAGATATGGCCGGTGTGCTTAATAATAATAACAACCCACCTCACCCAAATTTGAATAATAACAACAACAACAACAACCATGTCCCTCAACCCGACCTTCGTACGATGGATGAGCTTTGTCAACCAACTATGAACGGACGTGGAGGACCGATTACGCCGATGCAAATCACGGCTCCCGAATTCTCGTTGAAGCATCACATGATCCAACAAGTTTAAAATGTTTTTCCATTTTGCGGATTACCGGATGATGATGCCAACAAACACCTCGATAAATTCATAACCGTCACTCAAAGCATGAAATTGCCCGGTGTTTCCATGGATTTTCTTCGCCTTCACCTTTTTCACCCACTTTATCCCACCATGCCGAAAAATGGTTTGATCGTCTTCCCAAAAACTCAATTCATACATGGGACGAGATGACTCAAAAATTTCTATCCCGATACTTTCCACCATCCATGGTCACTAGTCTTCGTAATCAAATCAGTGGTTTCACTCAAGAACCTGATGAGTCGCTTTTCGATGCTTGGGAACGTTATAATGTCTTGATCGATCGTTATCCTAATCATAATATGCTCCCCGTCACTTTGATTGATACTTTCTACAACGGTTTAACTTTTCGTGATCGTGATACGATTAATGCTGCCGCCGGTGGTACATTTATGAAGAGAAGACCTGAGGAGTGTAGAGAGCTTATAGAGAACATGACCACTCATCACAAAAATTGGGATTCATCCGCATCTTCAAGAAATAACCCGAGGGCCAATGTTTCTTCTACTTCGTCCAACCCCGAGATAACCGAACTCACCCGCCAAATAGCCGAGATGAACAAAAATTTCTTAACCATGGCTACGAACCAATTTCAACAAGTTAAAGCTGTCACACCTTCTTGTGAGATTTGCGAGGGTTCTCATTCATACACCGATTGTCCTTTTACTCATGACAATCCGGAAAACGTGTATGCGGCTAACGGTAACTTTTCCACGGGAGGCTATCAAGTACGTCCTCATGGTGACCGCAATTTGCTAAGTTATCATTCAAACAACTTTCTTTCACCACCCGGTTTTCCTCCTCAAAACCAAACCAACTTTAATCGCTACAATCAAAACCAACCTCGAGCTCCTAATCAATATCAAGCCAAAAGAAACCCATATCCACCTCAAGGAAATAATCAAGTTTATCAACAAACCACTTATCAACCACCCGCTTACCAAGTTCCCCATCCCAACCAACCCATGACATATAATCAAGAGGTTGAAATGTACATGAGGACTAATGACGCGCTGGTGAAGAATCTTCAGAGTCAAATCATCAACTTGAAAGGTGACATGGCGAAACTCTTTAAGAAGTCAAACGAATGACTTAAGGGATATGATGGCTAGTTTCTTCCCAAGTAATCAATCCTCTGCTTCGGGTTCTCTTCCGAGCAATACCGTTGCTAATCCAAGAGGGGAGATGAAAGCAATCACCACCCGAAGTGGAAAAGGTTATAAGGAACCCGAGATTCCTAAACCTACACCGATGATTGTGACAAAGGATAACGAGCCCCATTCACCAATTCCCCCACCTTCTACTTCTACCCTCGCCCCACCAAAGGATGTGAGTGAGAATTCCATTCCAAAGCCTTCATCTCAACCCGACATACCTTATCCTTCAAGGTTGAGGAAAGAGAAGTTGAAAAACAAGGATGATATTCAAGTTTCGAACTTTCTTAAAATGTTTAAACAATTGAAATTCGACATCTCCTTTGCCGAGGCTCTCGCTCACATGCCTAAATATGCTAATATGTTAAAAGATCTTCTCAGTGAAAAAGAGAAACTCCTTGATATTACTCAGACCCAACTTAATGAGAATTTCTCTGCGGTTCTTATAAGGAAATTATCAACCAAACTTGGTGATCCGGGTCGCTTTCTCATTCCTTGCAACTTTCCCGGGGTAGAGAATTGTATGGCCCTAGCCGATCTAGGTGCTGGTATCAACTTAATGACATTAAGTGTTTGGAAACAATTATCTCTACATGAGCTAGTCCCCACACGAATGACATTGGAGTTAGCTAACCGTACGGTTGCATATCCGGTGGGGATAGCCGAAGATGTCTTCGTCGGTGTCAATAAATTCACCTTTCCGGTGGATTTTGTTGTCGTTGACTACGAGATGGACCCCCGTGTTCCATTAATCGTTGGACGTCCATTCTTGAGGACCAGTCGCACTTTTATTGATGTAGCCGCGGGCGAATTAATCATGAGAGTTGGTGACGACAAAATCGTCTTCAACATGGGTAAACTCTCTAAGCAACCATATGACCACGAGAGCGTTAATTTCATTGACGTACTTGATGAGGCTTGTGAAGAACATTTCAAAGACGCTTGTAAAAGTGGTTTTTCTTCTCTAACCGTTGCCTCTATTGCTCCCGCATTGACTCCATTTGGAGAAAGTGATTTTCTATTGAAAGAACTTGAAGCAACTTTAGGGGATGTGGACTTAAAATATGACGATTCTCCCTCCGAATGGGATGAAGACATTCGTACCATTGAGAAACTTCTCAATGGGTACCATACTTCTCCAACTTCTCCTATGGAAATCACAAACGATGATCCGAATTTGACTACGCCTTCCATCGACAATCCTCCGGATTTAGAGCTTAAGGATTTAACGTCTCATCTCGAATACGTGTTCCTAGAAGACAATAAGAAGTTACCCATCATCATTGCAAATGACTTAAAAGAGGATGAAAAATCTCGACTTCTCGATGTGCTAAAAAATCATAAGAAAGCAATTGCTTGGAAAATTTCCGACATCCGCGGAATTGATCCTAACTTTTGTACTCATAAGATTCTCATGGAAGATGACTTTAAACCCGCAATCTAAAGCCAAAGAAGGGTTAATCCAAAAATTCATGACGTCATCAAGAAAGAAGTTATTAAACTTCTAGATGCCGGAATGATTTACCCTATTTCAGATTCGCCATGGGTAAGTCCCGTCCATTGTGTGCCTAAGAAAGGCGGAATAACCGTTGTTCCCAATGAAAACAACTAGTTGATTCCTACTCGACTTGTCACTGGTTGGCGAGTTTGCATAGATTATCGCAAGCTCAATGATGCCACTCGCAAGGATCATTTTCCTCTTCCTTTCATGGATCAAATGCTCGAGCGTTTAGCGGGTAATGACTATTATTGCTTCTTAGACGGTTTCTCTGGGTATTTCCAAATTCCCATCGATTCAAAAGACCAAGAGAAAACCACATCCACTTGTCCTTATAGAACATTTGCTTACAAAAGAATGCCTTTCGGCTTATGCAATGCTCCTGGGACTTTCCAAAGCTGTATGATGGCTATATTCCATGACATGGTTGAAGAAACTATGGAAGTGTTTATGGATGATTTCTCGGTCTATGGTGATTCTTTCTCTACGTTCCTTGCCAATTTAGAACATATGCTTAAACGGTCTTAAGACACTCGTCTCGTTCTTAATTGGGAAAAATGCCATTTCATGGTAAAAGAAGGCATTGTTCTTGGTCTTAAAATCTCCAAAGCCGGTATCGAAGTCGATCGTGCTATAGTTGATGTGATTGCTAAATTACCTCAATTCCGAATTAAGTGCAGTATTGATATTCCGAATTGTGAGTTGGACTGTGATTCCGGATTAGGTCAGGAATTGCATATTCCGAATTACGTTAGAAATCTCCATTCCGGGTTGTGTGTGAAATCACGGATTCCGAATTAGGTGTTGGATCTCATTTTCCGAATTATATCAAAGACACACATTCCGAATTAAGTGTTGGATTGGTATTCCAAATTAAGTTGGATTGGCATTCCGAACTAAGTTGAAATTTCACATTCCGGATTAGTTCAAAATTTGGTTTCCCGACTTATGTTTAGTTTTAGTTTCCCGAATTAATTTCAAACTCTAATTTTTCCCGCCATTTTTCTTTAGTATTATTTTAATTATTTTATCTTAGCTCAATTTTCAAGTTTACGTTTTTATAAAGTTTTAAGTTTTCAGATTTACTTTTTATCAAGTTTATTTTTTCGTCATTTATTCTTAAGTCTTAATTTTTAATTTAAATTTTAAAGCTTTAATTTTTACTCCACGACACTTACATTTTCACTTTTATTTTAAAACAGATAATCACTTTTAGTTTCTTTCAGCAAGTTCTATTTTGCAGCATTCATTCTAGATAAGCACTCAAGGTTAGACATTCTTCTTTTATTTTTAATAGCTTTAACGTTTATATTATTAGTAGACTTAGGTAATCAAAAGCTCCCCCTTTTTAGTGACCAACACCAATAATTCCACCTTAAACCGTGATCAATTCGAATTAAATCGAGTACAAACAACACTTCAACACACACACACACAAAACCAGTAAATCAAATGGCACCGCTGCCGGCTCTTTTCGTAACGATTAACGGTTTTTAGTGAGAAAAATTAGATTTTGGGATCCATTCTTTTGGGAACGTTATTTTCAAGCATAAAGATTTTCAAAAAATCCTTAAAATATAAAATTTTCAGAAATCCAAAAAAAATAAAAAAATAAAAAAAAGATGTAAAAAAAACCAAAAATATTGTATTTCAGTTTAGTGTATGCGTACTCGATCTATGTCTTATTCTGAGGCCGAGACTCGTAGAGACTTAGATATGGCCGGTGTGCTTAATAATAATAACAACCCACCTCACCCAAATTTGAATAATAACAACAACAACAACAACCATGTCCCTCAACCCGACCTTCGTACGATGGATGAGCTTTGTCAACCAACTATGAACGGACGTGGAGGACCGATTACGCCGATGCAAATCACGGCTCCCGAATTCTCGTTGAAGCATCACATGATCCAACAAGTTTAAAATGTTTTTCCATTTTGCGGATTACCGGATGATGATGCCAACAAACACCTCGATAAATTCATAACCGTCACTCAAAGCATGAAATTGCCCGGTGTTTCCATGGATTTTCTTCGCCTTCACCTTTTTCACCCACTTTATCCCACCATGCCGAAAAATGGTTTGATCGTCTTCCCAAAAACTCAATTCATACATGGGACGAGATGACTCAAAAATTTCTATCCCGATACTTTCCACCATCCATGGTCACTAGTCTTCATAGTCTCTCGAAGATTCGAAGTATGAAGTCGCTGCCAAATATCGACCCGAGAAAGGTCTCAAATCGCGAACCAAGTTATGCCAAGATATGAACTTTCTGATATCCCGAGAAGCAGTTTTAAAAGATTTGGTCCTTTAGCTAACTATTGATTAAATCGTTCACCTTATTTTCGGACTAAATAACTATCGAAATAAGTCAAACAATGCATCCTCGTGATCATTCAAGACAAAAATAAAATATAAGAGATACACCTAGGAATAAGGGAGTCTAAGTGAATAATTGGCCCACATGAGTTCGTGATAGTTTGCTAACTTATAATAACAATGATCTCGTTTTTAAGCTTGGTATGGGGAACGTGAAACTTGAGGATGATAAACGTTCATGGCCGCCAAAACCCAATGTAAGTTTTTAATTTCTTTACTTATTTCTATCTTTTATGTTCAGTACTTAATAAAGGCCAAGGTAGGTTATTTATGATGAGAAATGTAAACCGTGCTTAAAATTAATGCATTGCATGAGGGCATTGCAATGGTCAAGTGTAGGGGATTTAATAAGTGTGAAAACACTTATCCTTTTACCACTTATTTCCAATAATAACAAGACCAAAACGTGTGATTTATGTCGTAAAAGTCGGAATTATGCGTGGTTCGTGTTTTTATTGTGTTTTAGGACAAAAATATGAAAAAGGAAGAAAACACGGGCTTTCACGGACTTTTATCGAAGAAAACGGGAAAAGACGAAGTCAAAAGATCAAGAGTGCAAAAAGAACGGAAGGCCAAGACTTATTCTGAAGATTTATCGAAGAAAAAGTCTCAAGACGGAAGTTTTAACGAAGTCGAAGAACTTAAGTCTAATAGAAGAAGAAAATTAAAAAGACAAGTTCAAATCCCGAGACGACAAAGACGAAGAATTGAAATCGAGTCGAGAAAACGTGAAGAAAGCAAGAGAGAAGATGCAACACATGCACTCCCTCCACCTTCCCTATAAATACCCTCCTAATAGTCATTAGGAGGGGAGTTAAATTTTTAGTTAATTTTTCACTTTTTAGTTTTCTCTAGTTTTAAAGAGAGAAAGTCTTAAACTTTCTCTCACTAGTTCATCTTTTTCTTTTAATCTCTCAAGATTAAACATCTTTGTATTGCTTATTTTTATTAATCAAGTTCATTTTAAGCTTTTATCTCTTAATCTCATTCTACTTTTCTTTGATTTAAGATTGATTTTGGTGCGTATATCATAAGATCCGTGTTGTTCTAATTGATTTCGTGCTTAAAAGTTAATCTTTTGATTATTTTATAAGTTTTCATTTGATTAAGCTTTAAGACTTTTGTGCTTATTGGCTTATTTTTATGATTGGCTTATTTTTCTTATTAAAAAGTTTTATTAAAAAGTTTATGTTTTTATGGTTTGATCTAAAAAGTTGATTAATTTCGAGTTGAATAAGTTGATCAAAGTGCTTATTTGATTCGGATTTGTCATTGATTCGGGTTGGTTTTGGTATTAGCTTATTAAAGTTAGCTTATTACCTAGCTTAACCTTTTTCCTTAGATTTCAGAAAGGGTTTAAACTCCCCTTTCCGATTGGTTTTTCCGACCGAGCACCACCTTAACCGATTCCCACAATTTTAGGAAGAGGTACTAACACCTTTTCCGATTGGTCCTTTGTTTCCGAGCAGCCCTCCCCTCTTTCCGATTGAGTCCAATCGGAAGAGGGCTTTGACTTTCCGATTGGTACACCCAAACATTCCGATCTAGGCTCCATTTCCCTTGAGTATTCCGACGGTAGCACTTGTCATGTATTCCGATTGGAATTTTAATTAATATTCCGATCAGGCCTTTATTAGATATTCCGATAGGTGCAAGTGTGTTTATTCCGATTGACTACTTTCGCAAGTATTCCGATTTGATCAAGATTTGTATTCCGATTGGTGGAATTTATGATATTCCGATTAAGCTTGTTTGAATATATTCCGATTGTAGCATTTACCCATATTCCGACCAACTGATCGGAAAACATTCCGATCGGGGGGGTTCTTTTGGCTTGTTTTGGTTTACTCCGATCTTACTTTCTTATAGTACATTTTATTTTCAGAAACTTTTCCAAGTGTTAGTTTCATTTAGTGAGTTAGTACTTTTCCATTTTACCTTTAAGTTTATATGCATTTATTTTTACTTGTCATTTTAGTATTAATCTTGATTCTTCCATTTACTCAACGACACTTTAATTACTTGCTAATAGTTTAAAACAAACAAACCAAACCATTCTCTTGATTTACCAAAAGACGATTGAGTCGCACTTAAGACCGGTTTTCAATTCAAAAAGATTCGGACGATAAAGATTTTATACCTAGCCAAAAGCGAAGTATTAAAGCTCTACAAGTCTTCCAAATTGCTTTAAACCACCATGTATAATTCTCAAATATAGATATTTACCCAAGCTTCTATGTACATGAAATACTTCTTTTATTCATCTCTACAAGCTCTTCAATTTGTTGTTGATGATAATAGATTTATGGTGACATGTTACCAATAATCAAAACTAGTAACATATGACTTGTAACCTTAATATAATTTGGTAAGTTGATTTTTCATGAAAGTAAAGTTTCTGGTGTGTTAAATTCGGCAACAGGAGGTAAAAAGACACAAATTTATGATGTCTATCATTTTGCTATAGAAAAATAGTGGTAATGTGTATGTATGTATAGATCATGCATTGTAATCTTAACCCACGTCACTTTATAAGATTTCAATTTATGAAACGAAGATACGTATCCTTATACATGAGGTGGAGTTTTATATGATGAAATTTTGTCCCACACTTTATGAAAGCGGGTATTATTGAAGCCCAATATTTTAAAGGTTACGTGATTTAAAAGTTAGACGTGAAACACGAAAAATAAACGGTCAATATAAAATAAAAACATTGACATTCGGAGAACGTTGATATTTTTATAAATAAATGTGGCTTATTATTTAAAATATGTTAATAAAATAAATTCACACTTTATATAAACGAATGACGCCTAAGGATTTAGCGTCAATTATGAAGAATGCTCGTCAAACGAGAAATTAAAAAGACGACAATAGAAAATATTTTTATGTCATAACGAAAATGTTAACGGTCGATGGCGGACATAAACTTTGCCGATAAATAAAAATGACACATATATGATACGTTAATGCCCTAACCTTGTCGGTTAGCCGAGAATTCAATATTATTCGTCGAACGAACATGACAAATAAAAGGCGAGTAGTAAATATTGGTCCGAATATTAGAAATAAGATTAGAGCTCAGTCTAAATATTGATTTTAATGTTCGGGTTACTACATCTAAGTACGGTGTCAATCATCCTATTTCCACCGCGTATCATCCACAAACAAATGGTCAAGCCGAGATTTCAAACCGTGGACTTAAGAGAATCTTAGAGTGAACTGTGGGAGAGCATCGTGCCTCATGGGCCGATAAGTTAGATGATGCTTTGTGGGCTTTCCGTACCGCATATAAGACACCTATTGGTTGCACTCCATATCGTCTGGTGTACGGAAAGGCATGCCACCTCCCATTGAGTTGGAGCATAAGGCTTATTGGGCCTTGAAATGGGCTAATTTTGATATCAACAAAGCCGATGATCTTAGGAAGATCCAACTCAATGAACTTAATGAACTGAGGAATGAGGCTTATGAGAATTCATTGATCTACAAGGAGAAAACCAAGCTCATTCATGATTCTAAGATCAAGAACCAAGAGTTTCACATAGGTGATCAAGTTTTACTCTTTAACTCTCGGTTTAAAATCTTTTCGGGCAAGCTTAAGAGCCGTTGGTCTGGTCCATTCACCATTGCCAAAGTCTTCCCTTATGGCACCATTGAGTTATCGCAACCAAATGGGCCAAATTTTAAAGTGAGTGGCCAGCGTGTTAAGTTGTACTTTGGTGAGGACATCTCTCATGAGATGATTCCATCCCTCACCACGTTTCCCTTGAATTAGTTCTGGGTCGTGTCAGGCTCGTGACTCGATTAACAAAAACAAGCGCTTCTCGGGAGGCAACCCAGTGATCTATCCTTTACCCGTTTTTATAATAAGTGTAGGGGGGAGAAACATAGGTATTTGTTGTCTTGTTTCTTATGATCTGCAGGGATTAAAGCTTCAAAGAGCACTTTTGATGATATTTGACGACCCGTGATCCCGTGTACCCGTCTTCCCGGTTCTATCCTAAATTGTCGTGATTCAATATTTCATATCTTATATGTTGCCATTGAATTCACTATAGTTGTCTCTTCCTTAGCAAGATTTAAACAACGTGCACAATGTCCTAAGTGTAGGGGAGTTTACTCCCACATGCTTAAACATTGAGGACAATGTTTATATCAAGTATAGGTGGACTTCTATCGAAGTTAAGTGGGCTTTTCCATGAATTTTTCCTTATTTTAACCGGAAAATCTAAGATATTTTTCAAAATTTTTGATTTATTTTGGCCAAGTAGTATTTTTCATTTATTCTCTTTTATGTTCTTTCCTTTTGTTATCGCATCGTATGTATATATTTCATTTCAAAAATAAAGTCAAAAGAGAAAAATAAAGTTAAATAAAATGATTTTAATGAGTTTAGATATCTTTGATATATTAGGCCCGTCATGAATCTTTTGACTCAACCCGAGTTTACCTATTTGAGTTTACTCTAGCTAGTATCCTTAACGTGTTTAAGTCAAGTTTTGCTAGGCTTTTATATAGGGAACTTTAAAACGTGAAAGTCTTAACTCTTACGGGTTAAGAACAAGAGGTTTTCGCAAGTTTCTATAATTGATCCTAGAAAGTCGTTTATCAAGGGAACTTTAAAATGCGAATTCTAAACTTAAAAAACTCTAAGAAGTTGCAAGATCCTATAGATGACTTGAAAACCCAAAACTTTGATTTAATTGTCTAAGCATCCACGACTCTCATTCCTTGAGATTTTAAATTGTGGAGAACGAGTGATGATAGAGTCAATTATAAGTTTGGTATTCTTTCATGAATTTATGTGAGTTAATTATGAGCTTTTTCTCCCATCGCTTGTTAATAAATTCAATTGCAATAAATAAGGTCGTACGATTTGAAAAGTTACTTAGCTTCTAGCACAAGATCGTTTAAAAGTCGCTCGGTATTAATTAGAATTCATAGCCAAGGCATAACTTATTGAAGCGGGATGCGAAGATTGGCGAGTCCGAAAAGGCCCTAACAAGGCATGAGGGTTACATTTTGTTGCTAAATATCCCAAGTGATGTGAAGAATCATTTATCAAAAATCAATATGAAGGATCGAGACACACGACGAAAAGCAAATACTCCCCTAAAGATCATGGAGAAGTCTATCCGAAAAGACCCTAGCAAGGTATGAGGATAAATAGATCCAAGTCCTAAAAGGAGGCGGATCGTTGTATATCAAAATCCAAACTAAATATTGGAGAAAAATGAAGAAGTCGTGGTCCAAGTATGAAGAATCTCTCAAAAACTTCAAGTGAATAAATTCCTATTATGAAGAGAAGACCATAATTTCAAGAACGTCTCTTAAGATTTGAAGTATGAAGTCAGTGCCAAATATCGGTCCGAGAAAGGTCTCAAATCGTGAAGCGAGTTATGCTAAGATATGAACTTTATGAGGTCCCGAGAAGCAGTTTTAAAAGATTTTGTCCTTTAGCTAACTATTGATTAAATCGTCCTACTTTATTTTCAGCCTAAATAAACTATCGAAATAAGTCAAACAATGCATCCTCGTGATCATTCAAGACAATCATAAAATATAATATATACACCTAGGAATAAGGGAGTCTAAGTGAATAATTGGGCCACATGAGTTTGTGTTAGCTTATTAACTTATAATAACAATGATCTCGTTTTTAAGCTTGGTATGGGGAACGTGAAACTTGAGGGTGATAAACATTCATGACAACCAAAGCCCTAATGTGAGTCTTCGATCTCTTTACTTGTTCTTCCTTCAAGAATTTTTGTATATATTTCTATCTTTTTTGTTTCCTTAGTGTTTAGCATTTAATAAAGGACAAGGTGGGTTATTTATGATGAAAAATGTAAACCGTGCTTTGAAATTAATGCATTGCATGAGGGCATTGCAATGTTCAAGTGTAGGGGGTTTAATAAGTGTAAAAACACTTATCCTTTTACCACTTATTTCTAATAATAACAAGACCAAAACGTGTATTTAATGTCATAAAAGGCGGAATTATGCGTGGTTGTGTCTTTATTGTGTTTTAGGACAAAAATATGAAAAAGGAATAAAACACGGGCTTTCACGGGATTTTATCGAAGAAAAAGTCTAAAGACGGAAGTTTAACGAAGTCGAAGAACCAAGTCTACTAAAAGAAGAAAAATAGAAGACGAGTTCAAGTTATCATTCGACTAATCCCGAGACAAAGTCGAGAAAGACGAGTTATTTAAAAGACGAGAAGACAAGAAGAAAGAAGGAGGAAACAACACCTTTCCCTTCCCCTATATATAGTTTCCTAAACATGACATTAGAGAGTAGTATTTATTTTTCTTTAAGTTTAGAAGGTAATTAGTGTGTGTTTTACTTTTTCTCTCTCTAGCTTTTCTTTCAAGCTTATCAAACTTTCATCTTAATCTTGTAATCTTGAATCTTAATTTTCAATCTAAACAAGCTTTTTGATTAATTCTCATTCTACCTTTCCTAATCATAATCTATTAATTTGTTTTATTAATCATGTAGTTGGTTTAATTTTGTTGATTATGTGATTGATTTGCTTATTGGATTGTGCTTATTGATTTAGTGTGTTTGAGATTTTTAGATTAAGGTGCTTATTGCTTAATTTTTATGTTTTCTAGTTTTTAAATAAGTTGATTTTGGTAGATTAATATTTTTATAAAAAGTTGATTTTAAATAATTTGATTATTTAGTGTTTTTAAAAGTTTTTAAATTATGTCTTATTAGCTTTTTCTAAAATTTGATTTGGTTTAAGTTTTGGTAAGTGCTTATTTGATTTTTGCTTATTTTGGTTTAATTACGATTTTGAAAACCCTCTTTTCCCGAATTAGGTTACAGGTCGTCTTATTCCGACTTATGTGCAAACCCTAGTATCCCGACTTGTATCACAAATCTTTATTCGACATAACCTTCATTTTTCCTCCAAAACAAAACACCATATTCCGAATTAAGAAAAGAAATCGCTACATTCCGAATTATATTCATGACCATCATTCCAAATTACATATAGGATCCATTTCCCGAATTACGTTTGGAGCTAGATTCCGAATTATGTGAAGCATTGACATTCCGAATTAGGTTGAAGACAGGGATTCCGAATTAAGTGTGGGAAATTATTTCGGATTGAGTTTGTTTTTCAAGGATTCCGGATTACATTTTGTTCACGGATTCCGAAATAGGTTTAGGACCTCCATTCCGGATTAAGTGCAGTATTGATATTTCGAATTGTGAGTTGGAATAGGATTCCGGATTAGGTCAGGAATTGCATATTCCGAATTACGTTAGAAATCTCCATTCCGGATTGTGTGTAAAATCACGGATTCCGAATTAGGTGTTGGATCTCATTTTCCGAATTACATCAAAGACAAACATTCTGAATTAATTGTTGGATTGGTATTCCGAATTAAGTGCTGGATTGACATTCCGAACTAGGTTGAGATTTCACATTCCGGATTAGTTCAAAATTTGGTTTCCCAACTTATGTTCTGTTTTTTTTTCCGAATTAATTTTCAAACTCTAATTTTTCCCGCCATTTTGCTTTAGTATTATTTAACTATTTTATCTTAGCTCAATTTTCAAGTTTATGTTTTTATAAAGTTTTAAGTTTTCAAATTTACTTTTTATCAAGTTTAATTTTTCGTCATTTATTCTTAAGTCTTAATTTTTAATTTAAATTTTAAAGCTTTAATTTTTACTCCACGACACTTACATTTTCACTTTTATTTTAAAATAGATAATCACTTTTATTTTCTTTCACCAAGTTCTATTTTGCAGCATTCATTCTGGATAAACATTCAAGGTTAGACATTCTTCTTTTATTTTTAATAACTTTAATGTTTATATTATTAGTAGACTTAGGTAATCAAAAGCTCCCCCTTTTTAGTGACCAACACCAATAATTCCACCTTAAACCGTGATCAATTCGAATTGAAACAAGTACGAACAACACTTCAACACACACACACAACTAGTAAATCAATGCACCTTGTCAGGATAATGAGGATTAACGAATCCTTCTGGCTGTGTGACATAAACTTCTTTTTTCAAAGGACCGTTAAGAAATGTCGTCTTCACGTCCATTTGATAAATGATGAATCCCTTATGTGCAGCATAAGCAAGGAAATCCTGACCGCTTCAATGCGAGCCACTGGTGCAAATGATTCTTTAAAATCAATACCCTCTCTCTGGCCATACCCCTTAGCCACTATCCTAGATTTGTTCTTGATGATCCTGTTTTCTTCATCCATCTTGTTTTTCCAGATCCATCGAAGATTTAACGGAGTTACATCGTATGGTCTGTCAACAAGTTCCCAGACCTTAAGTCTTTCAAATTTTTGAAGTTCATCCGTCATCGATTCAATCCAAGCATGATCATTCATGGCTTCTTTGATGTTTTTCGGTTCAGCTGTACTCACAATGAGTGCGAACATACAAACATCACCATATGTTTCTAATTGTCGTCTTGTTCGAACATGCTGTGAAGGGTTTCCAATTACTTGAACCAAAGGGTGATCTTGGGTCCAATGATGTGTTAAAGGATGTCATTGATAAAACGTATGCATATTTAACGGATCAACATGGCGAGTAGAAGACACTCTAGTTTCATGTACCGATGTACCGAATAGATTGTGAAAATCGTCATCGTCAGATAATGCATCGTCTTCTTGATTTGTGTTCTCTGGAGCAATGACAATAGTTGTGGATGGTGTAGGATCGATTGTTGAAGTGATATTCTGAGGAGGTAAATCTGCAACAACCCATGTTGAAGTAGATGAAGTTGTATCCTTTTGTTGACGATGATCGGTATCATCATTCTTATCATGAGTGACAACGAAAGACTTTGATACAACTTGTTTCTCCCCCGTGAAATATTCATCAAACATTGGTCCATATAAAATTTCCAAATCTTCAATTGTCGTGTCCACTATCATATTTGCTCTAGGAACATGTCCTTGAACCAGCTTTGAACTTGACGGTTTATTGCTGTGGTCTTGAGTTCCGAGTTCCGTGTGGTTGTGCATAGAAGTATTTTGTCGTTGTGGATCGGGACTTAAACTGCTTTGTTCAAGTACCATTTCTTGCAATTCATCAAATCTGACATGAAAAGTTTCGACTATCAATTTTGTTCTCTTGTTGTAAACTCAATATCCCTTTGACTGAGTTGCATATCCCACTAGAATACATGCATCACCTTTCTCTTTCATCTTATCCAGATTTTCACCACCTCGGATTATGTAACACGTAAATCCAAAAACATGAAGGTGTTTGAGTGAAGGTTTGCGATCATGAATTATGATATGATGTCTTTTCGTGTCTTTGAATAATTATAGAACACTTTTGGGTGTAGCATGCGGTTGACACGGCTTCGGCCCAAAATAATAGTGGTAGTTTTAAAGCGGATAATAATGTTCGAGCAACCTAATATAATGTTTTTACTAGGTTCAGAATTCTCGGAATCCTCTCGAATTGATCTCAGTTAAGAGTAGAATGATTTGTTCTTGGTGACACAAAAGTGGATTTGGTTTTCTAGTCTACTAAACAGATAAGTGAGTATAATGGTAATGAAGTAAACTTAAAACAAGTAACAAATAATAAGCAAAACTGGAAAAATATTCTATTGAGAAAATACCCTATGCGGAATGTTTGACCATTCGGAAAATATTGCTCTATTCGGAAAGTTTACACCATGCGGAAAGATTGCTTATGCTGAACATTTGCTTCATTTGGAAAAATCAGGGCTATGCGGAAAAAAACGGCTATTCGGAAAAATATTCCGAATAGGGAAACAAAAATTGGCTATGCGGAATAATTAAAAAGTTCCGAATAAGGAAACAGGAAAAGTCCTATTCGGAAAATATGAACTATTCGGAATATCAGGCTATTCGGAAAATGTTCCGAATAGGGAAACAGAAATGATGCTATGCGGAATAATATAAAAACAAGGCTATTCGGAAAAACCAGACTATTCGGAAAAAGTTCCGAATAAGGAAATGAAGAAACGGCTATGCGGAATATTGAAATATTCCGAGTAACAGAAATGAACACACCCCTATTCGGAATATTGAAAGATTCCGAATAAGGATAACACAAAATGGGCTATGCGGAAAATTCTGGGCAGACGAAGAACAGTAACAGCAGCAAGTAAAACAGGGGACACGGTTTTAACTCCAAATCAAACTAAATACTCAAAAAGGTTTTACCAAATTAAACAATAATCATTAACATACCATAAGAAACAAATCCCACTAATAAAAACACTAATTCAATAACTTTTTAAGATCAAACTTGAATCAAATAAAAACTTAAGAACTTGCAAAAAGAGATGATGAAGAACAAGATTTATGAAAAGATGGAATGGATTGATTAAGGGAAAAGTAACAAGAGTATTGATTAAAGATTACAAGATTAAAAGAAAAAGATGAAAATCACCAAACTCCCTAATGGAGTTGGTGATGAGACGAACAAAAGAACTGGAAAAAAGGAAAATGAAAAACTAACTCCCTAATGTGTGAAGAAAAATCTATTTATAGTCCTAATGGTTGGTTGGTGAGTGGGCTTTCTCCCTTTCTTCTTGTCTTCTCGTCTTTTCAGAAAAGTTGACGTTTTCGATTCTGATTCGGGATTTGTCGTCGATTAAATCCAACTCGTCTTTTAATTTCTTCGTTAAATAGACTCGAGTTTCTTCGACTTATGAAAATCTTCCGTCTTTAGTCCTTTTCTTCAATAAATCTTCGAATAGGCCTAGTGACTTCAAATCTTTTGCATCTCTTGGACAATAGACTTCGTCTTCAGTCTTTTTCCTTGATAAAACCCGTGCAATCCCATGTTTTCTTTAATATTCATCCGGTTAGCTCTGAAATCACAATAAACACAAAAACCACGCATAATTCCAAACAAATGATATTAATTACGTGTTTTGGTCTTGTTTTAGCCAGAATTAAGTGGTAAAAGGATGGGTGTCTACACACCTATCAAATCCCCTACACTTAACCATTGCCATGCCCTCATGCAATGCTTAGTGATAAAGCAATTTTACATTTTTCTCATAATTAATCAACCTTGGCCTTATTTAAATTCTACTAAACAACAATTAAAATACTAAGAGAACTTAAAACTTTAAAGTAAGCAAAAGAATGGAAATAACTTGTAAAGAAATCAAGGACTTACATTAGGGCTTTGGTGTTGCGAAGATTTATCACCCTCAAGTTTCACGTTCCCCAAACTAAGCTTAAAAACGAGATCATTGTTATTATAAGTTAGTAAATCAAACACTTACACACATGGCTTAATTAAATGCTTAAACTCCCTTATTCCTAGTTGTATCTCTTATATTTTATTTTTGTCTTAGAATGATCATGAAGATGCATTTTTGGACTTATTTCGATAGTTTATTAAGGCTGAAAGCAAAGTAGGACGATTTGATCAATAGTTAGCTAAAGGACAAAATCTCTTAAAACTGCTTCTCGGGATATCAAAAAGTTCATATCTTGGCATAACTTGGTTCACGATTTGAGACCTTTCTCGGGACGATATTTGGCATGTACTTCATACTTCATATCTTCGAGAGACGTTCTTGAGATAATGGTCTTCTCATCATAATAGAGTTTCTTCACTTGGAGACTTTTGAGGGGTACTCCAACTTTGTTGACCACGACTTCATGATTATTTCTTCAATCTCTATTTGGGATTTTTGAGATACAACGATCCGCCTCCTTTTCGGACTTGGATCTATTTATCCTCATACCTTGTTAGGGTCTTTTCGGATAGACTTCTCCATGATCTTTATGGGAGTTGATTGCTTTTCGTCGTGAGTCTTGATCCTTCATATTGACTTTAGGAATAATGCTTTTCACATCACTTTGGATCTTCAGCAATAAAATTGAATCCTCATGCCTTGTTAGGGCCTTTTCGGACTCGCCAATCTTCGCGCCCCGCTTCATAAGTTATGCCTTGGCTATGAACTCTTATCATTACCGAGCAACTTTTAAACGATCTTGGGCTAGAAGCTAAGTAACTTTTCAAATCGTAAGACCTTACTTATTGCAGATAAATATTAGCAAGTGATGGGAGAATAGGCAAATAATTACACCAAGTGAGCTTGCGCAAGAATACCGACTTATAATTGACTCTATCATTTCTCGTCCTCCACAGTTTAAAATATCAAATAATGAGACTCGTGGACACTTAGCCTAATAAACTAATTAAGGTCTACATGGTTAAGGATACTAGCTAGAATAAACTTGGATAAGTCTATTCGGGTTGAGTCAAAATAAACGCAACGGGCCTAATATGTCAAAGACTTCTAAACTAGCTACACCACTTTATTAATATTTTTGACTTTATTGTGGAATATATACATATGAAAGCAACGATAAAAATTTAAAAATTACAACTAAATGGCCAAAGTTAATAAAAAATTTGAAAAAATGTTGAAAAATAGGATTTTCTGGTTAAACGAAGGCATTTTCATGGAAAAGTCCACTTAAAACTTCGATAGAAGTCTCCCCTATTCTTAAGATAAACATTGTCCTCAATGTTTAAGCATGTTGGAAGAATCTCCCCTACACTTATGACATTGTGCACGCTGATTAACTCAAGTTAAGGAAGAGACGACTAAAGTGATCAATTTCAAATGTGAGTATGAAGAAAATTGAATCACGATAGTTGAGAGATAGAACCGGATTTCGGATAAACACGGGAGCACGGTTCTTCAAAGATTTCCAAGATTGCAGTAATCCCTGTAATCACATCACCACACAAACACAAATGACCAAAATAGGTCCTCCCCTACACTTAGGGGGTTAAAGGGATAGATACTCGGGCTGCCTCCCGAGGAGCGCTCGTTTTTGATAACCGAGTCACGAGCCTGACTCGACCCAAATTTAGTTCATGGGGAACGTGGTGAGGGATGGAATCACCTCCTGAGAGGTGTCCTCACCAAAGTACAACTTCACTCGTTGGCCATTCACCTTAAAATTTGGTCCATTAGGTTGAGCGAGCTCGAGAGTACCATATGGAAAAATTTGGGCGATGGTGAATGGGCCGGACCAACGAGATTTGAGCTTGCCCGAAAAGATTTTCAACCGAGAGTTAAAAAGTAAGACTTTGTCTCCAACATGGAACTCTCGGTTTTTGATCTTGGAGTCGTGAATGAGCTTAGTTCTTTCCTTATAGATCAAAGAATTTTCATAAGCCTCATTCCGAAGTTCATTTAGCTCATTGAGTTGGATCTTGCGTATGTCACCGGCTTTGTTTATATCAAAATTAGCCCACTTCAAGGCCCAATAAGCCTTGTGCTCCAACTCAATGGGGAGGTGGCACGCTTTCCCGTACACAAGACGATAAGGCGTACAGCCGATCGGGGTCTTGTAAGCAGTACGGAAAGCCCACAAAGCATCATCCAATTTATCAGCCCATGAGGCACGATGCTCTCCCACGGTTCTTTCAAGAATTCGCTTAAGACCTCGGTTGGATATTTCAGCCTGGCCATTAGTTTGTGGGTGGTAGGCTGTGGAAAGACGATGGTTTACACCGTACTTAGCCATGACTCGAGCAAATTGGTCATTGCAGAAATGAGTCCCACGATCACTAATAATGGCACGAGGCACACCGAAGCGAGCGAATAGAGCTTTCAAAAAGTTACAAACCACCCTTGCGTCATTAGTAGGCAAAGCTTTGGCTTCAACCCACTTTGAAACGTAGTCAACGGCTACAAGGATGTATTTGTTTCCTTTAGAAGAAGGGAATGGCCCCATAAAGTCGATACCCCAAACATCAAAAATTTCACATTCTTGAATGAAATTCTGAGGCATCTCGTCTTTATGTGTGATTTTGCCTTGCTTTTGGCAAACATCACATCGTTTGACCATATCGTGAGCGTCACGGTATATGGAGGGCCAATAAAATCCCGAATCAAACACTTTCTTAGCGGTGTAGTTGGGACCAAAGTGACCACCGGTGGGTCCTTTGTGGCAAGCATCAAGGATGTCCGACGCTGCCGGTCCATCAACACATCGGCGAATTATCAAATCAGCACATTGTTTGAATAGGTAAGGGTCGTCCCAAAAGTAAGTCTTGATGTCGGTAAAGAACTTCTTCTTTTGCTGGGACGTCAACCCTTCCTTGAGAATTCCACCCGCCAAGTAATTTGCAAAGTCCGCAAACCACGGGGTTTCATTCGGCTTCGAGTTTATAGACATTAAGGTCTCCAAGGGAAAAGAATCATTGATTTCTTTGGTCGGATGATCCCCTTGGTATGGATCCTCAAGTCTACTGAGATGATCCGCGGCTAGGTTTTCTGCTCTTTTTTTATCGCGGATGTCGATTTTAAATTCCTGGAGCAGCAAAACCCAGCGAAGAAGTCTTGGTTTGGAATCTTGCTTTGTCAACAAGTACTTCAGCGCGGAATGATCGGTATACACGATGGTGGTGGAGAGGACAAGATAGGGGCGGAATTTTTCAAAAGCATAGACAACAGCTAAAAGCTCTTTCTCGGTTGTCGTATAATGCAATTGTGCCCCAGTCATTGTCTTGCTAGCGTAATGGATCGGTTGGAAGTGTTTGTTCACTCTTTGTCCAAGAACCGCTCCAATGGCAAAATCGCTAGCATCACACATCAACTCAAAGGGAAGCTCCCAATTAGGGGTAACCAAGACGGGTGCCTTAGTTAGCTTATCCTTAAGCGAGTTGAAGGCTTCAAGGCACTCTTTGGAAAAGATAAAAGGAGTATCTTTTTCCAAGAGGTGGGTCATCGGGCGAGCGATTTGAGAAAAATCTTTAATGAATCGACGATAGAAGCCCGCATGACCCAAGAAACTTCTCACACCCTTCACAGTGGAAGGTGGAGGCAACTTTGCTATAACATCAACTTTAGCACGGTCTACTTCAAGACCGGCTTTCGAAATCTTATGTCCAAGCACGACGCCTTCTTTTACCATGAAATGGCATTTTTCCCAATTTAGAACTAGGCGAGTGTCTTCGCACCGCTTTAGCATACGTTCTAAATTGGCAAGGCAAGCAGAGAAGGAATCCCCGAAGACCGAGAAATCATCCATGAAGACTTCCATGGTTTGTTCAACCATGTCATGGAAGATAGCTAACATACACCTTTGGAAAGTCCCTGGCGCATTACATAAGCCAAAAGGCATTCTTTTGTAAGCGAAAGTGCCATAGGGACAAGTGAATGTTGTCTTCTCTTGATCTTGGGGATCGATGGGTATTTGAAAATAACCCGAGAAACCATCCAGAAAGCAGTAATATTCATTACCGGCTAATCGTTCAAGCATTTGGTCCATGAAAGGTAGAGGGAAATGATCCTTTCTCGTGGCATCATTGAGTTTGCGGTAGTCTATACAAACTCTCCACCCAGTAACGAGACGAGTGGGAATCAACTCGTTGTGTTCATTGGGAACAACGGTTATTCCGCCCTTCTTGGGCACACAATGGATCGGACTAACCCACGGTGAATCCGAAATAGGGTAAATCATACCCGCATCAAGAAGTTTGATAACCTCTGTTTTGATGACTTCATGTATTTTTGGATTCACCCTTCGTTGGCTTTGAATAGTGGGCTAGAAGTCGTCCTCCATGAGAATTTTGTGTGTGCAGAAGTGAGGATCAATTCCACGAATATCCGAGATTTTCCAAGCAATAGCCTTCTTATGATCCTTCAACACAGCAACGAGACGAGTCTTCTCTTCATCTTTCAAATCCTTCGCAATAATGACGGGCGATTTCTTGTTGTCGTCCAGGAACACATACTCGAGGTGTGGCGGCAACTCCTTAAGTTCAAAATCCGGAGGATTTTCGACGGGAGGCGTTTTCAAAGTCGGAGTATCGATAGCGATGACCGTGGGAGATGGAGGCGAAGGATTGTCTTCAGTGAGAAGATTGTCAAAGAAACTCATGTCTTCATCCCCCTCGGTGGGAGAATCATTAGGAGCTAAATTCGCATCTCCCATGGTAGCTTCAAGATTGTTCCAGAATAAATCACTATCTCCAAATAGAGACAACGATGAATCAATAGAGGACACGGTCTCAACAGTGGGAAGAGAGGTAGGAATACTTTTGCAAGCATCATTAAAGTGTTCTTCACAAGCCTCATCAAGAACGTCAATACAATTAACACTCTCATATGAATAAGGTTGTTTGGACAACTTTCCCATGTTGAAGACTACTTTATCGTCACCCACTCTCATGATAAGCTCACCGGCTTCGACATCAATGAGAGTGCGACCGGTCCTTAGGAATGGACGACCAACAATCAGTGGTACACGAGGGTCCATCTCGTAGTCGACGACAACAAAATCAGCAGGGAAGGTGAATTTGTCGACTCCTACAATAACATCTTCGACTATCCCCACTGGATAAGCAACCGTACGGTTGGCCAATTCCAAAGTCATTTTAGTGGGTACTAGCTCTGGGAGAGATAATTGCTTCCAAACACTTAGAGGCATGAGATTAATACTGGCACCTAGATCGGCTAGGGCCATGCAATTCTCTACTCCCGGGAAATTGCAAGGTATAAGAAAACGACCCGGATCACCAAGCTTAGTTGGCAATTTCCTTAAGAGCACTGCAGAGCAGTTCTCATTAAGTTGGGTGTTGGCAATGTCGAGGAGCTTTTCCTTGTCGCTCAAAAGATCTTTAAACATTTTAGCATACTTGGGCATGTGAGCGAGAGCCTCAGCGAAGGAGATATTAAAATTCAGTTGTTTAAACATTTTCAGAAAGTTAGAAACCTGAATATCATCCTTGCTCTTTTGCTTCTCTTTCCTCAACCTTGAAGGATAAGGTACATTGGAAGAAGAGGAAGGCTTTAGGGGAATAGGGTCACTCACAACCACGGGTGGAGGAGGGGTAGAATGAAGAGGTGGAGAAATTGGGGAAGGAGAAGGAGGAGGAATAGGAGCAGGCGACTCGTTCTCCTTAGTCACAACCACCGGTGGGGGTATAGGAAGCTCGGGTTCCTTAGTACCTTTACCACTTCGAGTGGTGATTGCTTTCATCTCCCCTCTTGGGTTCGCAACGGTGTTACTAGGAAGAGTACCCGAAGAAGAGGGTTGACTACTTTGGAAGAAACTAGCCATCATGTTCCTCAAGTCATTCGTCTGACTATCCAACGTGTTTCGCATATCGGCTCTCAAATCATTTCCTTGCTTTACCAAATCTGCCTTCAAATTGCGCACTTCCTCTTGGAGATTTCCCACTATCACATCATTGGTCCTCATATAGGTTGCAACTTCTTGGTGAAGAGCGGTGGGTTGGTTGGTAGGAGCATTGTATGCAGGTGGTTGGTAAGCAGGTTGTTGGTAGACTTGATTGTTTCTTTGAGGTGGTTGTTGCTGCTTGTGAGGTGGGATGTATGGTTGTCGAGGCTGTTGTTGTTGTTGAGGAGGGCGATTAAGGTTTTGTTGTTGGTTTGGGTTGGAAGGAGGAAAGCCAGGTGGTGAAAGATAGTTGTTGCTGCGATAGCTAAGCAAGTTACGGTCACCTTGGGGTTTTGCTTGATAAGCGGGTTGTTGGTAGGTGCCATATGCCGCATTCACATTCTCAGCAGGGTAATCTTGGGTGGCGGTACAAGTGGTGTACGAGTGGGGACCACCGCATATCTCACAAGGTTGGCTGACAGCGTTCACTTGTGCGTTTTTAGCGTTGTTGCTGTTGTTGTTGCTGACGGTGTGGGTGACAAGCGATTCAAGAAGTGTGGTAATTTTGTCTAATCGCTTGTCGCTGTCATTAGTGCTAGCACTAGCAACATTGGTCCTAACGCTCTTGGTTTGCACACGAGACTTGTTCTCAATGATATCCCAAGCAGCATTGGAAGTCTTAGCCAATAAATTACCCCCTGAGGCACTATT
Organism: Glebionis coronaria; assembly: GCA_025667525.1. NCBI lineage: Eukaryota > Viridiplantae > Streptophyta > Magnoliopsida > Asterales > Asteraceae > Glebionis > Glebionis coronaria. The sequence continues at coordinate 150,493,709 of CM046880.1, read as the reverse complement.
CAGTGAATCTTGGTCACTCATGCTTAAACCATTGTAAAAAGTATTTATTTGATGTACTTTGGTAAAACCATGTTGTGGGCATTTTCTTAAAAGATCTTTAAAACGATCCCAAGATTCACTGAATGACTCATCGTACTTTTGTTCAAAGTTTATAATCTCATTCCGCAAAGCGGTAGTACGAGAGGGTGGAAAAAAGTAATTGATAAACTTTGTTTCCAAATCCGTCCACGAGAGAATACTCTGTGGCGGTTCCTTAGCAAGCCAATGCCGGGCTTGTCCCTCTAAAGAAAAGGGAAAAAGTTGTAACCTTATAACCTCCTGTGGAACCCCATTGAACTTGACCGTGTTGGTGAGTTGTAGAAATCTCTTGATATGATCATGTGGGTCATCAATGGTTCGTCCCAAGAACGGCTGAGCGGAGACCATCTGGATAAAGCCTGACTTGAGCTCGAAATTGTTGGCGGCAATTGGTGGTATAACAATTGGATTCGTGTTGCCATCAACATGAGCTTGCAGCAGTTCAATCATTGGGCGATTATCCGGAAGGTGCTCATTGTTGTTGTTATTCATGTTGTTGAAAGGCGGGTTGTTGTTGTTATTATTGTTGTTCGGAGGTGGTATGTTATTGTTGTTTTGGACACCAGCCATGTCTAAGTTATCGAGAGGCTCGGGCTCTTGATAAGACGTGGATCGAGTGCGCATACACCTGCAAAAGAACGAACAAAGAAAGCAAAAATATTTTTGGTTTTTATTGTTTTTTTACTTTTTAGGATTTTTGAAAATTTTATATTTTTTAGTGTTTTTGAAAATTTTCTTGAAAAAGTAACGTTCACGGGGAACGGATCCCAAAATCCAAATTCTACAAAAAACTTTTGATCTTAACGAGAGGAGCCGGCAGCGGCGCCATTTAATATAATGTTTTTACTAGGTTCAGAATTCTCGGAATCCTCTCGAATTGATCTCAGTTAAGAGTAGAATGATTTGTTCTTGGTGACACAAAAGTGGATTTGGTTTTCTAGTCTACTAAACAGATAAGTGAGTATAATGGTAATGAAGTAAACTTAAAACAAGTAACAAATAATAAGCAAAACTGGAAAAATATTCTATTGAGAAAATACCCTATGCGGAATGTTTGACCATTCGGAAAATATTGCTCTATTCGGAAAGTTTACACCATGCGGAAAGATTGCTTATGCTGAACATTTGCTTCATTCGGAAAAATCAGGGCTATGCGGAAAAAAAACGGCTATTCGGAAAAATATTCCGAATAGGGAAACAAAAATTGGCTATGCGGAATAATTAAAAAGTTCCGAATAAGGAAACAGGAAAAGTCCTATTCGGAAAATATGAACTATTCGGAATATCAGGCTATTCGGAAAATGTTCCGAATAGGGAAACAGAAATGATGCTATGCGGAATAATATAAAAACAAGGCTATTCGGAAAAACCAGACTATTCGGAAAAAGTTCCGAATAAGGAAATGAAGAAACGGCTATGCGGAATATTGAAATATTCCGAGTAACAGAAATGAACACACCCCTATTCGGAATATTGAAAGATTCCGAATAAGGATAACACAAAATGGGCTATGCGGAAAATTCTGGGCAGACGAAGAACAGTAACAGCAGCAAGTAAAACAGGGGACACGGTTTTAACTCCAAATCAAACTAAATACTCAAAAAGGTTTTACCAAATTAAACAATAATCATTAACATACCATAAGAAACAAATCCCACTAATAAAAACACTAATTCAATAACTTTTTAAGATCAAACTTGAATCAAATAAAAACTTAAGAACTTGCAAAAAGAGATGATGAAGAACAAGATTTATGAAAAGATGGAATGGATTGATTAAGGGAAAAGTAACAAGAGTATTGATTAAAGATTACAAGATTAAAAGAAAAAGATGAAAATCACCAAACTCCCTAATGGAGTTGGTGATGAGACGAACAAAAGAACTGGAAAAAAGGAAAATGAAAAACTAACTCCCTAATGTGTGAAGAAAAATCTATTTATAGTCCTAATGGTTGGTTGGTGAGTGGGCTTTCTCCCTTTCTTCTTGTCTTCTCGTCTTTTCAGAAAAGTTGACGTTTTCGATTCTGATTCGGGATTTGTCGTCGATTAAATCCAACTCGTCTTTTAATTTCTTCGTTAAATAGACTCGAGTTTCTTCGACTTATGAAATTCTTCCGTCTTTAGTCCTTTTCTTCAATAAATCTTCGAATAGGCCTAGTGACTTCAAATCTTTTGCATTTCTTGGACAATAGACTTCGTCTTCAGTCTTTTTCCTTGATAAAACCCGTGCAATCCCATGTTTTCTTTAATATTCATCCGGTTAGCTCTGAAATCACAATAAACACAAAAACCACGCATAATTCCAAACAAATGATATTAATTACGTGTTTTGGTCTTGTTTTAGCCAGAATTAAGTGGTAAAAGGATGGGTGTCTAGACACCTATCACAACCTCAACCAAAGTACGATTTCATCTTTCAAAAACGTTGTTTTGTTCAGGTGTTCGAGCAATAGATGTTTCATCTTGTTGGAAATACGTTTTTACGTATTTAGGAAGATTCGGTCACTCTGACAATATATTAAGTAGTAGCTCATAGTCTAGTTACTTTATATTAATTAAACAAGGAAAAGCCTGGTCCATGTCATGTATGGTCGGCCCAACTTGTAAGACCAAGCCCATCTCATGGGCTTGTTATATAAACCCTCTCCTTAGTTGGAGAGGGTGTGGTTCACTTCATAATTTCACATAGTTAAAATATGTTTTCCATACTTTCTCTCTATAAGTGTATGTGTTCTCACCATCTTTCTATCTTTTTCTCTCTCTAGAATATAAGAAAGATTTACAATATCCTACAAATGGTATCAAGAGCCATGGGATGATTGTATTGTTTATGTGTTTGTGTTCTTGATTTTTGTGTCTTTCTTTATTCAAATCATTCGATCCAATTTTTTTTTGTGTTTTTTATGGTTTTTTCTTGATATAAATCATTTACATAGTTGTGGTAGAGATTTGGTATATTTACTTTGGCTAAAAACACAATTTTTTTGGGTGTTTGGATCATTTTTTTGCTTAAAATCTCGAATTGGTTGGGTGTTATCCGAGAAAAGTGGAAGGTTGGATACTTTTGTACTATTGCGACACTTAAACCATCGCAATGTCATTAGGGTTTTGATTTTGCGACGCATATTGCGACAGATTTGTGACATTGCGACATATTTTTGATATTGCGGCAGATTTGGGATATTGCGACAGATTGTGGTATTGCTACAAATTTGTGATATTGCGACAAATTTGGGATATTGCGATAGATTCTGTTATTGCGACAGATTTGTGATATTGCGACAAATTTGTGATATTGCGACATATTTGTGGTATTGCGACAGATTTGTGACATTGCGACAAATTTGTGATATTGCGAAAGATTTGGGATATTGCGACAGATTTGTGGTATTCCGACAGATTTGTGATATTGCGACAGTTTTGTGATATTGCGACAAGTTTTGCGATATTGCTACAAGTTTTGTGATATTGCGACAAGTTTTGTGATATTGCGACAAGTTTTGTGATATTCCGACGAGTTTTTGTGATATTCCAAAGATACCAAAATTGTTCCTTAAAAATTTCGAACATTCGTGAGTTTTTGTTCGTCTTGGAACTTTTTAGTTTATCGAGCACATATTTTAGGGGATTTCAACATTTTTATCGACTTCTACACACGACAACAAACACATTTACTTTCTCTCATTGTTCGATCAACTTTTGTAAATCTTAACTTATCGAAATGGAGTTTACTTCACTTACGGATAAATCCATCCTCTCGGGTACGGATAATCGTCCACCAATGTTGGTGAAGACTATGTACGAGGATTGGGCTTCCCGAATGGAACTTTATATGTTGAACAAAGAGAACGGACATCTCATTTGGGCATTGGTGCTCAATGGACCATTGGTATATGGTACGGTTACGGAAGGTACAGTTACTCGTCCTCGCACAACGGGTGAATTAACAGGAGATGCTAAGATTCAAGACAAGTGTGATAAATAATCTACAAACATTGATGAGATGGCATTTATACATGATCTCATCGTTCTTTTCGGGCTTTAAATGCATAAAAATGTCATAAAATACCATATATATGCTTGTGTTTGTTTACTTGTGTATTTTAGGTATGGATATCGTGAAAAGACAAAAGATCACAAGTTACAAGGAAAAACGGACACGAGAAACGAAGCCGTACAAAGAACCGGGCCTTAATCATGGAATTCTCAACAAATACCCTTGAAGACTTGAAGACAAACAAGATTGATCCTCATTTATTGAAGAAATGACACTTAAAACCCTTGTATATTCATAATTACAAGTTTGGTCCCTTAAGTTTTTCAAAATTACACAAAAGGTCCTTCAACTTTGAAGAAATGGCAAGATTAGTCCCTCAACAAATCAAAATTGCCAATAATGGTCCCTCATGAAGTCAAAGTTACAATGAAGACCTTTGAAGATCAACAATGTCCAAGATCAGTCCTTGAAATATCTCAAAATGGCAAATATAACCCTTGAAACACTTTTTATAAAGTTCTGTGCCAAAATTGCCAAGTTGTGAAACGTTGATACAAAGGAAATGGGCGCTGATAGAAGTTTATATCCAAGTGACAAAAGAAATGAAGAGGAAGGGCTAAACTTGTGCAAATGAAACATTCAAACACATTTTGCGCCAAACACTTATTCACTCCTACAAAAACGGATCAAACAAGAGTACTATTCACCTTTACAGCCCAGATTTTACACAACTTAAATCGAAGGGTAAAATAAAATTACCTTGGCACACGTTTGATTCACCTCACCTTAAACACATCCCACACATAAAACCCTCACTCCCACTCACAAAGGACCCCACCCCCAATTCCCTTTCCACCAATCAACAAGCAACTTAGCCTCCAAGTCATGTGACGTGTCAAGATCAACAGCCCACAACATTTGCTTCATTCCAAAGCTAAAATGAACAGCCTTGATCAAATTGGACAGCTCAAAATCAGAAAACGTCTAGAAGACCTCAAGGGCACATCTGGGAATTCAGTTCTAGGGTTTATGAATAGTGTTTAGCCAGGCATTTGCCTATAAAAGGAGACCTCAACATGTGAGAGTCCCTTTGTTCCAGTTTTAGGCTATTAATCTTTGTAATTCCTTTTTAAGTTAAATAAAATTTGAATTTCTGAAAATTTGAAATCTCTTTTTGATTTAGTTAAAAGTTTGGTGTTTGAGTAGCCTAATTCTGAGTTCCATTTGATTGTGAAGGCCTACCTTAATCTTGTGGTTAAGGCACGTCTTGTTTCATAAGGTTTTTAAGGTTTGAAAACCTTGAAATCCTAGGTTCTGTTTTGGTTATTTTGTGTACTAACCCTTGACCATTAGCTATAAGCTCTTACAAGCTTGTTGACACCAAGCTTGTGAAGGGATTAGAGCCCTTGGTTGAGTTGTTTGCTATTTGTGTTGAAGATATAAAGTCCTTGAGGTTCTACTTTGAACCATCAACCAAGGCAGTTTGCATCATCTTCATTGAAGTACCTTGGTCTTGTTCTAGTTGTTGAACAAGGTCCAAGGAGCATTGCTGGCCTTTCTAGGATGTTGTGGAAGGCAGGTATAATCTCTTGTTAAGATTCCCCTAAAAATTTCATGTTTATGACTGTTTTTGGATTTGGTGTTTTGATTTTGAGTATTGGTGTTTGTGCTGGTGATTTTTGAGTTTGATTGTGTTATTTGCTATTGTTTAAGTGTTTTTGATCATTAAAATCAGTAGGTTATTAGTTAAAATCAGAAGTTTGTTTGATAAGTGCTTGATTAAGGGTTGTTTTGGATTACTGGTTATCAAGGCCTTGTGGTCTTGTACCCTTGGTTCTTTGGGTTTGGGTGGTCTAAACAAGTCATAATATACAAGTTTTTGCCATTGGTTCACTTTCTGAAAGTTTGAAAAAGGGATTCTAAGTTTTGCAAAATCTGATAAAATTGGTTTTGAATTTGGTCAAACACATCAGATCCAATAACTTCTTTGTTAGTTGGATCTAAGGTCTGAAATTTGGTTTGGGAATAGTTTGGGTGATAAGCTATCTATTGGTTATCTGCTTGTTGAATTTGGTGGCTTATTGTGGTTTTTATAGCTTATCAAAGTCTGCTGAAGTGGTCATTTGCATCAGCAAAGTGACCACCTCATTTGGTGTTGCATTGTGATTTCTAGCATTAGGATTGTTGTTTTGTTGCTTGGACCTTATTTGTATGCTGCTTGTGATTGGTATTTGGGTATTTGGATTGCTTTGATCATAGCTTATAAGCCCACTGGCTTATTGGCTTATTTGTGCCAAAACACATCAAGTTTACCCAACTGGTAAGCCTTGATTCACAAGGTTTGCACTCAAACCTTGACCAGCAGGGTGAAAAACAAGTCTTTACACTTCATTAAGTCTGTCAACGCCTACTTTGTTCCTGTCAGCGTTTGATCTTAACTTATCAGTGTTTGACTTTTGGTCAAACTTGGTTTTCAAGCTTATTGAATCTGTTTTGCTTATTGGTACATGCAACAACTTAGTTTTTGTAATAGAACTCATTTTTCTTAGCTTAATATCAAGTCTGGAAGTTTACAAGTCTTTTGGTTAAGCTTTTGCTAGGAAACTAGCTTATTTGGCTTTTTCAGCCAGCTTATTTGCTCCTACAGCTTATTCTACTTGGTTTTTTGTGATTTTCTTGATTGATTATTCTTAGTTAAGCTATTTGTGAGTTTTTGCAAGAAACTAGAGCTCCTGAGGTGCCTTATTTCTCAAACCCGACTATTTTGTCGTTTTGTGGAATAATACTTTGCTTATTTCTGGCTTATTGAGTGAGCTTATTGAAAATTTCTTTTGACAGATCTCTTAAGCATCCAAAAAGAGGGTTGTGTGTCAAATTAGAGCTTATGGCATTAGCTTATGGCTTAATGGGCTGAAAAGCCCAATAAGAATAAGCTTTGTATTCAATAAGCTGTGATAAGCACATTTTCAGCTTTTGGGCCTTTAGAGTTTTGTTCTTAGATTTAAATTTTAAGTCAGATAGGGCTTTTCCAAGTCAATTGGGCCAAGTTTGACTTTTTGGGCCCAAAAGCCCATTTGTGTTGACTGAATTTGGATTTGGCCCATTTGAGGGCCCATTAGGGGTAATTTGGTAATTTCACTTTCATTTTCTGATTATTTAGGTTAAAATAAACTAGTTTGCAAGTTTTTAGAATTTTTTATAATTTTTGTATTTGTAATATTATTTTATTATTATTTTATTATTATTTTTAAAACTTCACATTTTCCAACTTTTTACATTTTTCTTAGGTTTAATACATTAAAATAGGAATTTAGTAACTTTTAGAATAATTTTATCACTTATAGATTAGTTTTTATAATTATTTTAAGTTTTAATAGTTTTTAAATCATTTTTAAACAGTTTTTATTAGTTTTATAATTTCTAAAAATAGTTTTTTATCTTTTTAGGTCATTTTAGAGGTTTATCAATTGAAAAATCTTTATTTGGGCTTTTTGATAACTTATTTGATTTTTAGGGCTTTAATTAGCATTTAAAAATTGAATATTTATTTATTTAAAAGGTTTGAAAAAGTTTTGATAATTGGTAAACTCTTAGTTTATTATTTTTGATTTTTGGTGAATTCTTGGTTATTTTTAGAATTTATTTTAATTTTGGTGATTTTTTAGGTTCTACGTCGTAACTTTCTAATAGTGATTTTGTGTTAATTTTTATTTTTACGACTTCGTCATTTTCTCTTCTAATCCCCTTCTAAACCAAATATTAATCTCAAATCTTGTACATCTTAGTCACACACATATACCTCCTTGGGAAACGAATTTAATTGGGTCATTAACACTTGATTTTTCCTAAAGTCATTTGTTCAATACTTACCGCTCATTTACGCTCTTTTGTTTTCCTAAACAAGAGGTGTAAAATACATCAATCACTTTGGCGCCGCTGCCGGGGAGGTGTGTCGTGATTAATTTGCATTGTTGTTTTTAATATTAACCAAATAGTATTTGTTTTAGTAGAACTCTACTAATACGTATTATCGGTTTTCTTGGTTTTTCTTGTACAAATATTATTACTATATTGTATTAAGTATCACAATAAATTTACAATATCTCCAAAAGTGTGAAAACACAACCTTAATTGGGATTTGATCTCCTAATTATTGTATTCGAATCTCAAACAAAAAGAAAAGGAAAAAATAGATAAATACTTTCGTGAAGCTCGATTTTGAAAAATACAAACTATAAGGTGGGTATAAGGCGGGTATTATAAAATATACCCTAAGGAAAAAGGCTCTTAAGTGCTTCGCGCCGCCTCGTTTCCTCGCTTGCTTGTGAGTATTTTGAGATTGAAGGCTAATCGAGGGTTTTGCCGCCCAATGTATTATTACGTATACTATATTTGCTTGGTTTTCTTTGTGATTAAACCCTCTTGAACAAATTGGTTTTCACCAAAGTTCTAAAGTCATTGGAAGACGTTCACTCCACGTGATCGTTTTCATTCCTTTGAGGCTTCTTTAATCAAGAGTTTGATTCGAGGAGAGATTTTGTAGATTGTTGTCTACGAAGATACACCAAAATCCAAAAAAATTAAATATCATCAAAAACACAAAAAAAAATTGAAAATTCACAAAACACCCAAAAAGAATCTTCTTTGCTCACCTCCCATTCTTCGTGAAGTTTATGATCACTCGTAATCAAGCAAAACGAGCTCGTAAACGACTTCAAAAGCAAGCCAATCAAGAGACGTTGATTGTTGAAGAACCTCCAATTGTTGAACCTATTGTAGAACAAGAAGTCGTCATGGCTAATCGTACTATGATGGAGTTGCTACAAGCACCCACCGAGGGTTTTGGAGAGGCTATTGTGATTCCCGCCATCCTTGCGGAGAATTTCGAGATTTAGACGGGTTTAATGTCGATGTTGCAAGCAAATAAGTTTAGAGGTCACGAGAAAGACAACCCGCATTACCACATTAGGAATTTCAACCGTCTCACCGCCACTAGCAAGTTTAAGGATGTTCCACATGACGCCATTAAGATGATGTTGTTTCCATACTCGTTGGATGGACCCGCAAAAATTTGGCTCGAGAAAGAACCGCCAAATTCAATTTTGACATGGGCCGATCTCGTTTCTAAGTTTGTGAACAAGTTTTTTCCACCATCTAAAACAACACACTTAAAAAATGAGATTTCACGATTTGTGCAACGTAATAATGAAAGTTTTTCAATGGCATGGGAACGATTTAAAGAGATGTTACATGAATGTCCACACCATGATTTTACGGAATTGCATCAAGTGGATACTTTTTATAATGGGCTTAATGATCATGAACGAGATTATTTGAATGCCGCCGCGGGTGGTAATTTTTTGTGCAAGACGACAAATGAGGCTTTACAAATCATTGAAAATAGATCTAAGGTTTATAACCCTCGTAACACACCGAGTGTTTCCAATATGGGTTCGTCATCTTCGTCACAATCGTCTCGTAGCATTAACGCCTTACATGATGAAGCTAATGAGGAAAATCGGTTTTTTGATAGATTTGCTAATCTTATGTCCCATTGGAAGGCTCAAGAAGCTTCCAATTCCGCTTCGGTTAAAGCGGTTGCTAAGAGTTGTTTATCTTGTGGGGGAGCTCATGATCTTTCCGAGTGCATTACCGCGGATGGTAACACTTCGAGTGCTTATGTAGCAACGGGAACTTACAACCAAAACGGCCAAGGTTCCCGCCAAAATCAAGCTCCACCAAACCAAAATGTTAACACTTATCGAAACAACAACCAAGGTAATTACCAAGGCAACACACGCAATTACAACAAAGGGAATTATCAAAGTGGGAATGGACAAATCTCTAATCAAAACCAAAACCGTGATTTTCAAAACACTACACAAGGTTTTCAAAATGCTCACACTAAAAATTTGCAAGGAGAATTTTTGGATTATGCTAAAGCAAATGATGCTAAATTTGATAACATGCAACGTGAGATGATTAGCTTAAGATCCGAGTTGAAAAACGAGCTTAAAAATGAACTTGCTAATGAACTTAAAACTCATGCAAACAAAATGGAAGGAAATGTCCAACGTCTTCAACAAAACCAACAAAAGATGGAATTAGGACAACATGAGATTAAGCAAGAGTTGTTAAAAGCGGATGCTAGGCAATCTAAGTTTGAAGACCGTATGGCTAAGATGTTTGAAGCAATCATGTGTAAACCCTCTTCTTCGGGTGGTCTTCCTAGTGACACCATTGCAAACCCGAAGGGAGAAATGAAGGTTATTACTACACGAAGTGGTAAAACTTTCAAGGAACCAATCTCTCGTACAAGTACTTCTAAGGAGAAGGAAATCGAGAAAGAACCCGAGGTGATGGTCAAAAAGGAGCACATTACAATCCCACGAAGTACCGCTCATACCACACCTACGGTTGAACCAATACCAATTGTGGAACCCGAGTTTCCAAGGCCATTGCCTAATGACCAACCCACACCACCTTTACCCTACCCTTCGAGACGAAACAAAGAGAAAGCACAAGAACGAAACAATTACCAATTTGAGCTATTTATGAAAATGTTTCGTGATATGCATTTTAATATAAGTTTTTCCGATGCTTTAATCATGATGCCTCGATTCGCCGCAAACTTCAAAAGCATGCTAAACAACAAAGAGAAGTTACAACAATCGTCTAGTTGTTCATCGGTTTTTCTTAGCCGCATACCACAAAAAGTCGGTGATCCCGGTAAATTTTTGATTCCGTGTGCAATTCAAGATATGGAGGAATGCTACGCCTTGGCCGATCTTGGTGCTAGTATTAATTTAATGCCTCTTGAGATTTTCAAATCGCTTTCGCTTACGGCTCTTACTCCTTCGAACATGTCTATCGAGATGGCCGATCATTCTACGATCTTAGCATGTGGAGTAGCCGAGGACGTTTTCGTTAAAGTCGGAAAGTTTTACTATCCCGTTGACTTTATCGTTGTAGACATTCCTATCGATCGAAAAGTTCCTCTCATTTTGGGTCGTTCATTTTTAGATACATCAAGAGCACTTATCGATGTTCATGCTCGGAAAATCACCCTTCGTTTCAATGAGGAAGAACTTGTCATCAATGCAACACAAAACTCCAATCTTTCTCATTTCTATTCTATTGCAACTTTAAACCATGGTGATTCAACCAATGTCGTTTGCAAAGAATTTTCACCAAGAGTTTTAGGGAATGTCGCCAAAAACAATTTACCATTTCCTCCGCCGGTGGAGGTTATGAGTGTAAAGCCTACAAAGAAGAAACCGTCAATACTTGAATCGAAAAATCTTTCACCTCACCTCGAACATTCATTCTTGAAAAGTGTTGATAAGTTGCCGGTTTCTACGGAAGATCTTTCGGATGATGAATATGTAGACCCCGATGGGGAGGTTTTCTTCGTCGATAAACGTTTTGAGAACTTGCCACCACCAAAACCAAAACGGTTTCAAAATGTGAGAATTTTTAGTGTGACTAACATCGTCTTAGAAACACCAAATATTTTCGACATAATCAAAAAGGGTTTTCATAAGGAGAGTTCAAAAGATAAAAAAGGAAAAGATTTTAAATGTGATTTAATTGATTTTTCTACAAATCTAACTCCGTCATCACCACGTGATTTGAGTGCTACAAGCTCGTCTACTCCTTTTGACGATGCGTTGTGTGGTTCTAGTATGGGGGAAGCCCCTTATGTTCCCTCATCCTTGTCCACCGAGGACTAGATATTCGATCCCGGAATTTCATGTAAAGGGAAATCTCGGTCTTCCACCGATGCAATAAATGGAAAATCTTTCTATTTGCTTGGTGCGAGTCTACCTCGAGTAGCTCGAAAGTTTGTCTTACCAATTGTCCCACCCTTCTACTTCTCATCTCTTTTCTTCAAACTCTTTGAGTTTATGGCACATGTTGAAGTGGCGTTGAATTGTTTTTCCAATGAAAACGAGAACGCCATTTTCGACCCCGGTATTTTGCATCATTTAAGGACTTAGTCCTTAATACTGGTTGCTTTTTGGGCCTTGTTTATCATGTAAGCCCCACCAAAAATTGACCATACCATGATTTTCCCTAAATGTTCACATTTTGAGGGGATCGAGTCGAGCTCATGACTCGGTAATAAAAAACGAGGTGCCTCGTGGGGGAGATCCCATGCTTATCTTTTATGCTCACTATTCACTAATAAAGGGACTTGTACCCTTTCAACTCGTTGTCTCGTGGTTGTTTGTGATTGTGTTATCTAGATCATCATCATCTACGATTGAAGACTCTCGTGTTCGTTTACGTGAGCCTCCATCGTTCGTTTGAAGAAGTTTTTCACGAATCCATGACATATCCTTTATTGTTCTAACAATTATCTTTTAGCATACTTAATAAACGGCTTTAGATATATTGTTGATCACCCTTTCCATGCTAGATCCTAAGCATTCGACTCTTCGTCTCTAGTATGGGGGTGCTCCACCTTTAGACTCGAAACATTGAGGACAATGTTTACTTTTAGTATGGGGGATGAATAGGTACTTGCTTTGCTACGCCCTCACGCTTTCCAATTTTCAATGTTTTGTTTTGCTAATAAGGCTAAAAATGGCCAAATTTTAAATTTTTTTTCATAAGTGTTTTTAAGACACGAATGTATATTTTCCGATGGTAGAATAAGAGTTAATTTTTGACTTGATGGGCATTTGGAGCCATTTACATTCCTTAACCCGCTCAATTCAATTTTTGCTAGACTTTTATATAGGGAGCTTTAAAACGCGAAAGCCTTAATTCATACGGGTTAAGAACAAGAACTTTTCGCAAGTTCCTATAATTGATTCTAGAAAGTCACTTATCAAGGGAACTATAAAACGCATTCTCTAAACTTGAAAAAGTCCAAGAAAGTGAAAGATCCTATAGGTGGCTTGAAAACCCAAAACTTTGATTTGATATAGTCTTAATGAAAGCTAATCCAAATTTGGCTTAATTTTGACTTGCATGGCTAAGTATTCACGAGTCTCTTTAATTAGAGGTCTTTATATAGTGAAGAACGAGAAATGATAGAGTTAGACAAGTGATCATGCTAAACGTAGAACATGAAAATGTTCTTTCAAAAACTCATATGTTTTTAATTGTGGCTTTTTCTTCCCATAAGATCAATGCATTAGGAATAAATCATAATTGCAATAAGTAAGGTCGTACGATTTGAAAGGTTACTTAGCCTCTAGCGCAAGATCGTTTAAAAGTTGCTCGGGGTTGAATAGAGTTCATAGCCAAGGCATAACTTATTGAAGCGGGACGCGAAGATTGGCAATTATCCAAAAAGGCCCTAACAAGGCATGAGGAGCTCTATTTTTGCTAAAGATCCAAAGATGATGTGAAGTATCATTATTCCTAAATCAATATGAAGGATCGAGACACACGACGAGAAGCTATTACTCCCCTAAAGAATGGAGAAAGTCTATCCAAAAATACCCTAACAAGGTATGAGGATAAATATATCCAAGTCCGAAAAGGAGGCGGATCGTTGTATATCAAAATCCAAAGTAAAGATTGAAGAAAAAATGATGAAGTCGTGGTCCAATATGAATAATCTCTCAAAAACATCAAGTGAAGAAATTCCAAATATATGAAGAGAAGACCATAATTTCAAGAACGTCTTCCCAAGATTTGAAGTATGAAGTACATGCCAAATATCGGTCCGAGAAAGGTCTCAAATCGTGAAACGAGTTATGCCAAGATATGAACTTAAGGAGATACACAGAAGCCATTTTAAAAGATTTTGTCCTTCGGCTAACTATTGATCAAATCGTGCTACTTTGCTTTTGGACTAATAACTACTCAAATAAGTCAAATATGAATCACTTGTGATCCATGACAAATAGATAAAAAAATGCTAGTAACCCATTTCCTTTTATAATAACTAGGATTGCGGGGAGAAAAAGTATTACACAATTTGGACGTATGAGTAGTGTTAGCATTGTGACTTGTACCAACAATGATCTTGTTTTTGCACTTAGCATGGAATGTACGACAATCAAGGATGACGAAGTTTACTCTAAGGACATTTACTTGTTTCTATTCTTTAACCCTAAAAGTCACTTTTTGTGATGAAAATCATAAATTATGTCTTTACACATCATCGTAGTATGTTGCAAGTCTTTTACTCTTCAATAAAGGTTAATAAATTTGAACTTTGGTGATGCTTAGATACTTTATTCTAGCATTGCGTGAGGGCACGGCAATGGCTTAGTATGGGGGAGTGATGAGATGGCATTTATACATGATCTCATCGTTCTTTTCGGGCTTTAAATGCATAAAAATGTCATAAAATACCATATATATGCTTGTGTTTGTTTACTTGTGTATTTTAGGTATGGATATCGTGAAAAAGACAAAAGATCACAAGTTACAAGGAAAAACGGACACGAGAAACGAAGCCGTACAAAGAACCGGGCCTTAATCATGGAATTCTCAACAAATACCCTTGAAGACTTGAAGACAAACAAGATTGATCCTCATTTATTGAAGAAATGACACTTAAAACCCTTGTATATTCATAATTACAAGTTTGGTCCCTTAAGTTTGTCAAAATTACACAAAAGGTCCTTCAACTTTGAAGAAATGGCAAGATTAGTCCCTCAACAAATCAAAATTGCCAATAATGGTCCCTCATGAAGTCAAAGTTACAATGAAGACCTTTGAAGATCAACAATGTCCAAGATCAGTCCTTGAAATATCTCAAAATGGCAAATATAACCCTTGAAACACTTTTTATAAAGTTCTGTGCCAAAATTGCCAAGTTGTGAAACGTTGATACAAAGGAAATGGGCGCTGATAGAAGTTTATATCCAAGTGACAAAAGAAATGAAGAGGAAGGGCTAAACTTGTGCAAATGAAACATTCAAACACATTTTGCGCCAAACACTTATTCACTCCTACAAAAACGGATCAAACAAGAGTACTATTCACCTTTACAGCCCAGATTTTACACAACTTAAATCAAAGGGTAAAATAAAATTACCTTGGCACACGTTTGATTCACCTCACCTTAAACACATCCCACACATAAAACCCTCACTCCCACTCACAAAGGACCCCACCCCCAATTCCCTTTCCACCAATCAACAAGCAACTTAGCCTCCAAGTCATGTGACGTGTCAAGATCAACAGCCCACAACATTTGCTTCATTCCAAAGCTAAAATGAACAGCCTTGATCAAATTGGACAGCTCAAAATCAGAAAACGTCTAGAAGACCTCAAGGGCACATTTGGGAATTCAGTTCTAGGGTTTATGAATAGTGTTTAGCCAGGCATTTGCCTATAAAAGGAGACCTCAACATGTGAGAGTCCCTTTGTTCCAGTTTTAGGCTATTAATCTTTGTAATTCCTTTTTAAGTTAAATAAAATTTGAATTTCTGAAAATTTGAAATCTCTTTTTGATTTAGTTAAAAGTTTGGTGTTTGAGTAGCCTAATTCTGAGTTCCATTTGATTGTGAAGGCCTACCTTAATCTTGTGGTTAAGGCACGTCTTGTTTCATAAGGTTTTTAAGGTTTGAAAACCTTGAAATCCTAGGTTCTGTTTTGGTTATTTTGTGTACTAACCCTTGACCATTAGCTATAAGCTCTTACAAGCTTGTTGACACCAAGCTTGTGAAGGGATTAGAGCCCTTGGTTGAGTTGTTTGCTGTTTGTGTTGAAGATATAAAGTCCTTGAGGTTCTACTTTGAACCATCAACCAAGGCAGTTTGCATCATCTTCATTGAAGTACCTTGGTCTTGTTCTAGTTGTTGAACAAGGTCCAAGGAGCATTTCTGGCCTTTCTAGGATGTTGTGGAAGGCAGGTATAATCTCTTGTTAAGATTCCCCTAAAAATTTCATGTTTATGACTGTTTTTGGATTTGGTGTTTTGATTTTGAGTATTGGTGTTTGTGCTGGTGATTTTTGAGTTTGATTGTGTTATTTGCTATTGTTTAAGTGTTTTTGATCATTAAAATCAGTAGGTTATTAGTTAAAATCAGAAGTTTGTTTGATAAGTGCTTGATTAAGGGTTGTTTGGGATTACTGGTTATCAAGGCCTTGTGGTCTTGTACCCTTGGTTCTTTGGGTTTGGGTGGTCTAAACAAGTCATAATATACAAGTTTTTGCCATTGGTTCACTTTCTGAAAGTTTGAAAAAGGGATTCTAAGTTTTGCAAAATCTGATAAAATTGGTTTTGAATTTGGTAAAACACATCAGATCCAATAACTTCTTTGTTAGTTGGATCTAAGGTCTGAAATTTGGTTTGGGAATAGTTTGGGTGATAAGCTATCTATTGGTTATCTGCTTGTTGAATTTGGTGGCTTATTGTGGTTTTAATAGCTTATCAAAGTCTGCTGAAGTGGTCATTTGCATCAGCAAAGTGACCACCTCATTTGGTGTTGCATTGTGATTTCTAGCATTAGGATTGTTGTTTTGTTGCTTGGACCTTATTTGTATGCTGCTTGTGATTGGTATTTGGGTATTTAGATTGCTTTGATCATAGCTTATAAGCCCTCTGGCTTACTGGCTTATTTGTGCCAAAACACATCAAGTTTACCCAACTGGTAAGCCTTGATTCACAAGGTTTGCACTCAAACCTTGACCAGCAGGGTGAAAAACAAGTCTTTACACTTCATTAAGTCTGTCAACGCCTACTTTGTTCCTGTCAGCGTTTGATCTTAACTTATCAGTGTTTGACTTTTGGTCAAACTTGGTTTTCAAGCTTATTGAATCTGTTTTGCTTATTGGTACATGCAACAACTTAGTTTTTGTAATAGAACTCATTTTTCTTAGCTTAATATCAAGTCTGGAAGTTTACAAGTCTTTTGGTTAAGCTTTTGCTAGGAAACTAGCTTATTTGGCTTTTTCAGCCAGCTTATTTGCTCCTACAGCTTATTCTACTTGGTTTTTTGTGATTTTCTTGATTGATTATTCTTAGTTAAGCTATTTGTGAGCTTTTGCAAGAAATCAGAGCTCCTGAGGTGCCTTATTTCTCAAACCCGACTATTTTGTCGTTTTGTGGAATAATACTTTGCTTATTTCTGGCTTATTGAGTGAGCTTATTGAAAATTTCTTTTGACAGATCTCTTAAGCATCCAAAAAGAGGGTTGTGTGTCAAATTAGAGCTTATGGCATTAGCTTATGGCTTAATGGGCTGAAAAGCCCAATAAGAATAAGCTTTGTGTTCAATAAGCTGTGATAAGCACATTTTCAGCTTTTGGGCCTTTAGAGTTTTGTTCTTAGATTTAAATTTTAAGTCAGATAGGGCTTTTCCAAGTCAATTGGGCCAATTTTGACTTTTTGGGCCCAAAAGCCCATTTGTGTTGACTGAATTTGGATTTGGCCCATTTGAGGGCCCATTAGGGGTAATTTGGTAATTTCACTTTCATTTTCTGATTATTTAGGTTGAAATAAACTAGTTTGCAAGTTTTTAGAATTTTTTATAATTTTTGTATTTGTAATATTATTTTATTATTATTTTATTATTATTTTTAAAACTTCACATTTTCCAACTTTTTACATTTTTCTTAGGTTTAATACATTAAAATAGGAATTTAGTAACTTTTAGAATAATTTTATCACTTATAGATTAGTTTTTATAATTATTTTAAGTTTTAATAGTTTTTAAATCATTTTTAAATAGTTTTTATTAGTTTTAAAATTTCTAAAAATACTTTTTAATCTTTTTAGGTCATTTTAGAGGTTTATCAATTGAAAAATCTTTATTTGGGCTTTTTGATAACTTATTTGATTTTTAGGGCTTTAATTAGCATTTAAAAATTGAATATTTATTTATTTAAAAGGTTTGAAAAAGTTTTGATAATTGGTAAACTCTTAGTTTATTATTTTTGATTTTTGGTGAATTCTTGGTAATTTTTAGAATTTATTTTAATTTTGGTGATTTTTTAGGTTCTACGTCGTAACTTTCTAATAGTGATTTTGTGTTAATTTTTATTTTTACGACTTCGTCATTTTCTCTTCTAATCCCCTTCTAAACCAAATATTAATCTCAAATCTTGTACATCTTAGTCACACACATATACCTCCTTGGGAAACGAATTTAATTGGGTCATTAACACTTGATTTTTCCTAAAGTCATTTGTTCAATACTTACCGCTCATTTACGCTCTTTTGTTTTCCTAAACAAGAGGTGTAAAATACATCAATCAAACATCATTCTCCAAGCCCGGCCTCCGGATGTCTACAAACTCGTGAGTCAACATAATGTTGCCAAAGAGTTATGGGATAGAATTTGTGTTCTACTACAAGGCACCTCGTTAACTAAACAAGAACGAGAGTGTAAGCTATATGATACGTTTGATAAGTTTGCCTATGTCCCCGTGGAGACTCTCAATGATTACTATTTGAGAATCACTCTATTGATGAATGAGCTCAACATCTATGGCGCATTTCCTACGTTTCAATTAAACACCAAGTATTTGAACACTCTCCCTTCTAAATGGAGCAAGTACGCGACGGCTGTTAAATTGGCTAAGGATTTGCATCAAACAAACGTGGATCAACTTCAAGCTTTTCTTCAACAACACGAATGCCACGTGATCGAGGCTCGGTTGACAACACCTCAAGTTCATGATCCACTTGTCATGTATGCTTCTCAACAAATGACTCCCCAACAAAACATGGCTTACACTTATCAACAACCATCATACTTGCAGCAGCCACCACAACACACCTATCAGCAACCATCTTATCAACCACTAATGATGCCACATCAAGCATTTCAACAAAGTGTTCTTTAATACTCTTATCCACAACAACCAACACATCATGCATCACCATCATAAGCTATCACTTCTCCAATGGGCTATACTCCTCAGCAAGGATAGTTTCCTATTGAAGCACCACAAGCACAAGCCTTCTACTCCAATGAACTTCCACCAATTAAAGAACCGGTCTTTACTCCAAATGATACACCTACTGATGTCTTAAACCATCTCACTGCCTACTTGTCAAAACTTGTTGCAACTAGAGGTTTTCCACCAACGAACAATTAGCTCCGCACTTCTTCAAATCCTCGACAACAAGACACTATTCAAGACTGTCAAGTGACGATGCAATCTATTCAGGGAAGGCAAAATTCATATGGAACTACTACAAGGACCGTGAACGCTCAAGCTGTGACTTCTCAAGCTAGTGTAAATGGAAGCACTATTGGTCCTCAAAAGGTGGTGACTTGCTACAATTGTCTAGGACAAGGTAATATGGCTAGGGAATGCACTCAACCAAAAAGGATAAGGGATGCAACATGGTTTCGTGAGAAGATGTATTTGGTCGATGCTCAATCGAAGGGAAAGATTTTTGATTTAGAGGAATTAGCATTTCTTGTAGACCCAGGGGCAGCAGATAATGAAGGCATTACAGTCGTCTCTACTTCTAATGCAGCATATCAGGCAGATGATCTTGATGCATATGATTCGGATTGTGATGACATTCACTCAGCCCAAGCTGCTCTCGTTGCTAATCTCTCTCACTACGGTTCTGATGTTTTAAGTGAGGTACCAACCACATCTAATATTGTTCATGATAATCCACATTAAGTTGATCATGAAAATGACAACCTCGAACAGCATTCGGGAACTAGTAATTCAAGTTATGTGGTATCCAATCCAGCACATTTGAGTGAACCTCAACCAAATGCTACGACAGGTATGGAATCTTATGATCAACATGATTTGGTAATGGTGCCTAAACATATTATTGATAACATGAATGTGGCCATCCTACAAACCGTAGATTTAAATGTCAATCTTACCGCTGAGCTTTCCCTGTATAAGGAAGACGTCAAAACTTTTGAAATGGTCCCTCAAGCAGAGAAAATAACTTATTCTGAATTTGACCAATTTCGTTTTGAAAGGATAAAACACTTAAACGAAATAGAATCATTAAGAGCTAATCCTTCCAATGAATCAAAAGAAAAAGAGTCGGTTGTAAATTATTTTCAAAAATTTAAAAAGGATTTCGAAACTCTCGAGTCTAAAAAGTTTGAATCAAAAATTAATGCTACGAAACTTCTTAAATTCAAGGAACAACTGCTTTTAAAACAATACGCTTCCACAGAAAAGATTCATCTTTTAACTAAATCATTTAAAGAAATAGAACTTAAGCGTCTTCAAGATTTACCACCTAAACCCGGTTATGTAAAACAAGCTCAGGAATATGTTCCTTATCTTTATGATGTAACCCTAATTGGCAAATCGAAAGAAGCACCTTATGTTCGTGATACTGAGGAGACAATGTCACTTGCGGAAGAAACTCGATCTAAAATGCTTTCTACATTCATAAGCTTGATTATATTAAGCATAATAAATATCAATTTGATAAAAATACCCGTATTCGATTACAAAAGGTATTAGCTCATTTATCAGCTTTTGTGCCACAAAGTTTGTCAAAGGAAAACCTTCCTAGTACGTCTCCTACACTTGTCAAAAAGGATTTAACTAAGTTAATTCTACCGGTAAGTAAGGTGTCAGATAGCTTAAATGCGTTGCACCAACACTTTGCCGATTTTGACACTGTCATTAAGGAAAGTATGACAGCTTCGGCCATAACGGAAGGTGAATTGAATTTTGAGCACACTATCGCTTCGGCCATAACGGAAGGTGAATGGAATTTTGAGCACACTAGAGCTGCGTTTCGAGATGAAATTGTTACATTTGTAAATAATATTAAAGAGTGTTTTAGCAATATTGATCAAGATTTGGTTTTGGAATTAGACGAAGTTAAACGTGTTTTCAATGAAATGGATGATGCTTATGAAAACTGTTTACTTGAAATAGAACGAATTTTACGCCAAAATGATCAGCTTGTGAAGCAAGTGATGTCGCATGATATTGTTTCCGTCTGTGTGATAATAGTGTTGATAATGATTCTATTGTGCATAATGTTGAATCTCTGGATAATGTGATAGATAGTACTTGTCACAAATCTGACGCTGAATTTTTAAAGCTTCAAGATTCTTATTCTTCGCTTTCAAAACGTTTTGATGAGATTCAAAAACATTGTATTCCCTTGAATGTAAACAGCAATTTATTCAAGAGCTTTTTGAAACGTCATTCGAAGGTGCTAATATAGATGATGCAAATTTTCAAAAGAATTTTCGATTGAATTTACAATCAAATTAGCGTCATCCAAATGACAAGGTTGCTAAATCATTTTCGATAGACATAGAGAAATGTCAGGAGATTAACTATATGAACGTACTTGAGGTCGCTGAGAAATTTAAACTTGATCTAGATAATCGATTTTCCAAGATTTTGTCCAAAGTTTATAACTTAAAATAGAAAAATACACAACTCTTCGATTCAGTAAAGCCCGCATGTGCTAATACCACTGCACAGAATCAATCATTGATTGAACGACTAAATCGAAAGTCAGTGGAAATATCTAATTTGAGGGAACAAATTTGTGATAAAAATTTGGCTTTGGCTGAGTTAAAGGAAACACTTCGTATCCTAAAAGGTAAGAATGTTTTGGATAACGCAACCACTGTCTCAGCATCGTCCTCTAGTGCAATCAAAAGGAACCTCATCGCCGTCACACCACTTAACAAGGGCCCTAACACTAAACCATCTCAAACATTGGTCAATAAAGACAAGACAAAATCAAAACCAACTTCTAATATTCCCGTGTTGCCTTCTACAAGAGTAAACACCACTACTAAGGCTCAAAGATCTAAGCTTAAAAGAAACACGAAGAATGATAGGATCTTGCCCCCATCTATTAGTCAAGTGAAGAATAAAGTAGAAGCCCACCCTAGGAATGTTATTTCTGTTTTAAATAAAAAGAATCATGTAACTAAACCTAACGGCTCTACGGTTGTACAGCGTTCTAAGCCTACAGTGAATTCTAATTTGAAATGTTTGAATTGCAATGAATGTATGTTTTCTAGTTGTCATGATTCTTGCCTTATTGACCATGTGAATGAGATGAATGCCCGTAAAAATGGTTTAGAATGGAAACCGATTGGGAAAGTGTTAACCCAAGTTGGTTGGATGTGGCGCCCCACTGGTAGAACTTTCACTATAGTAGGATATGCGTGCCATTTAACTAGGATCATTCCCGCTAAAGCGAAGAAAGCGTGCCCTTTAACCAGGAGTACCAAGGCTACCAAAACACAAGCGTGTCCTTTAACTAGGAACACAAACACTACTGTAGGAACCAAGTTCCCTTTAAATAGATCTACTCCCACTGTAGTGCCCATTAATAATCCAAAACCTTAGAATGTTGGAACAATAAAACATATTATTGTTAAAACTCACATTAGAAAACGCCGGTAATCAAAGGATAACACAAATGTTAGCAATTCTGATAATATTATATTTGTATCTGCTAGAACTCCGGAACTAATAGTTTCCAATGCATTGTCTAATATTGTTGCTGAAAACAGGTGGTCCAAATTGTTCTATGGTATTTGGACTCTGGTTGCTCCAAGCATATGACCGGAGATCGCTCTTAGCTCAGAAATTTCGTCAGCAAGTTTCTTGGTACAGTTTGATTTGGAAATGATCATATTGAAAAGATAATGGGTTACGGTGAATATCTTATTGGGAATGTTATAATTTCAAGAGTATATTATGTGGAAGGTTTCGGTCAAAACTTATTTTCTGTGGGACAATTTTGTGATACGAACCTAGAAGTTGCTTTTCGAGATCATACCTGCTTCATCCGTAATTTGGAAGGGGTTGATTTATTGAAAGGTTCTCGTGGAAATAATTTGTACACTTTGTCCCTACAAGATATGATGGCCGCTTCTCCCGTATGTCTTCTCTTCAAAGCAACGAAGACTAAGTCATGGTTATGGCATTGACGGTTATCTCATCTTAACTTTGACGCTATTAATTGGCGAAAACGAACTTGTTCGTGGTCTTCCTAAACTTACATTTCACAAGTACCATTTGTGTTCCGCATGTACAATGGGGAAAAGCACTAAGAAATCATACAAACCCAAGACTGAAGACACCAACCAAGAGAAACTTTATTTGTTGCATATGGATCTTTGTGGGCCAATACGTGTTGAAAGTATTAGTGCTAAAAAGTACATCCTCGTCATTGTCGATGATTACTCTCGGTTTACATGGGTGAAATTTCTTACAACAAAAAATGAGGCACCTAAATTCATCATCGGATTTCTCAAGATGATTCAAGTGCGTCTCAACACTACTGTCCGACTCATTCGTATAGATAATGGAACCGAATTTTTGAATCAAATCTTGCGTAATTATTATGAAGAAGTTGGCATATATCATGAAATATCCGTTGCTCGCACTCCACAACAAAACGTTGTCGTTGAAAGGCGAAATTGCACACTTATGGAAGCTGCTCAAATGCTGTTAATTTACGCAAAGGCTCCATTGTTTTTATGGGCAGAAGCAGTATCTATAGCAGTTTTCACCCAAAACCGGTCACTAATTCGAAAGCGCCATGGTAAAACACCTTATGAGCTTCTCCATGGAAGAGTACCAGATTTATCATATCTTCATGTATTTGGTTCTCTTTGCTATCCAAATAATGATGGTGACAATTTGGGAAAACTTCAACCAAAGGCTGATATTGGTATTTTCATTGGTTATGCACCTACAAAGAAAGCATACGAATCTACAATCGTAATTCTCAAAAGATCCTCGAAACTATGAATGTCGATTTTGATGAGCTGACGACAATGGCTTCTGAGCAAAGCAGCTCTGAACCCGCACTTCATGAAATGGGACCCACTAACATTAGTTTTGGTCTTGTCCCAAACAACCCTACTTCATCATCATTTACACCACCTTCTAGGAATGAATCAGATACGTTGTTTCAACCGTTCTTTGATGAATTATTTACTCCTCCAAGTATTGTTGCTTCAGAACCTGAAGAAATAGCTCCGGTCAACGAAGTTGCCGCTCCAGCAAACAAAGCACAATCAGATACGTCTACACCTACAATTGGTCAAGATATACCTTCAACGAGTAATTCTCCACCAACACTCGAATCAACTACCCATGTAATTACTGTTGATGATGAAGAGGATGATGATGATCACGACTTGGAATTCGCTTAAATGCTTGAACTTCCATTCTTTGGTGTACCAATTCCCGACCATAATCAAGCCAGGTCATCCACCTCAGAGGAAGCTCCTACTATGGTCTACTCCAACCCATGGATTGGTGAACATGACAACAAGTGGACAAAGGATCATCCTATAGATTCTATTTTTGGTGACCCTAATCGTTCAGTATCCACACGACGTCAGTTACAAGAAAGTGCAATGTTTTGTCATTTTGATGCTTTTCTCAGTGAAGTTGAACCTAAGACGTGGCAAGAAGCATTTACCCAATCTTCTTGGATAGAAGCTATGCAAGAAGAACTTAATGAACTTGTACGTCTTGATGTATAGGAACTTGTCCCATGCCCAGATCAAGTGAAGTTATTCACTTTGAAATGGGTTTACAAGGTGAAACTCGATGAGTTAGGTGGAATATTGAATAACAAAGCTCGACTAGTAGGCATCGACTTTATGGAATCCTTTGCACCTATTGCCCGTTTGGAAGCTATTAGACTATTCCTCACTTATGCAGCCCACATGAATATGATCGTCTATCAGATGGATGTGAAGACGACATTTCTCAATGGTGAAATAAAGGAAGAAGTCTATGTTCAACAACCGGATGGTTTTGTGAACTCTAAATATCCTAATCACGTGTACAAGCTTAAGAAGGCTCTGTATGGGTTGAAGCAAGCTCCACGCGCGTGGTATGATCTATTGTCACAATTCCTCATTACGTAAGGCTTCGCTAAAGGCAAGGTGGATCCCATATTGTTCATTCAGAAACGAGGTAAAGATATGATTATGGTACAAATATATGTTGATGATATTAAATTTGCTGCCTCGACCCAAACCTTATCGGATGAGTTTGGGACACTCATGTATTCCAAGTTTAAGATGTCAACGATGGGCAAGGTATCATTCTTCCTAGGTCTTTAGATATCTCAGTCCCAGAGGCATCTTTATCAATCAATCCAAGTATGCCCTTGAATCGCTTAAGAAATATAAGATAGAATCTTGCGACCCCATGGATACTCCAATGGTGGAATGAACTAAGCTAGATGCAGATCCACATGGGATTGCCGTTGATCTGACACTTCATCGTGGAATGATCGGTACCCTTTTGTATATCACAGCTAATCGACCTGATCTTCAATTTTCTATATGTATGTGTGCTCGGTATCAAACTAGGCCTACTAAGTTACACTTAGCTACTGTTAAACGAATCTTTCGGTATATTAAAGGAACCATTAATCGGGGACTTTGGTATTCAAATGACTCTTTGATTGCACTAATGGCATATGTAGATGCGGATCACGTGGGTTTTCAAGATACAAGGCGTAGCATGAGTGGAACTTTGCAACTACTAGGAGACCGACTAATCAGTTGGGCATCGAAAAGGTAGAAAAGCGCTGCAATTTCAATTACGGAAGCAGAATACATAGCTACATCCGGTTGTTGTGCTCAAATTATTTGGATGAGATCGCAATTAACCGACTATGGTCTAGGTTTCAACAAAATTCCGATATACTATGACAACAAAAGTGCAATTACCTTATGCTGCAACAATGGTTAGTTCTCCCGGTCGAAGCATATTGACATTCGCTACCACTTTATCAAGGAGCAAGTAGAAAATGAGTAATAGAGATTTCTTTTGTCCGATCTGAGTATCAATTGGCGGATATTTTCACGAAGGCTTTAGATCGCGCTTGAATTGAATTTTTAGCCGACAAGCTAGGTTTGAGAACTTTCTCGCCCGAGACTCTAAAGGAATTGGCATATGAAGCGAAAGAATAGTAGTGGTAAACTATTCTCCGTATCCTTGGTGATCATTTGTATATATTGTTTATATTTTTATCCACAAAAGCGAAATACAAAAATATAAAATCATATAAAAATCATAAAAGTTGAAAAATTCATAAAAATCCAAAAATATTTTTACTTTATTTATCAAAGGCATGTCTTTTGGGACGATAATATTTACGGCCTTAGAAATGTTGATTAATATTGACACGGCGCATAAATAAAATTCGTACAAAAGTTGTAAATATTTCATAAAACATGCCTATATGGCTTGTAGTTATTTCATACTGCAACCCGCTTTTCATATTAAATTCAAGTATTTCTTATGAAAGCTTTGGCTCACAACGGGAATTAATTTTCTCGGGCATGGTTTACTTTTTAACCATGTAAGGGATTGTGTTTACGTTATAACACAATCTAACACGGATATATGTACGCTTCAGTGCATTTATTTGTTAAAACAAGAGAAACCTTGTTTTTATGAAGCTATCATCTCTACAACCATAGCAATCTACAACTGGTATCTACATACTCGACGATGCGACTACTCAAACAACGACTACAGCTCTTTCGATAGAACATGGGTCAACAATTGAGGGGGAGAAATTGTCAAGCATTCAGAATCTTTGATGCCGAACGTGCCAAGTTCACAAATTGGTGTCAAGACAAAAATACCAATCGTACATGTTGTGCCAAAGGATGACTTTAGACGTGACGAGGCGACCAACATTTGCCGACAAAAACCATGTGATCTTATCATATGATGTTCTTGTCAATCAGGTCCAACCTTGTCAATTTATTCTTATATGGTGAATATGTGATTATTTTACAAAATCGGTATCATATCTCACACATTGGTATCATGAAGATAAAACGGACTTGCATTTTTCTTCCTAAAAAATTTGTTAAAACTTCATTAAATCAATTGATATAAAAAATATCGGTTGGGTTAATATTTTTAATATGGGGGAGAAAATGTGATTTAATATGAGACATGATTAATCACAAATGATTTGACTTAACTTTGGGCTCTACTCCCACATGTTCAAAATGTTTTCTTAATTTCTTTCGCATTTAGATGCACATGTGTAGGGGGAGCAAATGGATTCATGCTAAAAACATTCATGGTACAAAATGCTTTGATTTTATAATCACAAGTGCCTTGAATGGTTTTCAAAGAATTTTTCATGGTGACGATATACTTACCCTCAACCCATTTATTTAACGACGATGAAGATTGTGGTGACATAAGGATGGTAGGATAGGTCAAGTCCAATGACTCTTCCAAAACCGGAGGAATCTTCCCAAGGACATTCCATAGCTAGAAATAGTAGTCCTTAGGAAAGATGGGGAAAGATTGTGAACGTAGCTGAATGTCGACCAAGTACTTAAGTTAGCACTCGAACAATCACAACAAGGTGCTAGTTATGAAGTATTGGTAAGCATTGAAGGGGTTGAAGAATGAAAAAGAATTGTAAAGATAAAGGGTCTAAAGAAAGAAGCCCTACTTACAACTTAGGCAGAAACCGGGTCAACGCATATGCTATTGAGATCATTCTTTAATGATGCTCGATATTGAAGATAGACATCTTGAACCCAGTGATGCAATGCACAACCCATCCCAACTAACTCATATATCTCTCAAAAGGTATTTGTTTTAACCACACAGAGACAAAGCATTATCTATCGATTTATTCACTCCGAATATATTGATATTGAAATGGTGGCACTCCTATCCCGCCTTCGATCACTAAAATCCAAAATACACGATTGAGTCTAGAGCCATTTGAGATCATCAAATATCTCATTAGGACACATTTCCATATTTCCTTGGTTCTTCACATACTGTGAAAAGTAAGAAAAATTATTAAGATTCCTACGCAAAATCTCATGATCTTGCCTTAACATCCGAGTAATACGCAAGTATTTACAATGAAGATGGAAGTCCTTCTTGAGCGAACATTAAAAAGATCATGGTAGGTGACTTGTGCGATTCTTTATGAATCAAACTTGTGATAACTAGAAAGCAACAATTGTTTAATTCTTAATTGAATTTAAACACGTTCCAGGCCTCTACGCAATATCTCAGTGATCTTGACAGAACATTCAGAGTAATACTTTTTCGTATTTACAGTGACGAATGGAAATCCTTCTAGTGTTAACGTCAAACAACATTTGGTAGGTAGCTTGCAAGATTCAATATGAATCAAGCTCGTGACAACTGGAAAGCAACGATGGTGCAATTCTTTAATGAATCAAACTTGTTCCAGGAATCAGAATTGACGGCTTCAATCATGCGGATAATTTTTTCCAAATGATTCACTCTTTACGTTCGTAGTCAGCTTTGGACCATCGGGGAGTAAAGAGAACGGGTTTACCCGCGAAATCTTGTCATGGAAATTTTTAACTAAGTCTACCTGCCACAAGTACGATATTTTATATCGTCCAACGGTCTTCACCGACCAGAGGTAAAATGCTACTGAATTAGAATAAAATGTTCAAAGCCATTTCGTTCGCGTCTACTTATGTTACTACATTTGAAGACGATGTCGTTGCGGAATCCGAGAAGAAGTCGTCCCCGCATGCTTATACTTTATGCACTTAATACTTCATCTAATTCAAGAAAGCCTAAAAGTCAAGTCTTCCGCTGTATCGAACTCTGAAGCTTTCAAGATTTACGAAGGTATAATTATGTGGGACATGAAGTCACGAAGAGGAGGATATCACAAGTGATGGATGCACAAGATCAAGGCAAGAGATTAATGCTCAAGATTGATATCAAAGATCACATCAACATGTTCACCAGAAAAGAAAAAGAAAAGAAAGACGAATACTACGAGCTCAAGACAAGCATAGTATGCTATGCTTATTTGATTATTGTAACTCGGGTAACGCCCTTGTTTGGAGTGACCTCCCTTAGGGTGAGATTGTTAGAAATATGTTTTTACGTATTTAGGAAGATTCGGTCACTCTGACAATATATTAAGTAGTAGCTCGTAGTCTAGTTACTTTATATTAGTTAAACAAGGAAAAGACCGGTCCATGTCATGTATGGACGGCCCAACTTGTAAGACCAAGCCCATCTCATGGGCTTCGTATATAAACCCTCTCCTTAGTTGGAGAGGGTGTGGTTCACTTCATAATTTCACATGATTAAAGTATGTTTTTTATAATTTCTCTCTCTAAGTGTGTGTGTTCTTACCATCTTTTTATCTCTTTCTCTCTCTAGAATATAAGCAAGATTTACAATATCTTACACATATTCAATCCCTTTGGCTTGAAAATAATTCTTCAGAGTTGAATTCAAGAATTCTGTGCCTCTGTCAGTACATACCACTTTTACTTGAGCTTGAAGACCACGTTGTATGTGCTTAATGAAGTTGATGAGAACTTCGGGTGTTTCATCCTTGGATGTCAAGAAGAAAGTCCACGTGTACCTTGAGTAGTCATCAACAATAACCAGAATGTATTTCTTCCCATTTATGTTGAACACGCATAGGACCACACAAATCCATATGAAGAAGATCTAACCATCCTTTAGAGCTTGATGTTGTCTTTGTCTTGAAACTAATTCGTTTAGCTTTACAAATCTCACAAGAAGAACAAAGATGATCTTTGATGAATTTCAAGCTTGGATGACTAGCACAATATTTTTCTTGGAAAGCAAGTTGATGGTATCAAAATTGAGATGAGACAGACGTTGATGCCATAATCATGCTTGAGTCGTTGAAGATTTAGCCATGAAACAAATAGGAATTGAGGAAGTTGTGTCTTAAAGTGAAATTGTGTAAAGATCTGTACCCCGTAAACCGGTGAGTAAATCATTCCCATCATAATCACGAACAAAACATGTCTTCTTTCGAAATACAACCTCCAAATCTTCGTCACATAATTGACCAACCGAGAAAAGATTATGATTGAGCCTGTTAATCTTACTTCAATCCATAACACAATATTTAGAGAGAGAAAGAGAAGAAAAGTAGAGAGAGAAACTAGAGAGATAAACAAGAAAGAAAGGTTGATTACTATGAGCAGAAAGAATGAACCAACACCCTCTTCCACACATGGAAGAGGGTATTTATATACCACGCCACATGGGATTTGGTGGACTTATTCATGGGCCGAGCTTGGCTTTGCTTAGGCTTACGCCCCTAACTTAGACAATATTTGCTTAAAGTCCAAGCTCGGTTTTCCCGACTAACCTATTACAATACAAGACCATTGACTAAGATGACCTATTACATTCTTGTTCGACTATATAAAGTATAGGGCTAACAAAGACCTTCGACGTAGTATACCCATTTTATCATGATATTCCCTTGAACCAAATCTCCATATCCTAAGATCGGTGCAAATTGATCATTTCTGAATCAGACCGTACCCAGGAACTTCTCCACAAAGTTAATAAGAAGCTTGAGATTCCCCGTCATGTGTTTCGTGCATCCAGAGTCCAGTATAAAGAGAATTATTTCGATCACCTACAAATGAATTAGAACACGATAGAGAATTTGATAAATTGGATTCCATGTTAGTTGTGATTTTTGATTCATTAGTTTCCCTAGTTTCAGCACTTAAAGGCACACTAATGCTCGTTGTCACGTCTTCTTTCCTAACCTTAGGCATCCATTTATATCCTTGAGGACATTGATTAGCAAACCACCATTTCCAAGACTTGCTAGCAGATTCATATAATTCCAAATTCTGCTTCTAAGGGTATTAGTGGTGGAGTCTGATGCAATAATTTTCTTATGGGGGGTTGCACCAGAATGGTTCAATTTGCGTTTAGGTTTACTAGCACTAATAGGCATCGCAATTTGCTTCTTATTTCTAGTATCTACTCCTTTGACATTATTCGAAACACACATAACATGATTAGCATTAGCACATTTTCCACATTTCACACAAACAAACTTAACATGCAAAGCATTCAAAGCCGAATCATTCAAATCGTCATTACATGCGATTACAGACGTTTTATTCTTAGAAACATTCAAATTCCTAGGGTGGTCTTCTACTTTCTTCATCTTCCCTTGACTCTTGTTTTGCCAAACCTTTTCATTCATTCAAGTGCTCTTAAGCTGAGGTCGGCTAACACTAGCAGTGGGGACTACTCCTGTACTAAAAGACACACGTCTATTAGTGTTTCTAAAAGTATGAGGTGATTGACTTTCTTTGTTGTGTGTGGGTTTAGTGGCCAATCTATACATCCATGGTTTGATAACATTTGTGTTTTTAATGCTTTGTGGTCGAATATATGTTTTGGGAGTAATCTGTGGTAATCTATCCTTCCCAACCGTCTTGGGGGCAAACCCAGGTTTTGCAAATGCAGAATTGGAGATAAAAGATAGTTTTCCCAAGACAGAGGGTTTAGTCACTTTGTACGCATTGGGTTGTCTTACAACAGGTTTCTTAACGTTGGGTTCCACAATTTTCCCACGCATCTTAGCAACGATTTTCTTCAGTTCTGCTATCGCTATGTCCTTGTCTTGTAACCGAGATTTCAAATCTTTAATTTCCATACTCTTGTCATTCATTTCTCGAAACATTTTGGAAAGGTTTCCTTGTAAGGTATTATCATGTGGAAAACGTACGATGTCTTTTTGTAAAGCAAGTTCTAGAGAATGATAATGTTTTTGAAGGAAATCAATTCTGTGTTGAAGTAACTCAAAAGCCTTTTTATCAACATTTTCTTTATGCTTCGAAAGCTCAGTTTCAAGCCGTTCACACTCTTTGATCTTATCAAGATATTTGCATGCAACATCAGAATATTCATCGATATCAGCACAATATTTAAGAGTAACACACAAATATCTTTGGAGAGACATTCTTCTAAGAGTAGATCATATTCGTTAGTAAAACTCTAATTTTTCAGTTTGAAGGTCATTAATTTCTTTTTCAATAGGCTCAACGTATTTCAAATCATCAAACATTTCTGACCGAATTAATTTTTCAAACTCAAGAACATTTTCTTTTATTATCTTCGTATTTGGTATTAAAAGTTCTTTCACCAGCACAGTTATATCGTGAGGAATCTCTTTTTTCCACTTTTCATTTTCACGTTTTTGCCAATCTCTTTCAAAATTGATTGAACATTATCAATGTGATGTTTAAGAATACCAAGTGTTTTTCTACTTTTGCTTTTAGAAACATCAAGAGGTAAATAGTTAATATATTTAGAAACATTTGATTTCTTAGTGGCAAAACTTTTCTTCCATTGAATTCTTCGTTGTTTGCTTTCAAGAAACAATTCCTCACGAGACTTCTGTTTTTGTGGATTGAAAAGACCATAAAGACTGTTTTCATAAGCGTAATTATATGGTTTCACAAAATCTTTATTGACCGGTGATCCACTCTCCTCATCCCAAAGGGATGTCTCTTCACTTTCGAGCCTAACTACTGGGCAATCAAGATCGGTCTAGTCGGACTCATCAAGATATAAGTGGGGTGATGACACTGCTTTTATACATAGTCTCATCGTCCAAAACGGGCTTAAAATTCATAAAATATCATGAAAAAGGCCAAATATATGCTTGTGTTTGTTACTTGTGTATTTTAGGTACGGATATTGAGAAAATGACAAAAGATCACAAGAAACAAGCAAAAACGAACATGGGAAACGAAGCCGCACAATGAACCAAGCCCTAATGGTGATTTTCCAAGAATAACCCTTGAAGATTTGAAGATTATACAAGAAGGGTCCTCCAATATTGAAGAATTGACACTTTAAACCCTTGTATATTCATAATTACAAGTTTGGTCCTTAAAGTTTGTAAAATTTGCAAAAAGGGCCCTCCACTTTGAAGAATTAGCAAGAATGGTCCCTCATAAATAAAGACATGTCAATTTTAGTCCTCTTCAAAGTCAACAACACAAGTCAAGACCATAATGTTTGAAGAAAATGCCAAAACAGCCCTTCAAGAATCATGAATTGGCAAGAAATAC
This sequence comes from Glebionis coronaria, assembly GCA_025667525.1. Classification (NCBI taxonomy): domain Eukaryota; kingdom Viridiplantae; phylum Streptophyta; class Magnoliopsida; order Asterales; family Asteraceae; genus Glebionis; species Glebionis coronaria. The sequence goes on along the minus strand of CM046880.1, from coordinate 150,460,843 downwards.
CCCTGAAAATACTTTGGAAAAGTATTTGGGGCAAAAGTTGAAAAAGAAAAGTTGATAACAAAGGTAATGGGCGTTGACACAAGTTTAAACTGAAGTGACAAAAGAAAGAGAGTAGAAGGACTAAAGATGGCAGACACAAAAGATACCTAGGCCAACCAAATACTGCCACGTGCCCCACTCATCAAAACCAACCAATGGGAGCCTACCTTTCCTCCACATCAGCCTTCCACTCACAAAAATATTAACTAATCTTTGATTAGTTTAATATTTGGCGCTTAACACAATTTTTAAAACCCAAATCAGATTAAAACCTCTACTATTCACATTATGAACACAATTGGGTTTTCTTAAATGGCTTGTAATTAGGCCTCCATCACCTCCAGAATTATGATTAGGGTAATCATAAACATAACCCAACTCCTAAATCCTATGTCACATCATCACCATTGTCACATGTTAAACCCTTGTCCTACGTTTTATGAACAAGATGCCAAAATAGGCCAGCCATCCAACACCCAAGATTCTTGCTTCAAACTTAAGCTCATTGTGAGCCTTTGATGCAATTTCAACCTTTACAACTCACACAAACAGCCAAAGAAACTTCACATGATTCCAAGTTTTCAAAAATATGCAAGGGCATTATTGGGACTTCACAGCTTAAGGTTTACGTTTTTCTTTGCATTCCTAGAACACATGTAGCCTATAAAAGGCATTAGGGTATCAACATTGAGCCCTGCTTTTGGTTTTCCTTTGGTCAACATTTCTGTAAATCCTCCTTAATTATTAATGAATTGTGTTTGAAATTGTGTGACGAATTCCAAGTGCCATCTTAAATTATGCTTGTTTATGTTTAATGTTTATGAATTTTGAATCTCAAAACCTGTTTTCAAACTTTGTGCAAGAAATTGCTCAAAGTCCAAAAACTTGATATTTTGCCAAGTCCTTGGTACATCTTTGGATTTTTTGGATTATAAGTGATCTAAACACCCTGATAAGGAGCTTATCAAGGTGGTGGGAGCTTGTGGTTTGGGTATAATCAAAGAGTGGGTACAAGGGTTGTATTAATCAAGCTTTTTCTACTTTCTGTTTTTCATATTTTGTGTTCTAACCATGTTCAATCTTAGCAGCCTTGTTGTGGAAGCTTGTGCCTTGTTTTGCTAGGCACATCAACTCAAAAATACGTGAGTGTGGATGTACATTCATGAGGTTTGAGTCCTTGAACCCAAAAATATGTCAAAATACTTGAATTTTGTGATTTGTTGTTCTACTATTGTTCTTGTTGTTTTTGTGGCTTATAAATGCTTGATACTGCATAATATACTTTTTATTGTGTTTGATTGGGCTTGGGCAACACTAAATCACACTTATTCTTTGTTAAAATTGGATTTAAAAAAGATAAGGGGTGTTTGGGTTAACCTGTTTAAGTGCATAAAGTGTTTTTGGTTTATTGGAAGGTATTGTTTGTATCTGCTTAATACTTGGTTGTATGCTAATATCTGCAAGTTTTCATCTTTATAACATCAAATCTAAGATTGTGCTATAACTCACTTGATTTTGCTTATTTTGACCTAAGATTTTGGAAACACCTAGAGTGTATGCATGTTTAGGGCTAACAAGTGTTAAATCAAAGTTTGTGTAACCTGTTAAGAAGATTTGAGTGTTTGAAATTGGATTTGCGGTCAAGTATATCAGCAAAGTGTCATAACTGCTTGTTCTTTGTTCATCAGTAACATTTTTGAGCTTGAATCTTGATCTAGACCTTAAACCCTTGCATGCACCTTTTTGATTTATGTTCATTTGAATTATTTAGAGCTTGTGTATGCATTTGGTGAAGTTTGGCTGGCTTAATCTTGCTTAATCTTGCTTAAAGTGCTTATTTGGTGAAAACTGCTTATTGTTCATATCTGGGCAAGGTCTGGTGATCTTTTGATTAAATTGTATTGATTGGATGATTGAAATTGTGATTTGATTGTTGTTATTGACTACTTGTGATTAACTGATCACTTGGGTGCCTTTGCTTAACCTAAATCCACAAAATAGTCCCAAAAGACAAAAAGTCAAATTGGTCAAGCAGTGGGAACTCCTTTCCCCTACCACTAGCCACTGCAAGTGTAATTTATCAAACAGCTTATTCATAAGCCATTTTGGCTTATCCAGACTTGCAACAACTTATTTTTTGTGATAGATCTTCCTTATTTGACCCATTGATTTGATCTGGAGCTTATTAGGGTTTGAATTTTAAGTTTGACTAGAAAACTAATCAAGTTGACTTTTACGTAAGTGCTTAATTGCTTATTCTGGCTTATTTAGTGTGCTTATTGGAAAACGTTTTGGTTGTTTTGCTTAATTAAGTCATTTAATACCTTTTGAAACTTGAATCAACACTTGAGGTGGTCTAGAACTCAAAAACGACTATTTTTTCGTTTTGTGAAGAGAGTCTTGGCTTATTTCAGGCTTATTTCTTGTGCTTTTTCAAATTTTCTTTTCAGAGATCTCTTTGGTAACTCAAAAGAAGCTTGTGTGTCAAATTAGAGCTTGTGGCATTAGCTTATGGCTTAATGGGCTCAAAAGCCCATTAAGAATAAGCTGTTGACTTGATAAGCTGTGATAAGCACATTTTCAGCTTTTGGGCCTTTAGAGTTTTGTTCTTAAAGTCAAGTTTTAAGTCAGATAGGAATTTTTGGGCTTATTTGGTTGACTTTTTCTTATTGGGCCAAATTCTAAGCCCATTAAGGGACTGTTTTTTTATTTAGCCCATTTTAAGGCCCAATAGGGGTATTTTGGTAATTTCAAGTGCATTTCTGTTTTATTTAGGTTCAAATAAACTAGTTTTCAACTTTTTAAAATTTTTTATAAATTTTGGTTTTTTATAAATATTTCATTATTATTTTATTATTAAAAATTAAATTTTAGATTTTTACAAGTTTTTCATTTTTTCTTAGTTCAAATACATTAAGTTAAGAATTTTACAATTTTTAGATTAATTTTATTGTCATTAGATTAATTTTTAGGAATTTTACAATTTTTAGATTAATTTTAATTGTTTTTAAATAGTTTTTATTAATTTTAAAATTTTCAAAAATAGTTTTAAATTTAGTTAAGTCATTTTAGAGTTTTACAAGTTAAAAAATCTCATTTTGGGCTTTTTGTTAATTAAATTGATTTTTTGGGCTTTAATTAGCATTAAAAAATTGATATCTAATTAAATAAAAGGTTTGAGTGATTTTTGATTTTTTTTGTAAACTCTAATTATATTTTTTAGGATTTATTGCAATTTTCTAGGATTTTTTAGGGTAATTTTTAATTTTGGTCACTTTTTACGGTTTTACGTGCACGACTTATCGTCTTAGTTTAATTCATAATCGTAACCGTCATTCTTTTCTAATCACTTTCCTATTTTTCTTTTCTCATCAATATAATCACAAGCACTTAATCTTATCTTTACACAACACACAAGCCTCCTTGAGAACGAACTCACTTTTGGGTAATTTGTGCACGGTTTTCCTTAAACCGTCGTACTTACCCTAATTACGTTCTTTTTCCTAAAAGAAGTATTTTACAATTATCATTTTGGCGCCGCTGTCGGGGAGGCGTGTTGTCTTTTGATTTGAACAATTGTTGTTTCTATACTAACCATAATATCTATTTGTACTAGTAGCACTCTACTAATACGTATTATCGGTTTTTTGTTTTTTGTGTGAATACTATTACTATATTGTATACGTAGAACAATAAATTCACAAGTACTCCAAAAGTGTGAAAACACAACCTTGATTGGGAGGTCATTACTCAATCATTGTATTCAAATCTCAAACAAGAAAGAAAAGGCAAAATAGATAATTACTTTCGTGAAGCTTAATTTTGACAAACACAAACTATAAGGTGGGTATAAGGCGGGTATTATAAAATATACCCAAAGGAAAAAGGCTCTTAAATGCTTCGCGCCGCCTCGTTTCCCAGCTTGCTTGTGCGTGTTTAGATAAAAAGGGCTAATCGAGGGATTGCCAACCAAAGTATTATCTAAATATCATATATATTTCTTGGTTTCATTTGATTAAACCCTCTTGAATGTTTTGGTAGTCCACCAATGTTCTAAAGTCATCGAAGGCGTTCACTTCACGTGATTGTTTTCATTCCTTGAGGCTTCTTTAATCAAGAGATTTGATTAAGAAGGGGATTTGTAGATTTTTGTCTACCTAATACAATCACCAAAATCCAAAAAAAGTAAAAACAATCAAAAACCACAAAAAAATTGGAAAAATTAAAAACACTAAAAAGAATCTTCTTTGCTCATCTCCACGTTATACGTGACGTTTATGCTTACTCGTAATCAAGCAAGACGTGCACGTAAACGAAAAACCGATAGGAGTCCACACCTACTCCTAATCTTTCTAGTGATGAGTCTCCTATTGACGAACGTATCGTAGAAGAAGAACCAACAATGGCGAATCGAACTATGATGGAGTTACTTCAAGCACCCACCGAGGGTTATGGAGAGGCTATTGTGATTCCTGCCATCCTTGCGGAGAATTTTGAAGTGAAAACGGGTTTGTAGTCGATGATCCAAAACAACAAATTCCGTGGCGATGAAAAGGACAACCCGCACAACCATATCCGCCAATTCAATCGTCTTACCGCCACTTGCAAGTTTAAGGACGTTGCTAATGATTCGGTTAAGATGATGCTTTTTCCGTATTCCTTAGCGGGGCCCGCTAAAATTTGGTTAGAGAAAGAGCCACCCAATTATATATTGACGTGGAAGGATCTCGTTTCAAAGTTTGTGAACCAATTTTTCCCGCCCTCTAAGACTACGCATTTGAAAAACGAGATTTCAAAATTTTCACAAGAATTTAATGAGAGTTTTTCAACGGCTTGGAATAGGTTTAAGGAAATGTTACATGAGTTTCCTCATCACGGTTTTTCCGACTTGCATCAAATTGACACGTTTTACAATGGTTTGAATGATCACGAGAGAGATTATCTTAATGCCTCCGCAGGTGGTAATTTTTTGTGTAAAACGGTTAAGGAAGCGTTGTTGATTATTGAGAATAGATCTAAGGTGTATAGTCCTCGTAACACATCGAGTGTTCGTAAGGCTTCGTCTTCGGCTTCACCTTCTTTGTCCTATACCGTCGATGCTTGCCAAATTGAGGCGAACTTGGAAAACAAAATCTTGGATAAGCTTAAAGGACTTTTAATTGAATTCAAAGTTGGTGAACAAAGTGTTCCTACTACGGCCAAAGCGGTTGAGGTTTCATTTATGTATTGTGGTGGAGGTCATGATTTCTCCGAGTGCATTACCAACGGTGGTAACACTTCGAGTGCCTACGCGGCCACGGGAACTTACAACCAAAACGGTCACGTTACCCGCTCCAATAAAATGACTCCACCGGGTTTTGCTCCCAATCAAAATGCTAACAACAACTATCGAAACAATCAAGTTGGTTTCAAAAACATGTACAAAGGAAACAACTATGGGAATCAAGGGGCTAATGACAATCAAGTTTCAAACAAAAATAAAAACAACAACAAGGGTTTGCAAACATTGAAAGGTCTTCCAAATGAAATTTTTGAATACACAAATGGAATCGATGTTAGGTTTGATAATATTCAAAGAGAGATCATTAGCCTAAGATCCTAGTTTAAGAATGACTTGAAGAAGGAGTTGAGAAATGAGTTAGCAAATGAGCTTAAGATCCATACAAACAAAATGGAGGGAAATCTAACTAGGTTACAACAAAACCAACAAAAAATGGAACAAGGGAAACCTGAAATAAAACAAGAGATGATTAAGGCCGAGAAGAGGCTATCTATTTTCGAAGATAAAATTTCATCCAAGTTTGACGCTATAATGTGTAAACCGTCTTCGAGTAGTCTTCCTAGTAATACCATATCGAACCGTAGGGGAGAGATGAAAGTGATTACCACACGAAGTGGTAAGACACTTAAGGAACCGAGTCCTCAACCAATTGCTCCTACGGAGGAAGCAATTGAGGAAGAACCCGAGGTGGTGGTCGAAAAGGAGCATGTCCCAATCCCACGAAGTACCGCTCATGCCACACCTACGGTTGACCATTTACCACATTTGGAACCCGAGATTCCAAAGGCTATGCCTATGCCTCAACCCACGCCACCTTTGCCCTATCCATTGAGACTTAGAAAGGAGAAACGTCAAGAGCGCGATAACTAACAATTTGAGCTTTTTATGAAAATGTTTCGTGACATTCATTTTAATGTGAGTTTTGCCGATGCTTTGGTCATGATGCCTCGATTTTCCGCTAACTTCAAGAGTATGTTTAACAACAAGGAGAAATTGCAACAATTGTCTAGTTGTTCTTCGGTTTATCTTAACCGCATACCTCAAAAAGTCGGTGATCCCGGTAAATTGTTGATTCCTTGTGCAATGCAAGATATGGAAGAATGCTATGCCTTGGCCGATCTTGGTGCTTGTATTAACTTTATGCCTCTTGCAATCTTCAAGTCGCTCAATCTTCCTAATCTTACTCCTTCACTAATGTCTATCGAGTTGGCCGATCATTCCACTATTCCCGCATGTGGATTGGCCGAAGACGTTTTTGTGAAAGTGGGAAAGTTCTATTATATGGTAGACTTTATCGTTGTCGATATTCCCACGGATCCTCAAGTTCGTCTCATTTTAGGTCGTTCGTTTTTAGATACGTCCATGGCTTTAATTGATGTGCATGCTAGACAAATCACCTTACGTTTCAACGACGAGGAACTTGTTATAAACGCAAATCAAAATTCTCTAAATTCTCATGTTTATTCCGTCGCGACCATAAACCTCGTTGATATGATCGATGTTGTTTGCGAGGAACTTTCACAAGAAGTTCTACGTTTTGGTGATGATGAAAATAGTGGCAATCCGACTATGCTTGATCCCATTCTTGATAACTCGACACCAACCTTCACTCCATTTGAAGGTGGTGGTTTTACGTTGGAAGAATTCAATGTTCCACGTACTTGTGATGAAGACCTCGACAATGATGAGGACTTATCGATTATCAAGGATTTTCTTAACGATTTCCCATTTCCTCCAACCGAGGAGGTTATGAGTATCGAGCCCAAATCTTCAATTGAGGAACCACCAATCCTCGAGTTGAAAGATTTAACTCCTCACCTTGAATATGTATTTTCATAGGAGGACGACAATTTGCCGGTTATTATTGTGAAAGATCTTTCGAATGATGAAAAAACCGCACTTGTCGATGTTCTAAAGGATCACAAAGGGGCAATTGCGTGGAAATTATCCGACATTAAGGGGATCGATCCCAAATTTTGTACCCACAAAATCTTAATGGAAGAAGATTACAAACCCACAATCCAATGTCAAAGGAGGGTGAACCCCAAAATTCACGACGTCATTAAAAAGGAAGTACTAAAACTCCTTGACGCGGGAATGATTTACCCTATATCTGATAGCCCTTGGGTGAGTCCTATTCATTGTGTCCTTAAGAAGGGAGGAATGACCGTTGTGCCAAACGATGCCAATGAGTAAGTTCCAACTTGACTCGTGACCGGATGGAGAGTGTGCATTGACTATTGTATGTTGAATGACGCCACTCGAAAAGACCATTTTCCCTTGCCCTTCATGGACCAAATGTTGTAGCGTCTTGCGGGAAACGATTTCTATTTCTTTTTAGATGGTTTTTCCGTTTACTTCCAAATCCCCATCAATCCTCGTGATCAAGAAAAAAATACGTTTACATGTCCATATGGAACGTTTGCCTATCGTAGAATGCCATTCGGACTTTGCAATGCACCGAGAACCTTTCAAAGGTGCATGATGGCTATTTTTCATGATATGATCGAGAAGACGATGGAAGTCTTCATGGATGACTTTTCCGTGTTTGGTTGTTCGTTCACTTCGTGTTTGTCGAATCTTGAGAGAATGTTGAAGAGTTGTGAGGAAACCAACCTTGTGCTTAATTGGGAAAAATGTCATTTTATGGTTAAAAGTGGAATCGTCTTAGGGCACAAGGTTTCTAAAGCAGGGATTGAGGTAGACAAAGCTAAGGTAGACGTCATCGCCAAATTATCTCATCCCAAAACCGTTAAGGGAGTTAGGAGTTTCCTAGGCCACGCGGGATTTTATCGTCGATTCATCAAGGATTTTTCAAAGATTTCTCGACCTATTACACATCTCCCCGAGAAAGATGCACCTTATGTCTTTAACGAAGATTGTGTACGAGCCTTTGAAATCCTTAAGAGGAAACTTACCGAAGCTCCCATTCTTGTTGCCCCCAATTGGAATCTCCCCTTTGAGCTCATGTGTGATGCTAGTGACTATGCTATTGGGGCCGTATTGAGGCAACGTCATGAAAAACACTTCTTGCCTATTCACTATGCAAGCAAGATGATGACCGAGGCTCAATTGAAATACACTACAACGGAGAAGGAATTCCTTTCCGTGGTGTATGCATTTGAGAAATGCCGACCTTACCTCGTCTTGATTCGATGCATAGTGTGTACGGATCATTCAGCTATCAAGTATCTCATGGCTAAACAAGATGCAAAGCCGAGATTACTTCTTTGGATTCTCCTCCTACAAGAATTTGATGTCGAAATCCTTGACAAAAAAGGAGCCGAGAATCTAGCGGCCGATCATCTTTCTCGTTTGGAAGATCCTCACCAAAGTGTTTACGAGCCAAAGGAAATCACCGAAACATTTTCTCTTGAGACACTTGGTGTAGTGAATTCCAAGCTTGATTCATCTACCCCATGGTTTGCGGACATCGAAAATTACCATGCGGGGAACTTCATCATTAAGGGTATGATGACTCAACAAAAACGAAAATTCTTTCGTGACGTCAAGTTCTATTTTTAGAACGACCCTTACTTGTTTCGGACTTGTGCGGATCAAATTATTCGACGTTGTGTATTTGGCACCGAAGCTTCTAACATCCTTAGAGCTTGTCACGAGGGACCCACAGGCGGCCACCACGGTGATAATCTGACGGCTAAGAAGGCTTTGATGCCGGTTTCTTTTGGCCTACTATTTACCGAGATGCACATGCACTTGTGAAGTTATGTGACTCATGCCAACGATAAGGAAAAGCCTCACAAAACAATGAAATGCCACAAAATATCATCCAAGTGTTTGAGATCTTTGACGTTTGGGACATTGACTTTATGGGGCCGTTCCCATCATCTCGTGGTAATAAGTACATCCTTGTCACCGTTGACTACCTATCTAAGTGGGTGGAAGCTAAGGCTTTGCCTACGAACGATGCTCGTGTGGTATTCATGTTTTTGAAAAGCTTGTTTTCTCGGTTTGGAACCCCTCGTGCGATCATAAGCGATCGTAGAACCCATTTTTGTAATGACCAATTCGAAAGGGTATTAAGGAAATATGGAGTTACACATCGGCTTTCTACGGATTATCACCCACAAACGAGTGGGCAAGTCGAGGTTTCAAACCGAGAGTTGAAAAGGATCTTGGAGAGATCGATTGGGGAAAACCGACAATCTTGGTCGGATAAGTTGGACGATGCTTTATGGGCCTTTCGGACCGCTCATAAGACGCCCATCGGGTGCACTCCTTATAAGCTTGTGTATGGGAAGAATTGTCACTTGCCAATTGAACTTGAACACAAAGCTTATTTGGCCCTTAAGCATTGTAATGATGATATGGAGACCGCGGGAAAACACCGGAAAATGAATTTAAATGAATTGGATGAATTGAGAGACATTGCTTATGAATATTCATTGATTTATAAAGAAAAAACTAAAAAGTTTAATGACTCAAAAAATAAAAACTGGGTTTTTAATATTGGAGATCAAGTGTTTCTTTTTAACTCTCGTTTGAACATATTTTCCGGCAAGTTGAAATCCCGTTGGTCCGGTCCATTCACCGTGACCCAAGTTTTTCCTTATGGGACCATCGAGCTAGCTCAAAGTGATGGCCCAAATTTCAAGGTGAATGGACATAGGTTGAAGCACTACTTTGGCGGGGAAGTTCCATCTTTGAACTACCTCGACCAAATCACCTTCCCCAATGATAATTAGTATTGATAGGATCGAGTCGAGCTCATGACTCGGTAATAAAAAACAAGGTGCCTCGTGGGGGAGTCCCATGCTTATCCTATGTACATATTATCGCTTTCTAATGTAGTAACGTGATGGGATTTGTGCCCTTCCAACCTTTGTTCCGTGATTGTTTGTGATATGTGGTTTTAAGATGATCATGATCTTCATGATTGGAGCCTCTCGTGTTCGTTTTATGGGAGCACTCGATCGTTTGCTTTGAATAATTTCTCAATATCCATGATATATCCTTTGATGTTCTAACCTTAGGTTCATAGCACACTTCATAAACAACTTTAAATTTAATGGTTCCACCCTTTCCATGCTAGATTATGCATTCGACTATGTCTCTAGTATGGGGGTTTCCAACCCTTAGACTCGAAACATTGAGGACAATGTTTAACTTTAGTATGGGGGGGGGTGAATAGATACTTGCTTTTCTAAACCTTCACGCTTTCTAAAGTTTATCTTTTTGTTTATTGTTTTGTTGCAAAATAAGGCTAAAAATGGACAAATTTTAAAAATTTTCTCATGTTTTATAAGTGTTAAGACACGAATGTAGATTTTCTGATGGCGAGAATAAGATTAATTTTTGACTCGACCGTGCGTGTTGAGCACTTAGCTTCGATTCCTTAACTTTGTATTAGGCTAAGTCTCTTAAATGAGGAAGAGAAATGATAGAGTTAATTATAAGTTACTATGATAAACATAGAGTACTCGTATTCTTTCAAAAACTCATGTGTTCTCGTTGTTTGCTTATTCTCCCTTCGCTTGTAAATATATTTTGCTTAATAAATATTGACTTAGTGGTTTAGTCTTGATGGTTGGTTTCTAGTCTTTTCTAGTAGCTTCCATGTAATTAAATTGGGAAGACATTAAGGTATCGCCAGCGTCACGGTTTTGAAGTATTGGCAACCCGAATAATCGAAAGCTTCACCTAATAATAAGATTTCAAGTGCTCACCTAAATCAAGCAAACAATTTGAAGCTCACAAGGCCGAAAAATCTATGCGAAATTGAAAGTGAATCAAGCCTTAATCTTTGAAGCATTAAAGATCCAAAATTCGCTTTTAGGATGAGGATATACGTCTTTGGCCATAATAAACACCTCATTGCGAGGTTAAATAAAAGGCAAGGCAAGACCGAAGTCATAATAAAAGCTTTATGGCGAAGTTGAATAAAAGATGGAGGTAAACCTATGATAATAAGGCCCATCGGGTAGGGGGCGTATAAAAGTCTTGGTAATAAGTCTCATGTTCAAAACCGTTATAAAACCGTGTTTATCGATCCTTCTTGTTGAGTTAATTTTTTTACATCGTTGTCTATTAGGAGGGGTTATTAATTCGATGGTCTTGGTTACACCGTTATGGCTCTATTTTTAGACCTAAATCTCTATTATCGCATAAGTCAAACAATGTATCCTCGTGAAACATTCAAGACAAAATAAAATATAAGAGATACAACTTAGGAAAATGGGAGGATAAGTACGTGATTTGGGCATACGAGTAGTGTTAGCATTACTAAATTATAATGACAATGATCTCGATGCACGCTTAGCATGGAATTGGGGTGAAAATCGAGGACGACGAAATTATTCTAACGAAGCATTCACGTGTTCTTGTTCTATGAACCTAAACATCCCATTTTGCGATGAAAATCATACATTATGTCTAAAACTCAAGTAGTAGTAATAGTAGTAGTGTAGCTAGTTTATCATTCAATAAAAGGGAATAAAAATGAATTTTGGAGGTGCTACGATACTTTATTCTAGCATTGCGTGAGGGCACGGCAATGGTTTATTATGGGGGAGTGATGAGACTGCTTTTATACAAAGTCTCATCGTCCAAATCGGGCTTAAAATGCATAAAATATCATGGAAAAGGCCAAATATATGCTTGTGTTTGTTACTTGTGTATTTTAAGTACGAATATTGAGAAAATGACAAAAGATCACAAGAAACAAGCAAAAACGAACACGGGAAACGAAGTCGCACAATGAACCAAGCCCTAATGGTGATTTTCCAAGAATAACCCTTGAAGATTTGAAGATTATACAAGAAGGTCCTCCAATATTTAAGAATTGACACTTTAAACCCTTGTATATTCATAATTAAAAGCTTGGTCCTTAAAGTTTGACAAATTTGCAAAAAGGGCCCTCCACTTTGAAGAAATGGCAAGAATGGTCCCTCATAAATGAAGACTTGTCAATTTCAGTCCTCCACAAAGTCAAAAATACAAGTCAAGATCGTAATGTTTGAAGAAAATTCCAAAATAGCCCTTAAAGAATATGGCAAGAAATACCCCTGAAAATACTTTGGAAAAGTATTTGGGGCAAAAGAGTGAAAAAAAGTTGATAACAAAGGTAATGGGCGTTGACACAAGTTTAAACTGAAGTGACAAAAGAAAAAGAGAAGAAGGACTAAAGCTGGCAGACACAAAAGATACCTAGGCCAACCAAATACTGCCACGTCTCCCACTCACCAAAACCAACCAATGGGAGCTCACCTTTCCTCCACATCAGCCTTCCACTCACAACAATATTAACTAATCTCTGATTAGTTTAATATTTGGCGCTTAACATAATATTTAAAACCCAAATCAGATTAAAACCTCTACTATTCACATGATGATCACAATTGGGTGTTTCTAAATGGCTAGTAATTAGGCCTCCAACACCTCCAGAATTATGATTAGGGTAATCATAAACATAACCCAACTCCTAAATCCTATGCCACATCATCACCATTGTCACATGTTAAACCCTTGTCCCACGTTTTATGAAGAAGATTCCAAAATAGGCCAGCCATCCAACGCCCAAGATTCTTGCTTCAAACTTAAGCTCATTGTGAGCCTTTGATGCAATTTCAACCTTTACAACTCACACAAACAGCCAAAGAAACTTCACATAATTCCAAGTTTTCAAAAATCTGCAAGGGCATTATTGGGACTTCACAGCTTAGGGTTTATGTTTTTCTTTGCATTTCTAGAACATATGTAGCCTATAAAAGGCATTAGGGTATCAACATTGAGTCCTGCTTTTGGTTTTCCTTTGGTCAACATTTCTATAAATCCTCCTTCATTATTAATGAATTGTGTTTGAAATTGTGTGACGAATTCCAAGTGCCATCTTAATCTATGCTTGTGTATGTTTAATGTTTATGAATTTTGAATCTCAAAACCTGTTTTCAAACTTTGTGCAAGAAATTTCTCAAAGTCCAAAAGCTTGATATTTTGCTAAGTCCTTGGTACATCTTTGGAATTTTTGGATTACAAGTGATCTAAACACCCTGATAAAGAGCTTATGAAGGTGTTGGGAGCTTGTGGTTTGGGGATAATCAAAGAGTGGGTACAAGGGTTGTAGTAATCAAGCTTTTTCTACTTTCTATTTTTCATATTTTGTGTTCTAACCTTGTTCAAACTTAGCAGCCTTTTTGTGGAAGCTTGTGCCTTCTTTTTCTAGGCACATCAGCTCAAAAATTCGTGAGTGTGGATGTAAATTCATGAGGTTTGAGTCCTTGAACCCAAAAATCTGTCAAAATACTTGAATTTTGTGATTTGGTGTTCTGCTATTGTTCTTGTTGTTTTTGTGGCTTATAAATGCTTGATACTGCATAATATACTTGTTATTGTGTTTGAATGGGCTTGGGTAACACTAAATCACACTTATACTTAGTTAAAATTGGATTTAAAAAAGATAAGGGATATTTGGGTTAACCTGTTTAAGTGCATAAAGTGTTTTTGAGTTATTAGAAGGTATTGTTTATTGTTTGTATCTACTTAATACTTGGTTGTATGTTAATATGTACAAGTTTTCATCTTTAAGACATCAAATCTAAGATTGTGCTATAACTCACTTGATTTTGCTTATTTTGACCTAAGATTTTGGAAACACCTAGAGTGTATGCATGTTGAGGGCTAAAAAGTGTTAAATCAATGTTTGTGTAACCTGTTAAGAAGATTTGAGTGTTTGAAATTGGATTTGTGGTCAAGTATATCAGCAAAGTGTCATAACTGCTTGTTCTTTGTTCATCAGTAACATTTTTGAGCTTGAATCTTGATCTAGACCTTAAACCATTGCATGAAACTTGTTGATTTATGTTCATTTGAATTATTTAGAGCTTTTGTATGCATTTGGTGAAGTTTGGCTGGCTTAATCTTGCTTAAAGTGCTTATTTGGTGAAAACTTGTTATTGTTCATATCTAGGCATGGTCTGGTGATCTTTTGATTAAACTTTACTGATTGGCTGATTGAAATTGTGATTTGATTGTTGTTATTGACTACTTGTGATTAACTGATCACTTGGGTGCCTTTGCTTAACCTGAATCCACAAAATAGTCACATAAGACAAAAAGTCAAATTGGTCAAGCAGTGGGAACTCCTTTCCCCTGCCACTAGCCACTTCTAGTGTAATTTATCAAACAATTTATTCATAAGCCATTTTGGCTTATCCAGACTTGCAACAACTAATTTTTGTGATAGATCTTCCTTATTTGACCCATTGATTTGATCTGGAACTTATTAGGGTTTGACTTTTAAGTTTGACTAGAAAACTAATCAAGTTAACTTTTACATAAGTGATTAATTGCTTATTCTGGCTTATTTAGTGTGCTTATTGGAAAACCTTTTGGTTGTTTTGCTTAATTAAGTCATTTAAAACCTTTTGAAACTTGAATCAGCACTTGAGGTGGTCTAGAACTAAAAAACGACTATTTTGTCATTTTGTGAAGAGAGTCTTGGCTTATTTCAGGCTTACTTCTTGTGCTTGTTCAAATTTTCTTTTCACAGATCTCTTTGGTAACTCAAAAGAAGCTTGTGTGTCAAATTAGAGCTTATGGCATTAGCTTATGGCTTAATGGGCTCAAAAGCCCATTAAGAATAAGCTGTTGACTTGATAAGCTGTGATAAGCACATGTTCAGCTTTTGGACCTTCAGAGTTTTGTTCTTAAAATCAAAATTTAAGTCAGATAGGAAATTTTGGGCTTATTTGGTTGACTTTTCCTTATTGGGCCAAATTCTAAGCCCATTAAGGGACTGTTTTGTCATTTAGCCTATTTTAAGGCCCGATAGGGTTATTTTGGTAATTTCAAGTGCATTTCTGTTTTATTTAGGTTAAAATAAACTAGTTTGCAACTTTTTAGAATTTTTTATAAATTTTGGATTTTTATTAATATTTTTTTATTATTTTATTATTAAAAATTAAAATTTAGATTTTTACAAGTTTTTCATTTTTCTTAGTTCAAATACATTAACTTAGGAATTTTACAATGTATAGATTAATTTTACTGTCATTAGATTAATTTTTAGAATTATTTTAAGTTTTAATAGTTTTTAATTGTTTTTAAATATTGTTTATTAACTTTAAAATTTTCAAAAATAGTTTTAAATTTAGTTAAGTCATTTTAGAGTTTTACAAGTTAAAAAATCTCATTTTGGGCTTTTTGTTAATTAAATTGATTTTTTGGGCTTTAATTAGCATTAAAAATTAATATTTAATTAAATAAAAGGCTTGAGTGATTTTTGTTTTTTTGTAAACTCTAATTATATTTTTAGGATTTATTGCAATTTTCTAAGAATTTTTAGGGTAATTTTTATTTTTGGTCACTTTTACTGTTTTACGTGCACGACTTATCGTCTTAGTTTAATTCATAATCGTAACCGTCATTCTTTTCTAATCTCTTTTCTATTTTTCTTTTCTCATCAATATAATCACAAACACTTAATCTTATCTTTACACAACACACAAGCCTCCTTGAGAACGAACTCACTTTTGGGTCATTTGTGCACGGTTTTCCTAAACCGTCGTACTTACCCTAATTACGTTCTTTTTCCTAAAAGACGTATTTTACAATTATCATGGGGGTTCGCAGCTTCAGCTTGTTCGAGGCACTTAGGACTTTCCAAACTAGCTTTACCCTTAAAAAACGACTGAGGTGATATCATTGTTATGGTTTGAATAGAGTCATGCGTTTTATAAACAACTTTTTTTTTTCAAAAAATCGACTTTTTCTTCGAGTTCCATTACTTTTTCAGTATGTTTGCCTTGTCTATTT
Organism: Glebionis coronaria; assembly: GCA_025667525.1. Classification (NCBI taxonomy): domain Eukaryota; kingdom Viridiplantae; phylum Streptophyta; class Magnoliopsida; order Asterales; family Asteraceae; genus Glebionis; species Glebionis coronaria. The sequence goes on along the minus strand of CM046880.1, from coordinate 150,444,750 downwards.
TTGAAATCATGTTTGAATTTTTCAACCTCTTGTTTCTTTTCCTCAAGAATTTTAGCAGAATCGGTGGTATTCATAGATAGCCTTTGTTCAAGTTTGTTTACTTTTTTGTGGCAAGGTACGTTTTTTGACGTTCATCACTTAATAAGACATTAAATTGACGTTTTTCTTTAGTTAACAAAGCAAGAACTTCGTTGTATTTATTTTCAAAATCATCCTTTTTAACGTTAATTAAACGACCTTTGTACCCCTCAACCTCTTTGTCTCTTTGAAGAAGCTGAGCCCTATAACTATTAATGGTCTCACTAGATTTTATAAGAGCGGCTTTGCTTTCTTCAAAGTTTTCAGTGAGCGCTGAGTTTTCCTTCTTTAATTGCTTTTGACTCTTTCTAGTTTCATTGACATCTTTTTGTAAACTAACAATTAAATTAGCAAGCGCGACACGCTCCTCATCATCATACTCATTTGCATGTTGATCATCCTCAAACTCATTATTGCACATGTCTGATGAATCAGGTGTGGTATTGCTGATAGGTGTGTAAACACCCATCCTTTTTACCACTTAATTACAATAATAACCGAGCCAAAACGTGTATTTTATGTCATTTATGTCGGAATTATGCGTGGTTTGTGTTTTTGTTATAATTTAGGACGAAAAGGTAAAAAGTGGAGAAAACACGGGCATTCACGGGATTTTATCGAGGAAAAAGACGAAAGACGAAGTCAAGAAATCAAGAGTGCAAAAAGAACGGAAGTCCAAGACCAATTCTGAAGATTTATCGAAGAAAAGGTCAAAAGACGGAAGTTTACTAAAGCCGAAGAACTCGAGTCTTATTTATGAAGAAAATTAAAGACGAGTTTAAAGAAATCCCGAGCCAAAAGTCATTAAAGTCCAAGATTAACAAAATATTAAGAAGAGAAGGACTTAAGTGTGCAATTAAGGAAAAGAGGAAAGAGGAAGGAAGCTTCCTAAGCACTCCTTAATCTCCCCTATATATAGTCTAGGATCATTTCATTTTACTCTTGTTGGCTAGAGTGACACTAGTTCTCCCACCCTTTTAATTACTTGCACATTTACTTTATTGCACCTTTAATTACCTTGTCTTGCACTTTAATTTTCAAGTAAGTTACTTTTATTTTTATTGAATCTTTACTTTTATTTGTTTATCTCTCATTCTACCTTTCTTTCTTTGCTTGATCTTTATATTTATGTGTTTATTATCATGCTTATTTGATTAAAGGTTATGTTTTTTTGCTTTTGATTGCTTTGGATTATTAAGTTTTATAGCTTATTTATGTTTATCTTTAAGTTTCTAATGTTTTATAAAAGTTATTTCTATATAAAAGTTTGTTTTCGTACATCTTTTTCATTCGTGTTTTCAAAAAGTCTTTAAATTTTAGCTTATTAGCTTTTTCTTATACGTGTTTGCTTAGGTTTTTAGTCTAGTGCTTATTTGAGTAATAGCTTAATTGTTGTGCTTATTTTACCTTCTTTTTACTGTATTCTGATCTAACCAATCGGAAAAGGGTTTATTATTCTGACCAGCACCCCTTTGCTTGGTCGGAAAAGGGTTTGTGGTATTCCGATCAAAGGGTGAGTTTGGTATTCCGATCAGGTTAAGTGGTGTCAACATTCCGACCAGGAGTCCACTCCTCATTCCCAATCTGCATTCCGATCAGGTAAGTATTTTGGTTATTCCGATGGACTAGTGTTTCCCATATTCCGACGAGATCCCTTTGGTGCATTCCGATAGCATTCCGACAAGGCCATATTCCGATCAGGAGGTGAGAGTACATTCCGATTTGGGGTTGTTTTTGGTTATTCCGATAGGCTCTTGGTGACAACATTCCGATTGGTTATTCCGACAAGGCCACATTCCGATCAGAAAGGTAAGGTACTTTCCGATTGGGATTCCGATCGGAATGTATTCCGACGGTAGGTTTGTTTTCATATTTTGTCTTGTTTAATTTTTAAGTTTACGTTTTAATACTTTGTCAAATTTTAATTTTCGTCACGCTTTAATTTCAAGTCATTTATTTTCTCGTTATTTACTTTTCAAAGTTTTTAATATTGAACCCTTTCTTTTAATTAGACATAGATTTAATTTCTTGTCTCTTATTTTAAACTAGACTTAGATTTACTTTTATGTCATTTACTTTAATTGTTTTCCACATTTTATTTAAAAACAACCAAAAATATTTGTTTCACCAAAAATAGCTGAGTCGTACTTTGAACCGGAAATCAATTCGTTAAGATACCGAGAAAACGAAATTTAATCTTTTTACATACAAAATCTTCTCATTAAAATGGCGCCGCTGCCGGCTCTTTTCGTAAAGATTAACGGTTTTCGGTGAAAGACGCGTTGCTTTTTGGGATCCGTTCACTTGTGAGCGTTATTTTTTTTTGCTTAAAAAATTCAAAAAACCATAAAAATTAAAAATTGTTAAAAATCCATAAAAATTAAAAATTTCAAAAATCCAAAAAGATTTTATTTTTATTGTGTATATATTTTGTCTTTGTGTTTGGTATTGTTTTCTTTTGTCTTTGTAGGTGTATGCGTACTAGATCTTCTAATTATCAAGAGCCCGAGACTCGAGAAGATTTAAGTATGTCAGGTGTTAACAACAATAATAATCCACCGCACCTCAACAATAACAACAATGTTCTTCCACAACCCGATCTTCGGACAATGGAGGAGCTTTGTCAACCTACCATGTTTGGACGAGGAGGACCGATTGCACCGATGCAAATCAACGCTCCAGAGTTTTCGTTGAAGCACCACATGATTCAGCAAGTGCAAACAAATCCTTTTAGAGGAATGCCTGAAGATGATGCCAACAAACACCTCGAAAAGTTCATTATAATCACCCAAAGCATGAAGTGCCCCGGTGACACAATGGATGAACTTCGCCTACAACTCTTTCCACATACTTTATCGCATCATGCCGAGAAATGGTTTGATCGTCTCCCGAAGAATTCTATTCATACTTGGGATGACATGACTCAACGCTTTTTGTCGCACTACTTTCCACCATCCATGGTCACGAGCCTTCGCAATTAAATCATCGGTTTCATGCAAGATCCCGATGAATCTCTTTTTGATGCTTGGGAAAGATATAATGTCTTGATCGATCGTTGTCCAAACCACAACATGCTTCCAGCCACATTGATTGATACTTTCTACAACGGTTTGACTTTTCGAGATCGTGATACGATTAATGCAGCCACCGGTGGCACATTCATGAAAAGGAGACCCGAGGAGTGTACAGAGCTTATTGAGAACATGACTACTCACCACAAAAACTGGGATTCCTCCGCTTCTTCAATGAACAACCCGAGAGTCAATGTCTCTTCTACTTCAGCAAACCCTGATATGACCGAACTCACCCGCATGATGACTGAAATGAGTAAAAGTATCTTGCTTCTCGCTTCAAACCAACAACAACAAGTTAAAGCGGTAGCACCTTCTTGTGAAACATGCGGCGGTCCTGACTCATACACCGATTGTCCTTCTACACAAGGAAATCCGAAAAACGTGTATGCAGCATATGGTAATTATTCACCGAAAAATTACCAAGCTCGACCTCAAGGGGATAGGAATTTGCTGAGTTACCGGTCCAACAATTACCTTTCCCCCGGTTTTTCTCCTCAAAACCAAAACCCCGCCAACAACTACAATAGAAGCAACCAAATCCCACCACGAGCTTCTAATCCTTATCACCCACCCACTCAACAAGCCCCACCCATTAACCCCGATGTTGAAGTCATCATGAGAACCAAAGGTGAGCAAATCAAGAATCTGCAGAGCCAAATTATCAATCTAAAAGGAGATATTACCAAGAAAGGGAATGAGATAAGATCCGAGCTTCGAGATAATATCCAATCCTCCTTCAGCAATCAAACAAATGATTTGAAGAATATGCTTGCTAGTTTCTTGCCCGCTGCTCAACCCTCTTCTTCGAGTTCTCTACCTTCAAACACCGTCACCAATCCGCTAGAAAATGTAAGTGCTATTACTACCCATAGTGGAGTTACCATAGTAGGACCACCTATCCCACCCCCATCATCTACACCTCCTCCACCACCATTTATCCCTACTCCTCCTACACCTAGTATTAGTGCACCATTACCGTCTCCGCCTCGTCATGACGATGTTCCCAAGAAGAACCCTTCAACATCTCACCCTTTACTTGCTACACCTTCTACACCTTCATCACCCAAACCCAATATCCCTTATCCTTCTCGCTTAGGCAAGACCAATGAGCTAACCAAGAATGACTGTCAAGTGTCAAGCTATGTGAAGATGCTCTCTCAATTGAACATCAACATTAGCCTTGTTGAAGCACTTGTCCACATGCCGAAATTTGTGAAAGCATTCAAGGAATTGCTTAACAAGAAAGAGAAGCTGATTGAGCTCGCCAACACACGCTTAAATGAAAACTGTTCTGCATTTATTCTCAAAGAACTTCTGGAAAAACTTGGAGATCCCGGTTGTTTTGTGTTGCCTTGCCTCTTTAACAAAACCGAAGAATTTACTGCCCTTGCTGATCTCGGGGCCAGTATTAATTTGATGCCTTTGAGTGTTTGGAAAACACTATCATTGCCCGACCTCACTCCAACAAAGATGACTCTTGAACTTGCAAATCGCACTCTCGCTTACCCCGTTGGTATTGCCGAAGACGTGTTCATTAAAGTTGGCACCTTTACTTTCTCGGTCGACTTTGTCGTTGTTGATTATGAAATAGACCCTCGTATTCCTTTAATACTTGGTCGGCCATTCTTGAGAACCGGACGAGCTCTAGTTGATGTTGCCGAAGGTGAGTTAATCTTAAGAGTCGGGAATGATTCACAAGTTTTTAAAATGGGGAAGCTTACAAACAAATCCTATGGACGAGAATCTACGAATATGATTAATGTGCTCGATGATTTTATCATCTACAACAATCCTCTATTCGAGTCATGCAATGATAATCCACTCTTTCAAGATAATGTAGATGATTCTCTCTCCAATGTGGAATCTTCTCCCATTTATGATTCTCCACCGATCTTTGATGCTTATGATGATGATTCTAGCTCAGATTCGGATGATTTTGGTGATTGTACTTCCGAGTATCCCGACCTGCCCACATATGATGATTTTGATGAGGCCGATACTCTTTCGAGTGATTCTTCACATGATGAAGATCCTCCGCCATCACTTGATCCTACTTTGGATGATTACTCATTTGAGGACGACTTCTCTACGTTTCTCAACACTTACTTCCCTCATGAGAGTGATGCACCTCCTTTGGACTTTAAAGATTATCGTCTTGATCCTACTTTGGATTTGAAGAAAATTCTTTCAAAGGAGAAGCAACTGGTCGTCACCGATATCCACAGCACATATGATTTAACACCTCTTTGTCCCCCTTCTGAGGACGAGGTTGTGCATCTTCTTCGCGGATCTTCTTCACATTCTGCTGAGCCTGAGTGCTATTTTCCCTTAAAGGAAAAGGTGTTCGACCCCGGTATCGATATTCTGTAGCCATCTCAGTATCCACCTGATGAAATGAAAGGAAATATCTTTGGAACTTATGGAAATCTGCTTGCACCACTTCACCCTTGCTTCCACCGTGCTCCGTCTTTGCTTAAGGGAACCTTGCCTACTCTTCTTTGGCTTGCCTTGTTCGCCTTAAGCCTCTGCTATTTGATGGATGAAAACTATGTCTTTGATCCTGGTGGATATGTTTTATGCTTCTTCCTATGATGATCAAGGTCGAGTCAGGCTCACGACTCGGTTAACAAAAAACAAGCGCTTCTTGGGAGGCAACCCATGTATCTATCTTTTAGCTTTCTTTATCCTAAGTGTAGGGGAGACCCATTGGTGTTGCTATTTCCTCTCTTCTTCTAATCAGGGATTCGAGCGCTCAATGATCCACTCTTGATGATTCTTGACGACCCGTGATTCCGTGTTCCCGTTTTCTCGGTTCTATCCTAAACTCTTTTCGATTCACTATTTTATATTTTCTCAATATTAAAATAGGAATCTCTTTAGTTGTCTTTTCCTTAGCGAGATTTAAACAAAGTGCACAATTTCCTAAGTATAGGGGAGTTTACTCCCACATGCTTAAACATTGAGGACAATGTTTATCTTAAGTGTAGGGGGACTTCTATCGAAGTTAAGTGGCCTTTTCCTTGTATTTGTCCTCATTTTAACCAGAAAATCAATTTTTCGACATTTTTCAAAGTTTTTGATCTATTTTGGCCCATTAGTTTTTTCCTTTGTATAGTTATTTTCTTTCTTTGCTAGAATAAATTTTTAATAAAGTGGTTTTAATTTTCAAACGTTGTGAATCTTTTGACTCAACCCGAGTTTACTTATCTAAGTTTACTCTAGCTAGTATCCTTAACGTGATTAAGTCGAGTTTTGCTAGGCTTTTATATAGGGAGCTATAAAACGCGAAAGTCTTAACTCTCACGGGTTAAGAACAAGAACTTTTCACAAGTTCCTATAATTGATCCTAGAGAGTCGTTTATCAAGGGAACTTTAAAATGCGATTTCTAAACTTGAAAAAGTCTAAGAATTTGCAAGATCCTATAGGCGACTCGAAAACCCAAAACTTTGATTTAATAGGCTAAGCATCCACGAGTCTCATTCCTTGAGATTTTAAACTGTGGAGAACGAGAGATGATAGACTCAATTATAAGTTTGGTATTCTTTCGGGAATTTATGTGAGTTAATTATAAGCCTATTCTCCCATCGCCTGCTAATAATTTTATCTGCAATAAATAAGGTTGTACGATTTGAAAAGTTACTTAGCTTCTAGCCCAGGATCGTTTAAAAGTTGCTCGGTATGGATTAGAGTTCATAGCCAAGGCATAACTTATTGAAGCGGGATGCGAAGATTGGCGAGTCCAAAAAGGTCCTAACAAGACATGAGGGCTACATTTTGTTGCTAAAGATCCAAAGTGATGTGAAGAATCATTTATCAAAAATCAATATGAAGGATCGAGACATACGACGAAAAGCAAAAACTCCCCAAAAGTCATGGATAAGTCTATCCAAAAGGCCCTAACAAGGTATGAGGATAAATAAAGTCAAGTCCAAAAAGGAGGCGGATCGTTGTATATCAAAGTCCAAAATAAAGATTGGAGAAAAATGAAGAAGTCGTGGTCCAAATATGAAGAATCTCTCAAAACTTCAAGTGAAGAAATTCCATTAAGAAGAGAAGACCATAAATTCATGAACGTCTCTCAAGGTTTGAAGTATGAAGTCGCTGCCAAATATCGGTCCGAGAAAGGTCTCAAATCGCGAAGCGAGTTATGCCAAGATATGAACTTTATGAGGTCCCGAGAAGCAGTTTTAAAAGATTTTGTCCTTTAGCTAACTATTGATTAAATCGTTCACTTTATTTTCGGACTAAATAACTATCGAAATAAGTCAACAATGCATCCTCGTGATCATTCAAGACAATAATAAAATATAAGAGATACACCTAGGAATAAGGGAATCTAAGTGAGTAATTGGCCCACATGAGTTCGTGTTAGTTTGCTAACTTATAATAACAATTGTTGAGTCATAGGATCTAGACTCATCTGGGATATCATGATCATGATTGTAAATGCACAGCGGAATAACAAAGAACACAATCATAACCAAGAACAAGGCTTTCACTAATAAAGATTACTATTAACTACTACTCCTGGTGCTTAATAGGCTTGACACCAGGAGAACGCACACACACCTTTAGTTTACATTTTATATGAATCAGTGAATAACCATGTGTGCCTAATCGTCTTTATATAATAGAGGTACTAGGATTGCATCACAACCCTAGCTTACTTACAAAGCTACCTATTTATTATTAAGTCCTTCATCTTCTTTTGTCATATCAACTCAAGATATATAAGTCCCAACAATCTTCCCCTAGTTGATTTGACAAAACCAGTAAGCACGAGCTTCCCCTGAAGCTAATATAGATGAAGCCTAAGCTTCCACTCGATCCATGTATTCTTCCCCTTTTTGTCACATCAACTAAAAAAGGATCGTCTTTCCCTTAAGACGTACATGTCGAATCCAGTAGGCTTCCTTGGAGTGATCACTGATGAAGAAAATCAAGTATAACAAATTTTATGAAGAAGTGAAATATCCTAAACTTGTGTCTTATATCATCTCAGTTTTTATTACATGGGACTGATAACCCCCGCAACTATAAGCCAGCTGTTAGCTATAACAATATATTGAATCCAACGATAAGGTGTATTGCTCACAACCAATTTTTGGTACATGGGAACTGGTAACCTTCATAACTATGAGCCAGTTGTAAGCTGTAACAATATATTTAGTCCAAAGACAAGGTGTATTGCTCACCTAATTGAGATATAAGAAGATAACAAGTTTGTGAAAATCAACTCCAACATCAAATAAGCAATAATCAACTGTCTTCGTCAAGAAACCATTAACTCACCAGTACGAACCATAGGCTAACCATCTCTTGAATCTTGAACTCAGTAGTACATATCATCCACTCATTCAGTGTGAGAAAGACATGCTTATTACAATAACATGTAATAAAATGTCTTTGTATAATTCTTGTAATCAATATATACATGGCGATCACATGCAATGGCCGATAGTCTCAGTGAGCTCTGATGGATCAACCAGAAACCACTCGATGCTTATGATCATGCTAATTTTGTGATGATCATATCATGAACTGTATGGTATCATATGCCCCCAAATATTTGTAAAAGAGCGTGTAACTGTTCCAATCAAGAATTATAGCATAAACTGAACTTTGGAAATAAACCATATACCTCTTCATTGTGCAAGATCACCAGGAGGAACGACCAGGAGGAAACGACAAGTAGGAAACAACCAGGAGGAACCGACCAGTCTGAATCGACCAGGAGGAACCGACCAGTAGCAAAAAATAACCAACCAGGAGCATCTCAAAAACCCTTCTTTTTTTTTCTTTTTTTCATTTTTTTATTTTTATTTTTATTTTTATTTTTTTTCATTTTTTTTCCTCACAGTCTGTCACCACTGTCGCCAAAACTGTTACTAATTCGTTGCTGCTGCTGTCTTTGTCATTAACTTGATAGCTCAGTGACGTAATACCAAGCCCAATCTGAGACCCATAACTTACAAGTTAATCGTCCATGTATGTCCGTCACGTGTCCTCCAACAATCTCGTACAGCTGACCAAATATATGCATCGCATCCCAAATAATGCTTCCATAATACACACGATTTTTTTGGCACAAATCATATGCCAAAATACCTCACGTACCATATTCACATTTCCAGGAATATATTCTCATAATTTATGGAAACAAATTAAAAAGCAATCCCTAAACTTAAGGGATTTCACTTTATCATTACTTGGCATGAAATATTCCATTCCCATAATTACCGTATGTCATAACTGCTTCAAGTTAACCACACGTTTTCCTGTTGCATGTGTTATGTTGACAGTAATAAAATTCAAATCTTGGTACCTTAATCATATACCATAAACTGCTTTCCATATATCTGACTTTACCAAACCATTCCCACGTTTAAATATATTCCCTACAAAGTAGGGTTTATTGTTCATGATTATCTCTATATGAGAACAATGAAAACTGTTCTGCAGTTATTCTCAAAGAACTTCTGGAAAAACTTGGAGATCCCGGTTGTTTTGTGTTGCCTTGCCTCTTTAACAAAACCGAAGAATTTACTGCCCTTGCTGATCTCGGGGCCAGTATTAATTTGATGCCTTTGAGTGTTTGGAAAACACTATCATTGCCCGACCTCACTCCAACAAAGATGACTCTTGAACTTGCAAATCGCACTCTCGCTTACCCCGTTGGTATTGCCGAAGACGTGTTCATTAAAGTTGGCACCTTTACTTTCTCGGTCGACTTTGTCGTTGTTGATTATGAAATGGACCCTCGTATTCCTTTAATACTTGGTCGGCCATTCTTGAGAACCGGACGAGCTCTAGTTGATGTTGCCGAAGGTGAGTTAATCTTAAGAGTCGGGAATGATTCACAAGTTTTTAAAATGGGGAAGCTTACAAACAAATCCTATGGACGAGAATCTACGAATATGATTAATGTGCTCGATGATTTTATCATCTACAACAATCCTCTATTCGAGTCATGCAATGATAATCCACTCTTTCAAGATAATGTAGATGATTCTCTCTCCAATGTGGAATCTTCTCCCATTTATGATTCTCCACCGATCTTTGATGCTTATGATGATGATTCTAGCTCAGATTCGGATGATTTTGGTGATTGTACTTCCGAGTATCCCGACCTGCCCACATATGATGATTTTGATGAGGCCGATACTCTTTCGAGTGATTCTTCACATGATGAAGATCCTCCGCCATCACTTGATCCTACTTTGGATGATTACTCATTTGAGGACGACTTCTCTACGTTTCTCAACACTTACTTCCCTCATGAGAGTGATGCACCTCCTTTGGACTTTAAAGATTATCGTCTTGATCCTACTTTGGATTTGAAGAAAATTCTTTCAAAGGAGAAGCAACTGGTCGTCACCGATATCCACAGCACATATGATTTAACACCTCTTTGTCCCCCTTCTGAGGACGAGGTTGTGCATCTTCTTCGCGGATCTTCTTCACATTCTGCTGAGCCTGAGTGCTATTTTCCATTAAAGGAAAAGGTGTTCGACCCCGGTATCGATATTCTGTAGCCATCTCAGTATCCACCTGATGAAATGAAAGGAAATATCTTTGGAACTTATGGAAATCTGCTTGCACCACTTCACCCTTGCTTCCACCGTGCTCCGTCTTTGCTTAAGGGAACCTTGCCTACTCTTCTTTGGCTTGCCTTGTTCGCCTTAAGCCTCTGCTATTTGATGGATGAAAACTATGTCTTTGATCCTGGTGGATATGTTTTATGCTTCTTCCTATGATGATCAAGGTCGAGTCAGGCTCACGACTCGGTTAACAAAAAACAAGCGCTTCTTGGGAGGCAACCCATGTATCTATCTTTTAGCTTTCTTTATCCTAAGTGTAGGGGAGACCCATTGGTGTTGCTATTTCCTCTCTTCTTCTAATCAGGGATTCGAGCGCTCAATGATCCACTCTTGATGATTCTTGACGACCCGTGATTCCGTGTTCCCGTTTTCTCGGTTCTATCCTAAACTCTTTTCGATTCACTATTTTATATTTTCTCAATATTAAAATAGGAATCTCTTTAGTTGTCTTTTCCTTAGCGAGATTTAAACAAAGTGCACAATTTCCTAAGTATAGGGGAGTTTACTCCCACATGCTTAAACATTGAGGACAATGTTTATCTTAAGTGTAGGGGGACTTCTATCGAAGTTAAGTGGCCTTTTCCTTGTATTTGTCCTCATTTTAACCAGAAAATCAATTTTTCGACATTTTTCAAAGTTTTTGATCTATTTTGGCCCATTAGTTTTTCCCTTTGTATAGTTATTTTCTTTCTTTGCTAGAATAAATTTTTAATAAAGTGGTTTTAATTTTCAAACGTTGTGAATCTTTTGACTCAACCCGAGTTTACTTATCTAAGTTTACTCTAGCTAGTATCCTTAACGTGATTAAGTCGAGTTTTGCTAGGCTTTTATATAGGGAGCTATAAAACGCGAAAGTCTTAACTCTCACGGGTTAAGAACAAGAACTTTTCACAAGTTCCTATAATTGATCCTAGAGAGTCGTTTATCAAGGGAACTTTAAAATGCGATTTCTAAACTTGAAAAAGTCTAAGAATTTGCAAGATCCTATAGGCGACTCGAAAACCCAAAACTTTGATTTAATAGGCTAAGCATCCACGAGTCTCATTCCTTGAGATTTTAAACTGTGGAGAACGAGAGATGATAGACTCAATTATAAGTTTGGTATTCTTTCGGGAATTTATGTGAGTTAATTATAAGCCTATTCTCCCATCGCCTGCTAATAATTTTATCTGCAATAAATAAGGTTGTACGATTTGAAAAGTTACTTAGCTTCTAGCCCAGGATCGTTTAAAAGTTGCTCGGTATGGATTAGAGTTCATAGCCAAGGCATAACTTATTGAAGCGGGATGCGAAGATTGGCGAGTCCAAAAAGGTCCTAACAAGACATGAGGGCTACATTTTGTTGCTAAAGATCCAAAGTGATGTGAAGAATCATTTATCAAAAATCAATATGAAGGATCGAGACATACGACGAAAAGCAAAAACTCCCCAAAAGTCATGGATAAGTCTATCCAAAAGGCCCTAACAAGGTATGAGGATAAATAAAGTCAAGTCCAAAAAGGAGGCGGATCGTTGTATATCAAAGTCCAAAATAAAGATTGGAGAAAAATGAAGAAGTCGTGGTCCAAATATGAAGAATCTCTCAAAACTTCAAGTGAAGAAATTCCATTAAGAAGAGAAGACCATAAATTCATGAACGTCTCTCAAGGTTTGAAGTATGAAGTCGCTGCCAAATATCGGTCCGAGAAAGGTCTCAAATCGCGAAGCGAGTTATGCCAAGATATGAACTTTATGAGGTCCCGAGAAGCAGTTTTAAAAGATTTTGTCCTTTAGCTAACTATTGATTAAATCGTTCACTTTATTTTCGGACTAAATAACTATCGAAATAAGTCAACAATGCATCCTCGTGATCATTCAAGACAATAATAAAATATAAGAGATACACCTAGGAATAAGGGAATCTAAGTGAGTAATTGGCCCACATGAGTTCGTGTTAGTTTGCTAACTTATAATAACAATTGTTGAGTCATAGGATCTAGACTCATCTGGGATATCATGATCATGATTGTAAATGCACAGCGGAATAACAAAGAACACAATCATAACCAAGAACAAGGCTTTCACTAATAAAGATTACTATTAACTACTACTCCTGGTGCTTAATAGGCTTGACACCAGGAGAACGCACACACACCTTTAGTTTACATTTTATATGAACCAGTGAATAACCATGTGTGCCTAATCGTCTTTATATAATAGAGGTACTAGGATTGCATCACAACCCTAGCTTACTTACAAAGCTACCTATTTATTATTAAGTCCTTCATCTTCTTTTGTCATATCAACTCAAGATATATAAGTCCCAACAATCTTCCCCTAGTTGATTTGACAAAACCAGTAAGCACGAGCTTCCCCTGAAGCTAATATAGATGAAGCCTAAGCTTCCCCTCGATCCATGTATTCTTCCCCTTTTTGTCACATCAACTAAAAAAGGATCGTCTTTCCCTTAAGACGTACATGTCGAATCCAGTAGGCTTCCTTGGAGTGATCACTGATGAAGAAAATCAAGTATAACAAATTTTATGAAGAAGTGAAATATCCTAAACTTGTGTCTTATATCATCTCAGTTTTTATTACATGGGACTGATAACCCCCGCAACTATAAGCCAGCTGTTAGCTATAACAATATATTGAATCCAACGATAAGGTGTATTGCTCACAACCAATTTTTAGTACATGGGAACTGGTAACCTTCATAACTATGAGCCAGTTGTAAGTTGTAACAATATATTTAGTCCAAAGACAAGGTGTATTGCTCACCTAATTGAGATATAAGAAGATAACAAGTTTGTGAAAATCAACTCCAACATCAAATAAGCAATAATCAACTGTCTTCGTCAAGAAACCATTAACTCACCAGTACGAACCATAGGCTAACCATCTCTTGAATCTTGAACTCAGTAGTACATATCATCCACTCATTCAGTGTGAGAAAGACATGCTTATTACAATAACATGTAATAAAATGTCTTTGTATAATTCTTGTAATCAATATATACATGGCGATCACATGCAATGGCCGATAGTCTCAGTGAGCTCTGATGGATCAACCAGAAACCACTCGATGCTTATGATCATGCTAATTTTGTGATGATCATATCATGAACTGTATGGTATCATATGCCCCCAAATATTTGTAAAAGAGCGTGTAACTGTTCCAATCAAGAATTATAGCATAAACTGAACTTTGGAAATAAACCATATACCTCTTCATTGTGCAAGATCACCAGGAGGAACGACCAGGAGGAAACGACAAGTAGGAAACAACCAGGAGGAACCGACCAGTCTGAATCGACCAGGAGGAACCGACCAGTAGCAAAAAATAACCAACCAGGAGCATCTCAAAAACCCTTCTTTTTTTTTCTTTTTTTCATTTTTTTATTTTTATTTTTATTTTTATTTTTTTTTCATTTTTTTTTCTCACAGTCTGTCACCACTGTCGCCAAAACTGTTACTAATTCGTTGCTGCTGCTGTCTTTGTCATTAACTTGATAGCTCAGTGACGTAATACCAAGCCCAATCTGAGACCCATAACTTACAAGTTAATCGTCCATGTATGTCCGTCACGTGTCCTCCAACATCTCGTACAGCTGACCAAATATATGCATCGCATCCCAAATAATGCTTCCATAATACACACGATTTTTTTGGCACAAATCATATGCCAAAATACCTCACGTACCATATTCACATTTCCAGGAATATATTCTCATAATTTATGGAAACAAATTAAAAAGCAATCCCTAAACTTAAGGGATTTCACTTTATCATTACTTGGCATGAAATATTCCATTCCCATAATTACCGTATGTCATAACTGCTTCAAGTTAACCACACGTTTTCCTGTTGCATGTGTTATGTTGACAGTAATAAAATTCAAATCTTGGTACCTTAATCATATACCATAAACTGCTTTCCATATATCTGACTTTACCAAACCATTCCCACGTTTAAATATATTCCCTACAAAGTAGGGTTTATTGTTCATGATTATCTCCATATGAGAACAATAGAATCATTCCATAACAGCTTCCCAAAAACACATACACAAACCAAACTTGCACCCATATACGTACAAAATAATGAAATCTTCGAACAAGAACAGTACCTTGAAGTCGCACATGATAAGGATGTAATGATCATACGTCGGACCAAAGGATATACCACAAACAATCGTACCTTACCAGCAGTACAACAACTTTGTTCCTATTGCATCAGCTCATATCATGCATCCAATGGTACAAAGTTAGGACCACAAAACCATCATTGTCATATATAGTCCTGGAACAAGAGTACATTATATGTTAACATCATGGACCAGCATCATCACAACGTTTTGTTCATCTACGTGATAGACACAAAACGTTTTATGTTTAGGATCCATGATGGGGTCCTCCCCCATATTTGTGCTTCTCGTATAAAAATGTATCATGGACAACAGCTCCTTAACCCATGCAGCATCATGAAACTTGAATACCATTTAACCATGGATCTAGGGTTTGAGGGAAGAACCAAAACCCTAATTCATGGTTGTGAGTTCTTGAACGAATTGATCAGCAATTGGCAGCCAGTATGTTTGATTTGATCCTGCTAGGGTTCATCATTGATCAATGATCAACTCACCAAGGCTAGCAGAATCACCATAATGAACATAAATCTGCCCTTCTCACAACAGCAAGGATAATATATCGATCTAAGGTTTGAAAACCCTAAAATGAATCACAGCAGCCAGAAATGTTCATCACCATAGATCATTCTAGGGTTCATCGTTGACTGAAGAATCAACTCACCAAAGCTAGAACAATCACCATCATTCCAACAGCAGCAACAACATAGTACCAGCAATAATTTCCTAGGATTTGTTAAGAAAAACCCTAGATCAGCAGGAACATCATTTATTTAAAACATAACAAAAAAATGAAAACCTTGTAGATCAACCAGATCGAGAGCCAACAAGCTCTGATACCACTTGTTGACTCATAGGATCTAGACTCATCTGGGATATCATGATCATGATTGTAAATGCACAGCGGAATAACAAAGAACACAATCATAACCAAGAACAAGGATTTCACTAATAAAGATTATTATTAACTACTACTTCTGGTGCCTAATAGGCTTGACACCAGGAGAACGCACACACACATTTAGTTTACATTGTATATGAATCAGTGAATAACCATGTGTGCCTAATCCTCTTTATATAATAGAGGTACTAGGGTTACATCACAACCCTAGCTTACTTACAAAGCTACCTATTTATTATTAAGTCCTTCATCTTCTTTTGTCATATCAACTCAAGATATATAAGTCCCAACAACAATGATCTCGTTTTTAAGCTTGGTTTGGAGAAAGTGAAAACTTGAGGATGATGATCATTCATGACATTTCCAAAACCCAAGGTATGTTTTTGATTTCTTTACTTTTAATGTTTATAATTTTCTATCTCTTTAATAAAGGCCAACGTGGATTGATTATGATGAAAAATGTAATCTTGCTTTGTAACTAATGCATTGCATGAGGACATTGCAATGGTCAAGTGTAGGGGATTAGATAGGTGTGTAAACACCCATCCTTTTTACCACTTAATTACAATAATAACAGATCCAAAACGTGTATTTTATGTCATTTATGTCGGAGTTATGTGTGGTTTCTGTTTTTGTTGTGATTTAGGACGAAAAGGTAAAAAGTGGAGAAAATACGGGCATTCACGGGCTTTTATCAAGGAAAAAGACGAAAGACGAAGTCAAGAAGTCAAGAGTGCAAAAAGAACGGAAGTCCAAGACCAATTCTGAAGATTTATCGAAGAAAAAGTCAAAAGACGGAAGTTTACTAAAGCCGAAGAACTCGAGTCTTATTTATGAAGAAAATTAAAGACGAGTTTAAATAAATCCCGAGCCAAAAGTCATTAAAGTCCAAGATTAACAAAAGATTAAGAAGAGAAGGACTTAAGTGTGCAATTAAGGAAAAGAGGAAAGAGGAAGGAAGCTTCCTAAGCACTCCTTAATCTCCCCTATATATAGTCTAGGATCATTTCATTTTACTCTTGTTGGCTAGAGTGACACTAGTTCTTCCACCCTTTTAATTACTTGCACATTTACTTTATTGCACCTTTAATTACCTTGTCTTGCACTTTAATTTTCAAGTAAGTTACTTTTATTTTTATTGAATCTTTACTTTTATTTGTTTATCTCTCATTCTACCTTTCTTTCTTTGCTTGATCTTTATGTTTATGTGTTTATTATCATGCTTATTTGATTAAAGGTTATGTTTTTATGCTTTTGATTGCTTTGGATTATTAATTTTTATAGCTTATTTGTGTTTATCTTTAAGTTTCTAAAGTTTTTATAAAAGTTATTTCTATATAAAAGTTTGTTTTCGTACATCTTTTTCATTCGTGTTTTCAAAAAGTCTTTAAATTTTAGCTTATTAGCTTTTTCTTATACGTGTTTGCTTAGGTTTGTAGTCTAGTGCTTATTTGAGTAATAGCTTAATTGTTGTGCTTATTTTACCTTCTTTTTACTGTATTCCGATCTAACCAATCGGAAAAGGGTTTGTTATTCCGACCAGCACCCCTTTGCTTGGTCGGAAAAGGGTTTGTGGTATTCTGATCAAAGGGTGAGTTTGGTATTCTGATCAGGTTAAGTGGTGACAGCATTCCGACCAGGAGTCCACTCCTCATTCCCAATATGCATTCCGATCAGGTAAGTATTTTGGTTATTCCGATGGACTAGTGTTTCCCATATTCCGACGAGATCCCTTTGGTGCATTCCGATAGCATTCCGACGAGGTCATATTCCGATCAGGAGGTGAGAGTACATTCCGATTTGGGGTTGTTTTTGGTTATTCCGATTGGCTCTTGGTGACAGCATTCCGATTGGTTACTCCGACAAGGCCACATTCCGATCAGAAAGGTAAGGTACTTTCCGATTGGGATTCTGATCAGAATGTATTCCGACGGTAGGTTTGTTTTCATATTTTATCTTGTTTAATTTTAAGTTTACGTTTTAATACTTTGTCAAATTTTAATTTTCGTCACGCTTTAATTTCAAGTCATTTATTTTCTCGTTATTTACTTTTCAAAGTTTTTAATATTGAACCCTTTCTTTTAATTAGACTTAGATTTAATTTCTTGTCTATTATTTTAAACTAGACTTAGATTTACTTTTAAGTCATTTACTTTAATTGTTTTGCACATTTTTTTTTAAAAACAACCAAAAATATTTGTTTCACCAAAAACAGCTGAGTCGTACTTTGAACCGGAAATCAGTTCGTTAAGATACCGAGAAAACGAACTTTAATCTTTTTACATACAAAATCTCCTCATTAATTGCTATCAACCGTTTCCATCATACATGCGTCAGTAATTGTTGTTGGTAGATCACTATGCTCATGTGTATCACCAAATACATTATATTCATTATCATGTTGTACCTTATCAATTGGCTCGGTAACAAAGATAGGACCATTGTCATCTTCTGTGACGTTAATGACTTCATGAATCTTTTCCATGTATGAATAATGTGCCTCGAGTTCTTGGTCGGAGAGTTCATCGTCTGTGTCGTCAAGAATTTCTCCTTCCTCAGCTGATAACTTGATCCCAGCTTCCATCTTCTTGCATAGCAGCATCATTTCCTTATGATAACCATAATTTTTAACCCTCTTTGGCTGCCGGCATTCCCTAGCCAAATGCCCAAAACCTCTGCATTTAAAACACTGAATTCCACTTTGTTGTACAACTTGAGTACCAACAATTTCCCTATTTCCAACAACAATAGCAACCCTCTGATTATCACACTTAGCGGGTTTTCGATCATACTTTGGAGGACTCTCAGCACGCCTTCGTGTATCATACCTTGGAGGACTTTTAGCATAGTTGTTCCTCGTGTTTGATGATGTTTTGAGGTTGTTGTTGGTGGGTTTGTAGATTTTCTTGTATTGCCTCATAATGAAAGCCATTTGTTTCTTGAATTCCCTATCCTTTTGAGCTTTTTCTTCGTCACTGTCTTCTTCAGATGATTGCTCAAGTGGTGGTGATGATGCTCTTGCAACATCTTTGCCTCGTGATCTTGTGGGAGCATGTGACTTAGAGACAATGGATGATCGTGGTGATGATGATTGAGTAGAGTAGGTCTTTGGAGAACGAGAATTATAATCTGGGTAATGTTGAGTGGTAGACACCAAAGCAAGTGGATTTGCAATCTTTGCTAATCGTTCAGCATGAAGTTCGTTTGCTTCATTCTGAAATTGTTTCAAGATGTCAAAGAGTGTGTGATAGGAAACTTCGTGTAAATTTTGTTGTTGTTTCACCAAGGTGACAAATCGTGTCCACTCTTGTTGAAGTTGCTGTAGAAATTGGACATTGACTTGCATGGTGGAAACTTGCAAGTTGTTTCGGGTCATGTCATTCATCATTTTATAGAATCAGGAGTAATATGAATCAATTGATTCCCCATCCTTTGAAGTAAACTTGCCAAAGTTCCAAAACAAGTTTGTTTTCACATTTTGTTTGTTGAGTGACTCGCCTTGTTGCAATGTTTCAATAGTTGTCCATATTTCTTTAGCAGTAGGGCATGCATCAACCGTGGAGTAAATATCATCTCCAATGCCACTAAGAATTAAGTAGATTGCTTCCTTCTCTGCATCAAACCAAGCACGTTTCTCTGGTATGAGGTCGTTTCTCTTTTCATCACGTTCATATGCGGGTTCTTCGTCAGTTGTGTCTGTGGCTGGTACTGCAGGAACTTGTACCTTTGAAAATTTATAGGGTCCATAAAAAATGCATTGCATAAAAGCATCACCGTTAGATTTTGTGTCAAGATAACGTAAAAAACAGGATTTCCATTGATCATATCGACCAGTCACAAGCATTGGTGGTCTTTCTTTGTTACCCACCACCATGATGTTGTTGTTTGTCACACGGTACTCTGTAGTAGAATCCATCTCAATAATCTCTTAAATGTTGAAATGAATACGGATCTTAAGTAGATGTTATAGTGATTGTTGTTGAAGAGAAAATTTGTTGAAATCCCCTAACAAAGTGTTCTCAAAAACCAACAATTCGAAAACCAAAAAACTCACGAGTTAAAAATTTTCTAAATCACGTTTTTTTAAATCTCGGAATACTTGTAAAATCTCGCAAAAATTCATGTAACAAATCTCGCAATAACCCCAAATGAGATTTCGCAATAACCAAAAAATTAGCACATTTCACAATATCCAAACTTCACAATGTTTCACTTTTCGCAATAAATCCAGACTTCACAATACCACTTTTCGCAATACCATTTTTCGCAATATCACTTTTCGCAGTACCACTTTTTGCAATATCTCGCAATACCACTTTTCGCAATAAGTCTTCGCAATGATGAAAACGAACTCTTCGCAATAACTGAAAGGTCAATCTTCGCAATACCAAAAATCTGAGTCTTCACAATATACAAAACTGAATCTTCGCAGTAATGGAATTTCAAACTTCGCAATAATGGAAAAACTTAGCCAACTTTGCAATAATGAAAACCCTTGTTATTGCGAAAATGACTCTCTCGCAATATCAAAATGTTGGGTCGAATTATTGAGTTGATGTGTGAAAACTAAAAGACAAGGACTAAATCTGACAAAAGAAGATTCTACAAGCTGGTGGACAAACTTGTAGAAAATATATTAAGATATATTTAGAAGATTTGGTTTTATCTAGTTTCCTTTGTAATAGTCTGGACATTCTATTATATAAGGAATGCCAGACCGTAGGTTTATCATATCAATATTCACAATGTAACCTACAAGCAATTCGTGTATCTAGACGTGGGGTTCAATGTATACACGTCTAGATGTTATTTGTATTTAATAATACAAGTAACGTTTGGGAATATCTCATCTTGTCCACAACACCTTGTTCATGATTATTGTTATAATTTTGCTATGTTAAATCATATGAATGATAATCATGCCTAGAAGCTTAAAGATCCGAATCTATAGGATTCATCACAAAAACCCTTAAATATTTCGAAGCAAAGATTTCGCAATAATTCGACTGTTTCGAAATAAATGAGTAAAAAATGAGATTTTTGCTTAGAAATTCGTGTTTTAACCAATCCAAAGCACCTAAATCCCTACCACTACTATGTAGGAGATTTGAAGGATGGTTAACACCACGAAAAACACAAAAAAATCGAGACGAGATGATTTTGATGATAAAATCACACGAACTCAATAAGAACACAAAAATCAATCACTAATCTACCCCGTGGCGATTGATACCAATTGGTTTCCCATATTTTGTGATGATTGAACAACAAATAAAGAAGAAAGTAGATGATTTATAGAGAGAGAAAGTATAAAGAGAAAAGAGAGAGAATGGTTGGAAACTTGGGAATATTAGATTACGGAGAGAATAAAAATGTAACCAACCACCTCCTAACATGCTAGGAGGTGGGTATATATAGTCCACCCACATACGGGCTTGTTTGGGCTATATATTAATGGGCCGGGCTTTCCTTTTAGGCTTTAGTTCCTTAAACATGAACTTTTAGCTTTAACTTAAGCCCATTAAACACGACTAACCTACTACCTATTACAACGTTCTAAAATACGATACATAATAAACTTATGACCGAACATTCTTGTTTGACTCAATATTTTGAGGCTAACAAGAATTATTATAATACTTGGTTTCAATATCATGCATGTCTATTTCAAACACACCATTCACAGAAATTGCATTAAAATAGAAAATGCCATCTTTTCAAACAGAAATTCCATTATAATCAACAGTGTGAACGAATCCATTATTCAACAAACAAGAAAAGGAAATAACACCCCTAACATTGTAGGTGCATAATGACAGTCATTTAAAATCAGTACTAAACCTGAAGGTAAAACTAAATTAAATGATCCTATAGCTTCAACCGCTGCTTGTGCGCCATTGCCCACTTGCAGAAATTGTTCCCCATAGGAAAGCTTCCTTTCCAGATTAAATCCCTGCAGCGTATTACAAATGTTAATACCGCATCCGGTATCATATACCCAGGAATTTAATTTGTATGTCAAATTGAATAATTCAATCATAAAAAAAGTACCTGAAGCTACAACGCTCTGCTCAGACTTCTTCTTTATTTCTCGCAACTCTTCTAGGTAAAGAGGACAATTCGTCTTCCAGTAACCACTTGCCTTGAAATGGTGACAAGTCTCATTCTTCTAAGATTGATTCTTCTTGACAAAGTTCTGCTTAGGTTTCGAATAAGTCGCAAATTGCTTGCCCTTATTACCCTTGCCTTTGCCTTTCTTCTTGTTCGCTTGCGGTTTTGGCTTACTTACTCTACCCTTTTGTATTGCTAGTACAGGAGGAGTAGATTTAGATGCCTTGTCCTTTAACCCCTTTTCGTAGTCAATGAGCATTGCATGCAAATCATTAACTGTCTTCCCCATGCAATGCATATTATAGTTTCGAACAAAATCATTGAAGTCCTTGTTAAGGGACCTATTGATCAAGTTGATAGCCATATTATGATCATAGGGTTGTCCTAGTGCAATGAGCTGTTCCATATAACCCCTCATCTCTATGTAATGGGCACTAACAGACTTTCCAGGAGTTTGCTTGCAGCTATGCAAAGCATCTACTAAGTCGTAGATCTCCATAGCTTGCGGCTTCTCGAACATAGCCTTGAGTTCATCAAGCATACGCTAAAGAGAACATAACTTATACTTCTTTTGAAGTGGAGGGGATATTTTCCCTAACAGCGTGTTCTAGCATTTGCGCTTAAGAAGCTCCTTCAGCAAGATCCTCCAGATATGGAGTGGTCAAGATATCAATAGTACCCGTTACTCTCAATACAATTCTTAGTGACCGGTACCAATCATTGAAGTTTGGGACAGTAAGTTCAGGACTATCAAAAAATGTTTTGAACGCAGAACTTATAGTTTTATTGTCGGGTTGAGCCATTTTTACAGAAATAAATTCTAATATTAGTATTTTCGATAATAAAATACTTTCAAGAAAATAAAATCACCCCTATATATAAACCATAGTATTTTCATTGAATCCTAGAACATATATTGACATAGATCCATTACATCAGTTGATTTGCTAGTAATGAATGTACTCAACATAGAGACTTGTCGAACAATTCAATTGACAAACAATTTTCTGTTTCTAGATATTTAAGGGATTTACATTGCCAAAAAACGTTTTGTATTGTAAACATGTTTCATCCCTTTTGAATGCCTTAAGTTTCCAGATCTCACTGAGTAACTTAATTAAGTCGTCTAATCTGAGTAATGTAAAACCATCATATGAATACTCATTCTATGAAAGTTTTCTCTCCATTACAACATCGTCCAAAAATCTCATTTGATGAGTAGTAACTTCAAGTGTTCATCAATTAGGAGCATTCGAATTAAATTTTTAAAGGTATAAATTTGATGTCAAAATCAATGTATGGAGAAGCATGCATACAACTACATAGCATAATTTTAATAAAACATTTAGTAAACTTTTT
Source organism: Glebionis coronaria (assembly GCA_025667525.1). Taxonomy (NCBI): domain Eukaryota; kingdom Viridiplantae; phylum Streptophyta; class Magnoliopsida; order Asterales; family Asteraceae; genus Glebionis; species Glebionis coronaria. The sequence continues at coordinate 150,421,499 of CM046880.1, read as the reverse complement.
AACGAGACTAAATTTCTACATAAATTATGTTGAGGTGTTAGAAGTAATTAAAGTGATGGTCATATAATATATCATTACGAAGCTCGTGAAAAATGTCATTTAATGATGTCGAGAGTTTTTAGTTATTATTGCTTTTGTAACGGGATTTAGTCCCGAACACACAAATGAGGAAGGCCTCCTAAACGTTTGGTACTTAGTATAAAAGTCCTCCTAAGCCTCATTTGTGTGTGTGTCTTCCATTTTTGATAGTTTGTAGAGAGAGAAACATTTGTGTTTCTCTCACTAGGAATTCACAACCTTTGTTTTTCTATTTTCCTTCATCTAATCTAATCTTTCTTTTTTTGTTTAATCTTGTTCTTCATCATCTCCATTTCTATATCCTAAATAGTCGTGTGAATCATTCTGTCACACCCCACCATGGCGGAATATGGGGCACGACGTATGGATATCATCACAACAATAGCGTGTCTATAGAGATAACTAAATGATATAAGAAATGTCATAAAATGGTGACACAAATGTCATGACAATATTTCAACAATGCAGGAGTCTAGGTAAGTAGGTAACAGTCCTACCTCTTACCCAAGACAAACAAATAACACAAACAAATAACACAAACAAACAAACATATAGGTGCCAACAGTATCACTAGATAAATGAACAAACAAAGCTAAGAAGGAACATGGATCTCCTTCTATATGCAATCCTAAGGCATCCAAGTCTAGCCACTTCTATCCTCAAGCTTAACCACATTCTCACCTGAAAGAGACACTAAAACACGTCAACATAAAGTTGGTGAGAGTCATAGGTTTAGACTCTAACGTTAAATCAGTTATAAGCTGTGAATAACAACCATCAACACAATAACATATGGACAATGTGCTACAAATATGCATTAACAACTATCAATCAAGATTAATCATATCAAACTAATCCAAGGCTCCTACCTTGCCAAACAACATCATGGTACCATAGATGATCACACTATGTACCTATCCCAAGGCCACTACCTTGACAAACCACAAGGCCACTACCTTGTCAAACCACAAGGCCACTACCTTGTCAAACCACAATAATTGAGACGGCACGTGTCCCCCGATCCAAATCATACACAATCAAAAATCACATAGCAGTTGATCACATAATGTACACACAAGTCCATCTCAAACCTTAAAAACATTCACAGCATCAATTTATAAATAACTCAACATAGTGTCTCTTCCATCCCATCTGGAAGTCAAAATCAATAGTAAACATGGGACTATGAAACTCACCTGATAGCTTCTTCACAAGTCCTCGCACTAGCAACAAGCTAACAACCAAAAACACGAAATCAATACACGAACCAATCACTGAGATGGCTCATCAACCTATGATGGAAATCTAGTCTATTCCCGTATAATTACCTCATTTTTAATCTCTAATCACCCCATTACCCTTCCTTAACAAGTCCTTAACTTGGTTAAGTTTAATAACTATCCCGTTCATATTTTAACCAAAACAGTCCCAGTTTTTAGGTCTCAAAACTTTAAGTCAAACGTCCACTTAAACATACCCATGGTTTCTGTAAAAGGAATATTCATACCCTTACGTATGTTGGCTAACACCTCCCACTTGACCTAACCTTAAAGCTACTGTTAAGGCCCCGATATACATATATCTACTTTTGTCATTCCAGATTTCCTGATTTTAAACGTACTAAAAGTTTGTTACCATTAAGGGGTCTTACCCTAAAGCACAACCTTAGCCCAAGTGCAGATACTTACTACAATATATAAACCATCTCTCATGTTCGTGAGAAGATCCCAATGCAACCCTAAGTACCCCAAACAACCCAAAACTTAAAAAGAAAACAAGCTGAATTCGAAACTGTTTTGACCTCCGACTGTTGTAACCTGTTTTTGACCCACTTCCCTACCTCCAATTTAATTCTAGTTTCTTGCATTGGAAAGCCACTTCAAATACCTTTCCAGGGGTACTTGGATCGTAAAATAAGAGTTTATAGAACTCCCTATATGATCAAAACAATGACCCAAAATTCTGCCCAGTTTTTAAAAACGGGTTTAACAAAATCAACCTCATTAATTAACCCTAATCCCTCTAATTACAAGCCCTAATTTATGTAATCATCGTGTTATGATTAATATAACATTAATTTAATGTTTTTATAATAAACCCTAACCTAAATCCATCATAAGATGATTAAAGAAACATAAAAACAATTTAATTAAAAAGGGTTATAAAGATTTACCTTTGATTTATGAAAAACCAAGATTTTTATGAAAACCCTAATTCCTCCCTTGTATATTTCGACTCCTTATTGATCTCCAGGGATTTTATGAAGTGTTTTGATAAATAAAAACCTTATATAATTGATCCTAACCAGTCCTAGCCCAAATACAAAAGCCCGGTTCCCTTTTTCCCTTTTTCCCCTTTTCTTTTCTTTTTTTCACATAACTGACCTATACCCATTTAATTTCGTTTTTTTTCCTTTTTATTATTAATATTTGTATTAATAATATTACCTTAATTTTCCTTAATTTATTTCAGCTCCTAAAGCCTCCAAAACCTCAAAACCGTAAAACTAGTCAAATTTACGCGTTTTACCGTAAAAGACGTAAAATATACACTTTTAAAAAAAAATCTCAAATTTTGAAATAAACTTTATAACTAAGTTCTAAATGACTTAAAACCATCCCAAAATATATTCATATGACTAATTACCTCATCCGAGACCTCCAAAAGCTAAACCGTAAATCCTAAAAAAATATATACTATTACTATAATACTTATACGTATACGTAAACACCAAAATATTACCATTTCATTTCATAGTCACTAAATGTGAGCTCATGAACATGAAATAACCGTTCCTCGATTTACTTATGAGTACTCTATACTCATAAACGATAACCACACCAACCTCGTTCACACAAAATAAACACGTAAACACACAAATCAAGTAATCACACATAAAATAACCTAAAAATAAGACCAAGTGATGAACCTCAAAACCACGGTTGTCACATCACTCCCTCCTAATAGAAATCTCGTCCCGAGATTTACTCCTTAGGATCAAACACACAAATAACAAATCACACGAGGATACTTGTTCTAAACGAACTCCTCTCATTTCTATGTGAACTTTAGTTCAAGTCTCAAATTACCACATATACTAACCAACAATATTTAAATTTATTGCCAAACTCTTGACCTCACAGTCAATAAATCTCACAAATGACTCTTTGATAAAACAAAGACTCTTATTAACACAAGTCCCGAATAACCGTACAGGCAAAATGCATTCTCAAACAAACTTTACCAATCTCAATACATGAAATGTATCATGTATACAACTCACTCTCCCCAGGTAATTCTATACTCATAAGCTAATGGTCCGATCTTTCTAAAGATCATAAATGGACCTACAAAACTCTACATCAACTCTTCCATTTTACCAAAACATACCAGCCGTTACTATGGGTGAAACTTCATACACAACTTTGTCACTAACTCTAGTGGTTTCCTCCATCTCTACATAGCATCCCTTGCTGCTCTCATCCCGTCCACAAACACCATTACCACATTAGTAGCATGCTTTGTGCTTTACTCTACTCATTAGGCTCTACCAAAGTTCTACCTTCGATTCCTATCTCGACCTATTTCATTTATGCTTCGCTTCTATACACACTTCCTTCAACCTCCTTAACTCATGCCATACATCACGATGTGATGCTTCCCATCGTTTCTTCCCTTTCCATAATCCCTCATAAGGCATTCCATACATATCAGGCTAACTTTTACGTAAAACCCTCTATTCCATCACATCCGTACGCAATCCTTCCAACTTCTCAACTACGTGACTTCTCATTCCTCTTGAAATGTGAGATGAATTAGTCTGTCTATCGACTATCACCCAACTCTCGTCGTACTTATTCCTCTACCGCATTATGTATCCCTTCCACCAACTTCGTCCTTACATCGCCCTTTCTAAGCTACTCCTAACTATGTAGGAAGTATAGTCTACGTCCCTTTTCTTCATATTATTATCCAAGCCACGCAACATACATGTTGACGCTTTCTCTGCTTTAGACAACTCAACTCGTGCAACCTATATCCTTTATCCAAACCGCCCTAATACGTTATCCCTATAGTTCAAGTTCGTCTTAGTTTCGCCTCATCCTTCTTATTCCATGTCTCATCGACCATGCTTGCCTTTCCCAGATGGTACTTGGCCATGCAATTTTCTTTCGTCACTTAACTCCACCCACCACCTTTGCCAAATGTTCAATCAAGGTGATTGAATATGTGTTGGAGACGTTCATGATCCGTATAGATCATTCTCTACGTCTCGTACCCCAAATGCCTCTAGCATTCTAGGCAGATATAACAATCCTGCTCCACTAACTAAGTCTATCCAGTTCTTCCAAATCTTCAGTTCCTGCAACGTATAAGCAATCGCCTTTCTTTGTCGTCCTCGTACGCATCCAAATCCTTGCTCCACGTATCGTCATGCTCGCGAATTCATCCAGTCCTTCCGATAATGCCAAAATCCGCTCATTATCCAATCCACCTCTTCATCCTCCAAAATGCTTCCTCATCCTTCTTCACTTCACCCCTTGCTGGTTCCATGATATGCCATCATTTCTAACTACTCATCATGGTAGACTTAATACTAAAACTCACACTTTGAAAATCTCACGTATACTTCCACTCCAAAACCAACACATACTTCGCCTCACTCTCCTTCTTAGACTTTGAGTAGATCAAGATGTCGTCGATACTCCCGATGACAACTCATTTATATACGTTCATGCACACTCGCTTCATTGTCTCCATGAAATCCGCTAGTGCTTGGCGAAGCCAAATGCATAACCGTAAACCCAAAGCGTTCATACAACATCCTTAGCAGTTTCAACTATGTCCTCCTTGCACCCTCTCTTAGCGGCAATACGAATAAATTCCTACCTCGTTCAACTTGCAAAATTCTACACGCATTTTAAAAGACCAATGCTTCCTCTCATCAGACCACTCAACCACTTTCCACATCCAATCTACTACTAAGCAACTCAACTTTTATCCGACATTCCCTGCAATTTCTAACAGCTCTTGTTTTTAAATAACTCCATCAACGATTTGCCTTGGAAAGGCACTAACTACAACTCCTCTCACCTCCCCTACTTGCTCTATTTATGGTTCTACCACACCGTAATAGGCAAACCTACTAAATTTCAGGAAATTTTCGGAAAACTTACATACCCTACGAACAATCATAAATACCTTTGAGGTATTGTATCCCCTTCCAACACCCTCTATGGCGCGTTACTTGTGCTAGTATCCCACAAATCTCTATTTATCTCCTTGGTACTCCTAAGAGACCTCATGACCACCTTAGTTCATCTACGAACTCCTTTCCTCCCCACTAAGGGCATTCCGACCATTCTCTCATGGTCACCTACTTAAGCATGTAGGCGCGACCAAGTCTTTCATATGACTACCTCAACGCTCCCGAACAATACGAAACCAAAACTACATCCTGAATCCATCAGATACGATCAACAAATCAAACCAACGGATAACTAACTACATTTCACGTGCACCAGTTAAAACAAGTCAAAACCATGAGACTCGAAAGTAAACTCAAACCCAAAACGTGTATCAATTCAAAATGACCCATGACAACGAAAAATAATCCAAGAGACACCCAATGGCAACCAAACAGATTACGCCCCGCGACATATTATTTAAACCGTGCAAAAGATCGACTTTTCCAAAAGAATATATATCTTTTTTTTATTATTACCTCTCACATCCATGTGACTCAAACAATATACCAACAACCTTCTAGGCGATCTCAAAACTCAACCCAAAGACTAGGTATCCCGTGCACCCCAAATAAAAATAAACTACTATTCAAAACTCAAACTTGAACCCGACACTTGTACAACAATTCCGACCAGTCCATTGACCTCCCATGACTATACTTTCTGAATATTTGAAAAGTACGTTCCGAGTACATAATTTTTGGCTTTTGAATCACTCAAAAAACTCTAAAAACTAACAAGTTATGACCAAAACAGTTTTATACTAGTTGTTTTAAAAAAAACTAAAGAATAAACTTAGTGATTAATGTAATCCTTTTAAATGACAGATATAATTGTACGTGAAATCTTCATAAACTCAATTTAACCTTGTATAAATAATTATAAATGACATAAATCGGTCGAACTCAATTATATAAACTATGTAGGTAGAAAGAAATTTTTATTTCGCTTTATTTCAAAGAAAGTCTTTTAGAATTTGAAATATATAAGTGTTGATCAAAATGAAATCTTATGTTACATCTTGTTTGAAACATGACTTCAACACCTTACCCTTATTTTACCGAATACAACCAACTATCTAACCCTATAATAGATTTCCAAGTCCCCCTTTTTCTCAACATATACCGACCAAAAGAAATGCAAGACCCAACACAAAAGATTTCATTATCTCAAAAGGAATCCCAAGTTATTTCAATAGACTTAAAACCAAGAACACCATTTTAAAACGTACACGTGAAATACGAAACTCAAAGAATACGCTACCAGACACACTTCAAAAGATTCAAAACGTCGTTGGAACTCTATTAAACTCCAGCACCATAAAACACGAGCAAACACAAGGTACGTTCAAGTTATAATAACTAGTGAACGACCATATACCATAACTTAACACATAGTAGTATATATACATCCGCATATATATACCTATTAAATCACCCAAAACATACTCGTTACTATACATATCAGATCAACCAATCGCGTCATACACTCGTTTTTCCATACGAGTAATCCCCATCTCACCATGCCACAACAAGGCACAAAACCCATTACCGAAACCAACCCATATCGTGTGACCTCATAATCACATAACACGACTATAACTCAAAACATATAACACACAAAAAAATCCATATCGTAGGCAGCCGTTACATATACCCATATATTATAAATATACCCAAAATCCACATCTCATCATATACAAGCATGTACTAACCCTCTTTCATGCAATCATACTTGAGAACCCATTGAAGTTGTGGTACTTGTATAATTATGTTGGCCACCATACTTATACAATTACCCTTTCCCCAATGCACTCCCTCCTATGATGACACTTATAAGAATCAATACAACATATAACACATAAATCCATCTACTCACATAAGCTCATCACCACATAAACAATAAAGTCCAAAACTCCATCTATTAAAATAACATAGTAATACTCTTGAAATACGTAATTCCATAGTCTAGGTAAAACAGCATAGACTAAGTCCAAAACGAAAACATAATCAGTTATAAGTCATGTCACCCGTAAGAGTGGAAACAGCTTAAAATCCTTCCTATCCACCTACTCCTAGTAACTCGAACCACCACACGATTCTTAGGGAACATGACTTAAACATCAAAAGAAAATAACATACCTCAGGTATGTAAAATAACTCGATAAAAGATAGAATCTACCTTGTACTAAATTATGTACTATAATGTACAATTTAAGCAAAATACTACAGTGACTAGCGTGGACGATTATGGTTCAACCCGCACTAGTCACAAACTCGAAAAGAAAATAACATGTGACTAAGTATGAACATACTACGGTTCAATTCATACTAGTCAAAACATCGCAATAAATAACATCCAAACACATCAATTAATATAAAATGCACACATACTCCTATGACGCCTATATGCAGGGACCCTTAAGCTATAGACTAGGCTACGCGACTAGGCAACCTAATTCTCTATAACCATTGTCTCTGATACCATTCTGTCACACCCCACCATGGCTGAATATGGGGCACGACGTATGGATATCATCACAACAATAGCGTGTCTATAGAGATAACTAAATGATATAAGAAATGTCATAAAATGGTGACACAAATGTCATGACAATATCTCAACAATGCAGGAGTCTAGGTAAGTAGGTAACAGTCCTACCTCTTACCCAAGACAAACAAATAACACAAACAAACAAACATATAGGTGCCAACAGTATCACTAGATAAATGAACAAACAAAGCTAAGAAGGAACAGGGATCTCCTTCTATATGCAATCCTAAGGCATCCAAGTCTAGCCACTTCTATCCTCAAGCTTAACCACATTCTCACCTGAAAGAGACACTAAAACACGTCAACATAAAGTTGGTGAGAGTCATAGGTTTAGACTCTAACGTTAAATCAGTTATAAGCTGTGAATAACAACCATCAACACAATAACATATGGACAATGTGCTACAAATATGCATTAACAACTATCAATCAAGATTAATCATACCAAACTAATCCAAGGCTCCTACCTTGCCAAACAACATCATGGTACCATAGATGATCACACTATGTACCTATCCCAAGGCCACTACCTTGACAAACCACAAGACCACTACCTTGTCAAACCACAAGGCCACTACCTTGTCAAACCACAATAATTGAGACGGCACGTGTCCCCCGATCCAAATCATACACAATCAAAAATCACATAGCAGTTGATCACATAATGTACACACAAGTCCATCTCAAACCTTAAAAACATTCACAGCATCAATTTATAAATAACTCAACATAGTGTCTCTTCCATCCCATCTGGAACTCAAAATCAATAGTAAACATGGGACTATGAAACTCACCTGATAGCTTCTTCACAAGTCCTCGCACTAGCAACAAGCTAACAACCAAAAACACGAAATCAATACACGAACCAATCACTGAGATGGCTCATCAAACTATGATGGAAATCTAGTCTATTCCCGTATAATTACCTCATTTTTAATCTCTAATCACCCCATTACCCTTCCTTAACAAGTCCTTAACTTGGTTAAGTTTAATAACTATCCCGTTCATATTTTAACCAAAACAGTCCCAGTTTTTAGGTCTCAAAACTTTAAGTCAAACGTCCATTTAAACATACCCATGGTTTCTGTAAAAGGAATATTCATACCTTTACGTATGTTGGCTAACACCTCCAACTTGACCTAACCTTAAAGCTACTGTTAAGGCCCCGATATACATATATCTACTTTTGTCATTCCAGATTTCTTGATTTTAAACGTACTAAAAGTTTGTTACCATTAAGGGGTCTTACCCTAAAGCACAACCTTAGCCCAAGTGCAGATACTTACTACAATATATAAACCATCTCTCATGTTCGTGAGAAGATCCCAATGCAACCCTAAGTACCCCAAACAACCCAAAACTTAAAAAGAAAACAAGCTGAATTCAAAACTGTTTTGACCTCCGACTGTTGTAACCTGTTTTTGACCCACTTCCCTACCTCCAATTTAATTCTAGTTTCTTGCATTGGAAAGCCACTTCAAATACCTTTCCAGGGGTACTTGGATCGTAAAATAAGAGTTTATAGAACTCCCTATATGATCAAAACAATGACCCAAAATTCTGCCCAGTTTTTAAAAACGGGTTTAACAAAATCAACCTCATTAATTAACCCTAATCCCTCTAATTACAAGCCCTAATTTATGTAATCATCGTGTTATGATTAATATAACATTAATTTAATGTTTTTATAATAAACCCTAACCTAAATCCATCATAAGATGATTAAAGAAACATAAAAACAATTTAATTAAAAAGGGTTATAAAGATTTACCTTTGATTTATGAAAAACCAAGATTTTTATGAAAACCCTAATTCCTCCCTTGTATATTTCGACTCCTTATTGATCTCCAGGGATTTTATGAAGTGTTTTGATAAATAAAAACCTTATATAATTGATCCTAACCAGTCCTAGCCCAAATACAAAAGCCCGGTTCTCTTTTTCCCTTTTTTCCCCTTTTCTTTTCTTTTTTTCACATAACTGACCTATACCCATTTAATTTCGTTTTTTTTTCCTTTTTATTATTAATATTTGTATTAATAATATTACCTTAATTTTTCTTAATTTATTTCAGCTCCTAAAGCCTCCAAAACCTCAAAACCGTAAAACTAGTCAAATTTACGCGTTTTACCGTAAAAGACGTAAAATATACACTTTTAAAAAAAAATCTCAAATTTTGAAATAAACTTTATAACTAAGTTCTAAATGACTTAAAACCATCCCGAAAAATATTCATATGACTAATTACCTCATCCGAGACCTCCAAAAGCTAAACCGTAAATCCTAAAAAAAATATACTATTACTATAATACTTATACGTATACGTAAACACCAAAATATTACCATTTCATTTCATAGTCACTAAATGTGAGCTCATGAACATGAAATAACCGTTCCTCGATTTACTTATGAGTACTCTATACTCATAAACGATAACCACACCAACCTCGTTCACACAAAATAAACACGTAAACACATAAATCAAGTAATCACACATAAAATAACCTAAAAATAAGACCAAGTGACGAACCTCAAAACCACGGTTGTCACATCACTCCCTCCTAATAGAAATCTCGTCCCGAGATTTACTCATTAGGATCAAACACACAAATAACAAATCACACGAGGATACTTGTTCTAAACGAACTCCTCTCATTTCCATGTGAACTTTAGTTCAAGTCTCAAATTACCACATATACTAACCAACAATATTTAAATTTATTGCCAAACTCTTGACCTCACAGTCAATAAATCTCACAAATAACTCTTTGATAAAACAAAGACTCTTATTAACATAAGTCCCGAATAACCGTACAGGCAAAATGCATTCTCAAACAAACTTTACCAATCTCAATACATGAAATGTATCATGTATACAACTCACTCTCCCCAGGTAATTCTATACTCATAAGCTAATGGTCCGATCTTTCTAAAGATCATAAATGGACCTACAAAACTCTACATCAACTCTTCCATTTTACCAAAACATACCAGCCGTTACTATGGGTGAAACTTCATACACAACTTTGTCACTAACTCTAGTGGTTTCCTCCATCTCTACATAGCATCCCTTGCTGCTCTCATCCCGTCCACAAACACCATTACCACATTAGTAGCATGCTTTGTGCTTTACTCTACTCATTAGGCTCTACCAAAGTTCTACCTTCGATTCCTATCTCGACCTATTTCATTTATGCTTCGCTTCTATACACACTTCCTTCAACCTCCTTAACTCATGCCATACATCACGATGTGATGCTTCCCATCGTTTCTTCCCTTTCCATAATCCCTCATAAGGCATTCCATACATATCAGGCTAACTTTTACGTAAAACCCTCTATTCCATCACATCCGTACGCAATCCTTCCAACTTCTCAACTACGTGACTTCTCATTCCTCTTGAAATGTGAGATGAATTAGTCTGTCTATCGACTATCACCCAACTCTCGTCGTACTTATTCCTCTACCGCATTATGTATCCCTTCCACCAACTTCGTCCTTACATCGCCCTTTCTAAGCTACTCCTAACTATGTAGGAAGTATAGTCTACGTCCCTTTTCTTCATATTATTATCCAAGCCACGCAACATACATGTTGACGCTTTCTCTGCTTTAGACAACTCAACTCGTGCAACCTATATCCTTTATCCAAACCGCCCTAATACGTCATCCCTATAGTTCAAGTTCGTCTTAGTTTCGCCTCATCCTTCTTATTCCATGTCTCATCGACCATGCTTGCCTTTCCCAGATGGTACTTGGCCATGCAATTTTCTTTCGTCACTTAACTCCACCCACCACCTTTGCCAAATGTTCAATCAAGGTGATTGAATATGTGTTGGAGACGTTCATGATCCGTATAGATCATTCTCTACGTCTCGTACCCCAAATGCCTCTAGCATTCTAGGCAGATATAACAATCCAGCTCCACTAACTAAGTCTATCCAGTTCTTCCAAATCTTCAGTTCCTGCAACGTATAAGCAATCGCCTTTCTTTGTCGTCCTCGTACGCATCCAAATCCTTGCTCCACGTATCGTCATGCTCGCGAATTCATCCAGTCCTTCCGATAATGCCAAAATCCGCTCATTATCCAATCCACCTCTTCATCCTCCAAAATGCTTCCTCATCCTTCTTCACTTCACCCCTTGCTGGTTCCATGATATGCCATCATTTCTAACTACTCATCATGGTAGACTTAATACTAAAACTCACACTTTGAAAATCTCACGTATACTTCCACTCCAAAACCAACACATACTTCGCCTCACTCTCCTTCTTAGACTTTGAGTAGATCAAGATGTCGTCGATACTCCCGATGACAACTCATTTATATACGTTCATGCACACTCGCTTCATTGTCTCCATGAAATCCGCTAGTGCTTGGCGAAGCCAAATGCATAACCGTAAACCCAAAGCGTTCATACAACATCCTTAGCAGTTTCAACTATGTCCTCCTTGCACCCTCTCTTAGCGGCAATACGAATAAATTCCTACCTCGTTCTACTTGCAAAATTCTACACGCATTTTAAAAGACCAATGCTTCCTCTCATCAGACCACTCAACCACTTTCCACATCCAATCTACAACTAAGCAACTCAACTTTTATCCGACATTCCCTGCAATTTCTAACAGCTCTTGTTTTTAAATAACTCCATCAACGATTTGCTTTGGAAAGGCACTAACTACAACTCCTCTCACCTCCCCTACTTGCTCTATTTATGGTTCTACCACACCGTAATAGGCAAACCTACTAAATTTCAGGAAATTTTCGGAAAACTTACATACCCTACGAACAATCATAAATATCTTTGAGGTATTGTATCCCCTTCCAACACCCTCTATGGCGCGTTACTTGTGCTAGTATCCCACAAATCTCTATTTATCTCCTTGGTACTCCTAAGAGACCTCATGACCACCTTAGTTCGTCTACGAACTCCTTTCCTCCCCACTAAGGGCATTCCGACCATTCTCTTATGGTCACCTACTTAAGCGTGTAGGCGCGACCAAGTCTTTCATATGACTACCTCAACGCTCCCGAAAAATACGAAACCAAAACTACATCCTGAATCCATCAGATACGATCAACAAATCAAACCAACGGATAACTAACTACATTTCACGTGCACCAGTTAAAACAAGTCAAAACCATGAGACTCGAAAGTAAACTCAAACCCAAAACGTGTATCAATTCAAAATGACCCATGACAACGAAAAATAATCCAAGAAACACCCAATGGCAACCAAACAGATTACGGCCCGCGACATATTATTTAAACCGTGCAAAAGATCGACTTTTCCAAAAGAATATATATCTTTTTTTTATTATTACCTCTCACATCCATGTGACTCAAACAATATACCAACAACCTTCTAGGCGATCTCAAAACTCAACCCAAAGACTAGGTATCCCGTGCACCCCAAATAAAAATAAACTACTATTCAAAACTCAAACTTGAACCCGACACTTGTACAACAATTCCGACCAGTCCATTGACCTCCCATGACTATACTTTCTGAATATTTGAAAAGTACGTTCCGAGTACATAATTTTTGGCTTTTGAATCACTCAAAAAACTCTAAAAACTAACAAGTTATGACCAAAACAGTTTTATACTAGTTGTTTTAAAAAAAACTAAAGAATAAACTTAGTGATTAATGTAATCCTTTTAAATGACAGATATAATTGTACGTGAAATCTTCATAAACTCAATTTAACCTTGTATAAATAATTATAAATGACATAAATCGGTCGAACTCAATTATATAAACTATGTAGGTAGAAAGAAATTTTTATTTCGCTTTATTTCAAAGAAAGTCTTTTAGAATTTGAAATATATAAGTGTTGATTAAAATGAAATCTTATGTTACATCTTGTTTGAAACATGACTTCAACACCTTACCCTTATTTTACCGAATACAACCAACTATCTAACCCTATAATAGATTTCCAAGTCCCCCTTTTTCTCAACATATACCGACCAAAAGAAATGCAAGACACAACACAAAAGATTTCATTATCTCAAAAGGAATCCCAAGTTATTTCAATAGACTTAAAACCAAGAACACCATTTTAAAACGTACACGTGAAATACGAAACTCAAAGAATACGCTACCAGACACACTTCAAAAGATTCAAAACGTCGTTGGAACTCTATTAAACTCCAGCACCATAAAACACGAGCAAACACAAGGTACGTTCAAGTTATAATAACTAGTGAACGACCATATACCATAACTTAACACATAGTAGTATATATACATCCGCATATATATACCTATTAAATCACCCAAAACATACTCGTTACTATACATATCAGATCAACCAATCGCGTCATACACTCGTTTTTCCATACGAGTAATCCCCATCTCACCATCTCACCATGCCACAACAAGGCACAAAACCCATTACCAAAACCAACCCATATCGTGTGACCTCATAATCACATAACACGACTATAACTCAAAACATATAACACACAAAAAAATCCATATCGTAGGCAGCCGTTACATATACCCATATATTATAAATATACCCAAAATCCACATCTCATCATATACAAGCATGTACTAACCCTCTTTCATGCAATCATACTTGAGAACCCATTGAAGTTGTGGTACTTGTATAATTATGTTGGCCACCATACTTATACAATTACCCTTTCCCCAATGCACTCCCTCCTATGATGACACTTATAAGAATCAATACAACATATAACACATAAATCCATCTACTCACATAAGCTCATCACCACATAAACAATAAAGTCCAAAACTCCATCTATTAAAATAACATAGTAATACTCTTGAAATACGTAATTCCATAGTCTAGCTAAAACAGCATAGACTAAGTCCAAAACGAAAACATAATCAGTTATAAGTCATGTCGCCCGTAAGAGTGGAAACAACTTAAAATCCTTCCTATCCACCTACTCCTAGTAACTCGAACCACCACACGATTCTTAGGGAACATGACTTAAACATCAAAAGAAAATAACATACCTCAGGTATGTAAAATAACTCGATAAAAGATAGAATCTACCTTGTACTAAATTATGTACTATAATGTACAATTTAAGCAAAATACTACAGTGACTAGCGTGGACGATTATGGTTCAACCCGCACTAGTCACAAACTCGAAAAGAAAATAACATGTGACTAAGTATGAACATACTACGGTTCAATTCATACTAGTCAAAACATCGCAATAAATAACATCCAAACACATCAATTAATATAAAATGCACACATACTCCTATGACGCCTATATGCAGGGACCCTTAAGCTATAGACTAGGCTACGCGACTAGGCAACCTAATTCTCTATAACCATTGTCTCTGATACCATTCTGTCACACCCCACCATGGCGGAATATATGGGGCACGACGTATGGATATCATCACAACAATAGCGTGTCTATAGAGATAACTAAATGATATAAGAAATGTCATAAAATGGTGACACAAATGTCATGACAATATCTCAACAATGCAGGAGTCTAGGTAAGTAGGTAACAGTCCTACCTCTTACCCAAGACAAACAAATAACACAAACAAATAACACAAACAAACAAACATATAGGTTCCAACAGTATCACTAGATAAATGAACAAACAAAGCTAAGAAGGAACAGGGATCTCCTTCTATATGCAATCCTAAGGCATCCAAGTCTAGCCACTTCTATCCTCAAGCTTAACCACATTCTCACCTGAAAGAGACACTAAAACACGTCAACATAAAGTTGGTGAGAGTCATAGGTTTAGACTCTAACGTTAAATCAGTTATAAGCTGTGAATAACAACCATCAACACAATAACATATGGACAATATGCTACAAATATGCATTAACAACTATCAATCAAGATTAATCATACCAAACTAATCCAAGGCTCCTACCTTGCCAAACAACATCATGGTACCATAGATGATCACACTATGTACCTATCCCAAGGCCACTACCTTGACAAACCACAAGGCCACTACCTTGTCAAACCACAAGGCCACTACCTTGTCAAACCACAATAATTGAGACGGCACGTGTCCCCCGATCCAAATCATACACAATCAAAAATCACATAGCAGTTGATCACATAATGTACACACAAGTCCATCTCAAACCTTAAAAACATTCACAGCATCAATTTATAAATAACTCAACATAGTGTCTCTTCCATCCCATCTGGAAGTCAAAATCAATAGTAAACATGGGACTATGAAACTCACCTGATAGCTTCTTCACAAGTCCTCGCACTAGCAACAAGCTAAAAACCAAAAACACGAAATCAATACACGAACCAATCACTGAGATGGCTCATCAACCTATGATGGAAATCTAGTATATTCCCGTATAATTACCTCATTTTTAATCTCTAATCACCCCATTACCCTTCCTTATCAAGTCCTTAACTTGGTTAAGTTTAATAACTATCCCGTTCATATTTTAACCAAAACAGTCCCAGTTTTTAGGTCTCAAAACTTTAAGTCAAACGTCCACTTAAACATACCCATGGTTTCTGTAAAAGGAATATTCATACCCTTACGTATGTTGGCTAACACCTCCCACTTGACCTAACCTTAAAGCTACTGTTAAGGCCCCGATATACATATATCTACTTTTGTCATTCCAGATTTCCTGATTTTAAACGTACTAAAAGTTTGTTACCATTAAGGGGTCTTACCCTAAAACACAACCTTAGCCCAAGTTCAGATACTTACTACAATATATAAACCATCTCTCATGTTCGTGAGAAGATCCCAATGCAACCCTAAGTACCCCAAACAACCCAAAACTTAAAAAGAAAACAAGCTGAATTCAAAACTGTTTTGACCTCCGACTGTTGTAACCTGTTTTTGACCCACTTCCCTACCTTCAATTTAATTCTAGTTTCTTGCATTGGAAAGCCACTTCAAATACCTTTCCAGGGGTACTTTGATCGTAAAATAAGAGTTTATAGAACTCCCTATATGATCAAAACAATGACCCAAAATTCTGCCCATTTTTTAAAAACGGGTTTAACAAAATCAACCTCATTAATTAACCCTAATCCCTCTAATTACAAGCCCTAATTTATGTAATCATCGTGTTATGATTAATATAACATTAATTTAATGTTTTTATAATAAACCCTAACCTAAATCCATCATAAGATGATTAAAGAAACATAAAAACAATTTAATTAAAAAGGGTTATAAAGATTTACCTTTGATTTATGAAAAACCAAGATTTTTATGAAAACCCTAATTCCTCCCTTGTATATTTCGACTCCTTATTGATCTCCAGGGATTTTATGAAGTGTTTTGATAAATAAAAACCTTATATAATTGATCCTAACCAGTCCTAGCCCAAATACAAAAGCCCGGTTCCCTTTTTCCCTTTTTTCCCCTTTTCTTTTCTTTTTTTCACATAACTGACCTATACCCATTTAATTTCGTTTTTTTTTCCTTTTTATTATTAATATTTGTATTAATAATATTACCTTAATTTTCCTTAATTTATTTCAGCTCCTAAAGCCTCCAAAACCTCAAAACCGTAAAACTAGTCAAATTTACGCGTTTTACCGTAAAAGACGTAAAATATACACTTTTAAAAAAAATCTCAAATTTTGAAATAAACTTTATAACTAAGTTCTAAATGACTTAAAACCATCCCGAAAAATATTCATATGACTAATTACCTCATCCGAGACCTCCAAAAGCTAAACCGTAAATCCTAAAAAAAAATACTATTACTATAATACTTATACGTATACGTAAACACCAAAATATTACCATTTCATCTCATAGTCACTAAATGTGAGCTCATGAACATGAAATAACCGTTCCTCGATTTACTTATGAGTACTCTATACTCATAAACGATAACCACACCAACCTCGTTCACACAAAATAAACACGTAAACACACAAATCAAGTAATCACACATAAAATAACCTAAAAATAAGACCAAGTGACGAACCTCAAAACCACGGTTGTCACACATTCATACAAGTGGTATCATTCGCCAAGGGATTCTTATTTAAGCATTTCGTGAGTTTTTGATTGTTTTTTACCAAAGCTTCAAATTTTTTTCGTGTTTTTAGTGTTCTTAAGTCGTATACCTTCTTTATTCGTGTATTAGTGATTTGAGTATCTTGGATTGGTTAAAACACAAATCTTTTGGTTCAAAAGTGAAGTATTCTCTAGTTTTCAACTTTCCGAAATTCTTGCAACTGATTCCATCGGAAAGTACAAGCAAGTAAGGCTCGATCGCAATAACCCAAGGGTTTTACTTTGCGATCACAAGGATTCAGACACCTTATTCTGACGATTATTCCGATCGCTCATTGCGATCGAGGATTGCGACGGTTTTTAAGGGTTATTGAGACGTTACTCTGTAATAAGTGTGAAAACACTTATCCTTTTACCACTTACTTCCAATAATAACAAGACCAAAACGTGTGATTTATATCGTAAAGGTCGGAATTATGCGTGGTTTGTGTTTTTATTGTGTTTTAGGACCAAAATATGAAAAAGGAAGAAAACACGGGCTTTCACGGGCTTTTATCGAAGAAAACGGGAAAAGACGAAGTCAAAAGATCAAGAGTGCTTAAAGAACGGATGTCCAAGACCTATTCTGGAGATTTATCGAAGAACAAGTCTAAAGACGGAAGTTTAATGAAGTCGAAGAACTTAAGTCTAATAGAAGAAGAAAATTAAAAGACAAGTTCAAATCCCGAGACTACAAAGACGAAGAATTAAAATCGAGTCGAGAAGAAAAAGAAAGAAGAAAGCACCACACATGCCTCCCACTTCCCTATAAATACCCTCCTAATCACATTAGGAGGGAGGGAGCTAGTTTTTATTTTCTTTAGTTTCTTTCTAGTTTTTTAGAGAGAGAAAGTCTTAAACTTTCTCTCACTAGTTCATCTTTTCCTTTTAATCTTTCAAGATTAAACACTTTTTTGTATTGCTTATTTCATTAATCAAAGTTCTATTTTAAGCTTTTGATCCTTATTCTCATTCTATACTTCTTGATTTACTTCACCTTTGATCCGAATTTCACATCTCACTCGTATGATTTGATGCTCTTCGCGAATAAAGGTTTGATCTTTTGGTTTACAAACAAGCTTTACACGTTTAGGTCATAAGCTCATAATGCTTATTGGCTTATTCAAACCTTAGCTTATTGAGTTTCGGATTTCTTCAAGGTTTTTAATGGTTTGAAGTTCATTTCATAAAGTTCTTGATTTTAAGTTTTGATTAGTCATCGAATTTGAGCTTTTTGGGATCGTTTAAGATTCGTTAGAGTAGCTTATTGCAACTGCTTATTTAGTTTCACTCTTCCACAAATTTCGGAATTAGTTGCATCCCATCGCAATCCTAGGGTTTTGACACACATTCCGACGGTTACTCCACATTGCGATAGCTTTGGTTTTCGATCGCAATAACCCATTAGGGTTTTACTTTGCGATCAGTTGGTTAACCTCCTTATTCTGATCTGGGTTGCGATCGCACATTGCGATCGCGTATTCCGACGGGTCTTAAGGACTTGGTTAAGACGAAGTGCTGCCCATTTTTCGATAACATCATTTCGATAGATAGACATTGCGACAGTAGCCTTTTACATCATTCCGATCTGGATCATTGCGATGGTGGCTTTCCGATAGATGGTCATTGTGATAGTATTGATCTGTTATATTCCGATGGTTGCTATTTGGTGTATTCCGATGAACATGAATCGTTTTCTTACAATTAATTAAGTTTTTCAAAGCTTTAAGTTTTAAGAATTTTCATAAATTAACTTCAAGATTAATTTTGTCAAAGCTTTAATTTACTCAACGACACTCTAATTACTTGCTAGTAGTTTAAAACAAACAAACCAAACCATTCTCTTGATTCACCAAAAGACGATTGAGTCGCACTTAAGACCGGTTTTCAATTCGAAAAGATTCGGAACTATAACGAACTCGAACTTTCATACGAGGTGTAAAAAACCATGTATTAAATGGCGCCGCTGCCGGCTCTTTTCGTTAAGATAAACGGTTTCTAGTGAGAGACGCGTTGAATTTTGGGATCCGTTCTTTGAACGTTATTTTCATTGCTATAACAATTTCAAAAATCCATAAAAATTATAAAACTTTTCAAAAATACAAAAACATTAAAAAACCTATAAAAACCAAAAAGATTATATCGATATTTCTTGTGTATATTTTTCTTCTGCAGGTGCATGCGTACTAGATCTACAAACTATTCTGAGCCCGAGAATCGTGAAGATTTAGATATGGCTGGTGTTAACAACAACAATAATCACCCACCTCAAAATAATTTGAATAACAACAACAACAACAACAACAATGTCCTTCAACCTGATTTACGAACCATGGAGGAATTGTGCCAACCCACCATGAACGGACGCGGAGGCCCGATTGCGCCAATGCACGTCACGGCTCAGGAGTTTTCATTGAAGCATCATATGATACAACAAGTGCAAACGAACCCGTTTCGTGGAATTCCGGATGATGATGCCAACAAACACCTCGACAAATTCATTACCATTACCCAAAGCATGAAGTGCCCCGGTGTTTCTATGGATGACCTTCGCCTTCAACTTTTTCCACACTCGCTTTCTCACCATGCCGAAAAATGGTTTGACCGTCTTCCTAAGAATTCTATTCATACGTGGAACGACATGACTCAACGCTTTTTATCGCGCTACTTTCCCCCATCCATGGTCACTAGCCTTCGTAACCAAATCAGTGGATTTATGCAAGAGAATGATGAATCGCTTTTCGATGCTTGGGAACGTTACAATGATTTGATCGACCGCTGTCCTAATCACAATATGCTCCCCGTTACTCTCATTGACACCTTCTACAATGGTCTCACTTTTCGTGATCGTGACACGATCAATGCCGCCGCCGGTGGTACTTTTATGAAAAGGAGACCGGAGGAGTGTCGAGAGTTGATTGAAAACATGACTACTCACCACAAAAATTGGGATTCTTCCGCATCCTCAAGATCTAATCAGAGAGTCAATGTTTCATCTACTTCTTCCACCCCTAACCCGTCTATTTTGGAACGTGCTATTCTTGATATCAACAAAAGTCTCCAAATTTTGACTTCTAACCAAACTCAACAAGCTAAAGCCGTTGTTATCTCTTGTGACACATGTGGTGGTCCTCATTCCTACAATGAGTGTCCTTCTACTCACGGCAATTATTCTGAAGACGTTAACGCAGCTTACGGCACTTATCCCACGGGAGGCTATCAAGCTCGCCCGCAAGGAGACCGTGGCTTGCTAAGTTATCGTTCTAACAATTATCTTGCTCCCCCCGGTTTTCCCCCTGCAAACCAAACCCAACAACAAAGCTTTAACCGGAACAGTCAATCCCAACCTCGTGCAAACAATCCGTATCAATCCCAAAGAAACCCATACCCAACTCAAGGAAATTCTCAAGCTTACCAAGCTCCACCTCTCAATCAACCGATGGCCGTAAGTCAAGACGTCGAGACGTTTATGAAGACTAATCGTGAGATGGTGACGAATCTTCAGAGTCAATTTGTCAACTTGAAGAATGACATGGTGAAACAAGGGAGCGATATTCGAGCCGAGCTAAGGAATGACATGGCCAAACACAGCAATGATATTAATGCCAACATGCAAAACTCTTTTAACAATCAAGCTCTTCACCTTCGTGATATGATTGGTTCGCTCATCCAAAGTAATCAACCCTCTGCTTCGGGTACTCTTCCGAGTAACACCGTTGCGAATCCAAGAGGGGAGATGAAAGCAATCACCACTCGTAGTGGAAAAGGTTATATGGAACCCGAGCTTCCTACACCTCCACCGGTGATTGTGAACAAGGAAACCGAGCAACTTTCCTCACCTCTTTCACCTTCTATCCCCATTTCCCCACCACCCGTGGTTGTGAGTGATCCTATTCCCTTAAAGCCTTCTTCTTCATCCAATATACCTTATCCTTCAAGGTTGAGGAAAGAGAAGCAAAAGAGCAAGGACGATATTCAGGTTTCAAACTTCCTAAAAATGTTTAAACAATTGAATTTTAACATCTCCTTTGCCGAGGCTCTCGCTCACATGCCCAAATACGCTAAGATGTTTAAAGATCTTTTAAGTGATAAAGAAAAGCTTCTGGACATTGCTCAGACCCACCTTAATGAGAATTGCTCCGCAGTGCTCTTAAGGCAATTGCCCACCAAACTTGGTGATCCGGGTCGCTTCTTGATTCCTTGCAACTTCCCGGGAGTAGAGAATTGCATGGCCCTAGCCGATCTAGGTGCCAGTATAAACTTAATGCCTTTAAGTGTTTGGAAGCAATTATCTCTCCCCGAGCTAGTCCCCACACGAATGACTTTGGAGTTAGCCAACCGTACGGTTGCTTATCCAGTGGGGATAGCCGAAGATGTCTTTGTTGGCGTCGATAAATTCACCTTCCCGGCGGATTTTGTCGTCGTTGATTACGAGATGGATCCCCGTGTTCCATTAATCATCGGACGTCCATTTCTGAGGACCGGTCGCACTCTTATTGATGTTGCCGCAGGCGAAATCATCATGCGAGTTGGTGACGATCAAATTGTCTTCAACATGGGTAAGATTTCTAAGCAACCTTATTCATATGAGAGTGTTAATGCTATTGATGTTCTCGATGAGGCTTGTGAAGAACATTTTCATGATGCTTGCAAAAGTACTCTCTCTTCTCTACCCAATGTTGAGACCGTTGCCTCAATTGCTCTAGCATTGACTCCTTTCGGAGAAAGTGATTTGGATGACTTCGAAGCTAGCTTGGGTCCTCTCGATATTAAGTATGATAATTTGTCCACAAATTGGGATGAAGACATTAGTACTATTGAGAGACTTCTCAATGAGGACCCATTCTCTCCTCCTGCTCCTAAAGAGGTGACTAATGATGATCCATCGTTAGGTTCACCATCTATTGAGAATCCTCCTACTCTTGAGCTTAAGGACCTACCTTCTCATCTTGAGTACGTTTTTCTGGAAGACAACGAGAAGTTACCGGTCATCATCGCAAAGGATCTTAAAGAAGACGAAAAAGCCCGCCTTGTCGATGTGTTGAAGAAGCATAAACGAGCTATCGCTTGGAAAATCTCGGACATCCGTGGAATTGATCCTCATTTCTGCACACATAAAATTCTCATGGAGGACGACTTTAAGCCCACTATTCAAAGCCAAAGAAGGGTGAATCCTAAAATACATGACGTCATCAAAAAAGAGGTTATCAAACTTCTTGATGCGGGTATGATTTACCCTATTTCGGATTCACCGTGGGTTAGTCCAGTCCACTGTGTGCCTAAGAAAGGCGGAATCACCGTTGTGCCCAATGCAAACAACGAGTTAATTCCTACCCGTCTCGTTACTGGGTGGAGAGTTTGTATAGACTACCGCAAACTCAATGATGCCACGAGAAAGGATCATTTCCCTCTACCTTTCATGGACCAAATGCTTGAACGTCTCGCTGGTAATGAATATTACTGCTTTCTGGATGGTTTTTCGGGTTATTTTCAAATACCCATCGATCCCTAAGATCAAGAGAAGACAACATTCACTTGTCCCTATGGCACATTTGCTTATAAACGTATGCCTTTTGGCTTATGCAATGCCCCCGGGACTTTCCAAAGGTGCATGTTGGCTATCTTCCATGACATGGTTGAGCAAACCATGGAAGTCTTCATGGATGATTTCTCGGTCTTCGGGGATTCCTTCTCTACTTGCCTTGCCAATTTGGAACGTATGCTTAAGCGGTGCGAAGACACTCGCCTTGTTCTGAATTGGGAAAAATGCCATTTTATGGTCAAAGAAGGCATTGTGCTAGGACACAAAATCTCTAAAGCCGGTCTTGAAGTCGACCGTGCTAAAGTAGATGTCATAGCCAAATTACCTCCACCTTCAACCGTGAAGGGTGTGAGAAGTTTTCTGGGTCATGCGGGCTTCTATCGTAGATTCATTCAGGATTTCTCTAAAATCGCTCGCCCGATGACCCACCTCTTGGAAAAAGATACTCCTTTTATCTTTTCTAAAGAGTGTCTCGAAGCCTTCAATCTTCTCAAGGATAAGCTAACTAAGGCACCGGTCTTGGTTACCCCAAATTGGGAGCTGCCTTTTGAATTGATGTGCGATGCTAGCGACTTTGCTATTGGTGCGGTTTTGGGCCAAAGAGTGAATAAACACTTCCAACCAATCCACTACGCTAGCAAAACAATGACAGGGGCTCAACTGCACTATACGACAACCGAAAAAGAGCTTTTAGCTGTTGTCTATGCTTTTGAGAAATTTCGCCCCTATCTTGTTTTATCCACCACCATCGTATACACGGACCATTCCGCGTTGAAGTACTTGATGACAAAGAACGATTCTAAGCCAAGACTTCTTCGCTGGGTTTTGCTCCTTCAAGAATTCAACATTGAAATTCGTGACAAGAAGGGAGTCGAAAACCTGGCCGCGGATCATTTGAGTCGACTTGAGAATCCATATCAAGGGGATCATCCGAACAAAGAGATCCATGACTCTTTCCCCCTGGAGACTCTAATGTCTATAAATCTCAATTTTGATGACACCCCGTGGTTTGCAGACATCGCAAACTACTTAGCGGGTGGTATTCTCATCCAAGGGTTAACATCCCAACAAAAGAAGAAGTTCTTGAACGATGTTAAGACTTACTTTTGGGATGACCCTTATCTATTTAAACAGTGTGCTGATCTGATTATTCGTCGATGTGTTGACGGACCGGCAGCTTTTGACATTCTCCAAGCTTGCCACAAAGGACCCACCGGTGGTCACTTTGGTCCCAACTACACCGCTAAGAAAGTGTTTGATTCTGGATTCTACTGGCCTACCATTTATCGTGACGCTCACGAAATGGTTAAGCATTGTGATGCTTGCCAACGTCAAGGCAAGATCACACATAAAGATGAGATGCCTCAAAATTTCATACAGGAATGTGAAATCTTTGATGTATGGGGCATCGACTTTATGGGGCCATTTCCATCATCCAAAGGGAACAAGTACATCCTCGTCGCCGTCGACTACGTCTCTAAATGGGTTGAAGCTAAGGCTCTTCCCACGAATGATGCGAGGGTGGTTGTGAACTTTTTGAAGCAGCTTTTCGCTCGATTTGGCGTTCCTCGTGCTATCATCAGTGACCGCGGGACTCATTTTTGCAACGATCAATTTGCAAGAGTCATGGCAAAGTATGGTGTCAATCACCGTCTTTCCACCGCCTATCATCCCCAAACTAATGGGCAAGCCGAAATTTCCAATCGTGGCTTGAAGAGAATTTTGGAGCGTACTGTGGGAGAGCATCGTGCCGCGTGGGCCGATAAGTTAGATGATGCTCTGTGGGCTTTCCGTACTGCTTACAAGACCCCGATCGGTTGTACACCCTATCGTCTTATGTACGGGAAAGCCTGCCACCTACCCATCGAGCTGGAACACAAGGCGCACTGGGCCTTGAAGTGGGCAAACTTCGACATCATCAAAGCCGGTGATCATCGCAAGGTTCAACTCAACAAGCTACATGAACTAAGGAATGAAGCTTATGAGAACTCGCTGATCTACAAGGAGAAGACGAAGATGATCCACGATGCTAAAATCAAGAACCGAGAGTTCCACGTTGGAGATCACGTTCTACTCTTTAACTCTCGGTTGAAGATCTTCTCTGGCAAGTTGAAGAGCCGCTGGTCTGGTCCATTCACCGTCGCCAAAGTCTTTCCGTATGGGACCATTGAGCTTTCTCAGCCAAATGGGCTCAATTTCAAGGTGAATGGCCAGCGTTTGAAGCTGTACTTTGGTGAGGACATCTCTCAAGAGATGATTCCATCCCTCACCACGTTCCCCATGAACTAAAATTGGGTCGAGTCAGGCTCATGACTCGGTGAACAAAAACAAGCGCTTCTCGGGAGGCAACCCGTGTTCTATCTTTTACTGCTTTTACAATAAGTGTAGGGGGAGCCCCGCATATGTTTGTTGTCTTGTTTCTTGTGCTGTGCAGGGATTTAAGCTTCAGAGAGCATCTTGATGACTTTTGATGAACCGTGATATCGTGTTTTCCATCTTCCCGGTTCTATCCTAAACTCTTGTGATTCAATATTTCATATTCCATATGTTCACATTGAATTCACTTTAGTTGTCCTTTCCTTAGCAAGCTTTAAACAAAGTGCACAATGTCATAAGTGTAGGGGAGTTTACTCCCACATGCTTAAACATTGAGGACAATGTTTATCTCAAGTGTAGGGGGGACTTCTATCGAAGTAAGTGGTCTTTTCCATGAATTTGCCCTCACTTTAACCGGAAAATTTGATTTTTCGACATTTTTCAAAATTTTTAATCTATTTTGGCCTAGTTGTATAGTTGTATTTGCCTTTGTTATGTTTCCTTTGCTAGAATAAATTTTCAAATAAGTAGTTTTAGATTTTTCTTAGTCGTGAACATTTTGACTCAACCCGAGTTTACTTGCCTAAGTTTACTCTAGCTAGTATCCTTAACGTGTTTAAGTCAAGTTTTGCTAGGCTTTTATATAGGGAGCTATAAAACGCGAAAGTCTTAACTCTCACGGGTTAAGAACAAGAACTTTTCGCAAGTTCCTATAATTGATCCTAGAGAGTCGTTTATCAAGGGAACTTTAAAATGCGATTTCTAAACTTGAAAAAGTCTAAGAATTTGCAAGATCCTATAGGCGACTCGAAAACCCAAAACTTTGATTTAATAGGCTAAGCATCCACGAGTCTCATTCCTTGAGATTTTAAACTGTGGAGAACGAGAGATGATAGAGTCAATTATAAGTTCGGTACTCTTTCGTGAATTTATGTGAGTTAATTATGAGCCTATTCTCCCTCCGCTTGCTTAATAAATTATCTGCTAATAAGTAAGGCTGTACGATTTAAAAAGTTACTTAGCTTCTAGCCCCGGATCGTTTAAAAGTTGCTCGGTAATGACGAGAGTTCATAGCCAAGGCATAACTTATGAAGCGGGGCGCGAAGATTGGCGAGTCCGAAAAGGCCCTAACAAGGCATGAGGGCTACATTTTGTTGCTAAAGATCCAAAAGTGATGTGAAGAATCATTTATCGAAAATCAATATGAAGGATCGAGACACACGACGAAAAGCAAGAACTCCCCAAAAGTCATGGAGAAGTCTATCCGAAAAGACCCTAACAAGGTATGAGGATAAATAGATCCAAGTCCTAAAAGGAGGCGGATCGTTGTATATCAAAGTCCAAAATAAAGATTGGAGAAAAATGAAGAAGTCGTGGTCCAAAGATGAAGAATCTCTCAAAAACTTCAAGTGAAGAAATTCCTATTATGAAGAGAAGACCATAATTTCAAGAACGTCTCTCGAAGATTCGAAGTATGAAGTCGCTGCCAAATATCGGCCCGAGAAAGGTCTCAAATCGCGAACCAAGTTATGCCAAGATATGAACTTTCTGATATCCCGAGAAGCAGTTTTAAAAGATTTGGTCCTTTAGCTAACTATCAATTAAATCGTGCACTTTATTTTCGGACTAAATAACTATCGAAATAAGTCAAACAATGCATCCTCGTGATCATTCAAGACAAAAATAAAATATAAGAGATACACCTAGGAATAAGGGAGTCTAAGTGAGTAATTGGCCCACATGAGTTCGTGATAGTTTGCTAAGTTATAATAACAATGATCTCGTTTTTAAGCTTGGTATGGGGAACGTGAAACTTGAGGATGATAAACGTTCATGGCCGCCAAAACCCAATGTAAGTTTTTAATTTCGTTACTTATTTCTATCTTTTATGTTTAGACTTTAATAAAGGCCAAGGTGGGTTATTTATGATGGGAAATGTAAACCGTGCTTAAAATTAATGCATTGCATGAGGGCATTGCAATGGTCAAGTGTAGGGGATTTAATAAGTGTGAAAACACTTATCCTTTTACCACTTACTTCCAATAATAACAAGACCAAAACGTGTGATTTATATCGTAAAGGTCGGAATTATGCGTGGTTTGTGTTTTTATTGTGTTTTAGGACCAAAATATGAAAAAGGAAGAAAACACGGGCTTTCACGGGCTTTTATCGAAGAAAACGGGAAAAGACGAAGTCAAAAGATCAAGAGTGCTTAAAGAACGGATGTCCAAGACCTATTCTGGAGATTTATCGAAGAACAAGTCTAAAGACGGAAGTTTAATGAAGTCGAAGAACTTAAGTCTAATAGAAGAAGAAAATTAAAAGACAAGTTCAAATCCCGAGACTACAAAGACGAAGAATTAAAATCGAGTCGAGAAGAAAAAGAAAGAAGAAAGCACCACACATGCCTCCCACTTCCCTATAAATACCCTCCTAATCACATTAGGAGGGAGGGAGCTAGTTTTTATTTTCTTTAGTTTCTTTCTAGTTTTTTAGAGAGAGAAAGTCTTAAACTTTCTCTCACTAGTTCATCTTTTCCTTTTAATCTTTCAAGATTAAACACTTTTTTGTATTGCTTATTTCATTAATCAAAGTTCTATTTTAAGCTTTTGATCCTTATTCTCATTCTACACTTCTTGATTTACTTCACCTTTGATCCGAATTTCACATCTCACTCGTATGATTTGATGCTCTTCGCGAATAAAGGTTTGATCTTTTGGTTTACAAACAAGCTTTACACGTTTAGGTCATAAGCTCATAATGCTTATTGGCTTATTCAAACCTTAGCTTATTGAGTTTCGGATTTCTTCAAGGTTTTTAATGGTTTGAAGTTCATTTCATAAAGTTCTTGATTTTAAGTTTTGATTAGTCATCGAATTTGAGCTTTTTGGGATCGTTTAAGATTCGTTAGAGTAGCTTATTGCAACTGCTTATTTAGTTTCACTCTTCCACAAATTTCGGAATTAGTTGCATCCCATCGCAATCCTAGGGTTTTGACACACATTCCGACGGTTACTCCACATTGCGATAGCTTTGGTTTTCGATCGCAATAACCCATTAGGGTTTTACTTTGCGATCAGTTGGTTAACCTCCTTATTCCGATCTGGGTTGCGATCGCACATTGCGATCGCGTATTCCGACGGGTCTTAAGGACTTGGTTAAGACGAAGTGCTGCCCATTTTTCGATAACATCATTCCGATAGATAGACATTGCGACAGTAGCCTTTTACATCATTCCGATCTGGATCATTGCGATGGTGGCTTTCCGATAGATGGTCATTGCGATAGTATTGATCTGTTATATTCCGATGGTTGCTATTTGGTGTATTCCGATGAACATGAATCGTTTTCTTACAATTAATTAAGTTTTTCAAAGCTTTAAGTTTTAAGAATTTTCATAAATTAACTTCAAGATTAATTTTGTCAAAGCTTTAATTTACTCAACGACACTCTAATTACTTGCTAGTAGTTTAAAACAAACAAACCAAACCATTCTCTTGATTCACCAAAAGACGATTGAGTCGCACTTAAGACCGGTTTTCAATTCGAAAAGATTCGGAACTATAACGAACTCGAACTTTCATACGAGGTGTAAAAAACCATGTATTACTCTTTCCAAATATTTTTAGCCATATTGCGATCGTGGATTCCGATAGTGTCATATTCCGATACTTGAAGCATTCCGACAGATCTCATATTCAGACGGTTATTCCGACAGGGCATTCCGACAGAGTATTCCGATAGAGTAAACATTCCGATAGAACATTGCGACAGAAGGGATATTGCGACAGAAGGGTCATTGCGATAGGGTGAACATTCCGATAGAACATTGCGATAGAAGGGACTTTGCGATAGAGGGTACATTGCGATGGGTTGTACTGCGATGAGTGACATTGCGATGCTATAGTTTGTTAGAACAATTTTTAGACTTAGCCACTATCTAGACTAGTCTTGAAACATAGTTTACACGAAGATCAAAAAAAAAATAATAAAAATAAAAAAAAAAGAGTTAAAATTTTCCCGTCAAATAAACTCAATTTTTTCCATACTAGTTTTAAGCTATTTCTAGCTCGATTTCAAAATTTGGCAATTACAAATTTTTTTAGCTTAGCGTTTTGTCAGACTGAGGAATTTATTGTCGGACTGAGAAAAAATCGGAAGTTTTGGAATTTCAACAACATCACACGCTTTCTACGAATTGAGATCCTGTTTTTCACACGACTTCTACGATGACGTCTGAACAAGATATTTATGCTGTGGGTACTGAGAATCGTCCACCCATGCTTACCAAGGAGAACTACACTACATGGGCTAGTCGTCTCCTTCGTTATGCAAAATGTAAACCTTTGGTAAAGTTGATTGTCAACTCGATTCAAAAGGGTCCGTATGTTAGAAGAACAATTATTGTGCCTGGGGACCCTACGAATGCTAACCCAGTGGCTGACTCTAGTCATGAGCAAACAGATGAAGAATTAACTGAAGCTGAATCCAAACAACTCGACGCTGATGATCAAGCAATTCAAGTCATTCTTATGGGACTTCCTGAAGATGTTTATGCTGCTGTCGATAGTTGTGAAACCGCACACGAGATGTGGCTTAGGATTCAGAAAATGATGAAGGGAAGTGAAATTGGTTTACAAGAAAAGGAAACTAAGTTGCTTCGTGAATGGGAGAAATTTACGTCTACTGAAAGGGAACAAATTGAACCTTATTATCATCGATTTTCAACCCTCATGAATCATCTTAGAAGAAACAAACATGAACCTGCACAAATTGCTGCCAACATCAAATTTCTTGATAATCTTCCTTTTGAATGGTCACGATATGTCACTCTGTCAATCAAACCAAGGATCTTCATGTCGTGGACTACACTCAAGTATATGACTATTTGAAGATGAATCAAGATGAAGCTAACGAAGTTAGGGTAGAAAGACGTGCCAACACACAAGATCCATTGGCTTTTATGGCAAACTCTTCATCATCTATGTCATATCCCATGGTACCCTACCATCAACCCTCATCAAGTAACTTCATGCCACAACAACAAAAACAACAACTCACTGCTTATGGATATCAACCTCTTGCTGCTATGAATTACTTACAACAACCCATTGCCTGTTTTGATGACATCACCGATCCTACTCATGCTATTAATACTGGTCTTTCCCTTCTTGCAAAGGCATTCAAATTCACCATTAACCCCACCAACAACAATCAGAGAATCTCCTCGAACACTAGAAATAGGCAGATTGCTCAACCTTTCATGAATGCGAATCAAGATCGCCAATTGGTAGCTGCTGGAAACACGGGGTTACAATATGGTCAAAATGTTGGGAATGCAACAAATCATTATGGACAAATCCGTGGTCAGAATCCGAATGTTCCAAATGTGGGTAATCAGAATGGCTTAATAGTTGTGCCAGCGGTTGGTAATCAGATGGGAAACATTATGGCTGCAAGGGCTGAGAATACTGGTACGAGAAATGGAAACAACAATCGTCAGGTTCAGTGCTACAACTGCAGGGGATTTGGTCATTATGCTCGAGATTGCACAACCAAAAAGAAGAGTGATGCTGCTTATCTTTAGACTCAGCTTCTCATAGCACAAAAAGAAGAGGCAGGGATTCCACTTCAAGCTGAGGAATTTGATCTCATGGCTTCTGTTGCAAAATATGACGAGGAAGAAGAGGTGAATGCCAACTACATCTTGATGGCAAACTTACAGCAAGCATCAACCTCAGGAATGCATGATGACAGAGCTCCCGTCTATGATTCAGACAGCCCCTCTGAGGTACACCCAAGTTTTGATGATAATGATATATATACTATGTCTAATCAGGAGGAAGAGTATACTGAGATGCTTGAGCCCTACATTGAGACACACGGGGACCAAACGAATAATAATAATATTATTTCGAATGAGCCTAGTGTGGACCTTAGTATGGATAAAGTTGCCCAGCCTACAACCCTTCCTGA
Source organism: Glebionis coronaria (assembly GCA_025667525.1). Classification (NCBI taxonomy): domain Eukaryota; kingdom Viridiplantae; phylum Streptophyta; class Magnoliopsida; order Asterales; family Asteraceae; genus Glebionis; species Glebionis coronaria. The sequence goes on along the minus strand of CM046880.1, from coordinate 150,389,770 downwards.
TGAGACACATTCGTATTATAAATCTCTATTTGATAAGCTTGCTAAGGATGTAGATCATGCTACGGTGGTTAATAATAAGTTTAGAGAAACTAATGCCAAATTGACCACTGAGCATGCGGGATATAAGGAACGGGAGAAAAGTTTTGAGATTCATCATGCTAAAATCAAGGAACTTGAACAAGCTCATGCTACATCGGTTTATCAAGAAAAATGAACAACTAAGAAATTAAATGACTTACACGTAAGTAGTGCTAAAAAGATAAGCGAATTGAATGAAGAAATCACCTCTCTTAATAAACAACTTTCAACTGAAAAATCTATTATTTTGGATTTAAAAGAAGAACGAAAAAAGCTGAAGCATGATTTCAAAATTCGAGAAGATGGGATTCTTGAGGATTTTTGCAAAGCGCAGGATATGATTAGAGAATTAGACAACCTTTTAGTAAAACGTGGCCAAACTATGCAGACCATAAATATGCTCACACCGAAAGTGAATGAGATAAATTACACTAGATACAAATTGGCTTTAGGTTGTCCTCTTCCTCCAAATCCCAGATATCTTAAGCAAGTTCAGGCCACTAATTAAACTTTATATAATGGTAGTGTGCTCTTGTCTGATGAGCATGATCCTCCTAGTGTGCATGATTCTGAGGAAACTACAGACTTGCAGTAGAGACTCGTTTGAGAATGAAAAAGCTTGATAGAGAAGTGACACCCGTTTATTATCCGAAAGTTAATCCTCCAACTATTTTTGTTCGGTCTAAAACGAGTACTGAAATGCTTTTTCTACCAAGTGAGGAATTGTCTGATGACCCTCCTAAACCGAGTATCACACGCCGATTTCTAAACGAGCTTAAAGATAACTTTGTCATCCTTAAACGTGTTATTAATTCCAAAATCACTGGAGGAAATTTTACATCACCTGTTCAGATTGAGATTCAGAAAATTCTTCAAAACGATATTAATCCGATTATTAATCAAGTTGATGCTCGATTAGGCAATTTGGAAAACGCTTTTCTAAAAGAATTGGCCAAATTTGTTGAAAACTTTAAATCTTTGACGAAGGAAGCTGATGAATCTCTTGATAAAATCAAAGTTTTGGAAAACGATCTTGAACGCCTCTCTAAAGCTCGTGATTGTATTGATAGTAGCCCTGTTGAGTTAGGTACCTCTATGTCGCATAATGAAAACCTCCAAACTGAGCTTGATCTTATGAAAGAGAAAATGGAATCTTATGTCATTAAAAGGATTAAGAATTCACCGATCTTTGGAATAAATTTGTCAAAAAATGTGATGAATGCAGATATGACAAGATTTCGTATGAAAAAGCTTACAATGAAATGCAACAAAAATCGCACGGTTGCAGGCTCAGTTAGGAGGGGTTTCCGAAACGAATTTGGCCTCTTCAGGGTTAGAGAGTGCTAGTGATGGTAATGTTCAGAAGCTATATACGCGGGCTGTTGAACAAAGTAAGTCTGTCTATCAGAAACTTATTGATAAAATATGTGAGAACTGTAAGTTAAAAGCCTTGTTAAAAGATAAGACTTCTGAACCTAGCTCGATTGTGGATACGATGATCCAGAAACCAGCAACCTCGGGACCCACTCGTATTGCTGTGACACCTTTTCCAAAGGTTACAGGAACAAAAACTGCCATGATTGCCCCAGGAATGTTACATGTTAGTTCTTCCTATGTGCCTAGCAAACAATGTAAAGCAAGCGTTAGGACAAAACCGATCACTATAACTCAACCACAAGTTATTGATTTAAAAAGTGCTAATTCTAATAGACGTGTGTCTTCTTCTGGAGGAATAAACAACTACACTAAGAGCAAAAGGCCACAGCCTACGAGCAATACGAGGAATGATAGGGTCCCTTTTGCCTCTAGAAGTAGTCGCCCCAAGATCAATAATGTGGAAGTAGAAGAACACCCTAGGAATTTACCGCTTTTTAATCATAATCAGAAACCTAATTCATATGAATGTAATGAATTTAAGCTTGCTATTCGGAATGAAAAATCTGAAGTTATTTGTTCTAAATGTAATAAATGTTTCTTTACTTTTAGTCATGATGCTTGTGGTTTGACTATGAATGGGTTGAATTATGGTGGTTACACTCGAATTGACAAGCTGTCAGTCAATGAACAACAACGCACTCCTAAGGCTAAGGTGTATGTTCCAAAAAGTACGCATGTAGGGTCCACAGAAAGTCTTGCTAAGGCCAGTAGCCCTAGATTCACCACTAAATGGTTGCCTACTAGTAGAAATTTTGACCGTAGTGGCAAAATTATCGACACTTGTAGATCTCATACTGACAGTGAAACGTCGGTATGTGATATGGCTTAATTATCATCTAACCCTTCAGGAACCTATTTCATCGGTTGCCAAAATATTTTCTTCTCTTATCATTGGCAGGCTGTTGAAATTTGTCTCTGGTGTGTGGACTCGGGTTGTTCCAAACATATGACTGGGAATCGAAGCCTTCTCAAAAACTTTGTATGGCGTTTCATGGGAACTGTTCGATTTGGAAATGATCATGTTGCGACAATTCTAGGCTATGGTGATCTTCATTGGGGAAATATAATCATCACCAGAGTCTCTTTTGTTGATGGCTTGGGACATAATTTGTTCTTGGTTGGGCAATTTTGTGATTCAGACTTGGAGGTTGCTTTCAGAAGTCATACATGTTTTGTAAGAGATCTTGAAGGAGTTGATTTGTTAAAAGGAAATCATACCACCAACCTTTACACCATTGATCTTTTTCAAATGTCTGCTGCTTCTCCAATTTATCTCATGGCCCGAGCCACATCAACAAAGTAATGGTTATGGCATCAAAGGTTATCTCATCTCAATTTCGATGCCATCACCCAACTCGTGAAAGATGATCTCGTTACCGGTCTTCCAAAGTTTAAATATACAAAAGACCATCTTTGTCCTTCTTGTGAGCAAGGAAAAAGTAAGAAGAAGCCTCACAAACCCAAACCTGTTCCAAATTCAACGAATAGGTTGCATCTCCTTCATATGGATTTATGTGGCCCAATGAGAATCAAAAGCATAAATGGAAAGCGGTATGTCCTAGTAATTGTGGATGATTATTCTCGTTACACATGGGTTCATTTTCTTGCATCAAAAGATGAAGCCCCTGATGTAATTATTAACTTCTTGAAGAAAACATCAGTACTACTGCAAGCCCCTGTCATTATTGTGAGAACGGATAACGACAAAGAATTCACCAATCAGAAATTGAAAGCTTATTTTGACGAAGTTGGGATTTCTCATCAAACTTCGGCTGTAAGAACTCCAGAGTAGAACGGAGTTGTGGAACGGAGGAATCGTACGTTAGTTGAAGCTGCTCGGACGATGCTTCTCTCCCCCAGTGCATCGTTATTCCTTTGGGCCGACGCTATAGCAACTGCATGTTATACTCAAAACTGCTCCATTATTCATACCCATTTCAACAAAACACCTTATGAGATCATTAATGGACGAAAACCGGATATTTCATTTTTACATGTCTTCGGTGCATTAGGTTATCCGAAGAATGATCGTGAAGATATCAGTAAACCTGAACCTAAAGGTGATATTGGTTTTTTCATTGGTTATTCTTCAACTGCTTGTGCTTACAGGGTTTATAATCGAAGGAAAATAAAGGTAATGGAGAATATGAATGTTACCTTTGATGAACTCACGGGTATGGCCTCTCAACATAGAAGTTCCCATCCCGAGCTTCAAGGTCAGACTTCTTGACACGTAAGTTCAGGACTCGCGCTTCAATTTGCACCGTCAGCAATCTCATCGTTACAACCATCGGAACGTGACTTGGAAGTTTTATTTGGGCCAATCTATGATGAATATATGGAGGGTCCTTCGTCATTTGGTGTTCCTCAAAATGCCCCGGCTGCACCTGCTACGGTTGTTCAAGAACCTCCGATTGCATCTACACCAACGGCATCTACTTCTGCACCATCTACATCAACCTCAACCATATTGCCTCCAAATATTCCAACCACTTATCCGACTGCTGACACAACTCAACAACATTCTCAGCAAATTCCTAATCATGTTCATCTTCAGAATGAAATAGTTGCTGAAAATGCAAACAATGCGATGCTCAACGAACACGAGTTTGTTAATGCATTTGCGGCTTCCACAAGTTCTACTCAACCTTCAACACCATATGTGGATCCGTCGAGCTCGTATCAAGTTTCTCATACACTTCCACATGAACACAAATGGACTAAGAATCATCCTTTGGTTCAAGTGATTGGCAATCTCACACGACCAGTCTCAACACGCAATCAGCTGCGTACCGATGGTGATATGTGTATCTATGCACTATCAGTCAGCACAATGGAACCAGCAAGTGTGAAAGAAGCAATGACCGATGCATCATGGATTGAGTCTATGCAAGAAGAACTCAATCAGTTCATCCGACTTGATGTATGGGAGTTAGTACCTCGACCGGACAATATCGATCCGCTTACCCTGAAATGGTTATTCAAAAACAAGATGGATGAGGAGCAAACGGTCATTAGGAACAAGACTCGGTTAGCTGTGAGAGGTTATAAACAGCATGAGGGAATTGATTTCGCTGAATCCTTCACCCCGGTTGCTCGGATGGAAGCAATTAGGATTTTCTTGGCATATGCTGCACACAAATCGTTCACTGTGTATCAAATGGACGTGAAGACGGCTTTCTTGCATAGATCGTTAAAAGAAGATGTGTACGTATGTCAACCTGAAGGTTTCATCAACACCGAACACCCAAGCCATGTCTACAAGCTGAAAAAGGCAATTTATGGTTTAAAACAAGCACCAAGGGCATGGTATGACGAATTATCATCATTTCTTCTACAAAATCAATTCAGTAAAGGAACCATTGATCCAACGTTGTTTATCAAGCACTACGGCAACGACATCTTGGTGGCTCAGGTCTATGTAGATGATATTATATTTGGTTCTACTAACCCAAAATGTTCTATATTATTTTCTGACCTTATGAAAAGTCGATTCGAAATGTCCATGATGGGGGAAATGACGTTCTTTCTTGGTCTCCAAGTTCACCAATCCCCCCATGGTATTTTCATAAATCAGTCCAAGTATGTGCTTGAGATTCTAACAAAATTTGGCATGGAAAACTATGATCCTATTGGTACTCCAATGGAAACGAAACACAAGCTTGATTTGGATAAGAAAGGGACATTTGTATATGCTACAAAATACCGAAGCATGATCGGGTCCCTTATGTACTTAACCTCAAGCAGACTGGACATTGTGCATGCTACTTGTTTATGTGCTCGGTACCAGGCGAAGCCAACCGAGAAGCACCTCAAGGAGGTTAAAAGGATCTTTCATTATCTCTAGGGAACCATTAACATGGGTCTCTGGTATACAAAGGATTCTGGCTTTAATCTCACTGGTTTTTCAGATGCCGACCATGCAGGGTGTCATGATACATTCAAGAGCACTTCCGGTAGAGCATAATTCTTAGGCGAGAAGCTAGTGAGCTGGTCATCAAGGAAACAAGACTGTACGACTGATAGGTGTGTAAACACCCATCTTTTCTACCACTTAATTACAATAATAACTGGACCAAAACGTGTATTTTATGTCTTTTATGTCGGAATTATGCGTGGTTTGTGTTTTTGTTGTAATTTAGGACGAAATTGTGAAAAGTGGAGAAAACACGGGAATTCACGGGCATTCACAGCTTTTATTGAAGAAAAAGATGAAAGATGGAGTCAAGAAGTCAAAAGTGGATAAAGAACGGAAGTCCAAGACCAATTCTGAAGATTTATCGAAGAAAAAGTCAAAAGACGGAAGTTTACTTAAAGCCGAGGAACTCAAGTCTTATTTATCGAAGAATTAAAAGACGAGTCCAAAGAAATCCCGAGCCAAAAGTCATCACATTCCATGATTAACAAAAAGATTGAGAAGGAAGGACTTGATGGTGCAATTAACAAGAAAGGAAGGAGAGAGGAAGCTTCCTCTAACCTCTCCCCTAATCACCTATAAATACTCTCATTTTCATTTCATTTAGCTTTGTTGGTGGCTTGACAAACCATTCTTCCACTTTCATTTATGCACCTTTATTTACTTGTTATTTAAATACATGTTTTGCACCTTTAATTACCTTTTAATTCCAAGTAAGTTTTTAATTTGTGTTCTTTAAATTCTTGTCTTTACCTTTCTTTATCATTTAATCAAGTTCTTTTTATCAATCTCATTCTACCTTTCTCTCTTTTGTTTCGGCTTGAATTTCGGATTAAGCAAGGTTTTTCCTAATCCATTTCCTTATTTTGATTAAGGTCTTGTCCCTTTTTAAATTCCGCGTACGAATTAAGCCACGAGATTGACAACCTTGTGTGCTTATTTGGTACTTCGTTTTAGTGTTTTGAAAGTTTTCTTTAAAGTTTGGATTTTTAAGTTTTGATTGCATTTAAGTTTCGTCTTTTAAAGTTTGAAAGATTTTAACTTTTTAGCTTATTGTTTCGTTGTGATTTCATTTCATTCAAGTTTTTGGTAACTGCTTATTAGAATAGCTTATTTTAGTTCTTGTGCTATTTACGAATTTGGTACTCCATCGGAAAGCTAGGGTTTTCCACATTGCGACGGTTGCCTATACCACATTCCGATAGTGACAGTTTGGACAAGGGTTTTGCATTCCGATCCGGGGTTGCGATTGGTGTATCTATTCCTCATTCCGATCTGGGGATTGCGATCGCATATTGCGATCGCTCTTTCCGACGGCTCTTGAGGCTTACTTAGAAGAAGTGCTGCCCAATTTTCCTTAGCCTCATTCCGATAGGTACATTCCGATAGGTACATTCCGATAGGACACATTCCGATAGGACACATTTCGATCTGGACTACATTGCGATCTGAGGTTGTTAGGTTATTCCGATCTGAAAAGGTGACATATTCCGATCTGGGTTTCTTCAACATTCCGATAGGTGGTATGTTCATTCCGATGGTAAGGTTGATCGGAATATATTCCGATCTGGGTTGACTTTTATGTTTTGACTTGTTTAATTTTTAGTTTAAGTTTTTAATTCTTGTCATTTAATTAATTTACTTTTTGTCACGCTTTTAAATACCTGCACCATTATTTTAATTAGACTTAGATTTAAATTACTTGCCCTTTACTTTAACGACATTTACTTTTAAGTCTTTGCACATTTAAATTTAAAACCAACCAAAAATATTTGTTTCACCAAAATAAAACTGAGTCACATAGAAAACCTAGATCAATTCGATTAGACCAACACAACGAACAAATCTTTTTAACCTGAGTAAACACCTAGTATTAAATGGCGCCGCTGCCGGCTCTTTTCGTAAAGATCAACAGTTTTTTGTGAGAGACACGTTGCTTTTTGGGATCCGTTCACTTGTGAGCGTTATTTTTCTTGCATAAAAATTTCATAAATCATAAAAAAAATTAATTTAAAACAATTCATAAAAACCATAAAAATTAAAAAAAAATTTCAAAAATCCAAAAAGATTTTATCTTTATTGTGTATATATATTGTCTTTGTGTTTGGTTTTGTTTTCTTTTGCATTTTCAGGTGTATGCGTACTAGATCTTCTAATTATCAAGATCCCGAGCCTCAAGAAGATTTAGATATGGCAGGTGTTAACAACAATAATCAATTACCGCACCTCAATAATAATAATAACAACAACAATGCTCTTCCACAGCCCGATCTTCGGACCATGGAGGAACTTTGTCAACCAACAATGTTTGGACGAGGAGGACCGATTGCGCCGATGCAAATCAACGCTCCTGAGTTTTCGTTGAAGCACCACATGATTCAGCAAGTACAAACAAACCCATTTAGAGGATTGCCTGATGATGATGCCAACAAACACCTCGACAAGTTCATTACAATCACCCAAAGCATGAAGTTGCCTGGGGCCACAATGGATGTACTTCGCCTACAACTCTTTCCACATACTTTATCGCATCATGCCGAGAAATGGTTTGATCGTCTCCCGAAGAATTCTATTCACACTTGGGATGACATGACTCAACGCTTTCTATCGCGCTACTTTCCACCATCCATGGTCACAAGCCTTCGTAATCAGATCAGCGGTTTCATGCAAGATCCCGATGAATCTCTTTTTGACGCTTGGGAGAGATATAATGTCTTGATCGACCGTTGTCCAAACCACAACATGCTTCCCGTCACATTGATTGATACTTTCTACAACGGATTGACTTTTCGCGATCGTGATACGATCAATGCAGCCGCCGGTGGCACATTCATGAAAAGGAGACCAGAGGAGTGTAGAGAGTTAATTGAAAACATGACTACTCATCATAAGAACTGGGATTCTTCTGCATCTTCTAGGAACAACCCAAGAGTCAATGTTTCCTCAACCTCAGCAAACCCTGAGATGACCGAACTCACCCGCATGATGGCCGAAATGAGCAAAAGTATTACGCTTCTCGCTTCAAACCAACAACAACAACAAGTTAAAGCGGTTGCCAGTCCTTGTGAAACATGTGGCGGTCCTCACTCATACACCGATTGTCCTTCGACACAAGGAAATCCGGAAAATGTGTATGCAGCTTATGGTAATTATTCACCGGAAAATTACCAGGCTAGACAACAAGGGGATAGAAATCTGCTGAGCTACCGTTCCAACAATTACCTTTCACCCGGTTTTTCTCCTCAAAACCAAAACCACGCCAATAACTACAATAGGAGCGACCAAATCCCACCAAGAGCTTCTAATCCTTATAACCCACCCGCCCAACAACACCCACCCATTAACTCCGATGTTGAAGCCATCATGAGAACTCAAGGTGAGCAAATCAAGAATTTGCAGAGCCAAATTATCAATCTGAAAGGAGATATCACAAAGCAAGGAAATGAGATTAGATCCGAGCTTAGAGATAACATTCAATCCTCCTTCAGCAATCAAACCAATGATTTGAAGAATATGCTCGCTACTTTCTTGCCCGCCGCTCAACCTTCTTCTTCAAGTTCTCTACCTTCAAACACCGTCACCAATCCGCGAGCCAATGTGAGTGCTATTACTACTCGTAGTGGAGTCACCATTGTAGGACCACCAATCCCACCCCCATCATCTACACCTCCTCCACCACCATATATCCCTACTCCTCCTACACCTAGTATTAGTGCACCATTACCGTCTCCGCCTCGACGTGATGAAGTTCCCACCAATGATCCTTCAACATCTCAACCTTTACCTACACCTGCACCTTCACCACCCAAACCCAATATCCCTTATCCTTCTCGTTTGGGCAAGAACAAAATGCTAAACAAGGAGGACGCTCAAGTGACTAGCTATATCAAAATGATTTCTCAAATGAATTTCAACATTAGCTTTCTTGAAGCACTTGTCCACATGCCCAAATTTGTTAAAGCATTTAAGGAATTGCTTAACAAGAAGGAGAAGCTGATTGAACTCGCCAACACACGCTTAAATGAAAACTGCTCTGCAGTTATTCTTAAAGAACTTCCGGAAAAACTTGGAGATCCCGGTCGTTTTGTGTTGCCTTGCGTGTTCAACAAAACTGAAGAATTTACTGCCCTTGCTGATCTCGGGGCTAGTATTAATTTGATGCCTTTGAGTGTTTGGAAAACACTATCATTGCCCGACCTCACTCCAACAAAGATGACTCTTGAACTTGCAAATCGCACTCTCGCTTACCCTGTTGGTATAGCCGAAGACGTGTTCATTAAAGTTGGCACATTTACTTTCCCGGTCGATTTTGTTGTAGTTGATTATGAAATGGACCCTCGTATTCCTCTAATACTTGGTCGGCCATTCTTGAGAACCGGACGTGCTTTAGTAGATGTGGCCGAAGGTGAGTTAATCTTACGAGTCGGGGATGATGCAAAAGTTTTCAAAATGGGGAAGCTTACTAGTTTAACTTTTGGAGGCCGAGAATCAGTGAATATGATTAATGTGCTAGATGACTTTACCGTCTACGAAAATCCTCTATTCGACTCTTGCATCGACAATCCACTTTTTCATGATGATGAGGATGATTCTCCCCCTACTTTGGACGCTTCTCCCATTTTTTATTCTCCACCGGTCTTCGATGCTTATGATGATGACGATTCTAGCTCAGATCCGGATGATTTTGATTGTACTTCTGAGTATCCCGAGCTGCCCACTTTCGATGATTTTGATGAGGCTGATACTCTCTCGAGCGATTCTTCCCATGATGAAGATCCTCCGCCATCACTCGATCCTACTTTGGACGATTACTCATTCGAGGAAGATTTCTCTGAATTTCTTAACACATACTTCCCTCATGAGAGTGATGCACCTCCTTTGGACTTTGAAGATTATCGTCTTGATCCTACTTTGGATTTGAAGAGCATTTTGTCCAAGGAGAAGAAACCGGTTGACACCGAAATCCGTTGCACTTATGATTTGACACCTCTTTGTCCCACTTCTGAGGACGAGGTTGTGCTTCTTTGCGGATATTCTTCACACTCGGCTGAGCCGGAGTGCTATTTTCCCCTGAAGGAAAAGGTGTTCGATCCCGGTATTGAAGTCTTTAAGCCATCTCAGTCTCCACCTGATGAAATAAAAGGAAAAATCTTTGGAAATTTGGAAGACATGCTTGCACCACTTCATCATTGCTCCTACTGTGCTCCACCACTGCTTAAGGGAACCCTGCCACTTCTCTTTTGGCTTGCCTTGTTCACCTTAAGCTCTTGCTTATTGATGGATGAAAACTATGTCTTCGATCCTGGTGGATTTCTTTCATGCTACTTCCGTTGATGATCAAGGTCGAGTCAGGCTCACGACTCGGTTAACAAAAACCAAGCGCTTCTTGGGAGGCAACCCATGCATCTATCTTTTCGCTTTCTTTACCATAAGTGTAGGGGGGACCCGTTAGATTGCTATTTCCTCTCTTCACTGCCTAATCAGGGATTCGAGCTTCAATGATCCACTCCTGATGATTCTTGACGACCCGTGATTCCGTGTTCTACTTCTTCCCGGTTCTATCCTAAACTCTTTTCGATTCACTATTTTATATTTTCTCAATATTAAAATAGGAATCTCTTTAGTTGTCTTTTCCTTAGCGAGATTTAAACAACGTGCACAATGTCCTAAGTGTAGGGGAGTTTACTCCCACATGCTTAAACATTGAGGACAATGTTTATCTTAAGTGTAGGGGGGACTTCTATCGAAGTTAAGTGGCCTTTTCCTTGTTTTTGTCATCATTTTAACCGGAAAATCAATTTTTCGACATTTTTCAAAATTTTTGATCTATTTTGGCCTATTAGTTTGTCCCTTTGTATAGCTATTTTCTTTCCTTATTAGAATAAATGTTTAATAAGTGGTTTTAATTTTCAAACGTCGTGAATCTTTTGACTCAATCCGAGTTTACTCTAGCTAGTATCCTTAACGTGTTTAAGTCAAGTTTTGCTAGGCTTTTATATAGGGAGCTATAAAACGCGAAAGTCTTAACTCTCACGGGTTAAGGACAAGAACTTTTCGCAAGTTCCTATAATTGATCCTAGAGAATCGTTTATCAAGGGAACTTTAAGATGCGATTTCTAAACTTGAAAGAGTCTAAGAATTTGCATGATCCTATAGGCGACTCGAAAACCCAAACTTTGATTTAATAGGCTAAGTATCCACGAGTCTCATTACTTGAGATTTTAAACTGTGGAGAACGAGAGATGATAGAGCCAATTATAAGTCGGTATTCTTTCGTGAATTTATGTGAGTTAATTATGAGCCTATTCTCCCATCGCTTGCTTATAAATTTATCTGCTAATAAATAAGGTTGTACGATTTGAAAAGTTACTTAGCTTCTAGCCCCAGATCGTTTAAAAGTTGCTCGGTAATGACGAGAGTTCATAGCCAAGGCATAACTTATGAAGCGGGGTGCGAAGATTGGCGAGTCCGAAAAGGCCCTAACAAGGCATGAGGGCTATGTTTTGTTGCTAAAGATCCAAAAGTGATGTGAAGAATCATTTATCGAAAATCAATATAAAGGATCGAGACACACGACGAAAAGCAAAAACTCCCAAAAAGTCATGGAGAAGTGTATCCGAAAAGACCCTAACAAGGTATGAGGATAAATAGATCCAAGTCAATAAAGGAGGCGGATCGTTGTATATCAAAATCCAAAATAAAGATTGGAGAAAAATGAAGAAGTCGTGGTCCAGATATGAAGAATCTCTCAAAAATTCCAAGTGAAGAAATTCCAATTATGAAGAGAAGACCATTATTTCATGAACGTCTCTCAAAGATTTGAAGTATGAAGTCACTGCCAAATATCGGCCCGAGAAAGGTCTCAAATCGCGAACCAAGTTATGCCAAGATATGAACTTTTTGATATCCCGAGAAGCAGTTTTAAAAGATTTGGTCCTTTAGCTAACTATTGATTAAATCGTGCACCTTATTTTCAGACTAAATAATTATCGAAATAAGTCAAACAATGCATCTTCGTGATCATTCAAGACAACAATAAAATATAAGAGATACCCATAGGAATAAGGGAGTCTAAGTGAATAATTGGCCCACATGAGTTCGTGTTAGTCTACTAACTTATAATAACAATGATCTCGTTTTTAAGCTTGGTTTGGAGAAAGTGAAAAGTTGAGGATGATGATTATTCATGACATTTTCAAAACCCAAGGTATGCTTTTTGATTTATCTACTTTGAATGTTCGTAGTTTCTATCTCTTTAATAAAGGCCAACACGGATTGATTATGATGAAAAATGTAAACGTGCTTTGTAACTAATGCATTGCATGAGGACATTGCAATGGTCAAGTGTAGGGGATTTGATAGGTGTGTAAACACCCATCTTTTCTACCACTTAATTACAATAATAACCGGACCAAAACGTGTATTTTATGTCTTTTATGTCGGAATTATGCGTGGTTTGTGTTTTTGTTGTAATTTAGGACGAAATTGTGAAAAGTGGAGAAAACACGGGAATTCACGGGCATTCACAGCTTTTATTGAAGAAAAAGATGAAAGATGGAGTCAAGAAGTCAAAAGTGGATAAAGAACGGAAGTCCAAGACCAATTCTGAAGATTTATCGAAGAAAAAGTCAAAAGACGGAAGTTTACTTAAAGCCGAGGAACTCAAGTCTTATTTATCGAAGAATTAAAAGACGAGTCCAAAGAAATCCCGAGCCAAAAGTCATCACATTCCAAGATTAACAAAAAGATTGAGAAGGAAGGACTTGATGGTGCAATTAACAAGAAAGGAAGGAGAGAGGAAGCTTCCTCTAACCTCTCCCCTAATCACCTATAAATACTCTCATTTTCATTTCATTTAGCTTTGTTGGTGGCTTGACAAACCATTCTTCCACTTTCATTTATGCACCTTTATTTACTTGTTATTTAAATACATGTTTTGCACCTTTAATTACCTTTTAATTCCAAGTAAGTTTTTAATTTGTGTTCTTTAAATTCTTGTCTTTACCTTTCTTTATCATTTAATCAAGTTCTTTTTATCAATCTCATTCTACCTTTCTCTCTTTTGTTTCGGCTTGAATTTCGGATTAAGCAAGGTTTTGCCTAATCCATTTGCTTATTTTGATTAAGGTCTTGTCCCTTTTTAAATTCCACGTACGAATTAAGCCACGAGATTGACAACCTTGTGTGCTTATTTGGTACTTCGTTTTAGTGTTTTGAAAGTTTTCTTTAAAGTTTGGATTTTTAAGTTTTGATTGCATTTAAGTTTCGTCTTTTAAAGTTTGAAAGATTTTAACTTTTTAGCTTATTGTTTCGTTGTGATTTCATTTCATTCAAGTTTTTGGTAACTGCTTATTAGAATAGCTTATTTTAGTTCTTGTGCTATTTACGAATTTGGTACTCCATCGGAAAGCTAGGGTTTTCCACATTGCGACGGTTGCCTATACCACATTCCGATAGTGACAGTTTGGACAAGGGTTTTGCATTCCGATCCGGGGTTGCGATTGGTGTATCTATTCCTCATTCCGATCTGGGGATTGCGATCGCATATTGCGATCGCTCTTTCCGACGGCTCTTGAGGCTTACTTAGAAGAAGTGCTGCCCAATTTTCCTTAGCCTCATTCCGATAGGTACATTCCGATAGGTACATTCCGATAGGACACATTCCGATAGGACACATTTCGATCTGGACTACATTGCGATCTGAGGTTGTTAGGTTATTCCGATCTGAAAAGGTGACATATTCCGATCTGGGTTTCTTCAACATTCCGATAGGTGGTATGTTCATTCCGATGGTAAGGTTGATCGGAATATATTCCGATCTGGGTTGACTTTTATGTTTTGACTTGTTTAATTTTTAGTTTAAGTTTTTAATTCTTGTCATTTAATTAATTTACTTTTTGTCACGCTTTTAAATACCTGCACCATTATTTTAATTAGACTTAGATTTAAATTACTTGCCCTTTACTTTAACGACATTTACTTTTAAGTCTTTGCACATTTAAATTTAAAACCAACCAAAAATATTTGTTTCACCAAAATAAAACTGAGTCACATAGAAAACCTAGATCAATTCGATTAGACCAACACAACGAACAAATCTTTTTAACCTGAGTAAACACCTAGTATTAACGACATTGTCCACCGTGGAAGCAGAATATGTGTCTCTATCCGTGTGTAGTTCTCAAGTCCTTGGATGAGAACACAACTCACGAATTATGGATTTTACTTTAACAAAGTCCCTATTTATTGTGATTCACAATCAGCCATAGCCATATCCTGCAACCCGGTCCAACACTCCAAGACCAAGCACATAGCTGTCCGATTCCATTTCATAAAGGAGCATGTGGAAAAAGGAACGATCGAACTGTTCTTTGTCAAGACGGACTACCAACTAGCCGACATCTTCACCAAAGCTCTTTCTCAAGACATATTTGAATTCTTGGTTCGTCGACTTGGTATGCGTAGTTTCACTCTTGATGAACTTGAACGTCTTGCAAATTCGCAGTAATCTTGTATATATTTATCAGAAAATCAAAATACAAAAAAAAACCTATAAAAACAAAATAAAAAATGAGAAAATCTTTCAAAAATACAAAAATATTCTTCTCCGACATGTCTCTCAGCATCGATAATATGGACGTACTTAGAAATGTTGTTCAATAACGACACAGGTACGTACATAAAGTTCGAATGAGAGTTCAAATGCTTTCGAAACATGTCTTTTCTATTCTCCTCTCATAATGGCTTATAGTCACATGTCAGACTATAACCCGGTCCCCAAAGAAAGGAAAGTCCTTGACTTATCCTCAACAACGAGAAATTAATTTTTCTCGTTCATGGGCTTATATCAAAACATTCAAAGTTTTAAGCTCATGAACACAAGGAAAATTTTCATTTATGTACATTATTCCTTAACAACGGGAAAGTAAGTTTTCTCGGGTTTTTGAGCACAATTTTTCAAAAGTATTTCAAAACTGTGTGCTCATATACTCCCCTAATTTTAATTAGAATTTCTTTTCGAGGGGGAGTACAAACTTTCATGCAACATTATTCTCTCCATGTTTCATCACTAATTTCAAAAAATTTCAATGTCATGCAATTTTATAGGGGGAGAATAGTGATTAAAATGTGTTATCTTGGATAAGATCTTTGATATAAGTGCTTTCCCTTCCTAATATGTGCAAAAACCTTTCCTTTTATGATGCACATATGTAGGGGGAGCGTTTTGGTGATACAAAAAACCTTCAAGGTGTAAACACTGATTTCATCAACATCTTGATTGCTTTTTCAACATGTTTTTCTGGTTACGATACATATACCCTTCAACACATTAATTCACGACGGTATTGGTGTCAAAAGGTGGTTAGGTATTCGTCCTATGATCCAACCAGAACCGGAGGGATCTTCCCAGGGACAATCCATTAGATTTTAGATGTCCTTAGGAAAGATGGAGTAGTTGAGTGTACGGGAAAAATGCCGACCAATGACTTAAGCTAGCACTGGAACAATCACAACAAGGTGCTAGTTATGACATCTTGGTAAGCATTGAAGGGGTTGAAGAATGAAAAAGAAATGTAAGGATAAAGGGTGTAAAGAAAGAAGCCCTCCATACAACCTAGGCAGACATTGGGTCAATACATCTACTATCAGAATCACGTTGATGATTTTTTGGTATTGAAGACAAAGCATCATGGACCCAGTGATGCAATGCACAACCCATGCCAACGTACTCAAGCTTTTCTCAAAAGAAGTTTGTTTTATTTTCACGGAGTTCAACTTATTTCTATCGACTTTCTCACTCCGAGATAGTAAATATTGAATAGGTGGCAGTCTGCTCCAGCCTCCGATCACCAAATAAACGTGCACTTATAGAGTCTAGAGCCAACGAGATTCATCAAAAATCTCATTAGGACACTTATTCAATATATCAATTTTTGTTCATCATTAGAACATAAGCGATAATTTATAGAGTCCTATGCTCTATCCTTGTGGTATTGCTAGAACATTCAGAGTGATACTCTTTAGTATTCACAGTGATGAATGGAAATCCTTCCAGTGTTAACATCAAACAGCACTGCGGTAGGTCATATGTAAGATTCACTTGAATTAAACATATGTTAACTGGAAAGCAACAGTGGTTTCATTCTTAATTGATTCAAACTCGTTCCAGGTCTCGACGCAATATCTTTATGATCTTTCCAGAACATTCAGAGTAATACTTTTCAGTATTTACAGTGACGAATGGAAATCCTTCCAGTGTCATCATCAAACAGCACCGCGGTAGGTAACTTGTGCGATTCTATATGAATCAAACTTGTGTCAACTGGAAAGCAATGATGGTTTGTTTCTTAATTGATTCAAACTTGTTCCAGGCGATTGAATTGACGACTTAATCAGAAGAATGGAACTGCATGATTCACTCCTTACTATGAATTATCTTTCGATATATTCAAGTATTGAGAACGGCTACCACAGCCGGAAACCCTGTCGAGGAAGTTCTTTGAATTTACCTAATCATAGGTACAGTATTCTTACTGTATAACGGGAAACCGGAGGAATGCAAACGGTGTCGTAACTTCAAGAGTCGTAATTCAAGATCACATGCTCATATAAATGAAGAAAGCTCAAGAACATCTAAAGACAAAGACTTCCGCTACTCTGATGATCAAGGGAGATTGATAACAAGCTTTCATGTCAACACAAAACATGAGTATGTGGGTAAAGACACAAGAACACAAGCTGGAAAAGTTACAAGATCAAGTCAAGGCAAAGATCAAAGATCCAAGATCACAAGTCATGAAAGGAACTATTAAGAAACTGTTGGAAATACGTTTTACGTATTTATGAAGGATCGGTCTCTCCAACGATAATTAAGTAATATGCTCGTGATCCACTTAGTTTATGTATAGTCCATATAGCCCACATGTAGGGTGGGATATATATATCCCCTCCTAGCATGTTAGGAGGGGTTGTTCATTGTTCATTTTCTCATTTTAATTCATTCCATCTTTACTTTCTCTCTCTACTTTACTCTTTTCTCTCTTTTCTCTCTATACTCCCTCATCTCCCTCCTTCATCTTTCTTATGTTTATCATTTAATCAACCACCTAAATCAATCTAATCCATCATGTAGAATAGGCCAATGATCTCGTAGACCTTCAATTGGTATCAAGAGCCAAGGTTTGATTGGTTTATTTTTGCTTTTATTTTTTATTGATTTTGGTGGGTTTTGATTTAATCAAGCTTTTATTTTAAAAAGTTTGTATTTTTTTATATATAAAGTTTGTGTTTTTATGTTTTAAATCATAAAAAGTTTGTATTTTTCATATAAAATTTGTGTTTTTATGTTTTAAATCATAATTAAATCGTTGATTTACTTATTTTATATAAAAAATCACAAATTTTTTATTCAAAAATTAATTTTTTTATATAATCAGTTTCTATTTTAATTTGTTATGATTAGTTTTTCTTTTAAGTTTTTATAATCAGTTTACATCACAGCAGCAACCATATACAAACGACCAAATATTTTCCTTATATAACCAAATCAATCACGATCTTTGTCCTTGTCTTGAAGCATCGCTGCTATATTTTTACTTTTTCTCTTGGGAATCAACGTGAATTAAAACAATAGTACCCCATATCGTTATATCACATTCATCCTTTTCTTAGTCCCATATTGTACCAGCGATCATATATTGCTTTCACTACGAGTGATTAACTATTATTCTAAACAAGATGCTTTGAATAAACAATACTCCGTATTACAATAGTATTCCGGGTGAACAAAAGTTCCGGATGAAAATAAACTTCCGGGTGAACGAAACTTCCGGGTGAACGAAACTTCCGGACGAAACTTCCGGACGAAACTTCCAGACGAAACTTCCGGACGAAGTTCCGAACGAAGTTCCGAACGAAGTTCCGAACGAAGTTCCGAACGAAGTTCCGAACGAAGTTCCGAACGAAGTTCCGAACGAAGTTCCGAACGAAACTTCCGAACGAAACTTCCGAACGAAACTTCCGAACGAAACTTCCGAACGAAACTTCCGAACGAAGTTCCGACCGAAGTTAGTTCCGAACGAACGAACTTCCGAATGAAGCATTGACAATTCAAACACAACGGGATATAAGGAACTCCCTCACATCAGACTCAATTTTTTGTTTTTTGACAGACTCGAAAAACAATCCAAAACCTGGTTTTTTTTTTTTTCAAAAAATCCATAACCCAAACTCCCCACTCTCGACAAACACTCGGACTCCCACCCCAACTCTCGTCTCTTACCAACTCAACCCCCTCACACCCTCCCCTCGTCTAGACACTCAACAACATCCCCTCTCGTTCCCCTCTCAACACCCTCGACCCTCGACCCACCCTCTCAACATCCCCTCTTTTCGAAACCACCCTCGTCTCACACCCCCGACAACCAACAGACCCTCGTCACAACCCAAACAAACACCCTCGTTTACAAAACAACAACCTCTCAACCCAACACCCTCCCACAGACCCTCACACCCTCCCTCGTCACAAGACCCTCACACCCTCACAATACCCTCGACCATTTTCAAACACAAACCCACACAAATCTTTACACGACTCTCGACTGCCAAACAAATTTATCAAACTGGTTTTGAAACCAGTTTGACACTCGACAAGACACTCAATCAAACAACGATCATTGATCTCACAACGATCTCACAACTCAATCAAGACACTCGACACTCAATCAATCAAGACACTCGACAGAATGACGCGACAGATGATAGAAGTTTTGACAAAGATCTCACAACGATCATTGATCCAAAAATTAAAATAAAGAAACGTGAGTACCTACCCGAGACCCTTTAAGCTAGGATCTTGAAGCCGAAGTTAAAGGAGATAGCTGGCGTTTGGGATTTGAGCAGATCGGGATTCATAGAAGTGGGGTTTTTGAGCAGATAGGAGTTTGGTTTTTAGATTGCTGTATTTGGAGGCGGATCAAACAAGTTTTGAGAGAAAAGAGATTGATAGAAAGAGACGGATGAGAGTTTTGCTTATTTTATGAGAGAGAGAAACAGAAAAAGGGTGAGAGATACTTTAGATATTGGGCAGAGTAAACTAGGCTTAGGCCACGTGTTTGTTTATGTTAGCCACGTCTTTTTCCCTTCTTGTACAAATCTGGTATTTACGTGTGGCGTCTATCTGTTATATTAAATACGTTTTTAATATTTTTTGAGTCAATCTGATTTTAACGTGTGAACTCTAAAGTTTTGGCTCCCATTTCTTTGTGATTGTCAAATGTTTTAAAAAACGCATGGTTATTATTATTTTTTTAAAATAATATATATTAGATTTTCTATGTTAGTTAAGTATTTTATTTAAGTTAAGTTTATTTTTTATTTTTTTATTTTTTTTTACATTTTTATATTTTTTTATAGTTAGTTTTTTTTTAGTTAAGATTAATTTTGGATTGGTACATCGTGTTGAGGCGGATATCTAGACAGAACCAAAGCGGTAAAATATTTTTGGAGTGAGCCGAACTTGTTTTGATCTCCGATTTGTTTTTATCAACGTTTGAGCGAATAAGAAATTAACAACGACCACATTTATTCGTCATCAAATTTTCAATGGATTCGTTGAAATCGAAAAATCAAGAGGGAGTATCGCATTCAATGCAAAAGAAAGTTAGAAAAAGTGGCATCACTTCATTTCAAATGCTTCAGTCTCATCTTGTCACTCTTTCGGGGATTCAAGGAGGGCGCGAATTTGTGACAATCTTTGGTCAAGATCGTCATATATTCATCGACTCAAGATTCACCACTTTGACCCAACTCGCCGAGCAACTCAACCATAACAACTTTAATCACTCTGCATCGGCACTTGCATATAAGGCTCTTGTGACACAACTCACGCCTTTCCTTCAATTCAATATCATCAAATCTGAAAGTTCAGTGATTTGCCAATCATTTCTTCGAGATACACATACCGAGCTTCGAGTTTTCCGTGATACAATCTTGAAACTCATGACATCAGTCTCGTCTTCGATTTATGAAAGATCTCGACTTCAGCAAGCATATGATAATGGAATGCAAGAATCTGAGATGCAAGAGGAGAATGGTCATAAGGTTGACAACTTGGAGCATAACGATGGCAAGAGCACGGAATCAGAAGGAGAACATAATACCAGTGGCACGTCAGGGAATGTTCACGAGATTTCTCTTGATGACACCTTACCCATTTATGACAAAGAGCCTGCAAACATGGTACAATGTAATGTTGTTTATGATGTATATGCTGATGATATGCCGCATATTGAGCATTCTGAACCTAATTATGACAAACATGGGATGGAAAAGAGTGATAGCAATACCACTTCTGATTCATCCGACGTAAGTCATAATGGGGGAGAGATTGTTCAGAATGCTATAGTACATCATGATAATTGTATTATAACTGCTTCATTGACTGCTTCCGATTCCAAGATTAGAGAGCTCGAAATGATTGTAGATCAACAATCAAAAGATTTTGAGGATGCCAAACTTGAATTTTCTAAGAAAACGGATAAATTTGAAACATACTTTGAAAAACTTGAAAAGTCAAACGTTGTTCTTGAAAGAAAATTAGATCAAAAAGTTTTAGATTCTAAAGCTGAAAAGGAAAATCTTTTGAAACAAATTCAGTTACTAGAGTCTAAATTGGCATCCCAAGATAGAGTGCTCAAAGAGAATGAGACTTTAAAAGCTCAAGTACAGGAAAAGGTCTTCGCTATAGCCGCGTTGAAAAACGAGTTAAGGAGAAATAGAGGACCTAGTGTGGACACTAAGCTTGAAAAACCATCAATCTTGGGGAAACCGCCTACAAATCAGTTCGTCAGACAACCGATTGTCAGACAACCTACTGCATTTAGATCCGAGCGACCACAATCCTCGAGACCGCGGTTTGCCTCCCAAGTTGATTTGGGACATATTTCTAGAACAGTCACTCCACCAACTAGGCCTAATGTGACTAAATCAGTTTTAGCAAGACCTCATCACATGATTGCCCCTAGTTTCTCTAAGAATAGTTCAATGAACACGTCTAGAACTAGTTCAACTGATGTGCGCCATTATTTTGGTCAAAGGGAAGCTATTCAAAAGACACATGTAAGAGATAGTAATGTCCAACCTAGTCAGATGCCTTCTAGATTACCCAACACTGCTAACCGTAGCATGTCATCTCCTAGGAGCATCGATCCATCATCTAGGAAATACTCGGACATTAAATATGCTACTTGTAAAACATGTAGAAAATGTGTCTTTACGGCAAATCATGACTCTTGTATCAAAAAATTGCTTAATGAGGTGAACTCCCGTGCTAGACTTAAATCCCAGTGGGTTGCCAAAATCAAACCCATTGGTAAAATATGGCACCCCACTGGTAGAACTTTCACTCTTGTAGGAAACGAATGCCCTTTAACTAGGATAGTCTCTGATTCTACGAAGACTACTAGGGAGGAAATTACAAAGGATGATACATCACTTAATCCTGAACTTAAGATTTTCTATAAAAGGAAACGTTTGCCAACTAAGACAAGTGAATCATCCCCTCAGGCTACCTCTGACACAAGAAAAGAAAACCTTGAACCCCCACGTGCTTCTAAAATAGATATCTCTAACCCATGCAAAAGTATACAAACTCCTAATGAGAATGCAGGTACCAAAGTTGATGTTCCAAAAGAACGAAGCGGTCCAATCATTGTATACCGTTCAACTAAGGACACTCTCAGAGTTTGGTTGCTGAAGAAGCAGATATCAGAGAAACTAGTATCTCAGGGGATTCATGGTTAAAGCTTACACAGGACTTATAGTCACATCACAGACTATAACTCGCTCTTCAAAGAAAGGAAAGTTTATCACCGATGGTAAACTTATCCTAACAACGAGAAATTAATTTTTCTCGGGCATGAGCTTATATTAAAAACATTCCAAGTTTTAAGCTCATGCACAATAGCTCCTCGTTAAATGACAGACGACGACCCGGACTTCAGAGACAGGGAAGTTTATCCACGCAACGATAACTTACCCTCTTAACAAGAAATTAAGTTTTCTTAGACACGAGCTTATCCTAAAACCATTCAAAGGTTTTAAGCTCGTGTATTTGGTTCATCATTAAATAACAGATGATGACCCGTTCTTCAAATAAAGGAAAGTTTATCGCCGATGGTAAACTTATCCTCATTAACGAGAAATTAAATTTTCTCGGACACGAGCTTACGTTAAAACCATTCAAAGGTTTTAAGCTCGTGTACATGACTTACAGTTAAATGTCAGACTGTAACTCGAATTTAAAATAAAGGAAAGATTATCTTTTATGATAACTTATCCTCTTAACGAGAAATTCATCTTTCTCGGTCATGAGCTTGTATTAAAACATTCAAAGTTTTAAGCTCATAAAGGAAAGTGTATCTTTTAACTAAGAGAACTTTTCCTCGTAACGAGAAATTAACCTTTCTCGGTCATGAGCTTTCCGTTAAAACAGTCAAAGTTTTCAAGCTCATGAACACGACTTCTAAGTAAATGTCAGCTTAGGACTCGTCCTTCAGATAAAAGGAAAGTTTATCGCCGATGGTAACTTATCCTTAACAACGGGAAGTCTACAACTTCTCGGACTTGAGCTCGCCTTTAAGATATTCAACATCTTAAGCTCAAGTAACTGGTTTTCAAAACTTTGAACACAATTTTTCAAGAATTTTTCAAAAGGTTTTTCTAAATCTTTCAAAATTGTGTGTTCAAAAATGTTTTGATAAAAAGAGCATGTCTTCTGGAATCGATAATATTTACGAACCTAGAAATGTCATTCAATAATGACACGGGGTTGTAAATAAAGTTCGAGCAGAAGTTTAAAAGATTTAAAACGTGCTCCATATGGTTTGCTATTATTTCCGATAGTAACCCGCTTTTCACTTTGAAGTCAAGCATTTCACCGGAAAGCTTTGACTTCAGAATCCGAAGTTATCATCTCCACCAACCGTAGCAACTTACAATTGATATCTACATACTCGACGATGCGACTACTCAAACGGTGACTACAGCTCTTTCAATAGAACACGGGTCAACAATTGAGGGGGAGCAATTGTCCAGCATTCAGAATCCTTGATGCCGAGAGTGCCAAGTTCACATATTGGTGTTAAGACAACGATATCAATCATACACATGGAGTCAAGAGATAACTTCCGAAGTTACGAGGAAGACCAACATTCGTGAACAAGAACCATGTGCTTCTTTCATATGATGTTCTCCATCATTCAGGTCTAACCTCGTAAATTGCTAATCTTGTGAATTCATTATCATATATGATCTTTGCACGTGATAAATACCTTACACTTGTGTTTAAAAGGTATTTAATTTACGTTTCAAGTACACCCTCATTAATTTGAGGGGGAGCTTGTGTAATTCATGAAGATAATTGGATTTCCATTTTTCTTCCCAAATTTTCTTAAAACGCTATTAAATCAATTGATATTAAAAACATTGATTGAGTTAATATTTTTTAATATGGGGGAGAAAATGTGATTTAATATGGGAAATGATTAATCACAAATGGTTTGACTTAACGTGCTAGCTCATCCCGACATGTGCGAAATGTTTTCGGATATCGTGGCATATGTTAAGGGGGAGCAAAATGGATTTGCACTTCAAAATGGATTTCATGGGGACATACACTTACCCAAAACATCTCTATTCACGATGATGAAGATTGTGGTGACATAAGGATGGTAGGATAGGTTAAAGTCCAATGATTCCTCTTGAACCGGAGGAATCTTCCCAAGGACATTCCATAGCTAGAAATAGTAGTCCTTAGGAAAGATGGAGAAAGATTGTGAATGTAGCTGAATGCCGACCAAGTACTTAAGTTGGAACTGGAACAATCACAACAAGGTGCTAGTGATGACGTATTGGTAAGCATTGAAGGGGTTGAAGAATGAAAAAGAATTGTAAAGATAAAGGGTGTAAAGAAAGAAGCCCTCCTTACAACTTAGGCAGAAACCGGGTAAATACATATGCTATTAAGATCATTGTTTAATGATTCTTAATATTGAAGACAAACATCATGGACCCAGTGATGCAATGCACAACCCATCCCATCTAACTCAGATATCTCTTCAAAGATATTTGTTTTAATCACACGGAGACAACACATTATCTATTGATTTATTCACTCCGAATAAATTGGTATTGAAAAGGTGGCACTCCTCTCCAGCCTCCGATCACTAAAAATCCAAAATGCACGATCGAGTCTAGAGCCATTTGAGATCATCAAATATCTTATTAGGACACACTTTCATATTTCCTTGCTTCTTCACACACTGTGAAAAGTAAGAAAGATCTTAAGAGTCCTACGCAAAATCTTCATGATCTTGCCTGAACATCCGAGTAATACGAAAGTATTTACAATGAAGATGGAAATCCTTCTTGAGCGAATATCAAAAAGCTCATGGTAGGTGACTTGTGCGATTCTTTATGAATCAAACTTGTGATAACTGGAAAGCAACAGTGGTTTAATTCTTAAATGAATTTAAACACGTTCCAGGCCTCTACGCAATATCTTAGTGATCTTGCCAGAACATTCAGAGTAATACTATTAAGTAGTTACAGTGACGAATGGAAATCCTTCTAGTGTTAACATCAAACAGCACTTGGTAGGTTACTTGCAAGATTCTATATGAATCAAGCTAGTGACAACTGGAAAGCAACGACGGTGCGGTTCTTAATTGAACTTCACTTGTTCCAGGAACATGAATTGACGGCTTCAAATCATGCGGATAAGATTATCCAAATGATTCACTCTTTACGTTCGCAGTCAGCTTTGGACGGTCGAGTAAAGAGAACGGGTTTACCCGCGAAATCTTGTCAAGGAGGTTCTTTATTGAAACTACCTGCCACAAGTACGATATTTAATATCGTCCAACGGTCTTCACCGACCGGAGGTAAAATGCTACCGAATTAGAATGAAATGTTCAAAGCCATTTCATCCGTGTATATTGTTTGTTGCTAACTGTCTTATGCAGCGTAACAAGAAGGTGGCTTTGCGGTGTACAATCCAGAAGAAGTCGTCACCACATGCTTATACTACATACAATTAGTACTTCAACAAATTCAAGAAAGCCCGAAGGTCAAGTCTTCCGCTGTATCAAACTCTGAAGCTTTCAAGAATTTAAAAGTATAAGTATGTGGAACATGAAGTCACAAAGAGGCAAATATCACAAGTGAAGAATGCACAAGGTCAAGGCAAGGAAACATGCTCAAGACTAAAGTCAAAGATCACATCAAGCATATTCACAAGAACAAGATCGAAGACTCAAGCATAGATGCTAGGTTTAAGATTTTGTAAAAAGATGTGACCTCCCTTAGGGGGAGATTGTTGGAAATACGTTTTTCCCAATAAAGTCTCGGTCACATCTTAGTTAGCATAGATCACGAGATATAGATTATTTAGAACTTTGTCTCTTGGAGCGACCTCCCTTAGGGGGAGATTGTTGGAAATACGTTTTACGTATTTATGAAGGATCGGTCGCTCCAACGATAATTAAGTAATATGCTCGTGATCCACTTAGTTTATGTATAGTCCATATAGCCCACATGTAGGGTGGGCTATATATATCCCCTCCTAGCATGTTAGGAGGGGTTGTTCATTGTTCATTTTCTCATTTTAATTCATTCCATCTTTACTTTCTCTCTCTACTTTACTCTTTTCTCTCTTTTCTCTCTCTACTCCCTCATCTCCCTCCTTCATCTTTCTTATATTTATCATTTAATCAACCATCTAAATCAATCTAATCCATCATGTAGAATAGGCCAATGATCTCGTAAACCTTCAGAAACTCTCAAGACATCGAGCTTCAAAGTTTGCAACAACAAAGAAGTGAAGTCACATATTACATGACCACCCCTTAGGCGGAGATTGTTAGAAGTAATTAAAGTGATGGTCATATAATATATCGTTGTGAAGCTCGTGAAAAATGTCATTTAATGATGTCGAGAGTTTTTAGTTAGTATTGCTTTTGTAACGGGATTTAGTCCTGAACACACAAATGAGGAAGGCCTCCTAAACGTTTGGTACTTAGTATAAAAGGCCTCCTAAGCCTCATTTGTGTGTGTGTATTCCATTTTTGATAGTTTGTAGAGAGAGAAACATTTGTGTTTCTCTCACTAGGAATTCATAACCTTTGTTTTTCTCTTTTCCTTCATCTAATCTAATCTTTCTTTTTTGGTTTAATCTTGTTCTTCATCATCTCCATTTCTATATCCTAAATAGTCGTGTGAATCATTCCTACATGAGGTATTGGTTTAACCAATAAAAGAATTTACCCACAACTATTCACAACGTACTTATGGCTAAAGCACAAATCAAAAACCTTATTCATTGTGATTCGGATGTGAATTTGTGGTAAATCCATCTTAAGGTATAATTCAAATAATAATCGTAGGTAAATTCAATTTGACGCACAGGTGAGCCGGGAATTTTGTCAGCGACTAATGGCTTAACACCTCCTTCTATAACCGGGTACATGACCAACAGTGCGTTATACCCACTTTATAGTTTGTCAAAAAGGAGTAGCCATTAGATTATTATGGCAATTAACCAATCAACATAATTCTATGCAATTTAGATCTCAAACAAATCTTAATTTTAATATGATATAGTCCATATTGGTTTTTCTTAAAAAAACCTTTGTTTACAATAATTCGTACAATTTTTAATATAAACAGGTAAAAAACTAAATCATAAACACGTAATAACAATTAATATGTGCGATAAATCAATCAAATAGACACATGCATATGATTTATTCAATAACTTTTAAATCTAGGTTTTGATATTCATATAAAAGTCTTCCCTAATTCAAGATTTATTGAATCAAATAAAGCAAGTAGGACATAAAATCATATAAACATACGATTTTATGATCCATGAAAACATGCACGTTCATCATGGATCCACCCTCGAATCTGAAGAATTAAATCTCTTCGGATCGTAACCTTTAATTTACATGACATAACATTTAATCATGCAATTTAATTTAAAATTATCCAACATGTAATTTAGGGTTTCAAAAACGATTCTTTTTTATAAAATTCGGCAAAAAACCCTAATTTTAAAAAACAAAACCCTAATTTTTAAGAAAACCTAAAAAAACATGTAGTTTTAACTCAAACAATTATTAATTAAAAACTTTAGATTTTCGATAATTATAACATGTTAAAACGGCTCTCGATGCCACTGAAGGTTTATATAGTTCATAGCAATTACACAAAACCCTAAACGAGATCAAAGAACACATATAGCGGAAGCGATTTACCAAGATCATAATTAACACAATTATAATTAATCGAATTAGGATTACATACCTTTATGCTAAAGCAAATACACAAGATTAAGAGTAAATCAGCGATTCGGGTTTATAACGTACACCACCAAGATATAGTCTAAAGTAAGACTATATTACGTTCTTGTACACATATAATACAATGAGCTAACCGTGATTCTAGCACGTATAAACCGAGCTTTCACGCTTGTGGAAAAATTTACCCAACAACCCTAAAGAGGGGCTAGGACAAGATTATAATCAAAATCGATAGAACAAGAAATCCAACCATAACCCTTTGTGGTTTCTTGCTTGAGATCGACTAGAGAAAGAGAGAGGGGAGATTGGTGTTGAATTATGAGGGTAAGGGAGTGTTTATATAGGCCTAAATCCTTGTATCTCAAGAAACAAATATAAGGAAAGTTTTTTTTCTTCCTTTTTCCCCTCTATAACCAACAACCCAAACACCCCTTAGGGGTGCTCAAGAACCTTCCATTCTTCTTTCTATTTATTCCACAACGCTCGTTAATACTTAACTCTTAATTATTTAACGATCGTTAAAGTTATAGCTCGGTTTAATTTAATAAATATAAATAAATTAATAAATATAATAAATATATTTATTAAATAAATTAACTCTTTACGTATGGTGTACAATCCTGTAATCTTGAGTTCGATCCTATCACAAACTATTAAATATAAGTCCATAAACTTTCAATTTGCAACATAGTAAGCAAGGTTAAAGTGTTGTTCCGTTTCAAGGCAATATAGCTTGTAACTTTCACAAGCATTGATATGATCTTTATTGCCTGCTAGACACATGACATTGCATCTCAAGATTCTTTCCCACTTCTCATATTTGTCTTTAAGCTCGTTTGGTTCCATACCATATGGGTCTCTATCAATGAGTATTATAGTGTTGGATAGACGAGCGTCACTAAAATGGCACTTGAAGAGGGTAGGTTTTACTATATCCTTATCATCGAGTTTATTATTATACCTATGTTAGGCTTCTCTAGGTATGTTGGTGTTTTCAAGGGCGGTGAGTGAGTGAAGGTCGGAATAAAAGCAAGATCCTTAGTTTGGGATTCTAAGAGTGTGTGCAAATTTGTCCATAGAGTAGGAGTAATTTTTTTCATTTGCTCTAAAGTTTACCAAAAGAACATGATTTTCATCAAACTGTACCTTAACGAACATGTAGAATTCTAGAACAAATTCAGGGCAAATTTGTTCATCCAGGTCCAAAAGGCAAGCAAAGTTGATTTTAGAGAAAACCCCACGAATATTGGTATTATCCGTGAAGGAGTGATGGACAAGTCGACACTCATGGAATGTACGATTTTCTATTTTATGGTATTGTTTTTTTAACTAGATGCTATATCTTGCTTTTCAAATCCCAACCTCGTTCTATCATTACTCTCTCTTTGTTAGTTGCGCAATTCTTCGATGCAATTTGCGTTTTTGGTAAATTTTGCAAATTTTAGGTTTTATTTGGTTAACGCTTCTTGATTAGTTTTAATCTTTTCAATTTCGATATTTAGTTCTTGACATGTTTCACATTTGTCTTTGGCTATTTTTCTTTTATCTAGTCTTAATAGTCTAGCTTTTAAATCATAAACTTCTTTTTCTAAGATTTCATTTTTTTCTTTTAACTTTTTGTTTTTGTTTATAATTTTAAGGCTTACCTCGTACATTTTATCAAACTCGGTTTGTAATGTGTCGTCATCTAGAGAAGACGAATAGTAAGAAGAGTCGGAATTTACCTCATTTGTTTCATGTGCCATAAGAGCTAGCTCTTTCTTTTTGGTCTCATTGCCTTCATCATCACTAGCACTCCATGCACCACTTATGAAAGCAATTTGGGTTGTTTGCTTTCCCTTTGGACAGTTGCTAATGAAGTGACTTGGGTCACCACATTGGTAGAATCTTTTTTCATCTTTAGATTTCTTGATATCAAATGGCTTTCGAGAGACCTTTTTGTTATCAAGTGGTTGTCTTATGAGTCTTCCTCGTCTTTTGTAGAATTTCTTGAAGTCACGAATGACCATGGCATATTGATAGGTCCATAATTTGAGTAAACAAGAACTATTATACTCAAAACCCATAAGACTACTAATAACACAAGTTTGTATTTTTTCAATGCTTTATAAATCTTATTAAGAATGAATCTATAGATTTACAAGTTTGCCTGGTTGTTTGCGGAAGAACAACCGGGCTATTGAATGACGAACTTTTCTCTCATTAATCTCAGCCTTGCTTGTTGATCAATGGGAGGAAGAACCCTATCACTATAATGCTAAGATATTACAATTTGCTTTTACAGTGTGAATCCTTAACCATCTTATTCTTCATGACTAGCATATAGAGTGGTAGGTGTGAAAGCATTTTTCACTACAATAGAAAATGTACATGTGACCATGTGACCATATGACACCATGTTCCTAGCTTGTACTTTTGTCCCCACCTTTTGTCTCTTTGTCTTTTGTACTTTATACTTGTCAATGTTTATCTTTAGATGGTCTTCAGGGAGTCAGTGAGCTATTGTCATCACTCACTGACTACATTGCCTTCTGCTTCGTCTCAGATACATCATTCAGTGAGTTCCGCCTCACTAAACACTCAAATCTTTCTTGTAGACTCAGGCTGAGAATCTTGAAGACAACTCTCTGAGTGACTATTCACTCAGGGACTTAACTATATATTTCTACTTAGGATACTTTTCATTCAAATCCAATATATAGAACAATTAGGCACTGAATTGACCCAACAATCTCCCCTATTTGGATAGAAAAGTAGCCTAAGTCAGTTAGCAGTAAGTGAACATAACGACTTCTTCTTACGTACTAAATTAGAACAAAGATATCATGAAACAACTTCTTGAGTAACTTCTTTAATCAAATTCGTTGACTTGATTTTGTGTTGATTCTTTGTTGTTGTTGCTGAAGACTGAGTTATGCTTTACCAACATTCTTGAACCACTTTCTGATGCAACTATACATACTGATGTACATGTGCACGTGCACCCTCCCTGCTCCCTTAAAAGTCACAAATGCTTACTGATGTAGTATTAATCCATGATCCAAAATGTATCCACATAATAACTATCATGCACCATACTACATACTATAGAAATCTGGGACAAGAGTTCACTGAGGCTGACTGGGTTCAATGTCCATGTTTTGTTAATAGTATTCAAGGATGTGGTTCAGTGAGTATGGGTTCAGTGACCGGTTCAGTTTCATGAAAAGTTGTTGACCATTGGTTTACCATTTGTTATGCAAACCAATTCAGGTTCAAAACCTTCTAATAGTACTTTGCAAACTGAAAGATACTGCGTACTTTTTTCAGTTCTAACCCAACTCGTTCAGGCTCAGGCTCAACCATCATTTGAGGCTTCAGTGTTTAGGCTTAAGGACAAAGGTTAGCTCATCAACCTGATTATCACACTTAGGCTCGTTGTCTTGATCATCAGTGACCCAACTTGCTCAACCCCAACACTGATTCATTCAGTGTATCTCTCCCCTCAAAAGTTGCAACGAAGTGGCAGCTTTTGACATGTCGATGTGTGCTAGATATAGGGTTCAGTGACCATATCATTTCACGATACCTGAACACTGATTAGAGGCTGCAATTTAGAAACCTGAGTTGGTTCAAGGACTCAATATACCCATTCAGTTCTTCTTATAAAGCTAAACAACCCATAACTAAAATTCATTCACTCGTATTACACTATTACTCACTGATAATTTTTTATCAGGCCCTTGTTTTGACAAATTCATTTATAATGAATTGTCAGTGAGTACAAAGGTTCAGTGATAATGACACGTCTTTAGGGGGTTCACTGACCGGGTTCAGGGAATAAGGTTCAAGGTTGTGTGGTTGTTTTGTTTTCAGGACCATCGATTCAGGGATACAAGTTTTCAGAAGCATTCAGGGAGACTAAGGTTTAAGTAGACATGTTGCTATTCAGGTTGTTATTGGCCCGTGTGTTTTTCCGGTTCAGAGAACCACACAATACCCCATAGACCACACAATACCCCATAGACTGAACACCCTTTTCGTCACTTAACCACACTGAATTTTATAATCAGTTCCCACATACAAACCGAACACTTAATCCACTTTCTTAGTCTCTCTTGAAACTGAACAACCCATATTACAACTGATTAAAGCACCCATATCTACTCTGCCTCTATCAACTGATATTTTATCTGCTTTACCACTATTCCTCTCCAGTTTACCAGAAACACATTCAGGCTCAGAGTATCGACAGATAAATAAAACACCCCTTTTTCGTCAGTTTCTAGCAGAAAAAACGAACATGCCTTTTAGTTTTGTAGCCTTAAACTGAACACAAACCCCTATGCTTCCAACTTGAAGCTTGCCCGTTTCATCAGCTTCTGTTTGAAAACCATTTTCCTCGGCTTTTATTTTCTGGAAACTGAACAACCATCCTTAACAATCACCACTTATCTCCACAACCACTTGTTCCCTGATTATATAATCAGTTGATCAACCACATCAATCTCACCATGTCCCCCTATCAAACACAACCCGCTTACGATTCATAATAAACTGAAATAGCACCAACTCCTTCTTCCTCAATTTCTCAAGACATCAGAAAAAAACTTTAATTCAGTTCACCAAAGCTACCACACCTTTCTTCAACATTCAACAAGACTGATTATTTACTAATCAACATCACTTCCTAAAACATTCACCTATCCACTTTTAAGTTTTTCTTTAAAACTGAACAACAAGCAATTTTCATGTCGATATGATTTTTTTAAGACATAAAAAATTTGTTTTCTTTTGAATCTTTGATTTGTGTGATAATAACGGTATAGATTTCGGGTTTTGGTTGAATCGAAAGATGTGATTTTAATTTTTTTTGATTTTATCGAGTGAATCTAGGTTTTTTTATTTCGATGCGAAAATTAGGTATGTATTTGAGTCGTGGTTTTTTTCTTATATGGAATGGATCATAGGTAGTGAATCTTGAGTTTCGGTTGTGAGTTTTTTTTTGGTTATGAATATCCGAATGAAATATAGATCTGGTAATGGTGGGTAAGTAATGATGAGTTTTTTTGTTTTAGATGATAGGATTTTTTAGTGACATCAATGAACCGTAAGGTGAGGATATGGGTTGGTGGATGTGTGTAAAACCCAAAAATTAGATTTATATTACTAGTATATTTCATCATTCTGAATATAACTTAAAGTATATAAATAATAAGCTTATTTCTCACGTTTGTATATGTTGGAAATACGTTTTACGTATTAGAAAGAATCGTTCACTCCAACAATAGTCTAAGTAATAGCTCGTAGTTTAGTTTTACTTTATTATTCAAACAAGGCCAAGCCAAGCCCACAACTTGTGTGAGGCCTGCGACCCATTGTAAGCTCAAACCCATCTCATGAGCTTGGGTATATAAACCCTCTCCTTAGTTGGAGAGGGTGGTAGTTCACTTCATAATACACATAGTAAAGTGTGTTTTCTACACTTTCTCTCTCTAAGTGTGTGTGTGTTCTCACCATCTTTCTATCTCTTTCTCTCTCTAGATTAAGCATAGATTTACAATATCCTACAAATGGTATTAAGATCCATGGGATGATTGTATTGTTTTATGTGTTTGTGTTATTGATTTTCGTGCCTATTTTGATCTAAATCATTCGAACCAATTTTTTTTTGTGTTTTTATGGTTTTTTCTTGATACAAATCTTCTACATAGTTGTGGTAGAGATTTTGTATATTTACTTTGGCTAAAAACACGAATTTTTTTGGGTGTTTTGATCATTTTTTGGCTTAAAATCTCGAACTGGTTGGGTTTTGTCCGAGAAAAGTGGAACTTTTGATCATTCCGATAGGTATTGTGATCACATTCCGATAGGTATTGCGATCACATTCCGATAGGTATTACGATCACATTCCGATAGCATTGCGATCACATTCCGATAGGTAATGCGATCACATTCCGATGGCATTCTGATCAGCATTCTGATAGAATTGCGATAGCATTCCAATCAGCATTCCGATAGGCATTGCGATAGAGTGACAAGTACTCCAAGTTTTTTTCAAAAACATGTTTTTGAAAATTTTTAACTCGTGAGTTTTTGTTTGCCTTGGAATTTTTGGTTTCTCGAGAACAATTATTAGGGGAATTCAACATTTTTCTCGACTTCAACACACGAAAACAAGCACATTTACTTTCTCTCATTGTTCAATCAACGTTTGTAAATCTTAACTTATTGAAATGGAGTACACACCTCTTACAGATAAGTCCATCCTCTCGGGTACGGATAATCGTCCACCAATGTTGGTGATTACCATGTACGAGGATTAGGGTTCCCGAATGGAACTTTATATGTTGAACAAAGAAAACGGACATCTCATTTGGGCATCGGTGCTCAATGGACCATTGGTATATGGTACTGTGACGGAAGGTACTATTACTCGTCCTCGCACAACGGGTGAATTAACTGGAGATGCTAATATTCAAGACAAGTGTGATAAACAAGCTACAAACATCATTCTCCAAGCCCTTCCTCCAGATGTCTACAAACTCGTCAGTAAACATTAAGTTGCCAAAGATTTATGGAATAGAATTCGTGTTCTAATGCAAGGCACCTCGTTAACTAAACAAGAACGAGAGTGTAAGCTATATGATACATTTGATAAGTTTGCCTATGTCCCCGGGGAGACTCTCAATGATTACTATTTGAGATTCACTCTTTTGATGAATGAGCTTAACATCTATGGCTTGGCAATTCCTACGTTTCAATTAAACACCAAGTATTCGAACACTCTCCCTTCTGAATGGAGAAGTACGTGACGGTTGTTAAATTATCTAAGGATTTGCATCAAACTAACGTAGATCAACTTCAAGCTTTTCTTCAACAACACGAATGCCACGTAATCGAGGCTCGGTTGTCTACACCTCAAGTTCATGATCCACTTGCCACGTATGCTTCTCAACAAATGACTCCCCAACAAAACATGGCTTTCACTTATTAACAACAATCATACTTGCAGCAACCACAACAACACACATATCAACAACCCCAACAACCATCTTATCAACCACTATTTATGCCACAACAACTATTTCAACAAAGTGCTCTTCAACAGCCTTATCCACAACAACCAGCACATCAGGCATCACCATCACAAGCTATCACTTCTCCAATGGGCTATACTCCTCAGCAAGGATATTTTCCAATTTAGCACCACAAGCACAATCCTTCTACTCCAATGAACTTCCACCAATTCAGGCACCGATTTTACTCCAAATGATACACCTACTGATGTCTAACCATCTCACTGCCTACTTGTCAAAACTTGTTGCAACTAGAGGTTTTCAACAACGAACAATCAGCTCCGCACTTCTTCAAATCCTCGACAACAGACCACTATTCAAGATGGTCAAGTGACGGTGCAATCCATTCAGGGAAGGCAAAATTCATATGCATCCACAACAAGGACCGTGAACACTCAAGCTGTGAATTCTCAAGCTAGTGGAAATGGAAGTACTATTGGTCCTCAAAAGGTTGGGTGACTTGCTACAATTGCCGAGGAAAAGGTCATATGGCTAGGGAATGCACTCAGCCAAAAAGGAGAAGGGATGCAACGTGGTTTCGTGAGAAGATGCATTTGGTTGATGCTCAATCTAAAGGAAAGATTTTGGATTCAGAGGAATTAGCATTTCTTGCAGACCTAGGGGCAGCAGATAATGAAGGCATTGCAGTTGTCTCTACTTCTAATTCAACATATCAAGCAGATGATCTTGACACATATGATTCAGATTGTGATGACATTCACTCAGCCCAATTAGCTTCTCTCGTTTCTAATCTCTCTCACTACGGTGTTGATGTCGTCAGTGAGGTACCAAACACATCTAATAATGTTCATGATAATCCACGTCAAGTTGAGCATGAAAATGACAACCTCGAACAGCATTCGGGAACTAGTAACTCAAATGATGTGGTATCCAATCCAACACATTTGAGAGAACCTCAACCAAATGATACGACAGGTATGAAATATTATGATCAACGTGATTTGGTAATGGTGTCTAAACATATTATTGATAACATGAATGTGGTGGTTCGACAAACCGTAGATATGAATGCCAACCTAACCGCTGAGCTTGCGCTGTCTAAGGAAAAGGTCAAAACTTTTGAAATGGCCCCTCAAGCAGAAAAATAACTTATTCTTAATTTGACCAATTTTGTTTTGAAAAGATTGAACACTTAAAAGAAATAGAATCATTAAAAGCTAATCTTTCCAATGAATTAAAAGAAAAAGAGTCGTTTGTAAATGATTTGCAGAAACTTAAAATGGATTTTGAAACTCTCGAGTCTAAAAAGTTTGAATCGGAAATTAATGCTACCAAACTTCTTAAATTCAAGGAAGAACAACTTTTAAAACAATATGCTTCCACAGAAAAGGTTCATCTTTTAACTAAATCATTTAAAGAACTCGAACTTAAGCGTCTTCAAGATTTACCACTGATACACATGTTTTCATTGGGGTTCAATTTTTCTCTCGATATCCTCTCGAATTGATCTCAGCTCTAAGTGGAATGATTTGTTCTTGGTTATAAAAAGGAGTTGTTTTGTTTGTCTATTATTAAACTAATAACACTTAAATGATAATGGCGTTGAGTGAATTAAAGCTTTGAAAGATTAAACTAGATTGACAAAGAAGACTTAAATGTTTGAAAACGTAAAGATAAAATTAGACGAAAACTTTGAAAACTTAAATGAATTAATGCTTAAAAACTTGTTCTATCGGAATACACTAAAATTATTTCTATCGGAATGTAAGAAAGTCAAAAGCATCAGAATGTAATCACAACTACCATCAGAATGTCCATATTTGGTGCTATCGGAACGTGCAAAGTTCAAGTTGTCGCAATGCTGCTATCGGAAAATGGTAAACAAAAATTGGCCAGAGTTTCGACTTAATATAGAGACCTAAACCCCGTCGGAATGTGCAATCGCAATACGCGATCGCAATCCCAGATCGAAATAGGGGGAACTACCACCAGATCGCAAAGTAAAACCCTCTTTGGTTATTGCGATCTAACCAGTGAAGCTGTCAGAATATGTTTAAAACCCTTGTATTGCGATGAAAGGAAAGCAGTTCCGAAATTGGTGGTAACTAAAATTTCAACAAGCATAAATCAATAAGCCACCTTAACCGGAACTTTAAACAACTCAAAAAGCTTAAATTTGACAACTTTTGAAAACGTAAACCATGAACTTAATGAAAAGAACTTTTGAAAGACTAAAACTTATATGAAATCCGAAAATAATAAGCTTGAACAAGGAATAGGCCAAAAAGCATGGAGAGCTTATAACCTATTCGTGTGAGAGCTTAAAGAGAAACAAGAAAGATCAAACTTTTAACCCGAGCTCATTCACCAAATACAAACCGTATGAAGTGAGACAATCGGATCAAAGATTTTGACAAATCAAGAAAAGTAGAAGAAAATTAAAGAACTTGAAAGCTTAACTAGAATAAGATAGATGAAATCCCAAATACAAAGATTGAAGGAAGCTTGAATTAAAAGATGAAAAACAAAGAAAAAGTTTAGTGAGAGAAAGTATGGAACTTTCTCTCTCTAAAACTAGAGAAATGAAAAACTAAAGACTAGCTAAGCTAAGTGTGTGAAAATTTGTGAGGTAAGGCCTTTATATAGGCGTGTATGTATGGGCTTGTGTATGGGCTTTGGTATCGGGCTTCTTTTCTTCTTTCTTCCTTGGTCTTCACGCTTCTTTTAAATAACCGTTTTCGACTTTGGACTTTTAGAAGTGTCAGTGAATAATTTCAACTCGTCTAATAATCTTTTGTTTAATAGACTCGAGTTCTTTGACGTATATGAATTTTCCATCTTTGGCTCTATTCTTCGATAAATCTTCAAATAGGCACAATGACTTCAAATCTTTTGCATCTCTTGGACAATAGACTTCGTCTTGAGTCTTTTTCTTCGATAAAACCCGTACAATCCCATGTTTTCTTCAATATTCTCCCGGTTGACTCTGAAAACACAATAAACACAAAAACCACGCATAATTCCAAACAAATGATATTAAACACGTGTTTTGGTCTTGTTTTAGCCAGAAATGAGTGGTAAAAGGATGGGTGTTTTCACACCTATCAAATCCCCTACACTTAACCATTGCCATGCCCTCATGCAATGCTTAGTGTTAAAGCAATTTTACATTTTTCTCATAATTAATCAACCTTGGCCTTATTCAAATACTACTAAACAAAAATTAAGATACTAAAAGAAATTAAAACTCAAAAGGATAGAAAAACCATTTTCACTTGAAAATAGCTACATGGAAATAACTTGCAAAGAGATCAAGGACTTACATTAGGGCTTTGGTGCTACGAAGATTTATCACCCTCAAGTTTCACGTTCCCCAAACTAAGCTTAAAACGAGATCATTGTTATTATAAGTTAGAAATTCAAACACTTACACACATGGCTTAATTATATGCTTAAACTCCCTTATTCCTAGGTGTATCTCTTATATTTTATTTTTGTCTTAGAATGATCATGAAGATGCATTTTTGGACTTATTTCGATAGTTTATTTAGGCTGAAAGCAAAGTAGGACGATTTGATCAATAGTTAGCTAAAGGACAAAATCTCTTAAAACTGCTTCTCGGGATATCAAAAAGTTCATATCTTGGCATAACTCGGTTCACGATTTGAGACCTTTCTCGGGTCGATATTTGGCATGTACTTCATACTTCATATCTTGAGAGACGTGCTTGAGATAATGGTCTTCTCATCGTTCATAGAGTTTCTTCACCTGGAGACTTTTGAGAGGTACTCCAACTTTGTTGACCACGACTTCATGATTATTTCTTCAATCTCTATTTGGGATTTTGAGATACAACGATCCGCCTCCTTTTCGGACTTGGATCTATTTATCCTCATACCTTGTTAGGGTCTTTTCGGATAGACTTCTCCATGATCTTTATGGGAGTTGATTGCTTTTCGTCGTGAGTCTTGATCCTTCATATTGACTTTGGGAATAATGCTTTTCACATCACCTTGGATCTTTTAGCAATAAAATGGAATCCTCATGCCTTGTTAGGGCCTTTTCGGACTCGCCAATCTTCGCGCCCCGCTTCATAGGTTATGCCTTGGCTATGAACTCTTATCATTACCGAGCAACTTTTAAACGATCTTGGGCTAGAAGCTAACTAACTTTTCAAATCGTACGACCTTACTTATTGCAGATAATTTATTAGCAAGTGATGGGAGAATAGGCAAATAATTACACCAAGTGATCTTGTGCAAGAATACCGACTTATAATTGACTCTATCATTTCTCGTCCTCCACAATTTAAAATCTCAAGTAATGAGACTCGTGGATACTTAGCCTAATAAACCAATTAAGGTCTACATGGTTAAGGATACTAGCTAGAATAAACTTAGATAAGTCTATTCGGGTTGAGTCAAAATAAACGCAACGGGCCTAATATGTCAAAGACTTCTAAACTAGCTACACCACTTTATTAAAATTTGACTTTATTGCGGGATATATACATATGAAAGCAACGATAAAAATTTAAAAATTGCGACTAAATGGCCAAAGTTAATAAAAAATTTGAAAAATGTTGAAAAATAAGATATTCCGGTTAAATGAAGGCATTTTCATGGAAAAGTCCACTTAAAACTTCGATAGAAGTCCCCCCTACACTTAGGATAAACATTGTCCTCAATGTTTAAGTATGTGGGAAAAGTCTCCCCTACACTTATGACATTGTGCACGTTGGTTAACTCAAGTTAAGGAAGAGACGACTAAAGTGATCAATTTCAAATGTGAGTATGAAGAAAATTGAATCACGATAGTTGAGAGATAAAACCGGATTTTGGATAACACGGGAGCACGGTTCTTCAAAGATTCCAAGAGTGCAGTCATCCCTGTAATCACATCACCACACAAATACAAACACCTATACAGGTCCCCCTACACTTAGGATATTAAAACATAAAAGGATAGATACTCGGGCTGCCTCCCGAGGAGCGCTTGTTTTTGATAACCGAGTCACGAGCCTGACTTGACCCAAATTTAGTTCATGGGGAACGTGGTGAGGGATGGAATCATCTCATGAGAGATGTCCTCACCAAAGTACAATTTCAAACGCTGGCCATTCACCTTGAAGTTGGGCCCATTTGGCTGAGAAAGCTCAATGGTGCCATAGGGAAAAACATTGGCGATGGTGAATGGACCAGACCAGTGGCTCTTCAACTTGCCTGAGAAGATCTTCAACCGAGAGTTAAAGAGTAAGACTTGATCACCAACGTGGAACTCTCGGTTCTTGATTTTAGCATCGTGGATCATCTTGGTCTTCTCCTTGTATATCAATAAGTTCTCGTAAGCTTGATTCCTCAATTCTTGTAGCTCGTTGAGTTGAATCTTGCGAAAATCACCGGCTTTGTTGATGTCGAAGTTAGCCCACTTCAAGGCCCAGTATGCCTTATGCTCCAGCTCGATAGGGAGGTGGCAAGCTTTCCCGTACATAAGACGATAGGGCGTACAGCCGATCGGGGTCTTGTAAGCAGTACGGAAAGCCCACAGAGCATCATCTAACTTATCGGCCCAAGCGGCGCGATGCTCTCCCACAGTACGTTCCCAAATTCTTTTCAATTCACGGTTGGATATCTCGGCTTGACCGTTGGTTTGAGGATGATAAGCGGTGGAAAGACGGTGATTGACACCATACTTTGCCATGACTCTTGCAAATTGATCGTTGCAAAAATAAGTCCCGCGGTCACTAATAATAGCACGAGGAACACCGAATCGAGCAAACAATTGTTTCAAGAATTTACAAACCACCCTCGCGTCGTTAGTAGGTAAAGCTTTGGCTTCAACCCACTTTGAAACGTAATCAACGGCTACAAGGATGTATTTGTTTCCTTTAGAGGAAGGGAATGGCCCCATAAAGTCGATGCCCCATACATCAAAGATTTCACATTCTTGTATGAAATTTTGAGGCATCTCATCTTTATGTGTGATCTTGCCTTGTTTTTGGCAAGAATCACAATGTTTAACCATCTCGTGAGCATCACGGTAAATGGTGGGCCAATAGAATCCCGAATCGAACACTTTTTTGGCAGTGTAGTTGGGACCAAAGTGACCACCGGTGGGTCCTTTGTGGCAAGCCTGGAGAATGTCCAAAGCGGCCGGTCCGTCAACACATCGGCGAATAATCAAGTCAGCGCATTGTTTGAATAGAAAAGGGTCATCCCAAAAGTAAGTCTTAACATCGTTCAAGAACTTCTTTTTTTGTTGGGATGTTAACCCTTGGATGAGAACACCACTCGCTAAGTAGTTTGCAATATCCGCAAACCACGGGGTGCCATCGAGATTGAGATCTATAGACATTAAGGTCTCAAGGGGGAAAGAGTCATTGATCTCTTTGTTCGGATGATCCCCTTGATATGGATCCTCAAGTCTGCTCAGATGATCCGCGACCAGGTTTTCTGCTCCCTTTTTGTCACGAATTTCAATGTTGAATTCTTGAAGGAGTAAAACCCAGCGAAGAAGTCTTGGCTTGGAATCATGCTTTGTCATCAAGTACTTCAACGCGGAATGGTCCGTGTATACGATAGTGGTGGAAAGGACAAGATAGGGGCGGAACTTTTCAAAAGCATAGACAATAGCTAAAAGCTCTTTTTCGGTTGTCGTATAATGCAATTGTGCCCCCGTCATAGTCTTGCTAGCATAGTGGATTGGTTGGAAGTGTTTATTCACTCTTTGTCCCAAAACCGCACCAATAGCAAAGTCGCTAGCATCGCACATCAACTCGAAATGCAGCTCCCAATTAGGGGTAACCAAGACGGGTGCCTTAGTAAGCTTATCCTTAAGCGAGTTGAAGGCTTCAAAGCACTATTTGGAAAAGATAAAAGGAGTATCTTTTTCCAAGAGGTGGGTCATCGGGCGAGCGATTTTAGAGAAATCTTGAATGAAACGACGATAGAAGCCCGCATGACCCAGAAAGCTTCTCACACCCTTCACGGTTGAAGGTGGAGGTAATTTGGCTATGACGTCTACTTTAGCATGGTCGACTTCAAGACCGGTTTTAGAGACTTTGTGTCCTAGCACAATGCCTTCTTTTACCATAAAATGGCATTTTTCCCAATTCAGAACAAGGCGAGTGTCTTCGCACCTCTTTAGCATATGTTCCAAATTGGCTAGGCAAGAAGAGAAGGAATCCCCGAAAACCGAGAAATCATCCATGAAGACTTCCATGGTTTGTTCAACCATGTCATGGAAGATAGCTAACATGCACCTTTGAAAAGTCCCGGGCGCATTACATAGGCCAAAAGGCATTCTTTTGTAAGCAAATGTGCCATAGGGACAAGTGAATGTAGTCTTCTCTTGATCTTGGGGATCGATGGGTATTTGAAAATAACCCGAGAAACCATCAAGAAGGCAGTAATATTCATTACCCGCTAATCGTTCAAGCATTTGGTCCATAAAAGGTAGAGGGAAATGATCCTTTCTCGTGGCATCATTGAGTTTGCGGTAGTCTATACAAACTCTCCACCCAGTGACGAGACGGGTAGGAATCAACTCGTTGTTTGCATTGGGCACAACGGTGATGCCGCCGTTTTTAGGCACACAATGGATTGGACTAACCCATGGTGAATCCGAAATAGGGTAAATCATACCCGCATCAAGAAGTTTGATAACCTCTGTTTTGATGACTTCATGGATTTTTGGATTCACCCTTCGTTGGCTTTGAATTGTGGGCTTAAAGTCGTCCTCCATGAGAATTTTGTGTGTGCAGAAGTGAGGATCAATTCCACGAATGTCAGAAATATTCCAAGCAATAACCTTCTTGTGCTTCTTCAACATGGCGACAAGTCGGGCTTTTTCTTCTTCTTTTAGGTCCTTTGCGATGATGACGGGCGACTTGTCGTTATCTTCAAGGAAAACGTACTCAAGATGAGGAGGTAGGTCCTTAAGCTCAAGAGTGGGAGGATCCTCAATAGATGGTGAAACTAACGATGGATCATCATTAATCACCTCTTTAGGAGAAGGAGGATCAATAGCAGTAGCCATCGGAGATAGAAGGGAAAGATTGTCTTCTTTGAGAAGGTTTTCAATGAGGCGGAGATCTTCATCCCAATTGGTAGTAGAATCGTCATTGTCTAAATTCACATCTCCTATGGTGGCTTCCAAATCTTTCCAAAGGAAATCACTTTCTCCAAATAGAGATAGTGATGAGTCGATAGAGGAAACGGTCTCAACATTGGGAAGAGAGGTAGGAATACTTTTACAAGCATCTTTGAAGTGTTCTTCACAAGCCTCATCAAGAACGTCAATACAATTAACACTCTCATATGAATAAGGCTGTTTAGACAACTTTCCCATGTTGAAAATGATTTTATCGTCACCCACTCTCATGATAAGCTCACCAGCTTCAACATCAATGAGAGTGCGACCGGTCCTCAAGAATGGACGACCAACAATTAGTGGTACACGAGGGTACATCTCGTAGTCGACGACAACGAAATCAGCAGGAAAGGTGAATTTGTCGACTCCCTACAATGACGTCTTCGGCTATCCCTACTGGATAAGCAACCGTACGGTTATCTAATTCCAAAGTCATTTTGGTGGGGACTAGCTCAGGGAGAGATAATTGTTTCCAAACACTTAGAGGCATTAGATTAATACTGGCACCTAGATCGGCTAGGGCCATGCAATTCTCTACTCCCGGGAAATTGCAAGGGATAAGAAAACGGCCCGGATCACCAAGCTTGGTTGGCAATTTTCTTAAGAGCACTACAGAGCAATTCTCATTAAGTTGGGTGTTGGCAATATCGAGGAGCTTTTCCTTGTCGCTCAGAAGATCTTTAAACATTTTTGCATACTTGGGCATGTGAGCGAGAGCTGCAGCGAAGGAGATATTGA
Organism: Glebionis coronaria; assembly: GCA_025667525.1. NCBI lineage: Eukaryota > Viridiplantae > Streptophyta > Magnoliopsida > Asterales > Asteraceae > Glebionis > Glebionis coronaria. The sequence goes on along the minus strand of CM046880.1, from coordinate 150,346,070 downwards.
AATTCAATTGTTTGAACATTTTAAGGAAGTTCGAAACCTGAATATCATCCTTGCTCTTTTGCTTCTCTTTCCTCAACCTTGAAGGATAAGGTATATTGGATGAAGAACAAGGCTTTAGGGGAATAGGATCACTCACAACCACGGGTGGTGGGGAAATGGGGGTAGAAGGTGAAGGGGGCGGAGAAATTGGGAAAGTAGAAGGATGAGGGATAGGAGCAGGTGACTCGTTCTCCTTAGTCACAATCACCGGTGGAGGTATAGGAAGCTCGGGTTCCTTGGTACCTTTGCCACTTCGAGTGGTGATTGCTTTCATCTCCCCTCTTGGATTCGTAACGGTATTACTCGGAAGAGTACCCGAAGAAGAGGGTTGATTACCGTGGAAGAAACTAGCCATCATGTTTCTAAGTCATTCGTTTGACTATCCATAGTGTTCTTCATATCAGCTCTCAGATCATTCCCTTGTTTCATCAGGTCTGCTTTCAAGTTGCGCACTTCCTGTTGGAGATTATCCACGATCACATCGTTAGTCCTCATGTAGGTTCCAATGTCTTGATGTGATGCGGGGGTTTGGTTGGAAGGAGCAGTGTATGCGGGTGGTTGATAAGCAGGTTGCTGGTAAACTTGGTTGTTTCGTTGAGGTGGTTATTGCTGCTTGTGAGGAGGAATGTATGGTGTACGAGGTTGTTGTTGTTGTTGAGGAGGGCGATTAAAGTTTTGTTGTTGGTTTGGGTTGTTTGGGAAAAACCGGGTGGTGAGAGGTAGTTGTTGGAGCGGTAGCTAAGCAAATTACGGTCACCTTGAGGTCTAGCTTGATAAGCAGGTTGAGGATAGGTGCCATATGCCGCATTCACATTCTCAGCAGGGTAGTCTTGGGTGGCGGTACAAGTGGTGTAAGAGTGAGGACCACCGCATATCTCACAAGGTTGGCTGACAGCGTTAACTTGAGCGTTTTTAGCGTTGTTGCTGTTGTTGTTGCTGACGGTGTGGGTGACAAGCGATTCAAGAAGCGTGGTGATTTTGTCCAACCGCTTGTCGCTGTCACTAGTGCTAGCACTAGCGACATTGGTCCGAACACTCTTGGTTTGCACACGAGATTTATTCTCAATGATGTCCCAAGCAGCATTGGAAGTCTTAGCCAACAGATTACCCCTCGAGGCACTGTTCAGTGAATCTTGGTCACTCATGCTTAAACCATTGTAAAAAGTATTAATTTGATGTACTTTGGTAAAACCATGTTGTGGGCATTTTCTTAAAAGATCTTTAAAACGATCCCAAGATTCACTGAACGACTCATCGTACTTTTGTTCAAAATTTATGATCTCATTCCGCAAAGCGGTAGTCGAGAGGGTGGGAAAAAGGAATTGATAAACTTTGTTTCCAAATCCGTCCACGAGAGAATACTCTGTGGCGGTTCCTTAGCAAGCCAATGCCGGGCTTGTCCCTCTAAAGAAAAGGGAAAAAGTTGTAACCTTATAACCTCTTGTGGAACACCATTGAATTTGACCGTGTTGGTGAGTTGCAAGAATCTCTTGATGTGGTCGTGTGGATCATCAATGGTTCGTCCCAAGAATGGTTGAGCGGAGACCATCTGGATAAAGCCTGATTTGAGCTCGAAATTGTTGGCGGCAATTGGTGGTATAAAAATTGGATCAGTGTTGCCATCTACATGAGCTTGCAGCAGTTCAATCATCGGGCGATTATCCGGAAGGGGCTCATTGTTGTTATTATTGTTCATGTTGTTGAAAGGTGGGTTGTTGTTGTTGTTATTATTGTTGTTTGGAGGTGGTATGTTGTTATTGTTTTGTACACCGGCCATGTCTAAGTTATCGAGAGGCTCGGGCTCTTGATAAGACGTGGATCGAGTGCGCATACACCTGCAAAAGAACGAACAAAGAAAACAAAGCAAAAATATTTTTGGTTTTTATGTTTTTTTTTTTTTTTTTTTGTATTTTTGAAAATTTTATATTTTTTAGGATTTTTTTTTTGAAAATTTTTATGAAAAAGTAACGTTCACGGGGAACGGATCCCAAAATCCAAGTTCTCACAAAAAACTTTTGATCTTAACGAGAAGAGCCGGCAGCGGCGCCATTTGATACACATGTTTTCATTGGGGTTCAATTTTTCTCTCGATATCCTCTCGAATTGATCTCAGCTCTAAGTGGAATGATTTGTTCTTGGTTATAAAAAGGAGTTGTTTTGTTTGTCTATTATTAAACTAATAACACTTAAATGATAATGGCGTTGAGTGAATTAAAGCTTTGAAAGATTAAACTAGATTGACAAAGAAGACTTAAATGTTTGAAAACGTAAAGATAAAATTAGACGAAAACTTTGAAAACTTAAATGAATTAATGCTTAAAAACTTGTTCTATCGGAATACACTAAAATTATTTCTATCGGAATGTAAGAAAGTCAAAAGCATCGGAATGTAATCACAACTACCATCGGAATGTCCATATTTGGTGCTATCGGAATGTGCAAAGTTCAAGCTGTCGCAATGCTGCTATCGGAAAATGGTAAACAAAAATTGGCCAGAGTTTCGACTTAATAAAGGGACCTAAACCCCGTCGGAATGTGCAATCTCAATACACGATCGCACTCCCAGATCGAAATAGGGGGAACTACCACCAGATCGCAAAGTAAAACCCTCTTGGGTTATTGCGATCTAACCAGTGAAGCTGTCGGAATATGTTTAAAACCCTTGTATTGCGATGGAAGGAAAGCAGTTCCGAAATTGGTGGTAACTAAAATTTCAACAAGCATACACAATAAGCCACCTTAACCGAACTTTAAACAACTCAAAAAGCTTAAATTTGACAACTTTTGAAAACGTAAACCATGAACTTAATGAAAAGAACTTTTGAAAGACTAAAACTTATATGAAATCCCGAAAATAATAAGCTTGAACAAGGAATAGGCCAAAAAGCATGGAGAGCTTATAACCTATTCGTGTGAGAGCTTAAAGAGAAACAAGAAAGATCAAACTTTTAACCCGAGCTCATTCACCAAATACAAACCGTATGAAGTGAGACAATCGGATCAAAGATTTTGACAAATAAAGAAAAGTAGAAGAAAATTAAAGAACTTGAAAGCTTAACTAGAATAAGATAGATGAAATCCCAAATACAAAGATTGAAGGAAGCTTGAATTAAAAGATGAAAAACAAAGAAAAAGTTTAGTGAGAGAAAGTATGGAACTTTCTCTCTCTAAAACTAGAGAAATGAAAAACTAAAGACTAGCTAAGCTAAGTGTGTGAAAATTTGTGAGGTAAGGCCTTTATATAGGCGTGTATGTATGGGCTTGTGTATGGGCTTTGGTATCGGGCTTCTTTTCTTCTTTCTTCCTTGGTCTTCACGCTTCTTTTAAATAACCGTTTTCGACTTTGGACTTTTAGAAGTGTCGGTGAATAATTCCAACTCGTCTAATAATCTTTTGTTTAATAGACTCGAGTTCTTCGACGTATATGAATTTTCCATCTTTGGCTCTATTCTTCGATAAATCTTCAAATAGGCACAATGAATTCAAATCTTTTGCATCTCTTGGATAATAGACTTCGTCTTGAGTCTTTTTCTTCGATAAAACCCGTACAATCCCATGTTTTCTTCAATATTCTTCCGGTTGACTCTAAAAACACAATAAACACAAAAACCACGCATAATTCCAAACAAATGATATTAAACACGTGTTTTGGTCTTGTTTTAGCCAGAAATGAGTGGTAAAAGGATGGGTGTTTTCACACCTATCAACCACCTAATCCTTGTTATGCAAAACAAGCTCAGGAATATATTCCTTGTCTTTATGATGTGACCCTAATTGGCAAATCGAAAGAAGCACCTTATGTTCGTAGTACTGAGGAGACAATGTCACTTGCGGAAGAAACTCGATCTAAAATGCTTTCCAAATTCCATAAGCTTGATTATGATAAGCACAATAAAGATCAATTTAATACAAAGACCCGTATTCGCTTACAAAAGGAATTTGCTCAATTATTAGCTTTTGTGCCCCAAAGTTTGTCAAAGGAAAACCTTCCTAGTATGTCTCCTACACTTGTCAAAAGGGATATAACTAAGTTAATTCCACCGGTAAGTAAGGTGTTAGATAGCTTAAATGCGGTGCACCAACACTTTGCCGATTTTGACAAGGTCATTATGGAACGTATGACGGCTTCAGCCATAACGGAAGGTGAATGGAATTTTGAGCACACTAGAGCTGTGTTTCGATACAAAATTGTTCCATTTGTAAACAATATTAAAGCTTGTCTTAGCAATATTGATCAAGATTTGCTTTTGGAATTAGAAGAAGTTAGACGTGTTTTCAATGAAATGGATGATGCTTATGAAAAAAGTTTACTTAAAATAGAACGAATTGCACGCCAAAATGATAAGCTTCTGAAACAAGTGATGTCGCATGATATTGTATTAGTCTGTGTGAATAAAAGTGTTGATAATGATTCTATTGTGCATAATGTTGACTCTGTGGATAATGTGGTAGATAGTACTTGTCACAAATCTGACGCTGAATTTTTAAAGCTTCAAGATTCTTATTCTTCGCTTTCAAAACGTTTTGATGAGATTCAAAAACATTGTATTTCGATTGAATGTACACAACAGTTTCTTCAAGAGCTTTTTAAAACGTCTTTCAAAGGTGTTAATATAGACGATTCAAATTTTCAAAAGAATTTTTGATTGAATTTACAATCAAAACAGTGTCAGCCAAGTGACAAGGTTGCTAAATCATTGCCGATAGACATAGAGAAATCTAAGGAGATTAACTGTGTGAACGTACTTGAGGCCGCTGAGAATATTAAACTTGATCTAGATAATCGAGTTTCAAAGATTTTGTCCAAAGTTGATAACTTAAAACAGAAAAATACACAACTCTTCGATTCAGTAAAGCCCGCATGTGCTAATACCACTGCACAAAATCAATCATTGATTGGACGATTGAATCAAAAGTCGGTGGAAATATCTAATTTGAGGGAACAAATTGGTGATAAAAATTTGGCTATGGCTGAGTTAAAGGAAACACTTCGTACCCTAAAAGGTAAGAATGTTGTGGATAACGCAACCACTGTCTCAGCATCGTCCTCTAGTACAATCAAAAGGAACCTCATCGACATCACACCACTTAACAAGGGCCCTATGACTAAACCATCTCAAAAATTGGCCAATTAAGATAAGGAAAAATCAAAACCAGCCTCTAATATTCCTGTGTTGCCTTCTACAGGAGTAAGCACCACTAATAGGGCTCAAAGATCTAAGCTTAAAAGAAACAAGAAGAATGATAGGATCTTACCCCCATCTAGTAGTCAAGTGAAGAAGAAAGTAGAAGCCCACCCTAGGAATGTTATTTCTGTTTTGAATAAAAAGAATCATGTAGCTAAACCTAAAGGCTCTGCAGTTGTGCAACGTTCTAAGCTTACTGTGAATTCTAATTTGAAATGTTGGAATTGCAATGAATGTATGTTTTCCAGTCGTCATGATTCTTGCCTTATTGACCATGTGAATGAGATGAATGCCCAGAAAAATGGATTAGAATGGAAACCGACTGGGATAGTGTTAACCCAAGTTGGTTGGATGTGGCACCCCACTGGTAGAACTGTCACAATAGTAGGAAATGTGTGCCCTTTAACTAGGATCACTCCAACTAAAGCGAAGAAAGCGTGCCCTTTAACTAGGAGTACCAAGGCTACCAAAACACAAGCGTGTCCTTTAATTAGGAACACCGACACTACTGTAGGAACCAAGTGCCATTTAAATAGGTCTACTCCCACTGTAGTGCCCGCTAATACTCCAAAACCTCAGAAAGTTGGAACAATAAAACCTGTTAATGGTAAAACTCACATTAGAAAACGCAGGCAATCTAAGGATAACACAAATGTTAGCAATTATGATAATATTATATTTGTATCTGCTAACACTCCAGAACCAATAGTTTCCAATGCATTGTCTACTATTGTTGTTGAAAACAGGTGGTCCAAATTGTTCTCTGGTATTTGGACTCTGGTTGCTCCAAGCATATGACCGGAGATCGCTCTCATATCAGAAATTTCGTCAGCAAGTTTATTGGTACGGTTCGATTTAGAAATGATCATATTGCATAGATAATGGGTTATGGTGAATATAATATTGGGAATGTTATAATTTCAAGAGTGTATTATGTGGAAGGTCTTGGTCATAATTTATTTTATGTGGGACAATTTTGTGATGCTAGCCTAGAAGTTGTTTTTTGAGAGCATACCTGCTTCATCCGTAATTTGGAAGGGGTTGAATTATTGAAAGGTACTCGAGTGAATAATTTGTACACTTTGTCTCTACCAGATATGATGGCCGCTTATCCCGTATGTCTTCTCTCCAAAGCATCGAAGACTAAGTCATGGTTATGGAATCAACGGTTATATCATCTTAACTTTAACGCTATTAATCATTTGGCGAAAAACGAACTTGTTCGTGGTCTTCAAAAACTTACATTTCACAAGGACAATTTGTGTTCTGCATGTACAATGGGGAAAAGCACTAAGAAATCATACAAACCCAAGACTGAAGACACCAACCAAGATAAACTTTATTTGTTGCATATGGATCTTTGTGGGCCAATGCGTGTTGAAAGTCTTAGTGGTAAAAAGTACATCCTCGTCATTGTCGATGATTACTATCGGTTTACATGGGTGAAATTTCATACAACAAAAAATGAGGCACCTAAATTCATCATCGGATTTATCAAGATGATTCAACTGCGTCTCAACACTACTGTCTGACGCATTCGCACATATAATGGAACCGAATTTGTGAATCAAATCTTGCGTAATTATTATGAAGAAGTTGGCATATCTCATGAAACATCCGTTGCTCGCACTCCACAACAAAACGGTGTCGTTGAAAGGAGAAATCGCACGCTTATGGAAGTTGCTCGAACGATGTGAATTTACGCAAAGGCTCCATTATTTTTATGGGCAGAAGCAGTATCTATAGCAGTTTTCACCCAAAACCGGTCACTAATTCGTAAACGCCATGGTAAAACACCTTATGAGCTTCTACATGGAAAAGTACCAGATTTATCATATCTTCATGTATTTGGTTCTCTTTGCTATCCAAATAATGATGTCGACAATTTGGGAAAACTTCAACCCAAGGCTGATATTGGTATTTTCATTGGTTATGCACCCACAAAGAAGGCATACCGAACCTACAATCGTAATTCTCGTAAGATCCTCAAAACTATGAATGTTGATTTTAATGAGCTGACGGCAATGGCTTCTAAGCAAAGCAGCTTTGAATCCGCACTTCATGAAATGGGACCCAATAACATTAGCTCTGGTCTTGTCCCAAACAACCCTTCTTCATCATAATTTACACCACCATCTAGGAATAAATGGGATACGCTGTTTCAACCGTTCTTTATTAAATTCTTTACTCATCCAAGTATTCTTGCTCCAGAACTTGAGGTAATAGCTCCGGTAACCAAAGTTGTTGCTCCAGCAACCGAAGCACAATCAGATACGTCTACACCCAATTGGTCAAGATATACCTTCAACAAGTAATTCTCAACCAACACATGTATCAACTACCCATGTCATGCCTATTGATGATGAAGAGGATGATGATCATCATGATTTGGAATTCGCTTAAATGCGTGAACTTCCATTCTTTGGTGTACCAATTCCCGACTCTAATCAAGCTGGGTCGTCCACCTCAGAGGAACCTCCTACTACGGTCTACTCCAATCCATGGATTCGTGAACATGACAGCAAGTGGCCAAAGGATCATCCTATAGATTCTATTATTGCTGACCCTAATCTTTCGGTATCCACATGAAGTCAGTTACAAGAAAGTGCAATGTTTTGTGATTTTGATGCTTTTCTCAATGAAGTTGAACCTATGACGTGGCAACAAGCATTTACCCAATCTTGTTGGATAAAAGCCATGCAAGAAGAACTTAATGAATTTGTACGTCTTAAAGTATGGGAACTTGTCCCATGCCCGGATCAAATGCAGTTACTCACTTTGATATGGGTTTATAAGGTGAAACTCGACGAGTTAGGCGGGATATGAAGAACAAAGCTCGACTAGTAGCTCGTGGATACAAGAAATTATTGGGCATAGACTTTACGGAATCCTTTACACCTGTTGCCCGTTTAGAAGCTATTAGACTATTCCTTGCTTATGCAGCCCACATGAATATGATCGTTTATCAGATGGATGTGAAGACGACATTTCTTAATGGTGAAATCAAGGAAGACGTCTATCTTCAATAGCCGGATGGTTTTGTGAATTCCAAATATCCTAATCATGTGTACAAGCTTAAAAAGGCTCTCTATGGGTTGAAGCAAGCTCCACGCGCATGGTATGATCTATTGTCACAATTCCTCATTACGCAAGGCTTCGCTAAAGGCAAGGTGGATCCCACGTTGTTCATTTAGAAACGAGGTAAAGATATGATTATGGTACAAATATATGTTGATGATATTATACTTGCTGCCTCGACCTAAACTTTATCCGATGAGTTTGGGACACTCATGTCTTCCAAGTTTAAGATGTCAATGATGGGAAGGTATCATTCTTCTTAGGTCTTCAGATATCTCAGAGTCCCAGAGGCATCTTTATCAATCAATCCAAGTATGCCCTTGAATCGCTTAAAAGAATAAGATGGAATCTTGCGACCCCGTGGATACTCCAATGGTAGAACGAACTAAGCTAGATGCAGATCCACATGGGATTGCTGTTGATCCGACACTTTATCGTGGAATGATCGGTACCCTTCTATATATCACAGCTAGTCGACCTGATCTTCAATTTGCCATATGTATGTATGCTCGGTATCAGACTAGGCCTACTAAGTTACACTTAGCTACTGTTAAACAGATCTTTAGGTATCTTAAAGGAACCATTAATCGGGGACTTTGGTATTCGAAGGACTCTTCGATTGCACTTATGGCATATGCCGATGCGGATCACGCGGGTTGTCAAGATACAAGGCGTAGCACGAGTGGAACTTTGCAACTACTAGGAGATCGACTAGTCAGCTGGGCATCTAAAAGGCGGAAAAGCGCTGCAATTTCAAGTACGAAAGCAGAATACATAGCTATGTCCGGCTGTTGTGCTCAAATTCTTTGGATGAGATCGCAATTGACCGATTATGGTCTAGGTTTCAACAAAATTCCGATGTACTGCGACAACGAAAGTGCAATTGCCCTATGCTGCAACAACGTTCAATTCTCCCGGTCGAAGCATATTGACATTCGCTACACTTTATCAAGTGGAAAATGGAGTGATCGAGCTTTACTTTGTCTGATCTGAGTATCAATTGGTAGATAATTTCACGAAGGCTTTAGATTGCGCTCGAATGGAATTTTTGGCTGACAAGCTAGGTTTGAGAACATTCTCGCCCGAGACTCTAATGGAATTGGTAGATGAAGAGAAAGAATAGTGGTGGTGTTAGCCGTATTTAAAGTGATGGCCATATAACATCTAGAGTAATACTCCTGAGTATTTACAGTGACGACTGGAAATCCTTCTAGTGTCATCATCAAACAGCACTGTGGTAGGTAACTTGTGAGATTCTATTTGAATCAAACTTGTGTCAACTAGAAAGCAACAATCGTCTGATTCTTAATTGAATCAAACTTGTTCTAGTAAATTGAATTGACTACTTAATCGACATAATGGAACTGCTTGATTCACTCTTTACTATGAAATATCTTTCGAGATATTCAAGTACTGAGAACGGCTACCACAGCCAGAAACCCTGTCAAGGAAGTTCTATGAACTTACCTAATCACATGTACAGTATTCTTACTGTATAACGGGAAACCGGAGGAATGCAAATGGTGGTGTAACTTCAAGAGTCGTAATTCAAGACCACATTCTCGTGTAACTCAAGAAAGCTCAAGAACATCTATAGACCAAGACTTCCGCTACTCCGATGATCAAGGGAGATTTTTAACAAGCTTTCATATCAAATCAAAGTTTGAGTATGTGGGGAAAGACACAAGAACACAAGATGGAAAATTTTAAAGATCAAGTCAAGGCAAAGATCAAAGTTCCAAGATCACAAGTCATGAAAGGAATTATAAAAGAACTCTCAAGACAATGAGCTTCAAAGTCTGCAACATCAAAGAAGTGAAGTCACATATTACATGACCACCCCTTTGGGGTAGATTGTTAGCCGTATTTAAAGTGATGGCCATATAATATACCGTTGTGAAGCTCGTGGAAAATGCTACATAATGGTGTTGAGAGTTCTATTATAATGTTTGGTATGTAACGGGAATTAGTCCCGAACACACAAATGAGGAAGGCCTTCTACTCTTACACTTGTAGTATAAAAGGCACTAAACACCTCATTTGTGTGTGTGTGTTTTCCATTTCATAGTTCGTAGAGAGAGAAACATATGTTTTTCTCTTACTAGGAAATCACAACCCTTTTTGTTCTTCTCTTTTATTCTTCTTAATCTAATCTTTCTTTTTGATTTATTCCATGATGTTATTCGTATTGGGTTAAGTCGTGTGCATAAGTTCAACAAGTGGTATCATTCGCCAAGGGATTCGTGGATAGCTCTTGGGTGTTGTCCTTGTTTTTCTTGTGTTTCGTGATTCATATATCTTCTAAGTAGTTGTAGTTGGGTACATTGGTTTCGCTAGAAACACGAATTCCCAGGTAAAAATCAAATCTTTCTTGTTGCCTTCAAGTCTCGAACTCTTTGTTAGTTACAATCCGAATATTGCGATCGCATAAAACTGGGGTTTTTACTTGCGATCGAATATTACGATCACCTTTTTACGATCAGTCGTTGCGATCAGTCGTTGCGATCAGTCGTTGCGATCAGTTGTTGTGATCACGTGTTACGATCAACAGTTGCGATCAGTTGTTGCAATCACGTGTTACGATCGATCGTTGCGATCAGTTGTTGCGATCAGTGGTTGCGATCAGTGGTACGATCAACAGTTATGATTACGTGTTGCGATCAATAGTTACGATCAGAGGTTACGATCAAGAATTACGATCAGAGGTTACGATCTAGACTTGCGATCAGACTTGCGATGGGTGACATTGCGATGGGTATTCGGATGGATGTTGCGATGGATGACTAAATTTTGTTAGAGTACTTTTCAGACTTAGCCACTATCTAGACTTGTCCCGGAACATAGTTTACACGAAGATTAATAAAAAACAAGTGTTAAAATTTTTAGGTCAAGTAAAATCACATTTTTTCCCTACTAGTTATTGGCTATGTCTAACTTGAATTCAAAATTTGGTAATTCAGAATTTTTTCGGTTTACCGTTTTGTCGGACTGAGGAATTTTTTGTCGGGCTGGAAAATTTAGGCAAAGTTGGTTTTGTTGACACTCCAAAACACGCTTTCTACGAATTGAGATCCTTTTTTTCACACGACTTTTATGATGACGTCTCAACAAGGTATTTATGCTGTAGGTACTGAGAATCGTCCACCCATGCTTACCAAGGAGAATTACACTACATGGGCTACTCGTCTTTTTCGTTATGCAAAACGTAATCCTTTGGGAAAGTTGATTGTTAAATAGATTCAAGAAGGTCCGTATGTTAGAAGAACAATTGTTATACCTGGGGATCCTACGAACGCTGCTAACCCAATAGCTGCGTCTAGCCATGAGCAAACGGATGAAGAATTAACTGATGCTGAACCAAAACAACTCGATGCAGATGATCAAGCAATTCAAGTCATTCTTATGGGTCTTCCAGAAGATATGTATGCTGCTGTAGATAGTTGTGAGTCCGCACACGAGATGTGGCTCAGGATTCAGAAAATGATGAAGGGAAGTGAAATTGGCTTACAAGAGAAAGAGACTAAGTTGCTTCGTGAATGGGAGAAATATACGTCCACTAAAGGAGAACAAATTGAACCTTATTATCATTGATTTTCAACCCTCATGAACCATCTTAGAAGAAACAAACATGAAACTTCACAAATTGCTGTGAACATCAAATTTCCTGATAATCTTCCATCTAAATGGTCACGATATGTCACTCTTGTCAATCAAACCAAGGATCTTCATGTTGTGGACTACACTCAAGTATATGATTACTTGAAGATGAATCAAGATGAGGCAAACGAAGTAAGGGCGGAACGACGTGCCAAGACACAAGATCTATTGGCTTTTATGGCAAACTCTTCATCATCTATGTCATATCCCATGGTATCTTATCATCAACCCTCCTCAAGCAACTTCATGCCACAACAACAACTCACTACTTATGGTTATCAAGTCCCTACTCAAGTGAACTACTTATAATAACCCATAGATTGTCTTGATGATATCAACGATCCCACTCATGCGATAAATACTGGTCTTGCTCTTCTTGCTAAGGTATTTAAATTCACCATTAATCCAACCAACAACAATCAGAAAATCTCCTCAAACACCAGAAACAGGCAGATTTCTCAACCATTGATGAATGTGAATCAAGATCGTCAATTGGTAGTTGGAGGGAACACTGGGAATCAATATGGTGGTCAGCATACAGGTAATCAGTATGGTCACAATGTTGGGCAAACAGTTGGGAATACAGGTCATCAGTTTGGACAAAATCGATGTCAGAATCAGGGTAATCAGAATGGGGTAATTGTTGTGCCAACAATTGGTAATCGGATGGGTAATATAGTTGCTGCAAGGGCCGAGAATACGGGTACAGGGAATGCAAACAACAATCGTCAGGTTCAATGTTACAACTGCTGGGGATTTGGTCATTATGCTCGAGATTGCACAGCCAAAAAGAAGAGGGATGTTGCTTATCTTCAAATTCAACTTCTTATAGCACAAAAGGAAGAGGCAGGGATTCCACTTCAAGCTGAGGAGTTTGATCTTATGGCTTCTACAGCAGAATATGACGAGGAAGAAGAAGCGAATGCCAATTACATCTTGATGGCAAACTTACAGCAAGCATCTACCTCGGGAATGCATGATGATATCGCTCCCGTCTATGATTCAGACGGTCCCTCTGAGGTACACCCACGTTTTAATGATAATAATATATATTCTATGTCTAATCAGGAGGAAGAGTATACTGAGATACTTGAGCCCTACATTGAGAGACACGGGGATCAAACGAATAATAGTAATATTCTTTCGAATGAGCCAAGTGTGGACCTTAGTGAGGCTCAAGTCGCCCAGCCTAGAACCCTTCCGATACGACACATGTGTATTACAAATAATTATTTGATCAACTAGCTAAGGAGGTTGACCATGCTAAGGTGGTAAATAATAAGTTTAGAGAAACTAATGTCAAATTGACCACTGAGCTTGCGGGGTATAAGGAAAGGGAGAAAAGCTTTGAAATCCATCATGCTAAAATTAAGGATCTTGAACAAGCTCATGCTACATCGGTTTATAATAAAAAATGCACTACTCAGAAATTAAATGCCTTACATTTAAGTAGTGCTAAAAAGATAAGTGAATTTAATGATGAAATCACCTCTCTTAATAAACAGCTTTCAACTGAAAAATCTATTATTTTGGATTTAAAAGAAGAACGAAAACAGCTCAAACATGATTTCAAAATTCGAGAAGATGGGCTTCTTGAGGATTTTTGCAAAGCTCATGATAGGATTAGGGAATTAGACAACCTGTTGATAAAACGTGGCCAAACTATGCAGACGATAAATACGCTCGCACCAAAAGTGAATGAGATAAATTACACTCTATACAAAATGGCTTTAGGTTGTCCTCTTCCTCCCAGTCCCGAAAACCTTAAGCAAGTTTAGGCCACAAATCAAACTCTATATAATGGTAACGTGCTCTTGTCTGATGAGCATGATCCTCCTAGTGTGCATGATTCTATGGAAACTACTGAACTTGCTGTAGAGACTCGTTTAAAGATGCAAAAGCTTAATAAAGAAGTGACACCCTTTTATTATCCGAAAGTTAATCCTCAAACTGTGTTTGTTCGGTCTAAAACGTGTAATGGAATGCTTTTGCTACCAAGTGAAGAATTGTCTGATGACCCTCCTAAACCGAGTATCACTCGCCGATTTCTAAACGAGCTCAAAGATAATTTTGTCATTCTCAAACAGGTTGTTAACGCTAAAACTACTGGAGGAAACTTTACTTCACCCGTTCACGCTGAAGTTAGAAAAATTCTTCACAACGAGATTAATCCGCTTATTAATCAAGTTGATGCTAGGATGAGCAATCATGAAAATGCTTTTCTAAAATAATTAGCCAAATTTGTTGAAGACTTTAAATCTTTGGCGAAGGAGGCTGATGAATCTCTTGATAGGATTAAAGTTTTGAAAAACGATCTAGGAAGTCTCTCGAATGCTAGTGATCATGGTGAAAGTATAGACACTAGTCCAGGTGCCTTAGATACCTCTGTGTCGCATAATGAAAACCTCCAAAGTGAGTTTGATCTTATGAAAGAGAAAATGGAATCTTATGTCATTAAAAAGGATAAAGAATTAATCGATCTTTGGAATAAATTTGTCAAAAAATATGATGAATGCAAATATGACAAGATTTCGTACGAAAAAGCTTACAAAGAAATGCAAAAAAAAATAGTACGTTTGACAGCTCAGTTGGGAGGTGCTCAGGGAAACAATCTGGCTTCTTTTGGGTTAGAGAAGGCCAGTGATGGGAATGTTCAAAAGCTTAAGGCTAAAATTGCAGATTTATAATCTGTTGTTGTTTCATATAAGCGGGCTGTTGAACAAAGTAAGTCTGTCTATCAGAAACTTATTGGTAAAATCTGTGAGAACTGTAAGTTAGAAGCCTTATTAAAAGATGCGACTTCTGAGCCTAGTACGACTTAGACACCAGCAACCTCGGGACCCACTCGTATTGTTGTGACACCTTTTCCCAAGGTTGCTGGAACGAAAACTGCTGTGATTGCCCCAGGAATGTTTCGTGTTAGTTCTCCCTTTGTGTCTAGCAAACAACGTAAAGCAAGCGTTAGGACAAAACCGACCACTATAACTCAACCACAAGTCATTGATTTAAAAAGTGCTAATTCTAATAGACGCGTGTCTTCTTCTACAAGAATAAACAACTACACTAAGATCAGAAGGCCATAGCCTACGAGCAATACAAGGAATGATAGGGTCTATTTTTCCTCTAAAGTAGTCGCCCTAAGATCAATAATGTGGAAGTAGAAGAACACCCTAGGAATTTACCTCTTGTTAATCATAATTAGAAACTTAATTCATCTGAATGTAATGACTTTAAGCTTGCTATTCGGAATGAAAAATCTGATGTTATTTGTGCTAAATGTAATAAATGTTTCTTTACTTTTAGTCATGATGCTTGTGGTTTGACTATGAACAGTTTGAATTATGGTGGTTACACTCGAATTGACAAGCTGTCAGTTTGTGAACAACAACGCACTCCTAAGGCTAAGGTGTATGTTCCAAAAAGTACGCACGTAGGGTCCACAGAAAGTCTTGCTAAGCCTAGTAGCCCTAGATTTACCTCTAAATGGTTGCCTAATGGTAGAAAATTTGACTGTAGTGGCAAAATTATCAGAACTAGTAGATCTCATACTGACTGTGAAACTTCGGTATGTGATACGGCTTAATTATCTTCTAACCATACAGGAACCTATTTAATCGGTTTCCAGAATATTTTCTTCTCTTATCATTGGCAGGCTGTTGAAATTTGTCTCTGGTGCGTGGACTCAGGTTGTTCCAAATATATGACTGGGAATCGAAGCCTTCTCAAGAACTTCGTTTGGCGATTCATGGGAACTGTCTGATTTGGAAATGATCATGTTGCTGCAATTCTAGGCTATGGCGATCTTCATTGGGGAAATATAATCATCACCATAGTCTCCTTTGTTGACGGCTTGGGACACAACTTGTTCTTGGTTGGGCAGTTCTATGATTCAGATTTGGAGGTAGCCTTCAGAAGTCATACATTCTTTGTTAGGGATCTTGAAGGAATTAATTTGTTGAAAGGAAATCGTACCACCAACCTTTACACCATTGATCTTTTTCAAATGTCTTCTGCTTCTCCAATTTGTCTCATGGCCCGAGCCACTTCAACAAAGTCATGGTTATGGCATCCAAGGTTATCTCATCTCAATATCGATGCCATCACCCAACTTGGGAAAGATGATCTCGTTACCGATCTTACAAAGTTTAAATATACAAAAAAACATCTTTTTCCTTCCTGTGAGCAAGGTAAAAGTAAGAAGAAGCCTCACAACCCAAACCTGTTCCCAACTCAACAAATAGGTTACATCTCTTACATATGGATTTTTGTGGCCCAATGAGAATCAAAAGCATTAATGGAAAGCGTATGTCCTAGTAATTGTGGATGATTATTCTCGTTACACATGGGTTCATTTTCTTGCTTCAAAATATGAAGCCCCTGATGTAATTAATAACTTATTAAAGAAAACATCAGTACTACTGCAAGCCCCTGTCATTATTGTGAGAACGGATAACGACACATAATTCACCAATCAAAAACTGAAAGCTTACTTTGACGAAGTTGGGATCTCTCATCAAACTTCGCTAGTAAGAACTCCAGAGCAGAATGGAGTTGTGGAACGGAGGAATCTTACGTTAGTTGAAGCTGCTCGGACGATGCTTGTCTCCTCCAGTGCACCGTTATTCCTTTGGGCTGATGCCATAGCAACTGCATGTTATACTCAAAACTGCTCCATTATTCACACCCAATTCAACAAAACACCTTATGAGATCATTAATGGATGAAAACCGGATATATTGTTTCTACATGTATTCGGGGCTCTGTGTTATCCAAAGAATGATCGTGAAGATATCGGTAAACTTGTACCTAAAGGTGATATTGGCTTTTTCATTGGTTATTCTTCATTTGCTTGTGCTTACAGGGTTTATAATCGAAGGACAAGAAAGGTAATGGATAGTCTGAATGTTACCTTTGATGAACTCTCGGGTATGGCCTCTCAACATAGAAGTTCACATCCCGAGCTTCAAGGTCAGACTTCTGGACATATAAGTTCAGGACTCGCGCTTTAATTTGACCGTCAGCAATCTCATCGCTACAACCCTTAGAACGTGACTTGGAAGTTTTATTTGGTCAAATTTATGATGAATATACGGAGGGTCCTTTGTCATTCGGTGTTCCTCACAATGCCCCGGCTGCACCTGCTACAGTAGTTCAAGAAACTCCGACTGCATCTACACCAACGGCATCTTCTTCTGCACCATCTACGTCAACCCCAACCATATTGACTCCAAATATTACAACCACTTGTTCGACTGCTGACGCAACTCAACAACATTCTCAGCAAATTCCAAATCATGTTCATTTTCAAAATGAAATAGTTGCTTAAAATGCAAACAATGCGATGCTCAACGAACATGAGTTTGTTAATCCATTTGCGACTTCCACAAGTACTACTCAGCCTTCACCACCATATGTGGATCCGTCGAGCTCGCATCAAGTTTCTCATACACTTACACATGAACACAAATGGACTAAGAATGATCCTTTGGTTCATGTGATTGGCAATCTCTCATGACCAGTGTCAACACGAAATCAGCTGCGTACCGACGGTCATATGTGTATCTATGCACTATCAGTCACCACAATGGAACCAGCAAGTGTTAAAGAAGCAATGACTGACGCATCATGGATTGAGTCTATGCAAGAAGAGCTCAATGAATTCATCTGGCTTGATGTATGGGAGTTAGTACCATGCCCGGACAATATCGACCCACTTACCCTGAAATGGTTATTCAAAAACAAGATGGATTAAGAGCAAACAGTCATTAGGAATAAGACTCGGTTAGTTGTTAAAGGTTATAAACAGAAGGAGGGAATTGATTTCTCAGAATCCTTCGCCCCGGTTGCTCGAATGGAAGCTATTAGGATTTTCTTAGCATATGCTGCACAAAAATCGTTCACTGTGTATCAAATGGACATGAAGACGGCTTTCTTGCATGGGCCGTTAAAATAAGATGTGTATGTATGTTAACCTGAAGGTTTCATCAACACCGAACATCCAAGCCATGTCTACAAGTTGAAAAAGGCAATTTATGGGTTGAAACAAGCACCAAGGGCATGGTACGATGAATTATCATCATTTCTTCTCCAAAATCACTTCTGCAAAGGAAACATTGATCCAACGTTGTTTATCAAGCACTACGCCAACGACATCTTGGTGGCTCAGGTCTATATAAATGATATAATATTTGGCTCTACAAACCCAAAATATTCCATATTATTGCCGACCTTATGAAAAGATGATTTGAAATGTCCATGATGGGGGAAATGACGTTCTTTCTTGGTCTCCAAGTTCCCCAATCCCCCCGTGGTATTTTCATAAATCAATCCAAATATGTGCTCGAGATTCTAACGAAATTTGGAATGGAAAACTATGATCCAATTGGTACTCCAATGGACACTAAACATAAGCTTGATTTGGATAAGAAAGGGACATTGGTAGATGCTACAAAATACCAAAGTAGGATCGGGTCCCTTATGTACTTAACCTCAAGAAGACCGAACATTGTGCATGCTACTTGTTTATGTGCTCGGTATCAGGCTAAGCCAACCGAGAAGCACCTCAAGGAGGTTAAAAGGATCTTTCGTTATCTTCGGGGAACCATTCTCATGGATCTCTGGTATACGAGGGATTCTAGTTTTAATCTAACTGGATTTTCAGATGCCGACCATGCAGGGTGTCATGATACATTCAAGAGCACTTCCGGTGGAGCATAATTCTTAGGCGAGAAGCTAGTGAGCTGGTCCTCTAGAAAACAAGATTGCACAGCGTTGTCCACCGTGGAAGCAGAATATGTGTCTCTATCCGTGTGCAGTGCTCAAGTCCTTTGGATGAGAACACAACTCACGTATTATGGCTTTCACTTTAACAAAGTACCTAGTTAATATGATTCACAATCCACCATAGCCATATCATGCAACCCGGTCCAACACTCCAAGACCAAGAACATTGCTGTCCGATTCCATTTCATAAAGGATAATAGGTGTGAAAACACTTATCATTTTACCACTTAATTATAATAATAACCAAGCCAGAACGTGTATTGTATGTCGTAAATGTCGGAATTATGCGTGGTTTGTGTTTTTGTATTGATCTAGGACCAAAATATGAAAAGGGGAGAAAACACGGGCTTTCACGGGATTTTATCGAAGAAAAAGACAAAAGACGAAGTCAAAAGATCAAGAGTGCAAAAAGAACGGATGTCCAAGGCCAATTCTGAAGATTTATCCAAGAACAAGTCTAAAGACATAAGTTTAATAAAGCCGAAGAACTCAAGTCTAATGTATGAAGAAATTACAAGACGAGTTCAATTAATCCCGAGACAAAGTCGAAAAAGTCGAAGAACTTAGAAGACGAAAAGACGAGAAAGAAAGAAAGAAGGAAGCTTCCAACACATGCTTAACTCCCTAATCTCTTATAAATACCCTCCTAATATCACATTAGGAGGTGTTGGCTATTTGACATAGTTCTTCCACTTCTAATTTCTTGCACTTTACTTAATTATCATTTAATTTTCTTGTCTTGCACCTTAATTCCTTGCCTTTAATTTCAAGTAAGTTTAAATTTGTTGAATCTTTTCTTTTAATCAAGTTCTTATTTTTAATCTCTCATTCTACCTTTCTTGTTTTGCTTAATCTTTATGTTTATATGCTTATTGTTATGCTTATTTGATTAATTGTTATGTGTTTATGCTTTTGATTGTTTTGGATTATTGATTTATAGCTTATTTGTGTTTATCTTAAAGTTACATAAGTTTTTATAAAAGTTATTTTTGTTAAAAAGTCGTTTTTAAGTATTCTATCATTTAATGTTTTTAAAATTTTTTGAATTTTAGCTTATTAGCTTTTTCTTATACATGTTTGATTAGGTTTTTAGTAGAGTGCTTATTGGTTAATAGCTTATTTGATCTTGCTTATTTCGTGTTTTTCTTTTACTGTATTCTGATCACACCAATCGGAAAGGGGTTTTGCATTCCGATCTCCCCAAATCGGAAAAGGGTTTTGCATTCCTTTTGGATTCCGATTTGACATTCCGATCAGGGTTGTGTGTTTGGTATTCCGATTAGGTCTTGTGGTGATAGCATTCCGACCAGGATTCCAATCCTCATTCCGATAGGACCCAAGGTAGTTATTCCGATAGGCTTGATTTTCAATATTCCGATTAGGGATTCCGATAACATTCCGACATGAACACATTCCGATCACGATTCCGATAAGGGGAGGTAAGCCTACATTCCAATTGGGGATTCCGATAGGATTCCTTTTGGTGTATTCCGATCGGATTCCGACGGGTTTGTTTTAATCTTTTGTCTTAGTTTAATTTTTAAGTTTGCATTGTTTTAAGTTTTCAAAATTTTCACGCTTCCCGAAATCTCTGTTTTTACCAAGTATTTTTCTAGTAATTTTTAGTTTAATTTTTAAAGCTTATTTTTCCGCCATTTTATCTTAGTGTTATTTTAATCGTTTTTCTTTATTTTAAATTTCAAGTTTTCATTTTTATTACATTGTCAAATTAATTTTTCGTAAAGCTTTAGTTTTAAGTCATTTAATTAATTACTTTTAAAGTTTAAATATTGCACCATTTACGTCTTATTTAGTTTTAGTTTTAATTACCGTCATTTACTTTAAAGTCTTGCACATTTATTTTACAACAACAAAAAATATTGTTTCCACCAAAAGACGACTGAGTCGCACTTAAACTGGTAGTCAATTCGAAAAGATCGGACGATAACTTTAACCCCAGCAAAATCATACTTTCAAATGGCGCCGCTGCCGGCTTTTTTCGTGTGGTTTAACGGTTTTCTATGAGAGACGCGTTGTATTTTGGGATCCGTTCACTTGTGAACGTTATTTTTCTTGCTCAAAAATTTTCAAAAATCCATAAAAATTAAAAATTGTTAAAAATCCATAAAAAATAAAAATTTTCAAAAATCCAAAAAGATTTTTATTTTTATTTTTACACGTACATATATATTCTCTATTTCTTTGGTATCTTTTTCTTTTGCTTTTGCAGGTGTATGCGTACTAGACTTCGACTTATTCAGAGCCCGAGACTCGTGAAGATTTAGTTATGGCTGGTGTGAACAACAATAATAACCCACCGCACCTTAACAATAATAATAACAACAATGTTCCCCCACCTGATCTTAGAACGATGGAGGAGCTATGTCAACCTACGATGAATGGACGAGGAGGACCGATTGCGCCGATGCAAATCACGGCTCTAGAGTTTTCGTTGAAGCATCACATGATCCAACAAGTTCAAATTACTTGTCCATTTCTCCGATTACCGGATGATGATGCCAACAAACACCTCGACAAGTTCATTACCGTTACTCAAAGCATGAAGTTTCCCGGTGTTACTATGGATTTCCTACGCCTTCACCTATTTCCACACGCCTTATCCCACCATGCCGAAAAATGGTTTGATCGTCTTCCGAAGAATTCAATTCATACTTGGGATGAGATAACTGATATGAGCTTAAACTCATATCCTTTTATCAACAAATAACCCTAAAACATGAAGCAAAATACCAAATTATTTGGCAAAAACAGTATTATGTGGTATGTTTGTGTTTGTGTACACTTTTGTAGGTAAGAAGATACAATTTCAAGCAAACAAGGAAAAATCAAGCTCAAATGGATGAAAAAGACAAAAGAGGATCAAAAGTGACAAGACTTTGAAGTTCAAGGACCTATCTTGACAAGTGATGAAAGTTGAAGGACTAGGAGTGCAAATAATGAAAAGTCAAGATTCAAGTCAAACCTGGTCAAACTATCAAGTCAACTCAGTCAAAGGACCATTTTGTACAAGTTATGGAAGTTAAAGGATCAAAAATGACAAAGGAATGAAGATCCTAGCTTGAAATAAGAATCTGCCAAGTATAGGGACCAAATCTGCCAACTTTGGAAAGAAATGCAAGTTTAATCCATGTGTCAAGAATTTAGCCAATGGGAAGAAAGAAAGTGCCTCACACGGATCAAGCATTAATTGCCCACTAACTGCCGCCACATTTATTACCATATCTAAACAGTTTCAATCCGTGTGACATGTTTTAAACCAACTAGAAGATGACACGTGTCATCTTCTTCACAAAGAAAATTTCCAGAATCGGGATTGAGATTGAAGCCGTTTCATGAGAAGATCAAAACACCAAACTTGATCGTTTTGAAGAGAGGAATTCAATGGTGCAATCCAATTAACAAATCATTCACTCAATCAAAAACACCCAAATCTGTTCATCACCTTCAAGTGCCAAATGCAGAATTTTTCCACGTGGCAAGTTATTACTGGTCCTGACACGTCACCAACTCCAACAAACTCTCATCTCTTGCCTATAAATACCTAGACTAGTCCTCATTTTTCAGTGTAGCTTAAAATTGTAAAAACACATAGTTCAATTTTCCCTTTCCTTATTTCCCTCATTTTTCCCTTAACTACTCAAGAGTCTGACAAACTCTTGAGTCAGTTAGTTAGTTAGTAGCTTGTAACCACCTTTGTAACTGAATTCATTCAATAAAATTCAAATTTCCTTTTCCCGCCAAATTCTGTTCTTCAAATTCCTGTTGATTCTTGTTGCTGTTGGATATAATTGTTGCTGTTTGATGTTTGTTATGATCAACCATTGATCATAACTGACATTTGTGAAGATTTGTAGCTGTTTGATCACAATTCAGACATAGCCTTGTTCATTAGGAGTTTTCAAGCAGTTTGATGATTTGTAGTTGATTGTTGATTGATTTTAGTTGAATACTAGTGATAGGTGGTGGTTATCACTAGTGCAAGAGAGCTCAGCGCTCCTCTTCTTCCCAAAGGATCTCTTCATTAGGTTCTATAGCTCTTGTTTTTTTGTTCCTCTAAAACAGTCAATTGCATGCTCAATTCTCTAGTTTAATCTTGATGGCTATATGATATATTTGTTAGTTGCTGTTGTTTGATTGAGATTTAAGTGATAGTAGTTCAGTTCTTGCATACTTGTGTTCTGAGTTGTAGTTTCTGCATAATTTCAGTCACTTTTTAGCTTAATAGCTTATTTGAGTTCTAGCCTTGGTAATTGCTTGATTTCAATTTTAATAGCTTTCATTTTGTCCATTGAAACAAGTCTGTTATAGCCTTTGAATCAGTTCAATCCAGTTCTTAAAAAGCCTTTGTAAAATTTTGTTCATAACAGATAAAGGTGTGTTTGGGAATAGCTTTTAAGTGGTTTTCAAGTGTTGATAATTGGTGTTTCAGAGTCCATTTCTAGTCTTTAGTTGATAACAATTGGTTTTAAGTCATTTACAAGTCAAACATTAAGTCAAAAAGGCAAATGGCAATAGAATAGTTTGGGTCATCCTTTATTCAGCTTTGTTCTTTAAAACTTACCATTTTCAATTGCTTGTTTCTCCTTCATTACTTGATAAAATTTCCTCAAATTTGTTTCTAGTTCTAGCTTACATCATAAACTTTCAGATTCTAAGAGGGAATTCTACAGTTTTAGCTTTTAAGCTAGAAATAAGCTTTTTAGTCAAGGACTGAGCATTTCTCATTCTCTGTGATAAGCTTGTGACTGTTTTACTAGATCTTCATTTCCACTTCATAAAAGTCATGATTTTCTTTCACAAATCCAGTTAGTTAGTGCTGAATATTGATTTTTGAAGTTTTGAGCTTTTTGCAAAAAGTTGGTCAAACTTGGTCAACATAAGCTCAAAAGAGCTTATTTCAGATTTCTCATTCATTTCTGGATGAAAATGGTTCTAGTTTGATTTCCCCTTCTTTAAATCAAGTGCTTAATCAGTTTTATCACAAAAATCAAGTTGTGACTGTTTGGAATAAGCTGTAGCTTATTTTGTGCTTATTAATAAGCACTCAATTGCTTATTTTTGACTTTTAGCTAGATTCCTCAGACACACATAGCTTAAATTGGATTTTAAGAGTTTTGCAAGTTGTTTCAGCAGATTTGGTTGAGTAATAAGCTCAAACGAGCTTAATCTTGCTTTTGTCCCGTTTTTAGTTAAAAATTTAGATTAATTGCACTTTGGTCCTTACATTTCATTCAGAGTTTAATCTTTGGCTAATCTTTCTAGAAATTAGGGTTTGCATAGATTTAGTCCCTGGACTTTGAAGTTTGTTATATTTCAGTTAGCAACTTGTTGGTTAGTTACATTTTTGGTTAAGTTTGTTATAGATTTTGCATTGTTGATCCTCATAGTTTACTGATTTGCATTATTAGTCCCTATAGTTGTAGAATTTACATTTTGAGCATTTTACTTTCATAGAAATTACACTTTCAGTCCCTTTAGTTTCAAGTTTTGCATTTTATATTTTACTTGAATAAAAAACTTGGTATTTGCAATATGTTTTACGTATAAGTAGGTTAATATTTTTCATTTTTAAATAGTGTTGTTTGAATTAGCATAGATTACCAAGCAAGCTTGAACAACCAAGAACAATAATAAATCCGATATTGGTTGGACTTTCTATTAGTTAAGAACTGAGAAAACGAACTTGCATTATACCACATTTCAAATGGCGCCGCTGCCGGTTCTTTGACTACACGAGAGACTATCGATTGACGGTTTTCATTGGCTTTTGGGATCCGTTCATTTTGTGAACGTTATTTTTACGTATCATAAATCAAAAACAAATAAAAAATCAAAAATATAAAAATATATAAAAACTAAAAAATTAACAAAACAATTCTTTTCCTAAAGAATTGACCAAAAAAATTAAAAAATCCAAAAAGCAATCTTTTTCCTAAGAGATTGCACCCAAAAATATATATTATTGGATTCTCTCGGTTTTTATGTACATATAGTATTTTCCTTTAAAAAACTCATAAATACAAAAATATTTTCCATATATTATTATAAGTAAATACGTATACGTATAAGAACAATCAATCTACATATCTTCCATAAGTATTGCCGAGGCAATACACCGTGTTGAGGGGCGTTCCGGTCCTTGACACGCGTATCGATCAAACAAAATAAAGCAAGAATAGATAAATACTCTCAATAAGCAACAATTCGAAGAATACGAACTTTTAAGTGAATAGAAGGCGATGTGCTATAAAATGCCATCTAAGGGTCAATAGGTACTTAAGTGCTTCGCGCCACCTAACCCCCCGTTCACTTGGGAGTATTCTAAGAAGGAAGGCTTCATTGAGGGTCTTGCACCCAAAGTAGTAATACATATATTGTTATTTTCTTGTGGATATTTAATATTGAAACTCGAAGAGGATAATCCATTTCTCTTCAAAGTCACACGAGAGCTTCTCTCTCATTCCTCGTATTGAGTTGCATGCTCACTCGCGGGCGTGCACAAATACCGATTGGTGTACAACCTCTTCCTCCAAAAAGGAAGAAAAAGAGAAAGAGTAAGACCACCACCGTCCACCAAGCCGATCACGAGAATCGTGCTTTGTCACCATCACAAGAAGCCATGGCTATTGATAACCGTACTTTGTATGAACGTATGCAATCCAACATTCATGGATATGTTAGTGCCATTAAGATTCCCGACTTTCCCGCTAACACATTTGAGCTACATACATCTATGATCAATATGGTTTCTTCATCACCTTTCTTTGGAAAACAAAATGAGGATCCCCATGCTCACCTTAAGAGATTCCTTTCACTTTGCAATACCATTAAGCATAATGGGGTTCCACCTGAGGTCATTAGATTGATGTTAGTGTCATTTTCATTAGATGGGAGTGCTAAGCATTGGTTAGACACCCAACCACCCGATAGTATCACCACATGGGATGATTTTACCACTAAGTTCTTGAACAAATTCTTTCCTCCACAAAAGACTATGGTTTTGAGGAATTTGATTATGGGCTTTACACAAAAACCTAGTCAATCCTTTGGTGATGCTTGGGAAGAGTATAGTGAGTTGTTGAGGCGATGCCCTAACCATGGAATGGATGATCTAAGCCAAATCAATACCTTCTACAATGGCCTTAAACCTCACCACCAAGATTCACTAAATGCTTCCGCGGGAGGGAGTATTCTTTTCAAGACATACCACGAGGCTTTGAACATTATTGAGACTAAGGCAATGGTTCAAACAAACAATCCATTTGAAGAAAAGGTTCATGTTATCCAAAACACTTCTCAAACACCTTGTGATAACCAATTCCTTAAATATCACCAAGAGATCCTTCAACAAGTCAAACAAAGACAACAAGAAATGACTCAAGAGATAGTTCAAGCCCTTAAGACCATGACATTGAACAATTCCTCAAATAATGTGAATGCCATCACCATTTCTTGTGTTACTTGTGGAGGCCCCCACTCTTATGAACAATGTGACAAGGTGCAAGGGTATCAAGGGGAATGCTATGCTTATCAAGAGGAACACCGTGAACACTTCAAGCCTAACATCAATCCAAATAACCTTTCTTACAAATCCCAAAATTACCTTACTCCACCCGGCTTCCCACCCCAACCACCCACCCAAATTCCACAAAATCCTCCTCAAATTTTAGCAAGGAATCAAGGGCAAAGACAACCATACCAAGGAAATAACTACAAGGCACCCAATCAATTTCAACCTCAAGCAAATACCTTTTATCCACCAAATCAAGGATTTAACTCCCAACCTTTACCTTTCCAACCTCAAGGTTTTCAAGGTTATGTGCCACAAGAGTTTAACACAATGGATCTTTTGCAAAAGATGAATCAAGAGAATGAAAGGAAATTCCAAGCTATAGAAAAGAAAATCAATGACCAATTCAATAAGGTTTTAATGGCGGTAACTCAAAGACCACAAGGGGCTTTACCTTCCAACACACAAACAAACCCTAGGGCCAATGTTAATGCTATTACAACAAGGAGTGGTATAACAACAAAGGATCCTTCACCTCCTAAACCTACTATTGTTCAACCCACTTGTGCTCCTACTTGTGATAAGCCTTCTACTTCTACTCCACCTCCTCAAAGTGCTCCTATTCACTCAAACACACCTTCTCAACCCCCTCATACTTCTCCTTTACCTTCCACACTTCCCAATGAAGAGGCTACCAAAGACAAATCTTCCACCACAACACCTATTCCACCTACACCAAAACCCACTCTTCCATACCCTTCAAGGTTGAAAAAGGACAAGTTAAAGAACAAAGATGACATACAAGTCTCCAATTTCTTAAGGATGTTCAAGCAACTCAATATCAACATATCCTTTGCGGAAGCTCTTGCTTATATGCCAAAGTTTGCTAAGATGTTCAAGGATTTGCTCTCAAACAAAGAAAAATTGGTTGATTTGCCCAACACATCACTTAATGAAAATTGTTCCGCGGTGTTACTTAAAACCTTACCAACAAAACTTGGAGATCCGGGGCGCTTCTTGATACCTTGTAATTTTCCCGGTGTTGAAAATTGCATGGCTTTGGCGGATTTAGGGGCAAGCATAAATCTCATGCCTTTATCGGTTTGGAAACAACTATCTCTTCCCGAGCTCACTCCCACTAGGATGACTCTTGAATTAGCCAACCGAACCATAGCTCACCCCGTAGGTATAGCGGAAGATGTGTTTGTAGGTGTGGATAAGTTTACCTTTCCGGCCGACTTTGTAGTGGTCGATTATGACATGGATCCTAGAGTACCTTTGATTGTTGGTAGACCGTTTTTGAGAACGGGTCGTACTTTGATAGATGTGGCGGAAGGAGAATTAATTATGAGAGTAGAGGATGAGAAAGTGGTGTTTAAGTTAGGGAAAGTTTGTGATAGAAGAGAGATTAAGGAGTCTAGACCTTGTGAGACTATTAACATTGTGGATGTGCTAGATGAAGTGTGTAATGAACACTTTCATGATGCTTGTAAGAATGCTAGTGATGAGATTCCACATGTTGAAACCGTGGCCTCAATTGCTCCCTCTTTAACACTTTTTGGAGAGAGTGATTTCCTCTTGGAGGAATTTGAGTCCAACTTTCTTGGTGATGATGATTCTCCCATTAATTGGGAAGAAGATATTCTTACAATCCAAAAGTTGCTCAATGAGGACCCTATTCCTTCTCCTATTCCACAAGAGATTACCATTGAAGAACCTTCCATAGTAAAACCTTCCATAGAGACTCCACCTCCCATTGAACTTAAGGAACTTCCATCCCACTTAGAATATGCTTTCTTAGAAGGAAAAGACCAATTACCGGTGATTATTGCTAAGGAATTGAAAGAGGATGAGAAGGAGCAACTTATTGAAGTCCTTAAGAAACACAAGAAAGCCTTAGCATGGAAAATATCCGACATAAGGGGAATTGATCCACATTTTTGTACTCACAAAATCCTTATGGAGGATGATTATAAACCCGCCATTCAAAACCAAAGGAGAGTTAACCCAAAAATTCATGAGGTTATTAAGAAGGAAGTGATTAAACTCTTAGATGCGGGTATGATTTACCCCATTTCCGACTCTCCATGGGTTAGCCCGGTTCATTGTGTTCCAAAGAAGGGTGGAATCACCGTGGTGCCTAATGAGAACAATGAGCTTATTCCCACGAGACTTGTCACCGGTTGGAGAGTTTGCATTGATTATAGAAAACTCAATGAGGCAACTAGGAAAGACCATTTCCCGCTTCCCTTTATGGATCAAATGCTTGAACGCTTAGCGGGAAATGAGTACTATTGTTTTCTTGATGGCTTTTCGTGTTATTTTCAAATACCCATTGACCCTAAGGATCAAGAAAAGACCACATTCACTTGTCCATACGGTACATTTGCTTACAAGAGGATGCCTTTTGGCCTATGTAATGCACCGGGGACGTTTCAAAGGTGCATGATGGCGATTTTCCATGACATGATAGAGCAAACCATGGAGGTTTTTATGGATGACTTTTCCGTATTTGGGAACTCCTTTAGCTCTTGTCTCACCAATCTTGAGAGAATGCTTAAGCGTTGTGAGGAAACACGTTTGGTGCTTAATTGGGAGAAATGTCACTTTATGGTGAAAGAGGGGATTGTTTTAGGACACAAGATATCCAATAAGGGATTAGAAGTTGATCGAGCTAAAATTGATGTGATTGCTAAGCTTCCCCCACCCACCTCGGTTAAAGGTGTGAGGAGTTTCTTAGGTCATGCGGGTTTTTATAGGCGCTTTATACAAGATTTCTCTAAGATAGCTAGACCGATGACTCATCTCTTGGAGAAAGAGGCTCCTTTCATTTTTGATCAAGCTTGTTTAGACTCTTTTGAGACACTTAAGGAAAAATTGACAAAGGCTCCCGTTTTGGTTTCTCCAAATTGGGAATTACCTTTTGAGCTTATGTGTGACGCTAGTGATTATGCGGTGGGGGCCGTCTTAGGACAAAGAGTTAATAAGCATTTTCAACCTATACACTATGCGAGTAAAACCATGACCGGTGCACAACTTCATTACACTACCACGGAAAAAGAGTTGCTTGCTATAGTATATGCTTTTGAGAAGTTTAGACCATACCTTGTGCTTTCCAAGACCATAGTGTATACGGATCATTCCGCTCTCAAGTATCTTATGACAAAACAAGATGCTAAGCCTAGGCTTTTGAGATGGGTTTTGTTGCTTCAAGAGTTTAAAATAGAGATTCGTGATAAAAAAGGGGCCGAGAATTTAGCGGCGGATCATTTGAGTAGACTTGAGCATCCTTTTCAAGGAGATTTCCCACATCAAGAAATCAATGAATCCTTTCCACTAGAGGAGCTCATGTCTATCTCTTCCCAAGAGGATGCCACACCTTGGTTTGCGGATATTGCAAACTATCTTGTGGGCAATGTGCTTATTGAGGGTCTTACTTACCAACAAAAGAAAAAGTTTCTTAAGGAAGTTAAGTATTACTTTTGGGATGATCCATATCTTTTTAGGCAATGTGCGGACCAAATCATTAGACGGTGTGTAGATGGGCCCGAGGCATTTAAAATCTTAGAGGCATGTCATAAAGGACCTACGGGTGGACATTTTGGGCCTAACTACACCGCCAAGAAAGTCTTTGATTCGGGTTACTATTGGCCTTCCATTTACAAGGATGCCCAAGAGATGGTGAAATTTTGTGATGTTTGTCAAAGACAAGGAAAAATTACACAACGTGATGAGATGCCACAAAATTTTATCCAAGAGTGTGAGATATTTGATGTATGGGGAATAGATTTCATGGGACCTTTTCCATCCTCTAAGGGAAACAAGTATATACTTGTGGCGGTGGATTATGTGTCCAAGTGGGTGGAGGCTAAAGCCTTACCTACTAATGATGCTAGAGTGGTTGTAAAGTTCTTGAAACAATTGTTTGCTAGATTTGGTGTACCTCGGGCCATCATAAGCGATCGTGGTACGCACTTTTGTAATGATCAATTCACAAGAGTTATGAAGAAATATGGAGTGAATCATAGACTTTCTACCGCGTATCACCCTCAAACAAATGGTCAAACCGAGGTCACAAATTGTGGTTTAAAGAGAATTTTAGAGAGAACGGTGGGAGAGCATAGAGCTTCTTGGTCGGATAAGCTTGATGATGCTTTGTGGGAGTTTAGGACGGCCTTTAAGACACCAATTGGTTGTACTCCTTATAGGCTTGTCTATGGAAAAGCGTGCCACCTCCCATTTGAGTTAGAACATAAGGCATCTTGGGCTCTCAAGTGGGCTAACTTTGATTTAAACCAAGCCGGTTCACATAGGAAAGATCAAATCAATGAGATGGATGAGTTGAGAGCCAATGCCTATGAGAATTCTTTGCTTTACAAGGAAAAGACTAAGAAATTGCATGATGCTAAGATCAAGAATCGTGAGTTCAAAGTTGGAGAGCCGGTTCTCCTCTTTAACTCAAGATTGAAGCTTTTTGCGGGCAAGCTTAAGTCGAGATGGTCCGGTCCATTCACTATTGCTCAAGTGTTTCCATATGGAACTCTTGAGTTGTCCCAACCCGATGGTCCAAATTTTAAAGTGAATGGTCACCGTGTTAAACACTACTTTGGGGAGGACATTTCCGTTGAAATGGTCCAAGAGGTCCCCATTTTCCCCATGGATTAATTCATCGAGGGACGAGTCGAGCTAGAGACTCATTAACTCAAGCATCGTATAACTAGGTTTTGAGTGTTGTAGGTTAGCAATAAAGGCATAGATTTGGAGATAAGTGTAGGGGAGACCTTCTTTTGTCTTCTTGATTGTTTGTAGGGTTGCTCACTCATTTCATGCTTTGGAGCTTATGGAGGAGGCCCTTGTATCCGGTTCACTTCGTTACTTTAGTGATTTTTCATTGACACCTTGTGCTTAAACATGATTTCACTAATAGTAGTCCTTTCCTTAACTTGGGTTAAGCAAAGTCTATTCATTGTCATAAGTGTAGGGGAAGTTTTTATACTTCCATGCTCTTAAACATTGAGGACAATGTTTAGCTTAAGTGTAGGGGGGTGTTCTATCGAAGTGACCTTACCTAGAACTTGTCATTGTCTTGCATGATAACATGAAAAAATGAATTTTAAACATTTTTCAAATTTTTGATCTACTTTGGCCACCAAAAATATGCATTCATGATTTTTGCATCAATCATTTTTCATTTGCATAACACATTTGCATTGTATATATTTCTTCTTTTATTTTTCATCAAAAATATATAAAAAGGAAAAATAAAATAAAACATGGTTTTAACAAGTTTAGACTTCTTTGACATATTAGGCCCGCCATGGATATTTTGACTCAACCCGAGTTTGCTTATTTTAGCACTCTCTAGCTAGTATCCTTAACCATGTAGTCCTTCATTGGACTATTAGGCTAAGCTTCCACCAATTTCATTCTTTGAAATTTTAAATTTGTGGAGAATGGGAAATGATAGAGTTGAAGCAAGTGTAAAAGGGCTAGATAGACTTCATGGCAATTACTTGTGGCTTAACCCTTCTCTTCTTGACCTCTATTTTCTTCGCTTGTATATAATTGTTAATAAATAATCAAGTACGGTTTTAATTGGTTTGTAATCTCTTATGCATTTTTGGCTAATCATTCATGGTTGATATGAGTACGTCTTAAGATTCTAAGTTAGCACGTTTTATGTGTACTAGACTTATGTCATGCTCCATATTTAGCGGGTGTTTTTCCTTTTCTTCTTTGCAAATTTCTTGGTGAGGAATAAAGAAAAATAAGAGCGGCTTATGAAAAAAAATGAGTGGCTAGAAAAAAAAAGAAAAAAAAAATAAAAATAAAAATAAAAATAAAAATAATACAAGACTCCCAAGAGGGGCAGTGTGGTGTTAATTATAGTGACTATTGAGTTCCAATATTACCTTGACGGGTTGCGGGGATTCAATAGATTGCTCCAATCCAATATTACCTTGACGGGTTGCGGGGTTGAAGATCCAAAATCTCAAAAAGATGCGGATGTAAATTATTGCGTGAGTTTTATTTTTCTTTCCTTAGCGAGTGTGTAGTTACTTATGAAAGCATGACATGAGGATTTTACACATAAGGCGAATGACTTATTACTCTTAATACGGACTTGTATTAATTGTGAGCGGTTTTTCAAGTAATGGATGAGAAGATTACTTAGGATTAAAACCGTGCTTCCTTATTTTTGGATTTTACATTTCTTATATTTCACACTTGAATAATGACAAATTTGCCCACAAGCAATTTGCTCAAATAATAACCGGTTCCACATTTAATTGTCATGAATAAGTTGATGCACTTTTTTTTGCTTGTGAATGCAATGATCCCATTTATAAGCTTGGTATGGGGAAAGTGAAACTTGAGGGTGATAAGTGTCCATGGTATCCAAGCCCTAATCCAAGTCATTGAATTCTTTATGAGTTATTTCCATCAAAACCATTTCAAGAAAAATCAAAAAGATATAGATAGAATTGTATTTTGATTCATTGCATTGTAAAAAGTCAAAACCATGCATCATCTAGTTTAGAGTAGTGTAGATGCATCTCATATGGCCAAGGGGGATTAATTATGAGGAAAATGTAAATTTTAAAGCCTTGAAATATAATATTGCATGAGGACATGGCAATGCTCAAGTGTAGGGGAATTTGATATGAGCTTAAACTCATATCCTTTTATCAACAAATAACCCTAAAACATGAAGCAAAATACCAAATTATTTGGCAAAAACAGTATTATGTGGTATGTTTGTGTTTGTGTACACTTTTGTAGGTAAGAAGATACAATTTCAAGCAAACAAGGAAAAATCAAGCTCAAATGGATGAAAAAGACAAAAGAGGATCAAAAGTGACAAGACTTTGAAGTTCAAGGACCTATCTTGACAAGTGATGAAAGTTGAAGGACTAGAAGTGCAAATAATGAAAAGTCAAGATTCAAGTCAAACCTGGTCAAACTATCAAGTCAACTCAGTCAAAGGACCATTTTGTACAAGTTATGGAAGTTAAAGGATCAAAAATGACAAAGGAATGAAGATCCTAGCTTGAAATAAGAATCTGCCAAGTATAGGGACCAAATCTGCCAACTTTGGAAAGAAATGCAAGTTTAATCCATGTGTCAAGAATTTAGCCAATGGGAAGAAAGAAAGTGCCTCACACGGATCAAGCATTAATTGCCCACTAACTGCCGCCACATTTATTACCATATCTAAACAGTTTCAATCCGTGTGACATGTTTTAAACCAACCAGAAGATGACACGTGTCATCTTCTTCACAAAGAAAATTTCCAGAATCGGGATTGAGATTGAAGCCGTTTCATGAGAAGATCAAAACACCAAACTTGATCGTTTTGAAGAGAGGAATTCAATGGTGCAATCCAATTAACAAATCATTCACTCAATCAAAAACACCCAAATTTGTTCATCACCTTCAAGTGCCAAATGCAGAATTTTTCCACGTGGCAAGTTATTACTGGTCCTGACACGTCACCAACTCCAACAAACTCTCATCTCTTGCCTATAAATACCTAGACTAGTCCTCATTTTTCAGTGTAGCTTAAAATTGTAAAAACACATAGTTCAATTTTCCCTTTCCTTTTTTCCCTCATTTTTCCCCTAACTACTCAAGAGTCTGACAAACTCTTGAGTCAGTTAGTTAGTTAGTAGCTTGTAACCACCTTTGTAACTGAATTCATTCAATAAAATTCAAATTTCCTTTTCCCGCCAAATTCTGTTCTTCAAATTCCTGTTGATTCTTGTTGCTGTTGGATATAATTGTTGCTGTTTGATGTTTGTTATGATCAACCATTGATCATAACTGACATTTGTGAAGATTTGTAGCTGTTTGATCACAATTCAGACATAGCCTTGTTCATTAGGAGTTTTCAAGCAGTTTGATGATTTGCAGTTGATTGTTGATTGATTTTAGTTGAATACTAGTGATAGGTGGTGGTTATCACTAGTGCAAGAGAGCTCAGCGCTCCTCTTCTTCCCAAAGGATCTCTTCATTAGGTTCTATAGCTCTTGTTTTTTTGTTCCTCTAAAACAGTCAATTGCATGCTCAATTCTCTAGTTTAATCTTGATGGCTATATGATATATTTGTTAGTTGCTGTTGTTTGATTGAGATTTAAGTGATAGTAGTTCAGCTCTTGCATACTTGTGTTCTGAGTTGTAGTTTCTGCATAATTTCAGTCACTTTTTAGCTTAATAGCTTATTTGAGTTCTAGCCTTGGTAATTGCTTGATTTCAATTTTAATAGCTTTCATTTTGTCCATTGAAACAAGTCTGTTATAGCCTTTGAATCAGTTCAATCCAGTTCTTAAAAAGCCTTTGTAAAATTTTGTTCATAACAGATAAAGGTGTGTTTGGGAATAGCTTTTAAGTGGTTTTCAAGTGTTGATAATTGGTGTTTCAGAGTCCATTTCTAGTCTTTAGTTGATAACAATTGGTTTTAAGTCATTTACAAGTCAAACATTAAGTCAAAAAGGCAAATGGCAATAGAATAGTTTGGGTCATCCTTTATTCAGCTTTGTTCTTTAAAACTTACCATTTTCAATTGCTTGTTTCTCCTTCATTACTTGATAAAATTTCCTCAAATTTGTTTCTAGTTCTAGCTTACATCATAAACTTTCAGATTCTAAGAGGGAATTCTACAGTTTTAGCTTTTAAGCTAGAAATAAGCTTTTTAGTCAAGGACTGAGCATTTCTCATTCTCTGTGATAAGCTTGTGACTGTTTTACTAGATCTTCATTTCCACTTCATAAAAGTCATGATTTTCTTTCACAAATCCAGTTAGTTAGTGCTGAATATTGATTTTTGAAGTTTTGAGCTTTTTGCAAAAAGTTGGTCAAACTTGGTCAACATAAGCTCAAAAGAGCTTATTTCAGATTTCTCATTCATTTCTGGATGAAAATGGTTCTAGTTTGATTTCCCCTTCTTTAAATCAAGTGCTTAATCAGTTTTATCACAAAAATCAAGTTGTGACTGTTTGGAATAAGCTGTAGCTTATTTTGTGCTTATTAATAAGCACTCAATTGCTTATTTTTGACTTTTAGCTAGATTCCTCAGACACACATAGCTTAAATTGGATTTTAAGAGTTTTGAAAGTTGTTTCAGCTGATTTGGTTGAGTAATAAGCTCAAACGAGCTTAATCTTGCTTTTGTCCCGTTTTTAGTTAAAAATTTAGATTAATTGCACTTTGGTCCTTACATTTCATTCAGAGTTTAATCTTTGGCTAATCTTTCTAGAAATTAGGGTTTGCATAGATTTAGTCCCTGGACTTTGAAGTTTGTTATATTTCAGTTAGCAACTTGTTGGTTAGTTACATTTTTGGTTAAGTTTGTTATAGATTTTGCATTGTTGATCCTCATAGTTTACTGATTTGCATTATTAGTCCCTATAGTTGTAGAATTTACATTTTGAGCATTTTACTTTCATAGAAATTACACTTTCAGTCCCTTTAGTTTCAAGTTTTGCATTTTATATTTTACTTGAATAAAAAACTTGGTATTTGCAATATGTTTTACGTATAAGTAGGTTAATATTTTTCATTTTTAAATAGTGTTGTTTGAATTAGCATAGATTACCAAGCAAGCTTGAACAACCAAGAACAATAATAAATCCGATATTGGTTGGACTTTCTATTAGTTAAGAACTGAGAAAACGAACTTGCATTATACCACATTTCAATAACTCAACGCTTTTTGTCCGCGCTACTTTCCACCATCCATGGTCACGAGCCTTCGAAATCAAATTGGTGGATTTACTCAAGAACCCGATGAATCACTTTTTGATGCTTGGTAACGATATAATGTTTTGATCGATCGATGTCCAAACCACAACATGCTCCCCGTTACCTTAATTGATACTTTCTACAACGGTTTAACTTTTCGTGATCGTGATACGATTAATGCAGCCGCCGGTGGCACATTTATGAAAAGATGACCTGAGGAGTGTAGAGAGCTTATTGAGAACATGACTACTCATCACAAAAATTGGGATTCATCCGCATCTTCAAGATCAAACCCGAGAGTCCATGTTTCTTCTACTTCTTCAAACCCTGATATCACCGGATTGACCCGCGTAATGGTTGAAATGAGCAAAAACATGCAACTCTTGGCTACAAATCAACAACAACAATTTAAAGCTGTTGCAACTTCTTGTGAGATTTACGGGGGTCCTCATTCATACACTGATTTTCCTTCTACTCATGA
Source organism: Glebionis coronaria (assembly GCA_025667525.1). Lineage (NCBI taxonomy): Eukaryota > Viridiplantae > Streptophyta > Magnoliopsida > Asterales > Asteraceae > Glebionis > Glebionis coronaria. The sequence goes on along the minus strand of CM046880.1, from coordinate 150,309,575 downwards.
CAATCCGGAAAACGTGTATGCGGCTTATGGTAATTATTCAACGGAAAATTACCAAGCCCGACCTCAAGGTGATCATAACTTGCTAAGTTACCGTTCTAACAACTTTCTTTCACCCGGTTTTTCTCCTCAAAACCACAACCCCAACAACTACAATAGAATCAACCCAAACCCACCACGAGCTTCTAATCCTTATCACCCACCCACTCAACAACCACCAGCCATTAATCAAGATGTTGAAACTTTAATGAGGACCCAAGGAGAGCAAATTAAGAATCTGCAAAGCCAAATCATCAATTTGAAAGGAGATATCACTAATCAAGGTAATGATATTAGATTCGAGCTTCGACATGATATACAAACCTCTTTTAGCACTCAAACAAATGATTTGAAGAATATGATGGCTAGTTTCGTACCAACTACTCAACCCTCTACTTCGGGCTCTCTACCTTCAAATACCGTCACCAACCCAAGAGAGAATGTGAGTGCTATTACTACACGTATTGGAGCAACCTAAGTAGGACCATCTATCCCTCCCCCAGTTACTCCATCTACACCTCCTCCACCATCATTTATCCCTCCTACTCCCACGCCTAGTATTAGTTCTCCATTACCGTATCCACCTATGCATGAAGAAGCACCCAAGAAGAACCCTTCACCAACCCCACCTTCTACCTATAAACCCAATATCCCTTATCCTTCTCGCTTAGACAAGGCCAAACTGCAAACCAAGGATGACATTCAAGTGTCGAACTATTTGAAGAAGATTTCAGGACTGACCATCACCTTTAGCCTTGTTGAAGCTCTAGCCCAAATGCCTAAATTTGTTAAGATGTTTAATGAATTGCTTAATAAGAAGGAGAAGATGGCTGAGTTTGTTAATACTCGATTGAATGAAAACTGTTCTGCAGTCTTTCTTATAGAACTTCCGGAGAAACTTGGAGATCCCGGTTGTTTTGTGCTACCATGTACTTTTAACCAAACCGAAGAATTTACTGCCTTAGCCGATCTCGGGGCAAGTATAAATTTGATGCCTTTAAGTGTTTGGATAAAGTTATCATTACCCGATCTTACACCAACAAAGATGACTCTTGAGCTAGAAAATCGCACTCTCGCTTACCCCGTTGGTATTGCCGAAGATGTGTTCATTAAAGTTGGAACCTTCACTTTTCCGGTCGACTTTGTTGTTGTTGATAATGAAATGGACCCTCGTATTCCGTTAATACTTGGTCGGCCATTCTTGAGAACCGGAAAAACATTAGTCGATGTTGCTGAAGGTGAGTTAATCTTAAGGGTCGAGAATGATGCACAAGTATTTAAAATATGGAATATCGCACCCACAACCAATGGAAGAGAATCAGCAAATATGATTAATGTGCTTGATGATTTTGTCGTCTACAACAATCCTCTATTAGATTCTTGCTATGATAATCCACTCTTCCAAGATGATGTGGATGATTCTCTCTCCAAGTTAGATCCTCCACCAATTCATGAGTCTCCACCGATCTACGATGACTACGCTGATGATTCGAGTTCTGATATGGATGATTCTGATGATTTTACTTCTGAGTATCCAGACATGCCCACTTATGATGATTTTGATGAGGCTGATACTCTTTCGAGTGATTCTTCACATAATGACCTTGAACCTACATTTGATGAAGATCCTCTGCCAACAATGCTTGAACCTACTTTGGATGACTACTCATTTGAGGAAGATTTTGCTGCTTTTCTCAACACTTACTTCCCAAATGAGAGTGATTCTCCTCCTTTAGACTTTGATGATTATGGTCTTTATCCTCCTTTTGATATGAAGAAACCCATTTCAAAGGATAAGAAGTCGGCCGACACCAACATCCGTAGTACCTATGTCTTGACACCTCTTTATCCACCTTTTGAGGATGAGATTATGAGATTTATGAGCGGATCTTCTTCAAGGTCTACTGAGCCCGAGTGTTATTTTCCCCTAAAGGAAAAGGTGTTCGATCCCGGTATTGCAATTTTTAAGCCATCTCAGTATCCATCTGATGAAATAAAAGGAAATATTTTTGGAACTTTTGGAGATAGGCTTGCACCTCATCACCCTTGCTACCACCGTGCTCAACAACTGCTTAAGGGAACCTTGCCTACTCTTCTTTGGCTTGCCTTGTTTGCCTTAAGCTTGTGCTACTTGATGGACGAAAACCATGTATTTGATCCCGGTGGATGTGTTTCAAGCTTCTTTCTATGCTAATCAAGGTCGAGTCAGGCTCACGACTCAGTTAACAAAAACAAGCGCTTCTCGGGAGGCAACCCACAGTATCTATCCTTTTTATCTGTTTTTTATAATAAGTGTAGGGGGAGACCCTAGTATGTGTTTGTTGTTTTCTTTCTTAGTATGTGCAGGGATTCGAGCTTTCAAAGATCCATTCTTGATTACTTTTGACGACCCGTGATTCAATGTACTCGTCTTCCCGGTTCTATCCTAAACTCTTTTGATTCTCTATCTTATATTCTTCAATATTACAATAGGAATCACTTTAGTTGTCTCTTCCTTAGCAAGATTTAAACAATGTGCACAATGTCCTAAGTGTAGGGGGGGTTACTTCCACATGCTTAAACATTGAGCACAATGTTTATATTAAGTATAGGGGGGACTTCTATTGAAGTTAAGTGGGCTTTTCCTTGTATTTGTCCTCATTTTAACCGGAAAATTGATTTTTCGACATTTTTCAAAATTTTTGATCTATTTTGGCCTAGTTGTTTTTATTTTTGTATAGTTATTTACTTTCTTCATTAGAATAATTTTTTAATAAAGTGGTTTTAATTTTCAAACGTTGTGAATCTTTTGACTCAACCCGAGTTTACTTATCTAAGTTTACTCTAGCTAGTAAACGTGTTTAAGTCAAGTTTTGCTAGGCTTTTATATAGGGAGCTTTAAAACGCGAAAGTCTTAACTCTTACGGGTTAAGAACAAGAACTTTTCGCAAGTTCCTATAATTGATCCTAGAAAGTCGTTTATCAAGGGAACTTTAAAATGCGAATTCTAAACTTGAAAAAGTCTAAGAATTTGCAAGATCCTATAGATGACTTGAAAACCCAAAACGTTGATTTAATAGGCTAAGCATCCACGAGTCTCATTCCTTGAGATTTTAAATTGTGTAGAACGAGAGATGATAGAGTCAATTATAAGTTTGGTATTCTTTCAGGAATTTATGTGAGTTGATTATGAGCTTTTTTTCCCATCGCTTGTTAATAAATTTAATTGCAATAAATAAGGTTGTACGATTTGAAAAGTTACTTAGCTTCTAGCCCAAGATCGTTTAAAAGTTGCTCGGTATTGATTAGAGTTCATAGCCAAGACATAAGTTATTGAAGCGGGATGCGAAGATTGGCGAGTCCGAAAAGGCCCTAACAAGGCATGAGGGCTACATTTTGTTGCTAAAGATCCAATGTGATGTGAAGAATCATTTATCAAAAATCAATATGAAGGATCGAGACACACGACGAAAAGCAAATACTCCCCTAAAGATCATGGAGAAGCCTATCCAAAAAGGCCCTAACAAGGTATGAGGATAAATAGATCCAAGTCCTATAAGGAGGCAAATCGTTGTATATCAAAATCCCAAATAATGATTGGAGAAAAATGAAGAAGTCGTGGTCCAAATATGAAGAATCTCTCAAAAAGTTCAAGTGAAGAAATTCCTATTATGAAGAGAAGACCATTATTTCATGAACGTCTCTCAAGATTTGAAGTATGAAATCGCTGCCAAATATCGGTCCGAGAAAGGTCTCAAATCGTGAAACGAGTTATGCCAAGATATGAACTTTATGAGGTCCCTAGAAGCAGTTTTAAAAGATTTTGTCCTTTAGCTAACTATTGATTAAATCATCCTACTTTATTTTCGGCCTGATAACTATCGAAATAAGTCAACAATGCATTCTCGTGATTATTCAAGACAACAATAAAATATAAGAGATACACCTAGGAATAAGGGCGTCTAAGTGAATAATTGGGCCACATGAGTTTGTGTTAGTTTGCTAACTTATAATAACAATGATCTCGTTTTTAAGCTTGGTTTGGGGAACGTGAAACTTGAGGATGATAATCATTCATGACATTTCAAAACCCCAAGGTAAGTTTTTGATCTTTTTACTAGTTTTCTTCCTTTAAATATTTTGTCTCTTTAATAAAGGCCGTTGTGGATTGATTATGATGGAAAATGTAAAACATGCTTTGTAATTAATGCATTGCATGAGGACATTGCAATGGTCAAGTGTAGGGGATTTAATAAGTGTGAAAACACTTATCCTTTTACCACTTAATTATAATAATAACCAAGCCAAAACGTGTATTTTATGTCGTAAATGTCGGAATTATGCGTGGTTTGTGTTTTTGTTGTGATTTAGGACCAAAATATGAAAAGGGGAGAAAACACGGGCTTTCACGGGCTTTTATCAAAGAAAAAGACAAAAGACGAAGTCAAAAGATCAAGAGTGCAAAAAGAACGGATGTCCAAGGCCTATTCTGAAGATTTATCCAAGAACAAGTCTAAAGACATAAGTTTAATAAAGCCGAAGAACTCAAGTCTAATTTATGAAGAAATTACAAGACGAGTTCAATTAATCCCGAGACAAAGTCGAAAAAGTCGAAGAACTTGGAAGACGAAAAGACGAGAAAGAAAGAAAGAAGGAAGCTTCCAACACATGCTTACCTCCCTAATCTCCTATACATACCCTCCTAAGATCACATTAGGAGGTGTTGGGTATTTGACACATTGTTCTTCCACTTTTAATTTCTTGCACTTTACTTAATTGTCATTTAATTTTCTTGTCTTGCACCTTAATTCCTTGCCTTTAATTTCAAGTAAGTTTAATTTTGTTGAATCTTTTCTTTTAATCAAGTTCTTATTTTTTATCTCTCATTCTACCTTTCTTGTTTTGTTTAATCTTTATGTTTATATGCTTATTGTTATGCTTATTTGATTAATTGTTATGTGTTTATGCTTTTGATTGTTTTGGATTATTGATTTTATAGCTTATTTGTGTTTATCTTAAATTTATAAAAGTTATTTTTGTTAAAAAGTCGTTTTTAAGTATTCTATCATTTAATGTTTTTAAAAGTTTTTGAATTTTAGCTTATTAGATTTTTCTTATACGTGTTTTTCGTATAATAGCTTATTTGATCTTGCTTATTTCGTGTTTTTCTTTTACTGTATTCCGATCACACCAATCGGAAAGGGGTTTTGCATTCCGATCTCCCCAAATCGGAAAAGGGTTTGCATTCCTTTTGGATTCCGATTTGACGTTCCGATCAGGGTTGTGTGTTTGGTATTCCGATTAGGTCTTGTGGTGACAACATTACGACCAAGATTCCAATCCTCATTCCGATAGGACCCAAGGTAGTTATTCCGATAGGCTTGATTTTCAGTATTCCGATTGGGGATTCCGATAACATTCTGACAGGAACACATTCCGATCACGATTCCGATAAGGGGAGGTAAGCGTACATTCCGATTGGGGACTCCGATAGGATTCCTTTTGGTGTATTCTGATCGGATTCCGACGGGTTCGTTTTAATCTTTTGTCTTAGTTTAATTTTTAAGTTTGCATTGTTTTAAGTTTTCAAATTTTTCACGCTTCCCGAAATCTCTGTTTTTACCAAGTATTTTTCTAGTAATTTTTAGTTTAATTTTTAAAGCTTATATTTCCGCCATTTTATCTTAGTGTTATTTTAATCGTTTTTCTTTATTTTAAATTTCAAGTTTTCATTTTTATTACATTGTCAAATTAATTTTTCGTAAAGCTTTAGTTTTAAGTCATTTAATTAATTAATTTTAATGTTTAAATATTGCACCATTTACGTTTTATTTAGTTTTAGTTTTAATTACCGTCATTTACTTTAAAGTCTTGCACATTTATTTTACAACAACCAAAAATATTGTTTCCACCAAAAGACGACTGAGTCGCACTTAAACTGGTAGTCAATTCGAAAAGATCGGACGATAACTTTTAACACTAGCAAAATCATACTTTCAAAGGAACATGTGGAAAGAGGAACGATCGAACTGTATTTTGTCAAGACGGACTACCAACTAGCCGACATCTTCACAAAGCTCTATCTCAAGACAGATTTGAATTCTTGGTTCGTCGACTTGGTATGCGTAGTTTCACTCCAGATGAACTTGAACGTCTTGCACATTCGCAGTAATCTTGTATATATCTACCAGAAAATCAAAATACAAAATACTAAACCTATAAAAACAAAATAAAAAATGAGAAAATCTTACAAAAATACCAAAAATATTCTTCTCCGACATATCTCTTAGCATCGATAATATGGACGTACTTAGAAATGTCGCTCAATAACGACACGAGTACGTAAATAAAGTTCGAAGGAGAGTTCAAATGTTTTCAAAACATGTCTTTTCTACTTTCTTCTCATAATGGCTTATAGTCACTTGTTAGACTATAACCCAGTCACCAAAGAACGGAAAGTCTATGACTTATCCTCATCAATGGGAAATTAATTTTTCTCGTTCATGGGCTTATATTAAAACATTCAAAAGTTTTAAGCTCATGAACTCACGGAAAATGTTCATTTATGTACATTTTTTCTCATCAACGGGAAATCCAGTTTTCTCAGGTTTGAGCACAATTTTCATGGTATTTCAAAACTGTGTGCTTATATACTCCCCTATTCTTATTAGAATTCCTTTTCGAGGGGGAGTACAAACTTTCATGCAACATTATTCTCTCCATGTTTCATCACTAGTTTCACAAAAATTTCAATCACGTGCAATTTTTGAGGGGGAGAATAGTGATTAAAATGTGTCATCTTGGATAAGATACTTGATATAAGTTCTTTCTCTTCCTAATATATGCAAAAACCTTTCATTTTATGATGCACATATGTAGGGGGAGCGTTTTGGTGATATAGAAAACTTTCAAGGTGTAAACATTGATTTCATCAACACCTTGATTGTATTTTCAATAGGTTATTCTAGTTACGATATCTATACCCTTCAACACATTAATTCACGACGGTATTGGTGTCAAACGCTGGTTAGGTATTCGTCCTATGATCCAACCAAAACCGGAGGGATCTTCCCAGGGAAAATCCATTAGAATTTAGAAGTCCTTAGGAAATATGGAGTAGTTGAGTGTACGGGAAAAATGATGACTAATGACTTAAGCTAGCACTGGAACAATCACAACAAAGTGCTAGTTATGACGTCTTGGTAAGCATTGAAGGCGCTGAAGAAGGAAAAAGAAATGTATGAATAAAGGGTGTAAAGAAAGAATCTCGCCATACAACTTAGACAGAAACTGGGTCAATACATCTACTATCAGAATCACGTTGATGATTTCTGGTATTTAAGACAAAGCATCATGGACCTAGTGATGCAAAGCACAACCCATCCCAGCCTACTCAAGCTTATCTCAAAAGAAGTTTGTTTTATTGTCACGGAGTTCAACTCATTTCTATCAACTTTCTCACTCCGAGATAGTTGATATTGAAAAGGTGGCAGTCTGCTCCAGTCTCCGATCACCAAATAAACGTGCACTTATAGAGTCTAGAGCCAACGAGATTCATCAAAAATATCATTAGGACACTTATTCCATGTATCAATTGCTGTTCATCTCTAAGAACACAAGCGATAATTTACAGAGTCCTACGCTCTATCCTTGTGATATTGCAAGAACATTTAGAGTGAGACTCTTTAGTATTCACAGTGATGAATGGAAATCCTTCCAGTGTTAACATCAAACAACACTGCGGTAGGTCATGTGTAAGATTCACTTGAATTGAACATATGTTAACTGGAAAGCAACAGTGGTTTGATTCTTTTGTGACTCAAACTCGTTCCAGGTCTCGACGCGATATCTTTATGATCTTGCCAGAACATCTAGAGTAATACTCCTGAGTATTTACAGTGACGACTGGAAATCCTTCTAGTGTCATCATCAAACAGCACTGTGGTAGGTAACTTGTGAGATTCTATTTGAATCAAACTTGTGTCAACTAGAAAGCAACAATCGTCTGATTCTTAATTGAATCAAACTTGTTCCAGTAAATTGAATTGACTACTTAATCGACATAATGGAACTGCTTGATTCACTCTTTACTATGAAATATCTTTCGAGATATTCAAGTACTGAGAACGGCTACCACAGCCAGAAACCCTGTCAAGGAAGTTCTATGAACTTACCTAATCACATGTACAGTATTCTTACTGTATAACGGGAAACCGGAGGAATGCAAATGGTGGTGTAACTTCAAGAGTCGTAATTCAAGACCACATTCTCGTGTAACTCAAGAAAGCTCAAGAACATCTATAGACCAAGACTTCCGCTACTCCGATGATCAAGGGAGATTTTTAACAAGCTTTCATATCAAATCAAAGTTTGAGTATGTGGGGAAAGACACAAGAACACAAGATGGAAAATTTTAAAGATTAAGTCAAGGCAAAGACCAAAGTTCCAAGATCACAAGTCATGAAAGGAATTATAAAAGAACTCTCAAGACAATGAGCTTCAAAGTCTGCAACATCAAAGAAGTGAAGTCACATATTACATGACCACCCCTTTGGGGTAGATTGTTAGCCGTATTTAAAGTGATGGCCATATAATATACCGTTGTGAAGCTCGTGGAAAATGCTACATAATGGTGTTGAGAGTTCTATTATAATGTTTGGTATGGAACGGGAATTAGTCCCGAACACACAAATGAGGAAGGCCTTCTACTCTTACACTTGTAGTATAAAAGGCACTAAACACCTCATTTGTGTGTGTGTGTTTTCCATTTCATAGTTCGTAGAGAGAGAAACATATGTCTTTATCTCACTAGGGAATCACAACCCTTTTTGTTCTTCTCTTTTATTCTTCTTAATCTAATCTTTCTTTTTGGTTTATTCCATGATGTTATTCGTATTGGGTTAAGTTGTGTGTATAAGTTCAACAGGTGGTAAACTATTCTCCGTATCCTTGGTGATCATTTGTATATAATGTTTATATTTTTATCCACAAAAGCAAAATACAAAAATATAAAACCATATAAAAACCACAAAAATTGAAAAATTTAGAAAAATCCAAAAATATTTTTACTTTATTTTTCAAAGGCATGTCTTTTGGTATAATAATATTTACGGCCATAGAAATGTCGATTAATATTGCCACGGCGCCATAAATAGAGTTCGTACAAAAGTTGTAAATATTTCATAAAACATGCCTATATGGCTTGTCGTTATTTTCTGACTGCAACCCGTTTTTCATATTTAAGTCAAGTATTTCTTATGAAAGTTTTGGCTCTCAACGAGAATTAATTTTCTTGGGCAAGGTTTACTTTAAAACCTTGTAAGGGATCAAGTTTACTTTATAACTTGGTCTAACACAAATCTATGTACGCATCAGTGCATTTATTTGTTAAAACAAGAGAAATCTTATTTTTATGAAGTTATCATCTCTACAACCATAGCACTCTACAATTGGTATCTACATACTCGACGATACAACTACTCACACGACGACTACAGTTCTTTCAATAGAACACGGGTCAACAATTCTGGGGGAGCAATTGTCAAGCATTTAGAATCTTTGATGCCAAACGTGCCAAGTTCATAAATTGGTTTCAAGACAACAATACCAATCGTACATGTGGTGTCAAGAGATGACTTCAGACGTAATGAGGCGATCTACATTTGCCGACAAGAACCATTTGATCTTATCATATGATGTTCTCCTCAATCAGGTCCAACCTTAAAATTGTTTTCTAATATGGTGAATTTGTGATCATTTTACTAATCGGTATCATATCTCAACGTTGATATCATGAAGATTAAACAGACTTGCATTTTTCTTCCCAAAACTTTGTTAAAACTTCATTAAATCAATTGATATTAAAAACATCGATTGGATTAATATTTTTAATATGGGGGAGAAAATGTGAATTAATATGGGACATGATTATTCAAAAATGGTTTGACTTAACATGATGGCTCATCCTGACATGTGCGAAATGTTTTAGGATATCGTGGCATATGTTAATGGGGAGCAAAACGGATTTGCACATCTAAAATGGATTTCAGGGTGATTTATACTTACCCTCAACCCATTTATCCACGACGATGAATATTGTGGTGTCAAAAGGATGGTTGGATAGTATAAGTCCAATGATTCTTCCAAAACCGGAAGAAATCATCCCAAGGACATTCCATAACTAGAAATAGTAGTCCTTAGGAAAGATTGACAAAGATTGTGAATGTAGCTGAATGCCGACCAAGTACTTAAGTTAGCACTGGAACAAACACAACAAGGTTTTAGTTATGACGTATTGGTAAGCATTGAAGGGGTTCAAGATTGAAAAAGAATTGTAAAGATAAAAGGTCTAAAGAAAGAAGCCATCCTTAAAACTTTAGGTAGAAACCGGGTCAACTCATTAACTATTGAGATCATTTTTAATGATGCTCGATATTGAAGATAGACATCATGGACCCAGTGATGCAATGCACAACCCATCCCAGCTAACTCAGATATCTATCAAAAGATATTTGTTTTAATCACACGGAGATCAACACGTTATCTATCGATTTATTCACTTCGAGTAAATTGGTATGGAAAAGGTAGCACTCCTCTCCTGCCTCCGATCACTGAAACTCCAAAATGCACGATCGAGTTTAGAGCCATTTGAAATCATCAAATATCTCATTAGGACACACTTCCATATTTCCTTGCTTCTTCACACACTGTGAAAAGTAAGAAAGATATTAAGAGTCCTACGCAAAATCTTCATGATCTTGCCTGAACATCCGAGTAATACGCAAGTATTTACAATGAAGATGGAATCCTTCTTGAGTGAACATCAAAAAGCTCATGGTAGGTGACTTGTGGGATTCTTTATGAATCAAGCTTATGATAACTTGAAAGCAACAATGCTTTAATTCTCAACTGAACTTAAACACGTTCCAGGCCTCTACGCAATATCTTAATGATCTTGACAGAACATTTAGAGTGACACCTTAGTGTTCACAGTGATGAGTGGAAATCCTTCTAGTGTTAAACTCAAACAGCACTTGGTAGGTAACTTGCAAGATTCAATTATGCGGATAATTTTATCCAAATGATTCACTCTTTACGTTCGCAGTCAGCTTTGGACGGTCGAGTAAGGAGAACGGGTTTACCCTTGAAATCTTGTAAAGGAGATTTTTAATTAAATCTACATGGCACAAGCACGATATTTTATATCGTCCAACGGTCTTCACCAACTGGAGGTAAAATGCTACCGAATTAGAATGAAATGTTCAAAGCCATTTCGTTCATGTCTACTTATGTTGCCGAATTTGAAGAGGGTGGTGTTACGGAATCCGAGAAGAAGTCGTCCCCGCATGCTTATACTTTATGCACTTAATAATTCATCTAATTCTAGAAAGCCTAAAAGTCAATTCTTCTGTTGTATTGAACTCTAAAGCTTTCAAGAATTACAAAGGTATAAGTATGTGGGACATGAAGTCACGAAGAGGTGAATATCACAAGTGATGAATGAACAAGATCAAGGAAAGAGATTAATGCTCAAGATTGATATCAAAGATCACATCAACATGTACACCAGAAAAGAAAAAGAAAAGAAAGACGAAAACTACGAGCTCAAGACAAGCATAGTATGCTAGGTTTATTTTATTATTGTAACTTGGGTAACGCCCTTGTTTGGAGTGACCTCCCTTAGGGGGAGATTGTTGGAAATACGTTTTACGTATTAGAAAGGATCGGTCACTCCAACAATAGTCTAAGTAATAGCTCATAGTTTAGTTTTACTTTATTATTCAAACAAGGCGAAGCCAAGCCCACAACTTGTGTGAGGCCGGCGGCCCATTGTAAGCCCAAGCCCATCTCATGGGCTTAGGTATATAAACCCTCTCCTTAGTTGGAGAGGGTGGTGGTTCACTTCATAATACATATAGTAAAGTGTGTTTTCTACACTTTCTCTCTCTAAGTGTGTGTGTGTTCTCACCATCTTTCTATCTCTTTCTCTCTCTAGATTAAGCATAAATTTACAATATCCAACATTATACATAAGATTAAGAATGATCTTATATCTGATAACTATTAGAAAATGTAACTAAAGAAAATATTAAATGGGTTGACATTTTATTCCATTCTACCTAGAGACTCGGTCATGATCAATGAGTAAATGACTTAAAACGTCATTTTCAAATGACAAGTTTCTTTATATTTGTGATTATCGGTTAAGCTTGAGTAAATATATATACTCACATCTTCACACGCCTACTAGTTCACCAATCAACGTACGTCGCCATTCTTTTTCTCCATACACATCTTCTATCAATCTTCAAAAAAAATATTTCTTTTGCATTCTTACCCTACACGATTCTCTTAACCACAAAGATAATTGTTTCATCCACATCCCTTTAATAAAGTAATCATAAAACCATTTTTATTACACCATCAAGGATAAGCGTTTTTTAAATGACTAAAGGATACGAATTGTAAAACCTCTGATTTTATCTCATTGACTTTGTCAACTGTTGTACTTATTATTTTTGGGATCTATACAGTTCCACTTTTATATGACTTATTAATAATCATATACTGTTGTCATACTATCATTTCATATTTATTTGTACATTTATATGAACCTTTAGTCATTATTGACTACGTTGGCAATTGACTGGCCACACCTTTAGTCCTTATGGACTACTTTGGCAATTGACTGGCCACACCTTTAGTCCTTATGGACTACTTTGGCAATTGACTGGCCACATGATTAAAACAAGGACTCATCACCTCAGTACACACTTTTGATACACTGTATCATTATTTACTTAATTAATTAAGTACTTGGATCTATATTTATATGTATATATTTATATATATTTCATACTATGAATAAACACCTAACACTTTAAAACAATGTACATTATTTCACATTGTCATCTATTTACTTTATTCAAGTAAAATACTTATAATGATGTACTAATTATATACTTTCACTAAGTTACCTAAAGGTTTAACTAAAATACCTAGAAACTTAACAAATGCATACAATATAATACAAAGGCTATTATTATCTCCTAATACTTGACAAAAATTAACATAACTCTCCAACAATGCATGTAGGTGCCGTGTATAGGCATACATGCACAAGAGAAATTCTTACTTAGCTTGCAACTAGGAAAAACTAATCATGAGGCCTTAGTCAACCCCCTCCATGCAATCCATACACAAACCACTATTGAGGACATACTTTGTCCCCCCTTACCTTACTTACACACGACAACAAAACAAGGAAAGAATAGGAACATGTGTTTTTACCATTGAAGGATAGAACTTGCATATCTTACAATATCTAAAAGAGATACTTCCAAAGATCCCTAGTACTAATATTGGATACACCATATCTTTCTATTCCTTGATATAACCGAGCCTCCCAAAGATCATGCTACATAAACTATCTCCAAAGTGTTCTCTACTCTCTCTCTAGCTCACGGTTTTCCTTCCATCTTCACCAAAATCCACTAAAGCTTCCATTGATACTATCTTCTACTATCCTAAAACATGTCTCATACTACATAATTGCAAATCAATACTCCTTGCTACACCTACTTACACTACACGGCAAGAAAAGGAACCCTAGCTACTTAAGTGAAGGCCACGGCTAGCTTTTACTACAAGTGATCACCATTGTTGAAATCAAGCTCTAATCACTACTCATTCATTTATTTATCCCTAGATCTATCTAAGCAAGTAAGTAACCTAAAACTTAACTTTACAATAAATTCATTTTCATACACATGAACTTATATATGCATATCACTAGTAAGAACTTAATATTCAAACAAAACCATGAAACCCTAAACTACATGGGGCACGACTAGAAATGATGTACCATTTCATGTGATGTAAAATCTTGTTAACCATGGTAACCACTATCTCATAAACACACTTAACTAAAAAAATCATGAAAACATACCAATTTTAAATCCTAGACGTGAGGTTATCCTCAAATTTTAGGGTGATGGTTAACTTTGTAATGTTTAGGTAGACCTAGAATCACTAGATCTAGGTTACTAACTAAAAGTACAACTAGGTGCCTTAAATTATTATACTCACTATTTTTGCCTTATAGAAATCAAGCTATTAAGCCCTCTAGAATACGCTTACCTAAAATAAACTTCATTTTGATTAAATAATGTTATTATAAAACTTTTGGTGTCAAAACTATGATTTTATGAAGTTTTGGATTAAAAAGATAGATCTATGAAGTTTCGGATTAAAAAGGTTGACCATAAAAATTTCGGGTTAATTTTGTAATTATCATATGTTTAGGATCTAAATGGACATTTAAAGAAACTCATTTTTACAAAAGATAAACATAAGGGCTAATGTTGTAAATTGCCGAGAGTTGAGGGTGGTGTTTTAATACCACCCGAGACATAAAGCATAATAGGAGGACTCAAATTAATTATTAATAAGTTAGGTTCAAGTGTGCAACATAGTTAGAACCTAGTGACCCCCTTTTGCCTTTTGCCAAAAGATATAGGAACCCTAGAGACCCCTTTTGCCAAACTAGGAAAGTTTAATAAACCCTAGACAAACCCTAGGGGCTGTTTTGGCATAAGCCGAAACTTATTGGAAGCCCTAGGGGGAAATTATGAAACTTGTATTAACCTAATATGAACCGAATACTAGGAGGACCAAAAGTGAAAACTTGTGAAACTTTTATAAACCTTAGTTACACGTGTAACTAGGGAGGGACTTTTTTTGCCATTATTTGAAAGTTAAACGAACCCTAGGAATATTATATTAACATTTCCGCGGGTACTATATTTAATCGAGGGTGTAAAACGTAATTTTCCTAAACTTAAACTAAACCCTAACTATATATATAACTTTCATATTAAAAGGTAAAACTAAATTAATTATAAAAGTCCAACGTTCGTTATATTTTCCCAAACTTATAATGTAATAATTATACAACTATCGAGAACACTGAATTAAATTAAAATGTTATACATTATATAAACACTATTTATATATAAGATATAAATTAAATATGATTAACTTTTAAATATATTAATTATATTTATTTCCCTTCACTTTAAATATATATAAAACTTCCTTTTTATAAATACTTAAATCACTTTATAAACAATACAAGTACGAGGATATTAATTAAACAGATTAATTAATTTAACAATATTATTTATTTTATACTTAAAATAAATACTACTATAACTTGTACAACGATGAACTAAACTTCAGATATCGTAATAGAATGCTTAAAACCAGTTTAAGCATGCTCAAACTTGTTCTGAATCTTTTATGCATTATGTTATGCATTTACTGAGACCTTATAATTATTTAGGTCGTTGAATGTATCGTGAGCATCATATCAGATTTTCTTGTGAATATTTGTTGTACTACCGAGGTGAGTTCATGGTCCCACTTTTGTATATTGACAAACTTTTAAACTCTTTTACGGGGAAGAAAACATGCAACATATTTTATTTGATGGACATAAACTGAACTACGAAACCTTGATTACATTTGCCTATTGTAGATGAACCCGCATGACCCTGCATCTAAGACTGTTAGAATTATTGAATTGCCTGAATGTTATAAATAGATCTATTTGGTATTGACCATACCTATCTGGGTGAGTCATGCTCACTGTGCCTAGGCCAGTACAACAGATGTTTCACATGTTAGAGCTTATTATTATTGGGGTGCATTTAACGCGAAGGGTCCTCATTTGTTGAGGACTTAACTGTCAAGTCTCAGTTTCAGGCAATATGGAAATGTAATTACTTTTAAGTGTTGATGCTTTGTGCATTACTACTTTAGTGAATGTTTATTGTCCAAATTTATTTTATTAAACCTGTGAATTCACGAACTTTATTTTGACTCTCTAAGCATGTTTTCTTAGGAAACTGAAGCAGGTATTGACGTGCATGGAATCAAGCATCATGATAGGCTGCATTTATAGAGATCATTTGGGGTTTTATAAACTGGGAATGATTCCAAACACTGAATAATGTTTAAGACAATTCTAATAACATTTTCACTTATATTCATGTAATAAATGTAATGATAATCTTTTATCTGTTGCTCTACATACTAATCTGCTGTTTATCCACATACGTGACACCCAAATATTATTTTCGCTGCATTTGACTCAATTTAGGGTTGTCACAGAATGGTATCAGAGCGATAGTTATAGAGAACCATAACAAAATTTAAATAAATATAAAAATAAATTTTTTATATAACTGGACTATAACTGCTTTAAAAAATCTTTTGGGATTTTCGGGACTAGAATAGTTAAGCATATAGAGTGTAGAGCATACATTCATACTTGGCTATCTGTGCATTGATTATTAACATCCGGTTGATTAATCTCATAAGTATTAACGTAACCTTTAACATCGTCATGTTAAACGACACTATTATATAATTTAATCATTATTCCTAAAAACTTTTAACTTTGAGTAAGATTGTACTTACGTCAATTAAAACAGTATTATTTTCAGATTTACTATGACATCACCCACTGATACTCCTGCTGCCGTATCACCGACATCCGTCTTGCATGGATGGATATCTGCCAGTGACACAGACGACAGTCACACTTCTGGTGACACCGCTCTCGTTGCTGCACTCATCGCTACTCCACCTGTTTCACCTATTTCCCCTGCTGGGGAAGAGGTTCAGCCGACTGCTGCCCTACCACCTTTACCACCAGTTTCCTGACTTCGGGACTACGCACCCGAGTCTCTGCCGCCTCGTAAGAGGAGGTATGAGGCACCTGTTGAATCTACTTTTGAGGTCGGCGAGGGTTCGGGTGCGAAGTGCGTGGATCCTATCCAGGCCCAGATTACTGCACTGGCCGCACGCTAGGCACAAGATGTTGCAGAGATTCATTATCTGCTAGTTGATGGACAGCTTGGACGCACTGCTCTGCAGTTACGTCAGGACCTTCTATGCTGGACTGTTAGTGCCGAGGCATACGCTGATCGAGGAGCATGGTCCACGACTTACAATTCTATCCAGTGGTTGTTGGAGGAGAATGAGTTCCTTCGTGAGCAGATCTACCTACTGTAGAGTCAGCAGACTGAGACTCACACCGCTTTCATGTCCATGGAGCAGACGCTTTCCATCTTCTTCGATATCCAGGACGTCCGCCACCAGGGATTGACGTCGGAGACTACTCATCTTCGGGGAGTTCAGCAGACCTTCAGAGACCAGTTCTTGGAGGCACTTCGACTCCTTAAGGAGACCCGAGCTGCCATGACTTCGATGCAGGATGCCATGCAGGCACCAGCCGTCTCATCACCACAAGCAGCACCAGCCATCTCAGAGGAGTCTGTCAGACACGATTAGACTAGATGTGCTAGATTCTTTTGTACATCATGACAAGATTTTGGGTTGCATCCCGGCTATCATGATATAGGACCTCATGTATTTGTAGTTTCTTTTTCAGTTGTATCATTGTACTGTACTATTTAGATTAGGGATTCGTAGATGATGTACTTTATATTATGTGTACCACCATCCCAGACAGGCGGCCTGTGCTCTGTCTTGGATTGGTTGTGCAATTTGTATCGTCTTCCTATTCTAGACATATGGCATGTACTTATTATATTTTGTTATATCCTGTACTGTATTATATTATGAACTTTTAAACAGGTTATCCAATTTTTTGTGAAGTCTATGCATGAATTTCTTTTCGTGTATTTATATAAAACTGTGCTAACACCTTAAACTAATGATTTCATTTTTGTGTATAATAATAGAAAAATGGTAATCACTAGAACGAACCCCAACAATGCCGACACTACCCAGAACGTCACTGCTGCCCAACTAAGGGAAATGATTGATCAAGGCATCGCAACTGTGATGTCCGCCTGCAGAAATGTGGACGATAGTCAAAACTCCAACAACCGCCGGAATAATCAGACCACTAGGGGTTGCACTTACCCCAACTTTCTAAAATTCAAGCCTTCGTACTACAAAGGCAAAAAAGTGTTATGGAACTGATGCAATGGTTTGAAAGGTTGGAGACTGTGTTCCGCATCAGTGATTGTGCGGACAAGAACAAAGTTAAGTTTTCCACCTGCACGTTGCTTGAAATTGCTCTTACTTGGTGGAACTCTGTAGTTTCCACTCTTCGACACGATACTGCTTATGCTCTCAGCTGGACTGATCTGAAAGTGAGAATGACCGAAAAGTATTGTCCAAGGGGCGAGATGAAGAAGCTTGAGATTGAGTTATGAGATCTACGATGCAAGAACAATGACATCATTGCATACAACCAAAGATTCCAAGAGTTGACTCTAATGTGTACCAGGATGTTTGTTGAGGAGGATGAAAAGATTGAAAAGTATGTTGGTGGACTCCCAGACGTCGTTCCTGATAGTGTACTCGCATCTCGACCCACTACTGTTGAGACTGCCATTGAGTTCGTTGCTGAGCTGATCAACAAGAGGGTTCGTACCATGTCTGAGAGGATCTCCGAAAACAAGCGGAAAGCTGATGAAAATTTCCGTAGACAACACCAACAGCCTCCAAAAAGGCCAAATGCTGGACAGGTCTACAGTGCTACTACTGCAGGAACTAGGCCATATGTGGGTGCAAAACCCTTGTGCTCAAGATGCAACTATCATCATACTGTTGATAGCCCATGCCAGACTTGTCACAAGTGTGGACAAGTTGGTCATTTTGCTAAGACTTGTCTTGTCAATGCTGTCACATAGGTCCGACCCAACCAGAGCACTGGAAACTACAATAACAGGGGAGGATACAATGCCCGTGGGAACGGGAACGGACAGTAGGGAAACTGCATTACTGCCGGAGGGAATGACAATAGACCTAAGAAAGGAGTTGTGTGCTATGAGTGTGGAGCACCAGGACATGTGAGACCAGGTTGTCCCAAGTTGGCCAACCAGAACAAGAACAGTGGAGGAGCTTCGTCGAGAGCGTACGTGGTCGGCAATGCAAAAGCCAACCCCGATTCTAATGTCGTTACTGGTACGTTCCTACTAAACAATCGTTATGCATCTGTTTTGTTTGATACTGGAGCAGACCGAAGTTTTATATCCACTGAATTTATCCAAGTACTAGAAGTCGTTCCTACAATTTTAGATCACCATTACTCCGTAGAATTAGCTGACGGTAAGACTGTAGATGCTAACACTATCATTAGAGGTTGTACCTTAAATCTTTCTAAACATCCATTCAACATTGACCCTATTCCCGTAAAACTTGGTAGTTTTGATGTTATTATTGGTATGGACTGGTTAGAGAGATACCGCGTAGTCATTGTTTGTGATGAAAAACTAGTCCGTATTCCGTGGGGAAACAAAACTTTAATCATTCGAGGAGACGGTAACACCGACTTTACTGACACTAGAGTTAGTGTTATCTCTTGTACTAAAGCCCAGAAATATTTGTTGAGAGGATGCCCTATCTTCTTGGCCCATATTTCTCAAACAGATGAAGAGGACAAGCCCGAGAAGAAACAAATCAAGGATGTACCTATCGTCCGAGATTTTTCCAAAGACTTTCCTGATGAGTTGCCAGGCTTACCACCAACCCGACAAGTGGAATTTCAAATCGATTTGATTCCCGGAGCTGCACCTGTAGCTAAAGCTCCATACTGGTTGGCACCATCAGAAATGAAAGAGCTAGCTGAACAACTCCAGGAACTATCTGACAAAGGATTTATTCAACCCAGTTCCTCGCCATGGGGTTGTGTTATTTGTCAAAAAGAAAAATGGTTCTTTCTGAATGTGCATCGATTACAGAGAACTGAATAAGTTAATTGTGAAGAATCGTTATCCGCTTCCTCGCATTGACGACCTATTTGACCAACTACAAGGGTCAAGTGTATATTCCAAGATTGACTTGAGATCTGGATACCATCAACTAAGGGTCAGGGAGAAAGATATTCCAAAAACAGCTTTCAGAACCCGCTACGGTCATTACGAATTCTAGGTTATGCCTTTCGGGTTGACCAATGCACCAGCCATTTTCATGGACCTTATGAACCGTGTGTGAAGAACCTACATGGATAAATTCGTGATAGTCTTCATTGACGATATACTCATTTATTTCAAGAACGAACAGGAACACGGGGAACACCTTGCACAAGTACTGAAGGTAATCAAGGAGGAACAACTCTATGCCAAATTCTCCAAATGTGAATTATGGATTCCCAGAGTGCAATTCCTCGGTCATGTCATTGATTGTGATGGTATTCACGTAGATCCAGCGAAGGTCGAATCTGTCAAGGATTGGGTATCTCCTAAATCATCGACCGAGATCCGCCAATTTCTAGGCCTTGTCGGGTACTACCGCAGATTTATTGAAGATTTTTCCAAGATAGCCAAGCCAATGACCAAACTCACGCAGAAAGGAATAAAGTTCGATTGGGGAGAGAAGGAAGAATCAGCTTTTTAGCTGATCAAGCAGAAGTTGTGTAATGCACCTATATTATCCTTGCCTGAAGGCAACGATGATTTCGTTGTATACTGTGATGCTTCACATAAAGGTCTAGCTGTAGTACTGATGCAGAGAATGAAAGTGATCGCCTACGCTTCGAGACAACTGAAGAAGCATGAGAAGAACTACACCACTCACGATCTAGAACTTGGATCCGTAGTATTTGCTCTCAAGATCTGGAGACATTACCTATACGGAACAAAGTGCACAGTGCATACTGACCACAAAAGTTTGCAACATATATTGGACCAGAAGGAGCTGAATATGAGACAACGCCGTTGGATTGAGCTGTTGAGTGACTGCGACTGCGAGATCAAATACCACCCCGGTAAAGCAAATGTGGTTGCTGACGCTTTAAGTCGTAAGGAAACGGACCCTCCTATGAGAGTTCGGGCATTATTTATGACAATCAGGA
The DNA here is from genome assembly GCA_025667525.1 of Glebionis coronaria. NCBI lineage: Eukaryota > Viridiplantae > Streptophyta > Magnoliopsida > Asterales > Asteraceae > Glebionis > Glebionis coronaria. The sequence continues at coordinate 150,288,667 of CM046880.1, read as the reverse complement.
TCTACCCAAACAGATTTTGGAAGCTCAGACTCGAGCCCAATTACCTAAAAACCTCGTGAAGGAAGACGTTGGGGGAATGCTTAGAACCGACCTTACTAAGGAGAAGCTAGAACCAAGAGCAGATGGAACCCTATGCCTTCACGGACGAAGTTGGTTACCTTTCTATGGAGATTTGAGGAACGTGATCATGCACGAATCTCATAAGTCTAAATATTCTATACATCCCGGATCTAAAAAGATGTATTAGGATATGAAGAAATTATACTGGTGGCCGAATATGAAAGCTGACATCGCCACCTAAGTGCAAAAGTGTTTGACATGTTCACGTGTCAAAACTGAACACCAGAGACCATCGGGTTTGCTTGTACAACCCGAGATACCAAAATGGAAGTGGGACAACATCACCATGGAATTTTTCACCAAACTCCCAAAGTCATCTCACGGTTACGATACTATCTGGGTAATCGTCGACCGACTTACCAAGCCCGCTCATTTCCTGCCAATTAGGGAAAACGATTCTCTTGCAAGACTAGCAAAAACGTACCAGAAGGAGATAGTGACCAAACATAGAATACCAGTTTCAATATTCAGTGATCGAGACGGTAGGTTTACATCAAACCTTTGGAAGGCTTTCCAACGAGCCTTAGGTACCAATTTATACATGAGCACCGCTTATCATCCGCAAACTGACGGTCAAAGTGAACAAACCATTCAGACACTAGAAGACATGCTACGAGCATGTGTAATAAGTGTGAAAACACTTATCCTTTTACCACTTAATTATAATAATAAACAAGCCAAAACGTGTATTTTATGTCGTAAATGTCAGAATTATACGTGGTTTGTGTTTTTATTGTGTTTTAGGACCAAAATATGAAGAATGAAGAAAACACGGGCAATCACGGGCTTTTATCGAAGAAAACGACAAAAGACGAAGTCAAAAGATCAAGAGTGTAAAAAGAACCGAAGTCCAAGGCCTATTCTAAAGATTTATCGAAGAAAAAGTATAGAGACGGAAGTTTAATGAAGTCGAAGAACCAAGTCTAATTAAGAAATAAAATTATAAGACGTGTTCAAATTATATCAACAAATCCCGAGACGACGTCGAGAAAGATAAAGAATTTAAATCGAGTCGAGACAAGAAGAAAGAAGGAAGAAAGCACCAACATTCTACACCTCCTATAAATACCCTCCTAATGTGTCATTAGGAGGTGGTTAGTTAGATTAGTTTTAGGAGTAGGAGTAGATTACTTTCTCTCTCTAGTTTTCTTTAATGTTCTTCAAGCTTTTTCTTTAATCTTGTTTAAATCTTTGATCTTTAATCTTTTTAATTCAAGTTTTTAATCATCTTCTTCTACCTTTTTTATTTTGTTTATCTTTGATTCATGTTAATGTTTGATCTTATGTCATCTTAATGTTTATTTGATTAAAAATTTTATCTTTTTATTCATGTATAAGTTTTAATACGAATAAGCTTTGAGCTTGACATGCTTATTGGCTTAATATTGTGTTTAGCTTTACTTTTTAGTTTTCTTAAAAAGTTTAGTCTTTTTAAAGTTTGATTCATAAAGTTTGCTTATTTCGTATTTTAAATGTTTTCAAATTTGTGCTTATTGAGTTGGTTAAGTTTTTGTTAATTGTTCTTTTTAGAAGTGCTTATTGGTTTACTAGCTTATGCTCATCCATCCGAATATTTTGATTTTTCCATCACAATATTAGGTTTTCTACATTGTGACAGCTTATTGTGATGTTTTTTTCCGATCACTTATTCCGATCGTAGGTTGCGATTGCCCCTGGTATCGTACTTTGCGATCGGGTATAAGGCTTATTGTGACGAAATGCTGCCCAATTTTTGTTAGCCACATTCAGATAGAAACATTCATATAGAAACATTCAGATAGAATTATTCAGATAGAAACATTCAGATAGAAACATTCAGATAAAAACATTCAGATCGAAACATTCAGATAGAAACATTCAGATAGAAACATTCAGATAGAATTATTTCGATAGAAGTTTTTAATTTTTCGTCATTTACTTTTAAGTATTAATTTTTAGTTTAAAATTTCTAGCTTCCACTTTTACTTAACGAGATTCACATTTGTTTTTACATTTTCATTTATATCTACATTTTCATTTTACTTGTAGTTTAAAATAGATAACCTTTTCCCTTTATATTCCACCAAGAACGACTGAGTCGCACTTTTAACCGGAGATCAATTCGATTAGATACCGAGAAGACGAACTTTTTAACTAGCAAAATCAATGTATCAAATGGCGCCGCTGCCGGCTCTTTTCGTGAAGATTAACAGTTTTTTGTGAGGGACGCGTTGGATTTTGGGATCCGTTCACTCGTGAACGTTATTTTTCGTGTCAAAAATTTTCAAAAATAAAAAAAAAAATAAAAAAATAATTCAAAAATCCCAAAAACATTTGAAAAACCATAAAAAGCATTCCTTTTTTGAAAGTTTTGCACCAAAAATATTCTTCTTGCTTATCTATTATGTTTAATGGATTCGTCTGTTGACTGTGTAGGGTGTGGAAGACCATCTTCTGGTAGTCAATCGTGTCAATCGTGTTCATGCGAACGGTGTGGAATAGATATCCCTAATTACGAATTTGGCCGTTGTCTATCGTGCAATTCGATCAATTCATATTTCAATTCATTCTTTTCTTCTAATGACACTATTTCACCCTCTCCCACATATGACGATCCATATCAACAAAATGCACCGGGTTTCTCTCAATACCCGTGTTGCAACAATTGTGGGGGCCCTCACAATACTTCTTATTGACAGCCGATGAATTATTATGACCCAACCCGTGTTTTACTTCTTTTCAACCAATGATTATGATGGACCACATCCGTGCTATAATTCTGGTTTTCACAATTTTGAGCCCCCACAATACACCCTCGATCATCAACCTTCTGTTGGAATGTGTGAAGAAGAATGAGCCAATTTTTTGACTACACTTCAATACGTTCAACAAGAATTAGCTAGCATACGCGAAGCAAGGGAGGAGGAAAAGCGACAGCAACAAGAACAAGTATATAATCTTAGTGATTATACTCCTCCTCTTGTACGTCCATACTACTATTATGATGATGACGAGGATGATATCTATGATCTCAACCCATCTTCTGAGATTACTACTCCTGCTCTTGATATCCCTAATGCGTCTAAGGATAGTGATACATCGAGTGAGATTAGTGATTTTGGTCTTGATATATTCTTTGATGAGGTTTGTGATGTCCCTACTTTTGCTGATCTTACGGAAGAGGTCGCTCTTAATGATGATGATTATTCTCCATGCTATGAGAATTTCACTTTCGAAATTTCTCCTTCTCCCCCGGGCGATGAAGGCGATGTTGATTTATTCTCTCCGACATACGAGAAGTTCACCACTGAACTTGGTCTTGTAGATAAGGTGGAAGACGTTATTCTTCGCGACAAATTACTGAAAGTTCATCTTCTTATTGCTAAAATTGAAGCGTTGAATTATGCTCCTATTTCTGAGTCTTTACCTCCGTCTATTACTTCAGTTGAGAATAATGATACAGCTATAGAGGAAATCGACATTCTATCAATACCTCCGGGTATTGATGATGATGATACGGAGGGGGATATTATTTTTGATAATTTGCTGCATGAAGATATTGTCCCAAGTCCCCCTCCCGAGCACCTTTCATCCACTCCTTTAGACACCATTACAGAGGATGAGTGCTTTGACCTGGGAGGTGACATTGACCATTCCATGATTGACACCTTTACGGATTTGTCGCTTAGTGATAATTATATGTCTTTTGGGGATGACATTTTGATTCCTTTACCCACCCCACCTCCCGTGGGTCACAACCTCACATACTTTTCGTATGTTGAGAGGACTTTTCTACCCTTCAAGACTTATCCTCCGGTCTCTCCTGTTGTATTTTCCTCCGGGAACAAGGACAAGGTCTTTGATCTCGGTATTACATTTGAGGCTTCCCCATGGACTATTTAATTCAGGGACGAGTCAGGCTCGTGACTCGGTGAACAAAAACAAGCGCTTTTTGGGAGGCAACCCAATTATCTATCCTTTTATTCTATTTTTCTAATAAGTGTAGGGGGAGACCCTAGTATGTGTTTCTTGTTTTCTTTCTTATCATGTGCAGGGATTCGAGCTTTCAAAGATCCATTCTTGATGACTTTTGACGACCCGTGATTTCGTGTTCCCGTCTTCCCGGTTCTATCCTAAACTCTTTTGATTCTCTATTTTATATTCTCCAATATTAAAATAGGAATCACTTTAGTTGTCCTTTCCTTAGCAAGATTTAAACAACGTGCACAATGTCCTAAGTGTAGGGGAGTTTACTCCCACATGATTAAACATTGAGGACAATGTTTATATTAAGTGTAGGGGGACTTATATCGAAGTTAAGTGGACTTTTCCTTGTATTTGTCCTCATTTTAACCGGAAAATTGATTTTTAGATTTTTTTTCAAAATTTTTAATCTATTTTGGCCTAGTAGTTTTTCCTTTGTTATCGTTATTTACTTTCTTTGCTAGAATAAATTTTTAATAAAGTGGTTTTAATTTTTGAAACATTGTGAATCTTTTGACTTAACCCGAGTTTACTTATCCAAGTTTACTCAAGCTAGTATCCTTAACGTGTTTAAGTCAAGTTTTGCTAGGCTTTTATATAGGGAACTTTAAAACGCGAAAGTCTTAACTCTCACGGGTTAAGAACAAGAACTTTTCGCAAGTTCCTATAATTGATCCTAGAAAGTCGTTTATCAAGGGAACTTTAAAATGCGAATTCTAAACTTGAAAAAGTCTAAGAAGTTGCAAGATCCTATAGATGACTTGAAAACCCAAAACTTTGATTTAATAGGCTAAGCATCCACGAGTCTCATTCCTTGAGATTTTAAATTATGGAGAACTACAGATGATAGAGTCAATTATAAGTTTGGTATTTTTTCATGAATTTATGTGAGTTGATTATAAGCTTTTTCTCCCATCGCTTGTTAATAAATTTAATTGCAATAAATAAGGTCATACGATTTGAAAAGTTACTTAGCTTCTAGCCCAGTATCGTTTAAAAGTTGCTCGGTATTAATTAGAGTTCATAGCCAAGGCATAACTTATTTAAGCGAGATGCGAAGATTGGCGAGTCCGAACAGGCCCTAACAAGGTACGAGGGATACATTTTGTTGCTAAAGATCCCAAGTGATGTGAAGAATCATTTATCAAAAATCAATATGAAGGATCGAGACACACGACGAAAAGCAAAAACTCCCCTAAAGATCATGGAGAAGTCTATCCAAAAAGGCCCTAACAAGGTATGAGGATAAATAGATCCAAGTCCTAAATGGAGGCGGATCGTTGTATATCAAAGTCCAAAATAAAGATTGGAGAAAAATGAAGAAGTCGTGGTCCATATATGAAGAATCTCTCAAAACGTTCAAGTGAAGAAATTCCTATTATGAAGAGAAGACCATTATTTCATGAACGTCTCTCAAGATTTGAAGTATGAAGTCAATGCCAAATATCGGTCCGAGAAAGGTCTCAAATCATGAAGCGAGTTATGCCAAGATATGAACTTTATGAGGTCCCGAGAAGCAGTTTTAAAAGATTTTGTCCTTTAGCCAACTATTGATTAAATCATCCTACTTTATTTTCGGCCTAATAAACTATCAAAATAAGTCAACAATGCATCCTCGTGATCATTCAAGACAACAATAAAATATAAGAGATATACCTAGGAATAAGGGAGTCTAAGTGAATAATTGGGCCACGTGAGTTTGTGTTAGTTTGCTAACTTATAATAACAATGATCTCGTTTTTAAGCTTGGTTTGGGGAACGTGAAACTTGAGGGTGATAATCATTCATGACATTCCAAAACCCTAAGGTATGTTTTTGATCTTTTTATTTGTTTTCTTCCTTTGAATATTTTATAATTTTCTATCTCTTTAATAAAGGCCAATGTGGATTGATTGTGATGGAAAATGTAAAGCTTGTAATTAATGCATTGCATGAGGACATTACAATGGTCAAGTGTAGGAGATTTAATAAGTGTGAAAAAACTTATCCTTTTAACACTTAATTATAATAATAACCAAGCCAAAACGTGTATTTTATGTCGTAAATGTCGGAATTATGCGTGGTTTGTGTTTTTATGTGTTTTAGGACCAAAATATGAAAAATGAAGAAAACACAGGCTATCCCGGGCTTTTATCGAAGAAAACGACAAAAGACGAAGTCAAAAGATCAAGAGTGTAAAAAGAACGGAAGTCCAAGGCCTATTCTGAAGATTTATCGAAGAAAAAGTCTAAAGACGGAAGTTTAATGAAGTCGAAGAACCAAGTCTAATTAAGGAAGAAAATTATAATATGAGTTCAAATTATATCAACAAATCCCGAGACGACGTCGACAAAGACAAAGAATTTAAATCGAGTCGAGACAAGAAGAAAGAAGGAAGAAAGTACCAACATTCTACTCCTCCTATAAATACCCTCCTAATGTGTCATTAGGAGGTGGTTAGTTAGATTAGTTTTAGGAGTAGGAGTAGATTACTTTCTCTCTCTAGTTTTCTTTAATGTTCTTCAAACTTTTTCTTTAATCTTGTTTAAATCTTTGATCTCTAATCTTTTTAATTCAAGTTTTTAATCATCTTCTTTTCTACCTTTCTTATTTTGTTTATCTTTGATTCATGTTAATCTTTGATCTTATTTCATCTTAATGTTTATTTGATTAAAAAGTTTATCTTTTTATTCATCTATAAGTTTTAATACGAATAAGCTTTGAGCTTGACATGCTTATTGGCTTAATTTTGTGTTTAGCTTATTTACTTTTTAGTTTTCTTAAAAAGTTTAGTCTTTTTAAAGTTTGATTCATAAAGTTTGCTTATTTCGTATTTTAAAAGTTTTCAAACTTGTGTTTATTGAGTTGGTTAAGTTTTTGTTAATTGTTCTTTTTAGAAGTGCTTATTGGTTTACTAGCTTATGCTCATTCATCCGAATATTGTGATTTTTCCATCACAATATTAGGGTTTCTACATTATGACAGCTTATTGTGATGTTTTTTCCGATCACTTATTCCGATCATAGGTTGCGATTGCCCCTGGCATCGTACTTTACGATCGGGTATAAGGCTTATTGTGAAGAAATGCTGCCCAATTTTTGTTAGCCACATTCAGATAGAAACATTCAGATAGAAATATTCAGATATAATTATTCAGATAGAAACATTCAGATAGAAACATTCAGATAGAAACATTCAGATAAAAATATTCAGATAGAAACATTCAGATAGAAACATTCAGATAGAAACATTCAGATAGAAACATTCAGATAGAATTATTTCGATAGAAGTTTTTAATTTTTCATCATTTACTTTTAAGTATTATTTTTTAGTTTAAAATTTCTAGTTTCCACTTTCACTTAACGACATTTACATTTGTTTTTACATTTTAATTTATATCTACATTTTCATTTTACTTGTAGTTTAAAATAGATAACCTTTTCGATTTATATTCCACCAAGAACGACTGAGTCGCACTTTTAACCGGAGATCAATTCGAATTGAATCGAGACGAACAAATTTTCATACTTGGCAAAAATCAGTGTATTAATGTGTGATTGACTTTGGAAATGGATGGGTTGACCACATTCCTTTAGTGGAATTCTCCTACAACAACAGTTATCACGCCAGTATTAAGGTTGTCCCTTTTGAAGCACTATACGGTCGAAAGTGCCGTTCACCTATGTGCTGGGCAGAAGTAGGTGAATTTTAGCTCACTGTACAAGAACTAATCCAGGAGACTACAAATAATATCGTCCTCATTAAGAAAAGAATTCAAGATGATCGCGATCGACAAAAGAGCTACGCGGACCTGAAACACAAACCTATGTAATTTGAAGTAGGTGACCGTGTTATGCTCAAAGTATCACCTTGGAAGGGTGTTGTACGCTTTGGAAAACGTGGGAAACTGAATCCACGTTATGTTGGACCTTTCAAAGTAATAGCCAGGATCGGGGAAGTAGCTTATCGTTTAGAGTTTCCCCAGAAACTGAGTCGGGTACACTTTACCTTTCACGTATCTAACCTAAAGAAGTGCTATTCCGAAGAACCATTGGGTATGCCATTAGAAGGAGTTCAGTTTAACGACAAACTCCAGTTCATAGAAGAACCAGTAGAAATCATGGAGAGGACGGTTAAGAAATTGAAACACAGTCGCATCCCGTTGATTAAAGTACGTTGGAACTCGGGGAGAGGTCCTCAGTTCACTTGGGAACGAGAAGACTCGTTCAAAACCAAGTACCCACACTTGTTCGCCTGACCGGTGACTTCATCTTAAGCTTTGAGGAGAAAGCTAATATAACGGGATGGTGCTGTAAAACCTCTGATTTAATCTCATTGACTTTGTCAACTGTTGTACTTATTATTTTTAGGATCTATACAATTCCACTTTTATATGACTTATTAATAATCATATATTGTTGTCATACTATCATTTCATATTTATTTGTACATTTATATGAACCTTTAGTCATTATTGACTACGTTGCAATTGACTGGCCACACCTTTAGTCCTTATGGACTACTTTGGCAATTGACTGGCCACACCTTTAGTCCTTATGGACTATTTTGGCAATTGACTGGCCACCTGATTGAAACAAGGACTTATCACCTCAGTACACACTTTTGATACACTGTATCATTATTTACATAATTTATTAAGTAATTGGATCTATATTTATATGTATATATTTACATATATTTCATACTATGAATAAACACCTAACACTTTAAAACAATGTACATTATTTCACATTGCCATCTATTTACTTTATTCAAGTAAAATACTTATAATGATATACTCATTATATACTTTCACTAAGTTACCTAAAGGTTTAACTAAAATACCTAGAAACTTAACAAATGCATACAATAAAATACAAAGGCTATTATTGTCTCCCAATACTTGACAGAAATTAACACAACTCTCCAACAATGCATGTAGGTGCCGTGTATAGGCATACATGCACAAGAGAAATTCGTACTTAGCTTGCAACTAGGAAAAACTAATCATGAGGCCTTAGTCAACCCCTCCATGCAATCCATACACAAACCACTATTGAGGACATACTTTGTCCCCCCTTACCTCACTTACACACGGCAACAAAACAAGAAAAGAATAGGCACATGTGTTTTTACCATTGAAGGATAGAACTTTCATATCTTACAATATCTAAAAGAGATGCTTCCAAAGATCCCTAGTACTAATATTAGATACACCATATCTTGCTATTCCTTGATATAACCGAGCCTCCCAAAGATCATGAAACATAAACTATCTCCAAAGTCTTCTCTACTCTCTCTCTCTAGCTCACGGTTTGCCTTCCATCTTCACCAAAATCCACTAAAGCTTACATTGATACTATCTTTTACTATCCTAAAACATGTCTCATACTACATAATTACAAATCAATACTCCTTGCTACACCTACTTACACTACATGGAAAGAAAAGGAACCCTAGCTACTCAAGTGAAGGCCACAGCTAGCTTTTACTACAAGTGATCACCAGTGTTGAAACCAAGATCTAATCACTACTCATTCACTTGTTCATCCCTAGATCTATCTAAGCAAGTAAGTAACCTAAAACTTAGCTTTTCAATATATTCATTTTCATACACATGAACTTAGATATGCATATCACTAGTAAGAACTTAATATTCAAACAAAATCATGAAACCTTAGACTACGTGGGTCACGGCTAGAAATGATGTACCATTTCATGTGATGTAAAATCTTGTTAACCATGGTAACCACTATCTCATAAACACACTTAAATAGAAAAATCATGAAAACATACCCATGTTAAATCCTAGACGTGAGGTTGTCCTCAAATTTTAGGGTGATGGTTAACATTGTAATGTTTAGGTAAACCTAGAATCACTAGATCTATGTTACTAACTAAAAGTACAACTAGTTGCCTTAAATTATTAAACTCACTATTTTTGCCTTATAGAAATCAAGCTATTAAGCCCTCTAGAATAAGCTTACCTAAAATAAACTTCATTTAGATTAAATAATGTTATTATAAAACTTTTGGTGTCAAAACTATGATTTTATAAAGTTTTGGATTAAAAAGATAGATCTATGAAGTTTCGGATTAAAAAGGTTGAACATAAAACTTTTGGGTTAATTTTGTAATTATCATATGTTTAGGATTTAAATGGACACTTATAGAGACTTATTCTTACAAAAGATAAACATAAGGGCTAATGTTGTAAATTGCCGAGAGTTGAGGGTGGTGTTTTAATACCATCCGATACTTAAAGCATAACAGGAGGACTCAAATGTAATTATTAATAAGTTAGGTTCAAGTGTGCAACATAGTTAGAACCTAGGGACCCCCTTTTGCCTTTTTCTGAAAGATATAGGAACCATAAGGACCCCTTTTGCCAAACTAGGAAAGTTTAATAAACCCTAGACAAACCCTAGGGCTGTTTTGGCATAAGCCAAAACTTATTGGAAGCCCTAGGGGGCAATTATGAAACTTGTATTAACCTAATATGAACCGAATACTAGGAGGACCAAAAGTGACAACTTGTGAAACTTTTATAAACCCTAGTTACACGTGTAACTAGGGAGGGACTTGTTTTGCCATTATTTGAAAGTTAAAAGAACCCTAGGAATATTATATTAATATTGTCGCGGGTACTATATTTAATCGAGGGTCTAAAACGTAATTTTCCTCCACTTAAACTAAACCCTAACTATATATATGAATTTCATATTAAAAGGTAAAACTAAATTAATTATAAAAGTCCAACGTTCGTTATATTTTCCCAAACTTATAATATAATAATTATACAAATACCGGGAACACTGAATTAAATTAAAATGTTATAAATTTTATAAACACTATTTATATATAAGATATAAATTAAATGTAACACCCTCAAATTTACACAATTCGATACAGCGGAAGACTCGTTGGTGTTACGGGATAGCACATTACTCACATCATAGACAACACTTAAAAATCGCGTCGTGTGATAATAAAGCATTTCCATTCATAAATATAAAATTTACATAGGTCCCAAGTCATAGTCATTTCATAAAATTTTACAAAAGATTTTAATGGAAATTGTTATTTAAGTGCGGGCCATGAATTCTTGTTGTCTTCCCGAGAATTACCTTCAAGTACCTGAGACAAAACATGTTAAAAGAAAAGGTCAGCGATAACGCCAAGTGAATTCATAGAGTTTAATAAAACCATTAATATATCATCGGTATATAATTATTACCGAAAATCATTTTGTACAAATCTTTGTAATAGGCCATAAAATAGCCAAAGTCATTTTATACAAATCCTTGTCAAAAATCATAATATAGGCTTTCGCCTTCAAAATCATTATACGAACCATTGTCGTTAAAAACATCATACAATACGTTTTATAACGTTGTATAGAGTTAAATAAAAACCGTTATATGAATATGGTTATGTATAACCAAAACACGAACATAATATCAATAATAAGACCCCGTATTGCTAGTCAGGCAATATATCGTAATTCAGTGCGTATAGCAATATTTCGTTATTTGGATTATTATAAGCCGCATGACATTGTTACCTTACTACAACAAACAACGGGTAGCTAGCCCGAAACTCAATTTTCCCATCTAAGTTAGCGTGTCGTCACAATAATCACGCTTGTGTAAATCTTCTCATACATAAATTCGCTTACCAATCAATATGGCACGACGGGGATCAACCGTCAAAGCGCGAACTGGGGTGATCGTCCCCAAATAGTACTATTATATGCATAAGCGTCTACCAAATCCCGGTAGTTCACAATTCATGCTAATGGGACTTTTAGTGACATTACCTAACTTTAATAATACATTTCATTTAATTTATCGGGTCATATATTCATTCATCGGGTCATACAATCATTCGGGTCCAAATCAATAAACAAACAATCGGGACAAATGGTGTCCTATTTTATCAAAAATAACATGTTATCTCCCTCGCGGGTTTATAAAACATTTCATAAAAATATTTAAAAGAGTGCGAGGCTATGAACTCACGTTGATTGGGAAAGGCGGGTTATCAGCGATTCGGATGTACGGTACGTGCTTCAATCACAGAAACCTAGACAAATAATACTCGTCTTAGACTTTTGTCCAATGACTTTATCAAAATAACAATTATGTATACATATGATAATTTTGTATATATGATGATGATCAAGTGGGTTTATACCTTCTCATTTACTCGTTTTAGTGTTATGTATTGGTAACTTTTATACTAGTTTACTAGTTTTACCTATTTACATGTTTTAGGTCCAATAAGCCTATTACAATCCCAATACTTTTCACTAGCCCAATTATAATTTTAAAATCAGTATTATACTTTACATGTTGGGCCCAAATGGGTTAAGCCCAATAAGTAAGTTTATAAGTGTTTTACTAACTAGTCGGGTTTATAGTCCAATAAGGCTAACTTAGCCCGTTAATGTCCATAAGTTATATAGTTCGGGTTTTATCGGTTTTTACTTGTATTAAGTACTTATATATCAGTATATGACTTTTAAAAAGTTTACATTAGACGGGTCTGACCATCTAAGTTTTAATTGACGAAAACGTTAATTTTACGGTTTTAGCCGAAAAGACGTAAAAATCATGTTTATAGTTTTATAACTTATAAAACTTATCAAATTGCCATTTTTATAAAATGTCTCATTTATTTATTATTGTACATACTTATATAAATGGTATATATAAGTTAGTGGGTTTTAATTTTATATTTTATACTATATTTATTTGAGTGCTATTATAATACTATTATACTTTAATTTCACAAATCTGATTTTTAGTTTCACCATTTTTATCATATCTTGAGTTCTACAAGGAGATAGAAGCTCATTTTTGGACACCATAAGCTACATGCTATTTGCTATAATTAACTTAGATTTATCTACTGCTCAATCTAAGTCTATGTATCCCTAACAGTCCTCACAAAACAGACTATTCAGATTGATACATCAATTTTGTTTTGATCATATCTCACTCATTATAATAATTCCATTGCATGGCCAACTCTCACATGTGTACAAGACTTAATACTTACTGTATATTTATTCCACTATGCCATTTTATCAGTTTATCATATGGTTTCTTACTGTTTTTATACAGCCAATTATTTTAAGAATGATTTAACCATTTTACATGTGGTTTTCCATCTTTTTACCCATGTTTATCAACACCAAATCCCCACATAATACTTTTAGTCATCATTCATCATCATATACATATACATAAATAAAGAAAATACAAGATTACATAATCAAAATAACAAGAGGATAGGAAGAAACAATCTCTATACCACCATTAGTGATGAAAAGGTTGAGATTTTGGATGAACAAGGCTTGGTTTTGGTAACCAATCTTATGAAATATCAAGACCACCTTCAAGATTACCAAGGATATGAAGACACCTTCAACAAATCAGCCCTGAACTCCTTCTTGAAAATCAGCCCAAAGACCTCCATGAAAACTCCTTTTATATGTTAAAATAACCTCCAATCTTCATCTTTTGGTGTGGTTATCAACATATATTGATTATATCTTTTGTTTATGGTCAAAATTTGACGATGATGGTGATATAATGGTGGTGTTGGACGTTCAAGGGGAGAGAGTAAGAGTTGAGAGAGTTTCTTGGTTTGCATGTGTGATAAATGGTTTATGGTTAGCTTGTTTTGTGGTTAAGTGGTTAACAAGGACAAGTGTCCTTGTTTACTTAAGTAAACTTGACACATCAAGAGTGTGTTATGTACTCTTGGATTCCACTTGTATAGGGGTGGGCAAGTGTAAACTTGTCTCATCCCTATTAATTTACGGGTACTCCTCGATTCTAGTTTCCTCGATTTGCGTGCCCTCGGGTCGTTTTACGAAAAACGTTTTTATAAATTATTAATCAACGACTCAAAACGAATCTAATAAAAATTGTCTCATCAAAAACAGAGTTCGAAAACATAAATACGTAATCCTAAGGTTTCTGGTTTAGTCGTAAAGGACGTTAAATTAAAGTTGTAAGTCCTAATCTCTTCTCGTAAATTTGTGAGTTTATGAACCAACTCAAAATTAAAGTCCCAAAATAATATTTATGGATAAATTTATTTCCTGAAATGTCGAAATGTCACCAAAACGGTGTATGTAAACGTAAGCACGTAACGTAGAATCCTCCGGTTTAGACGTAGTCGATGCTACTTCAAGACGTAAATTCAAATTTCTTCCCAAAAATAAGTGAGTTCATATTATAACATTAATATAATGTTTTCAAATAAATATTGAGAATAAAATATCGACCATAAATTGACGGATTGTCACAGCATTTACCCCTAAACAGGATCTTTGTCCTCAAAGATCATTTTATGTTACTACTCGCTTCTTGTAGAGTTAAAGCCATGTGGGTATTTCCTCCACATCCGATCTTTTCTCATAAGTGTAATCCATTACAATATGCGAGTTTCTTCAAACATAACTACGGGAATAAGATCAGGCTAAATGTTGACTTACTTTCTCTATCCATGATGTTCACGGGTTTCTGATGAATGCAACTTTTCGCTGATCTAAACTTTATCAAGAAGAATTCATATTTTCACTTGATATACATTTCATCAAGTTAGATATACAAATCATATTTCACGCAGCTCTTGAAGTCCTAGGGTAGATCCACCTTATATGCATTTCAAACCAATATTTTACATCATCTCAATGGTCCCATACAACGGGGACTTACTTCCCATGATCTTTCAGATCATTAATTCATTTTTCCAAGGTGAAATTTTTTGGCATAACTTCGCTACCCATCTGGCACTTCAGGATCTAAATTTCATATTCACATAACCTCCTGCCCACTACCGAAAGTCAATAATCAGATCCTAATTTCAACAATCATTTCAGGTCTCGCGGGTCGAGTATTTTGTAAGGTTAGGTTCGCCATCATAGGAAACCTTAAACCTAAAAGACATGTCCAACTCACAATGGGTGTATGTCGGGTGTCTTCATCCCAACTCCTGCTTACAGATGCTCTAATATAGATCCTAACACGATAATTATCAATGATAATCTTTCCAAAGGAAAAACAATTATATGGTTCATTACCAAAGGTCAATCATTCAAACATAAAACAACACTTCTAGTATTTTGTATCGTTACTTTACCTCGTCCCTTCGATTGGGGTGGTACACAGTACTCTCATCAAGATTCGTTCTCAATGACTTCTGAGCAAATCTCTAGAAATTCGATGCGAAGCGATGATCTCGATAGAGATGATCGATACAGGCACACAATGTTTACGCAACTCCTTTAAATATAAAAGAGTCAGTTTCTTCATCAAGAATCTATCATTAACAGGAATGTTATTAGCAGATTTGGTCAGTCTGTCGACGATGACCCAAATCGAATCAAATTCAAATGATGACCTTTGCAATAGTTAGACGTTTACTAATGTATGAGGCGATGTTGAGGCGATGTCTGCCTTCATAATTTGCCATCAGTACAACTTCTTCAGATAAGATACATTAAATCAGGAATGGCATGAATAGAATACTTAAACTTATAAGATTCCAACATAACTATATCTCACAATCCTCTATATTTAGGCAACCGCAAGTGGCCTTTTTTTACATGTAACGTCATCGACTTGTTAATTCTAATGGTTCACATTAGCCGCGAACCCCTTTTTACAAACATCGTTTATTTCTATATTGTTCGGCAATTTATTTTGCACAGTCATTATTAAGAAACACATCCTAATTGATTATTTATCCTTTCTATATAACATGTCAGTAATTACATTCACCTTCCCTGATGAAACAATTATCATGACCGTATTCATTCAAAATTTCTTTCTTCATATTTTCTAAGTTTTCGTTTCGTCTCAACTATCATTTTTATCAGTTTACTCAATCCGACGACTAAAGCGTCGATAATTATTGCAAGTAATTAAATAATAAATATTTAATTTTTATGAAATGTAAATGTAAAAAGTTTTAAATTTCTCGGTTCGTCCAATTATAGGAAAATGTTCAAAAGAATAAATTTGAATTTAATTATCACGATTTTTATTGATTTACTGAAAATAATTAGAGAGATTCGTAAATGTTCGAAAAATCTTTACTTATACTTTGGTCACAATTTTCTTAGTTGACAAACAAAAATTATCGTTTTATATTTCATGTCATGGTTTCATTAATCCCTCTTAGGTTGTCTTGAGGTATACACAAACATTTACCCCTAAACAGGAGTTTAGTTAAATGATTTCAGTATAAGGAAATAATCCCTTAAAAATTCTTTTGATAAAACATTTGTCAAAACATATTTGCACTTTCTTTTTGGTAAAACCCAAAGTTTCAAATGGCTCTAATTTTGAAGAGTCAATATATATTCCGTTTTCTATTAATCGCACGGTCAAATAATGTAAAGGATTAAGCCTTAAATCACATGTTAAATATTCAAGGTACATGTCTTCGTTGTTCGGCCAATTCAGGGCAATCTATAAATAATTATTAACTCCTTCCTATTCTTATAAACAAACAGATGGTCCTTAATGATTACAAGCATGAATTTATCAAATTACAGCCTACACACATGATTCACCGAATTTATGGATGATACATGTGTATTAGTTAATCCAAACGACATCACGTGAAACTCATAATGTTCATTACAAGTTCTGGATGTAGTAATTAGAATATATAATCTTTTTCGCGGATGCGAAGTTAATGATAACCATGCCATGGATCAAATCTTTAAAACATACGCTAGAACCTTGTAAATGATCGAACAAATCTATCATCGTGGGTAGTGGATATAGATTTTTATCATCAATTTACGTAGTTCATGGTAATTCAACAAATATAAGGAATAATAACACCATAGCTCCTCATAATGACGAGCTTGGTAGAATAAAAGCTTTCTCCGACAACTCTCTCAGTTCTATGGTAATTCTTTTAATTCAGATGGTGCTGACGTACAATGCACAAGCCACAGGTGCAGCACCGGGAATATAATAAATACTAATTTCAACTTGCCTTAATGACAAAAGTTTAGGTAATTCACCAATAAATACTTCCTAAAGTTTCAGACAACAGAAACATCTTTTAATAAATTCATATTAGGTTCTTTCTAGATTATAATATCTATGACTAATTCACAACCATTCACGGTATAATTTCAAGTCTAAATGCAGGATATGATCATCCATCAAGAATTATTTAGATCACTTTTGATAATCAACATCTTATCATTTAGGGGAATTCAATTCGAGTTCCCATCAATTAAGACAATGTCGTCATGTCATAATCAATCAATCCATTCTACTGGCACTATCAACTTTCCAGTTTCATTACCGTTGATAAGATGTGAACTTGTCAAAAGAGTAATAATTACACATAATCCTTCACAGATTCAAGGATATTAGGAGACATAACTAACCTTAAAAGAGTAAGGTTAACGCATAATCTATGCGAGAGAAATTCAAATCAGATACAGACGAAAACATTTAACGAATATAAATATATCCCATGTTTTCATAATTTGAGTACGCATTCGAAAGCTCCTCGGATCGTTACCCATGTCATTCAAATGAAATCAAATCAAAAGAACTGATAGGAACGTCGATACATCCAGTCGTGTATCAACACTCGGTAATCATATACTTTTCTTAAGAATCTCACTACGGGAGAATTGGACAAGAAAGAATTGTCAATTGTCAAATAAGACAATTTCCACAGATGAGTAAATTCGACTCAGAAGAATAGATGCTACAGGAACATATGTAGGTGTCCCTAACACTATGTCCCTATTTTTCACTTCTTGCAGATCTCATAAAATTTAATATTTCACAATCTTCAAAGAAAATGTAGTGTTTATTAATCAGTTTTATGGTGACTACTAATCAGCCTTGCATGGTCCATTCCAAATTGTATGTAGGCGCGCAACTATATACAATTTCAAGATTAACGATGCAATACTCAGTTCGTCAAAATTTTATCATCATGTTTATAATAAAAACATTTTCATGCTTAATTCTTAAATAAGAATCAAAAATAAATTTACAAAGATTTTCTTTGTTATGAAAACAATTAAGTTTTCCAAGGTGTTTTATAAACAACTTCATTTCGATAACGATTATTTATAAGTCTCACTTTAAATAATCCGTATGGTGATGAAAATTCAATTTTTCTCAAGGGATACTATTGTATCTTATAAAAACAATGAGTGATCTGCAAAGGAGTGATGAAGAGTTGTTCACCAAGAACTAACTACGATATGATAGGAAATAAGCTTAGCCAATTAATCATGAGGTTCATGACCTGGATGGCACTCAAAAGAGAATAATTCACAACGTAACTCAAATCGAGATGAGTACTTGTTCAATGATTGCATCACTAATGCGAACATTAGGATGAAGCAATAAAAGATAGATAACATCGATACATGTAAAATTTAGCAATAAAAGGTAGTCTTTTCATTAATCACAAACAAGTCAAAATTGTACCGTAACACGTTACGTGTCACTATGTCATACAATTCCAAGAACTCATCCTACCAAATGATGTCTCAGTTAAGTTAGGGATTTTTTTTAAAAGATACCACAATGAATACTAATCTACAAGAGTCATGGGGGTTCCACCTGTCCCGAAAGATCCATCGGTCTCCATTCAGAAGAAGATTTCTTCAATTTATTTCTTGGACACTGGGCATCCTCATCAGTGGACAATGGCCTAGGAACAACCCTTAACACGAACTAACAATCATTTAAAACCTTATAATTCAATCACATGACTTAACGATTTCCTCTTAACAATCTTATATTCCTATCAAGTTAAATTTTACTTCCTTCAAGTTTCAATCAACTTATACTCAATGCGATATCCTACCTCATTTTCCAATGCTTTCAATCTTATTCATAAACCTTAAAAGGGAAATAAAAGCTAGATATGATCAACACATAATTTCCAATCCTATAGCTCTTACAACAACAATTATCAAATGAGTCACCAGTATTAAATGACTCACACATTCAATTAGACTTCTCGGAAAGGTACTAGTGGCATGAGGCTTTTGGGTAATGGTTCCAATGACAGCCTCAAGTGCAACATTCACCCCTTTCGATTTCAAATTTAAGAATTGGGTAACACCGAATCAGATGAAACCTTTCCAGGTGGTAAGGGTTTGTCAAACTTCACTCTATAAGGAAAGATCGTCATGGCGTCGATATCAGATATAATCTCACCAATTCTTCTTCAATATCACAATCAACTAATATCCATATTTCTACGAATATCAACCATTTTGTTGGGATCATAAATATCCACAACTTGGTTTAAATCTAGGATAGCTAGAATTCCTACGAGAATAGCTTCGATTAATTTACTAGGGGATTTAGGGTTCCTTGTGACAATCTGCGTCGTATAAATACCTTGTATAAATATCAAAATAATCATCAAACAATCATGTAATAAAATTACATCATATATATATATATATATATATATATATATATATATATATATATATATATATATATATATATATATATATATATATATATATATATATATATATATATATATATATATAATCTAAGTTATATATATATTAAAATAACACTTTTCATTCTGGCCTTGGCGGTAACTCGGGAATTCTTCGGCACCGTTATAGTCAAAAGATTTTTAGACATTTTTAGAAAAATGTTTATAGTTAAAAGATTTTGAAATGTTTTATTCAAAACCTTAGTTTTAAAAATCTTCCGTTCTCTATAACGAGAGCTCTGGTACCAAACTGTAACACCCCCAAATTTACACAATTCGATACAGCGGAAGACTCGTTGGTGTTACGGGATAGAACATTACTCACATCATAGACAACGCTTAAAAACCGCGTCGTTTGATAATAAAGCATTTCCATTCATAAATATCAAATTTACATAGGTCCCATGTCGTAGTCATTTCATAAAATTTTACAAAATATTTGAATGGAAATTGTTATTTAAGTGCGGGCTATGAATTCTTGTTGTCTTCCTGAGAATTACCTTCAAGTACCTGAGACAAAACATGTTAAAAGAAAAGGTCAGCGATAACGCCGAGTGAATTCATAGAGTTTAATAAAACCATTAATATATCATCGGTATATAAATATTACCGAAAATCATTTTGTACAAATCTTTGTAATAGGCTATAAAATAGCCAAAGTCATTTTATACAAATCCTTGTCAAAAATCATAATATAGGCTTTCGCCTTCAAAATCATTATACGAACCATTGTCGTTAAAAACATCATACAATACGTTTTATAACGTTGTATATGGTTATGTATAACAAAAACACGAACATAATATCAATAATAAGACCCCGTATTGCTAGTCAGGAAATATATCGTAATTCAGTGCGTATAGCAGTATTTCGTTATTTGGATTATTATAAGCCGCATGACATTGTTACCTTACTACAACAAACAACGGGTAGCTAGCCCGAAACTCAATTTGCCTATCTAAGTTAGCGTGTCGTCACAATAATCACGCTTGTGTAAATCTTCTCATACATAAATTCGCTTACCAATAAATGTGGCACGACAGGGATCAACCGTCAAGGCGCGAACTAGGGTGATCGTCCCCAAATAGTACTATTATACGCATAAGCGTCTACCAAATACCGGTAGTTTACAATTCGTGCTAATGGGACTTTTAGTGACATAACCTAACTTTAATAATCCATTTCATTTCATTTATCAGGTCATATATTCATTCATCAGGTCATACAATCATTCGGGTCCAAATCAATAAACAAACAATCGGGACAAATGGTGTCCTATTTTATCAAAACTAACATGTTATCTCCCTCGCGGGTTTATAAAACATTTCATAAAAACATTTAAAAGAGTGCGAGGCTATGAACTCACGTTGATTAGGAAAGGCGGGTTATCGGCGATTCGGATGTACGGTACGTGCTTCAATCACGAAAACCTAGACAAATAATACTCGTCTTAGACTTTTGTCCAATGACTTTATGAAAATAACAATTATGTATACATATGATGATTTTGTATATATGATGATGATCAAGTGGGTTTATACCTTCTCATTTACTCGTTTTAGTGTTATGTATTGGTAACTTTTATACTAGTTTACTAGTTTTACCTATTTACATGTTTTAGGTCCAATAAGCCTATTACAAGCCCAATACTTTTCATTAGCCCAATTATAATTTTAAAATCAGTATTATACTTTACATATTGGGCCCAAATGGGTTAAGCCCAATAAGTAAGTTTATAAGTGTTTTACCAACTAGTCGGGTTTATAGTCCAATAAGGCTAACTTAGCCCGTTAATGTCCATATGTTATATAGTTCGGGTTTTATCGGTTTTTACTTGTATTAAGTACTTATATATCAGTATATGACTTTTAAAAAGTTTACATTAGATGGGTCCGATCATCTAAGTTTTAATTGACGAAAACGTTAATTTTACGGTTTTAGCCGAAAAGACGTAAAAATCATGTTTATAGTTTTATAACTTATAAAACTTATCAAATTGCCATTTTATAAAATGTCTCATTTATTTATTATTGTAAATACTATAAATGTTATATATAAGTTAGTGGGTTTTAATTTTACATTTTATACTATATTTATTTGAGTGCTATTATAATACTATTATACTTTAATTTCATAAATCTGATTTTTAGTTTCATTTTCACCATTTTTATCATATCTTGAGTTCTACAAGGAGATAGAAGCTCATTTTTGGACACCATAAACTACATGATATGTGATACAATTAACTTAGGTTTATCTACTGATCAATCTAAGTCTAAGTATACCTAACCGTCCTCACAAAACAGACTATTCAGATTGATACATCAATTTTGTTTTGATCATATCTCACTCATTATAATGATTCCATTGCATGACCAACTCTCACATGTGTACAAGACTTAATAATTACTGTATATTTATTCCACCATGCCATTTTATCAGTTTATCATATGGTTTCTTACTGTTTTTATACAGCCAATTATTTTAAGAATGATTTAACCATTTTACATGTGGTTTTCCATCTTTTTACCCATGTTTATCAACACCAAATCCCCACATAATATTTTTAGTCATCATTCATCATCATATACATATACATAAATAAAGAAAATACAATATTACATAATCAAAATAACAAGAGGATAGGAAGAAACAATCTCTATACCACCATTAGTGATGAAAAGGTTGAGATTTTGGATGAACAAGGCTTGGTTTTGGTAACCAATCTTATGAAATATCAAGACCACCTTCAAGATTACCAAGGATATGAAGACACCTTCAACAAATCAGCCCTAAACTCCTTCTTGAAAATCAACCCAAAGACCTCCATGAAAACTCCTTTTTATATGTTAAAATCACCTTCAATCTTCATATTTTGGTGTGGTTGTCAACATATATTGATTATATCTTTTGTTTATGGTAAAAATTTGATGATGATGGTGATATAATGGTGGTGTTGGACGTTCAAGGGGAGAGAGTAAGAGTTGAGAGAGTTTCTTGGTTTGTATGTGTGATAAATGGTTTATGGTTAGCTTGTTTTGTGGTTAAGTGGTTTGGAAAGAAACAAGGACAATTGTCCTTGTTTACTTAAGTAAACTTGACACATCAAGAGTGTGCTATGTACTCTTGGATTCCACTTGTATAGGGGTGGGCAAGTGTAAACTTGTCCCATCCCTATTAATTTACGGGTACTACTCGATTCTATTTTCCTCAATTTGCGTGCCCTCAGGTCGTTTTACGAAAAACGTTTTTATAAATTATGAATCAACGGCACAAAACGAATCTAATAAAAATTGTCTCATCAAAAACGGAGTTCGAAAACATAAATACGTAATCCTAAGGTTTCCGGTTTAGTTGTAAAGGACGTTAAATTAAAGTTGTAAGTCCTAATCTCTTCTCGTAAATTTGTGAGGTTATGAACCAACTGAAAATTAAAATCCCAAAATAATATCTACGGATAAATTTATTTCCTGAAATGTCGGAATGTCACCAAAACGGTGTATGTAAACGTAAGCACGTAACGTAGAATCCTCCGGTTTAGACGTAGTCGATGCTACTTCAAGACGTAAATCCAAATTTCTTCCCAAAAATAAGTGAGTTCATATTATAACATTAAAATAATGTTTTCAAATAAATATTGAGAATAAAATATCGACCATAAATTGACGGATTGTCACATTAAATATGATTAACTTATAAATATATTAATTATATTTATTTCCCTTCACTTTTAAATATATATAAAACTTCCTTTTTATAAATACTTAAATCACTTTATAAACAATACAAGTACGAGGATATTAATTAAAAAGATTAATTAATTTAACAATATTATTTATTTTATACTTAAAATAAATACTACCATAACTTGTACAACGATAAACTAAACTTCTGATATCGTAATAAAATGCTTAAAACCAGTATAAGCATGCTCAGACTTGTTTTGAAACTTTTATGCATTATGTTATGCATTTACTGAGACCTTATAATTATTTAGGTCGTTGACTGTATCGTGAGCATCATATCAGATTTTCTTGTGACTATTTGCTATACTACTGAGGTGAGTTCATGGCCCCACTTTTTTATATTGATAAACTTTTAAACTCTTTTATGGGGAAGAAAACATGCAACATATTTTATTTGGTGGATATAAACTGAACTATGAAACCTTGATTACATTGCCTATTGTAGATGAACCCGCATGACCCGTGCATCTGAAACTGTTAGAATTATTGAATTGCCTGAATGTTATAAATAGATCTATTAGGGATTGACCATCCCCATCTGGGTGAGTCATGCTCATTATGCCTAGGACAGGACAACAGATGTTTCACACGTCAGAACGTATTATTATTGGGTGCATTCAATGCGTAGGGTCCTCATTTGTTGAGGACTTAACTGTCAAGTCTCAGTTTTGGGCAATATGGGAATGTAATTACTTTTATGTGTTGATGCTTTGTGCATTACTACTTCTGTGAATGTTTATTGTCCAAACTTATTTTATTAAACATGTGAATTCACCAACTTTATGTTGACTCTCTAAGCATGTTTTCTTAGGAAACTGAAGTAGGTATTGACGTGCATGGAATCAAGCATCATGATAGGCTGTATTTATAGATCTCATCTAGGGTTTTGTAAGCTGGGGAATGATTCCAAACGCTGAATAATGTTTAAGAAAATTTTAATAACATTTGCACTTTTATTCATGTAATAAATGTAATGATAATATTTTATCTGTTGCTCTACATACTATCTGTTATTGATCCACCTACGTGACACCCAAATATTATTTCTGCTGCATTTGACTCAATTTGGGGGTGTCACACGAATCATAAGCCCTTTTATGTGTAATTTATTGTTTATTTTAAGAATCAAGATGAACCAATGTTTCGGTTAAGATCTTGATTATTATCTCGCGTAGGTTGTCTTTCGTTAAGAGCTTTGATCGAAAATAAGAAGGAACATCTTCACATTTTTTTATTCTTTGATTTTTGTACGTTCGAGCTCGGTTTATAGCGGAATTGATTTTGGATCGTGTGCATATATGGTTCGGATCCACGTTTAGTCCTTTAGCTATACGTGTTCGTGTTCCCGGTTCGGCCGTCCTTGCTTAGCCTCAGGTATATCTCAAGTATTAGATAAAGAAATCTTGCTATATATTTACAAGATAGATTAAATTTTGTTTAAAAAATGAAACGTTAAAGATTGAATTGTAAACAAGCATATAGTAACTACAAAGCAAATGAAGAATTTATAAGATAATAAGTTGATGTAGACATGCACATATCATGCGAGAATAAAAGAATACTAAAAGAAAGAGAACATGTATATATTAATGCTTATATAAGATACTAGTAGTAATTGTTTTTATAAATAATATAGATTATTTGACTGAAAATTAGTTAGAGTTTGGTTACGCATCGGTTTGTTTAAGGTACAGATATTTATATCTTTCTATTAGTATATGTTTCTTTCGTATATTTGATTAATCGTACGGATTTTTCGTCCTTCAGTATGGACTTCCTTCTATGCATGATTAGGATTCCCCGTCTGCAGCCAAATGTTTTCCCCAGTATATATTATAAGTTTTATCAGTAATCATTTTAATAACTAAGTTAAATTTGCCTGAGCTTTATATACAAGCATGACCAGTTATGTACTAGTTATGGAGGTACCGTAACCATGACACTAGAGACACCGGTGTCATGACTCCTCTGCGGGCGAGTGATTTCTCGCAGCGTCCCATTTATTTTAGCTTGGACATTTTATCAGTATTATCAGCAGGGCGTATGGATGCATCCTAGGTTATCAGTTACAGCTTATCAGGTGAATGTGGTGTGTGCTCTACATCCTTCACATTGGAGTTAATCCCTCCACCCATCACATTATTTAGAGGTCACCCCTCTACAGCATGACGAGGTCACCCCTTTATGTATTCATGCAGACGTTGTTACATCACATGACCTATATAAGCTCTTGGCATTTAAAATACAGTAAATACATGTTTTCAGATTTAACAGTTTATAGTACAGTTTACCAGTCATAAACCAGACTTATCAGAACTTACACAGTTTTCCGCTGCATTTTTATATATCAGTCTTTACAGCTTCATTGTTTGTCGTTTGTTCATTACAATATTACTTATCATGCTCTTATATCTGTTCACTAAGGGTTATGCTCAGCCGTAGTTCCTTTCATTTTCTAACGGCTGGTACACCAGGACACTCTTAGGATTATGAGAGGACGTGCATTGGACGGAAGCTATCCAGACTTCTTTACCTTATGCACTTCATATATTTTTTTGCATGTTTGGACATTGTTCAGTCCTTCATTCAGTATTTACTTTTCATGTTTCGAGCTTATGTTTGGACTACCGATGTTTAATTCCGGTACTTCCTTTATGGTCAGTTAAATTTTTAGGACATTTACCTTATATGCTTTGATTACACGCTATAAATACACGTAACGGTCCACTTATCCAAGTGGGGTGTTACAATGTGGGTGGTGAATAACAAGAAGTAGTCAAAATTGTGTTTTTCTCCCCATCAAAAACTGTATTACCAATAGCAGTTTTTGAAAGTTATACACAGAATTTTGACAAAGTAAAATGTAATTAGCAGACATACTTGAACGGGTCTAGGTTATGGAATTAAGCCACCCGCTCTGATGCCACTTGATAGGTCCATAATGCGAGTAAAACAAGAACTATTATACTAAAAACCTACAAGTCTACTAATAACACAAGTTTGTATTTTTTCGACGCTTTATAAATCTTATTAAGAATGAATCTATAGATTTTCAAGTTTGTCCGGTTGTTTGCAGAAGAACAACCAGGCTATGAATGTCAAACATTTCTCCTATTGATCTCAGCCTTGCTTGTTGATCAACGGGAGGAACAACCCTATCACTATAATTGTAACACCCCATTTTGATAAATGGAATGTCACGCGTGATTATGGCGTGTCATCAAAGCATACAAGGATAAATGTATAAAACATTACATGACCATAAAGGAAATACCGGAATCAAACATCGGTACCCCAAAAGTAGATCTCATCACATACAAACATAAGTATTGTAAATGAAAGGACGAAACCATGTCCATGGAAATGAGTATCAAAGTATAAACAAATGCATAAAGTAAAGAAGACTAGTAAGATTCCAATCCATATGCACGTACGCTTAAAGTCTACGAGCGTCCCTGAGTACCTGCCGTTTTGGGAACATGAAAAGGAAAACGGCTGAACATAACGCTCAGTGCACGGATATATAAGTAAAGCATGAATAATATAAGCATATAAGCATGAAGCAGCGGAAAAGACTAAGTCCTGGATAACCTGGTTATATCTTAGTAAAACTGGTTTTATAGTTTGAAAATCCTTATGTTTATCTTGTAAAAACTGTTTAATATATTTACCATTAGCCAATATAGGTCATGAATTATCCACGTGCATGAATACTTGGAGGGGTGACCTCGTCATGCAAATTAGAGGGGCTGCCTCTAATTTAATATATTGGTTTTGGGTAGGAGGGATCAGCTCCATGTGAAGGATGCAAGGCACACACCACATTCACCTGAATAATCTGCTGAAAACATGTAAACTAGGATGCACCCATACGGCCGACCTGATAATAATAATATGGCCAAAAGCTGAAGGGACGCCACGAGCTATCACTCCGTCGTGGTGAAGTCATAACACTAGTGCCTCCAGTGTTATGGTTATGGTACCTCCATAACTAGGTGAAACTGGTCATGCATGTATATGGCTTTAGGTATTCTAATTAAACATAATCATGTCAAAAACATATAAAACATATACTGGGGAAAATAGTTGGCTGCATCCGGGAAATCCTAACAAGGAAGAATGTCCATACTGAAAGGACAGAGAATCCTTACCGTGTGTCCAGTGAACGAAGAAGACGAACGAAAGAGAGTCATACTTCGGTATCACTAATGCTACATAAATACATACGTGTATAAGTATCTGATTACTGAGTATGTAACTGGTTTTATATCATGTCTTAACTTGTTTTGTATGTTCATGCCATGTCTTACTGATTAAAGCTTTATACTGTGTTTATCATATATTCTATCTATTCTGATTAAGTATTACTTGTATTTCTTGTATTATTATACTTGTTGTGTAATAATAAGTAACTTTCTAAAAATAGCAGGTTTCCTAAAATAGAATGTTTTCAAAAATAGAAAGTTTCCAAAAATAGAAAGTTTCCAAAAATAGAAAGTTTCCAAAAATAAAAAGTTTCCAAAAATAGATTTACTGCTTAAAATAGATAAGTTTCCAAAAATATAAAGTTTCCATAAATAGATTAGCTGCCTTAATTAAATAAGTTTCTAAAAATAGGAAGTTTCCATAATTAGATATAAGCTGGATTATTAAGCTAATTATATAAGCTTAAGTGTTTACTGATTAGTATTCTAAGTCATGTAATTAAATAGTATAGTTTATTATTTATTTCATGTGAATTAAATAAACTATAGGTTAAAGTATTTAATCAAATATAACATGATTTATATAAATAAAGGTAAAAATACTTAGGTTAAAACATGTATTATTATTTATTAATAATATAACCTAAGTCATGTAAATTAATTAATTATAAGTCATGATTTTAATAATTAATTAATTATATAATCTAAATAAAATGATAATTAGTTAGGTTAAAATTCATGTATTAATGCTAATATTAATAACCTAAGTCATGTATAAATTAAATTAATCATGTACATATTTAATTAATTTAATTTAAGTCTTGTAAAAATAAACTTGTAAATATAATTAATCTTGTAAAAAGTAACCCATGAACCGACCCCGTGTTTAATCTAACATGTTGTGAACCGGACCGGTTTTAACCCGTGAACCGGCAACCAAACGCACCCTTGGTCTTGTATAGCCGCCGGCTAGCAAAAGTTCCCACCGGCTAACCGGCGGTTCCCCTTGCTGCCGCGGCCTAAAGTTCCCCCTGCTTTCCTTATTTAGCCACCGGCATAAGCCGGTGGTGGCTTTTTGTTCTAGCCGAGACCCACCCGAGCCAAAACATACCCCGACCAAGGTCGGGGTCCCTTTTCCTCTTGCTGCCGAGACACAAGACCACCACACCGAGACCTTGAGGTCTCGGTTGGTACGAATCAAAACAGGCCGAGACCCCCTTGCGGCTCGGTTCTTGCGTCGGCCAAACAAACACCCCTTAAACCCTTAATTAATTTTACCCCCATGATTAATTAACATCTCTTTACTTGTTTTATACCATTCATGATTCATGTGTTCTTGATTTAGATAAAAACATAAAAAAAAGGGTTTAGGGTTATACCGATCACGTGAATCAAAGGAGGATAAACACGCTAACACACTTGCAACAGATCAATCACCAAAATCAACCAAACATACCTTGTGTGTATGTTTTACCCGGCGGCCAAGGGGGGGAAGGAAGAGAGATTTAGGGTTTTAATTATTTTCTAAATTCTTGTAATTATGAAAATAGTTTTTCCCTTATTTCATGTTTAGTAAAATTTGCATGGGCTTGGCCCTTTTCTTGTGTTGTAGTCGCGGGTAAAGGGGCCCACAAGGGGTAACCCGTACGTTTTCTCGTGACTAATATTTAGTGTGTTCTCGTGTTCGTGTTTTGCGTGATTAAAATAGTTATTGTTCGTGTCTTATTATATTTATTCATGATCGTAATAAATATACATAAATACGTAATACTAAGCTCGTGATTATTTACGTTCATGATTTCATGTTCGTATGTTCGTGATTATAATTATTATTGAAATAATTATCGTGTCTTAATACGTATTAAATACTTATCGTGATATAACACGTACGTAATACTTATAATTCTTGTTCGTGAAACGTGAACGTGCTATAAAAGGAAAGTTCTAATCATGTACGTACGATCGTAAGGGTACTATTCATGGTAAAAGCATGCGGGTTTTACAACTCTTCTCCCCTAAAAAGAATAATTCGTCCCCGAATTATAGATAAAGTAAACTGGAAAAAAGAACATACCCGAATTCAAAATATGAAATGAGGGTAAGAAGCCCGGATAGACTCCTCTGTTTCCCAAGTGGCTTCCCGCTCGTTATGATCCCTCCAAAGGATTTTGACGAATGGAATCGTCTTCCTTCTCATGACTCGTTCTTGTCTGTCAAGAACTCGTTCGGGTTCTTCTATGAAAGTAAGATCTTCACGAATCTATTCCAGTGGATACTGAACCATGTGAAGGTGATGATACTTGTACCCTCTGGGTAAGGACACATGGAAAACATCGTGAACATGAGAAAGCTGCGGAGGTAACGCTAAATGGTAAGATACTTCACCGACTCGTTAAATGACATCAAACGGTCTGATAAATCGAGGACTGAGCTTCCCTTTTATTCCAAAACGTCTAACACCACGTGCCGGTGAAACCTTAAGGAAAACGTGATCTCCTACGTTAAAATGTAAGTCCCTACGATTCTTGTCTGCGTAACTCTTCTAACGTAACCGTACTTCATGTAGTTTTTGCTTAGATACTGCGACCTTCTCATTAGTCAACTCTATCATTTCTGGTCCTTGAAGTGTTCGCTCACCAACCTGATCCCAGTAGATTGGGGCGCGACACATTCTGCCATACAACATCTCGAAAGGAGCACACTTGATACTTGCTTGCCAACTGTTGTTGTATGCAAACTCCACCAAACAGATATAATCGTCCCAATCACCCGTACATTCCAACGCACATGACCTCAACATGTCTTCCAATGTCTGAATCGTTCGCTCTGACTGCCCGTCCGTTTGAGGATGAAAAGTTGTGCTAAGCTTAAGTTGTGTACCCCAAGCTTTCTGCAGACTTCTCCAGAATCTCGAAGTGAAACGAGGATCTCTGTCTGAGACGATGCTGGATGGAGCACCGTGAAGTCTCATGATCTCCCTTCTATAAGTATCGACGAGTTTACTGACCGAATCTTCCTTGCGGATCGGTAAGAAATGAGTTTATTTGGTAACTCGATCAACAATAACCCAAATTGCATCGTGCTTCTTCTTTGTCGGCGGAAGACCAGTAACAAAATCCATGGTAATTTTGTCCCACTTCCACTCTGGAATATCTAACGGTTGAAGAAGACCGCCAGATCGCTGATGCTCGATCTTAACCTGCTGGCAGGTAAGACATTTGGAGACGTAAGTAGCAACATCCCATTTCATACCACTCCACCAAGAGTAATGCTTGATGTCGTGGTACATCTTGGTCGAACCAGGATGAATAGAGAATGGGGAGCTATGAGCCTCAGCTAACAATGCTTCCCGGAGTTCTTGGTCATCAGGAACACAAAGTCTCGTGCCCTGCCATAAGATACCATCTGCATCTACTCGAAATTCTGTCTGCTTCTCTAAATTCTGAATTATCGCCCAGATTTCTCCATCATCTTTCTGAGCTTCCTTGATCTTAGAGAGTAACTCGGGTTTCACTCTAAGATTAGCCCAGTAACCGTGCTGTCCACGTACCATGATCTCCATGTCTAGTCGCTTCAATTCTCTAATGATTTCCTCCCTTATCTCAATGCCGTTGATCATTTCGGACTTTCTGCTAAGTGCATCTGCCACTACATTCGCCTTGCTGGGATGATACTGCAGATTAATGTCATAATACTTCAACAGCTCTAACCATCTCCTTTTTCTCATGTTCAATTCACGCTGAGTGAAGATATACTTCAAGCTATTGTGGTCCGTGAAAATGTCACATGATTCTCCATACAAGTAGTGCCTCTATATCTTTAATGCAAACACGACTTCTGCAAGTTCCAAGTCATGCGTAGGGTAATTTTCCTCATAAGGCTTAAGCTGCCGTGAAGCGTACGCGATCACTTTCCCATGTTGCATGAGAACACAGCCAAGTCCCTTCCCCGATGCATCACTGTAGATCTGAAATCCACTTGTACCAGATGGGAGAGTACGAATCGGTGCAGATACTAACTTCTGCTTTAGGTCTTCAAAGCTCTACTCTCGTTCTTCAGTCTAGACGAATTTCCCCCCCCCCCCCCCCTTTCCGCATCAGTTTGGTCAATGGTAGTGCTAAACGGGAAAATTTTTCCACCAACCTACGGTAATAACCAGCTAAGCCTAGGAAACTGCGGACTTCAGTCGCGGATGTCGGTCTTGGCCACTTTGTAATAGCCTCTACCTTCGCTGGATCCATCGTGATTCCTTCTACTGATACAATGTGACTTAAGAATGCCACCTTGTCTAACCAGAACTCACACTTGGAGAATTTAGCATACATCTGCTTCTGGCGAAGAATCTGTAGTACTGTACGAAGATGGTCTTCGTGTTCCTCCTTGGACTTAGAGAAAATCAGGATGTCGTCAATGAAGACAATGACGAACTTGTCCAGAAATTCATGGAAGATTATGTTCATCAAATCCATGAACAATGCTGGAGCATTGGTAAGGCCAAATGGCATGACTACAAATTTGTAGTGGCCATAGCGTGTACAGAAAGCAGTCTTGGCAATGTCCTGCTCCTTAACCCGTAGCTGATGATAGCCCGACCCTAGATCAATCTTGGAGAAATGTTTGGCCCCTTGGAGTTGGTCAAACATATCATCTATACGTGGTAGTGGATACCTATTCCTGATGGTAATCTTGTTGAGCTCGCGATAATCTATGCAAAACCGCATACTTCCGTCCTACTTCTTAACGAATAAGACCGGTGCGCCCCATGGAGATGCGCTCGGTCGAATAAAGCCTCGTTCCAGAAGTTCTTGCAATTGATCCTGCAGCTCCTTCAACTCTATGGGAGCTATGCGATAAGGAGCCTTGGAAATCAAATCAGCTCCTGGGATGAGCTCGATATTAAATTCTACTTCACGTGCAGGTGGTATGCCCGGAAGTTATTCTAGAAATACATCTGGAAATTCTGACACTATCGGCTGATCCTGAATTGATGGGGATTCAGCATCCATGTCATGAACAGTAGCTAGATAACCCTCGCAACCATGTGAAAGTAGTGCACGTGCTTGCAGGGTTGATATGATTTGTACAGACCTGCCGGGTACGAACCCATAGTGAATGTACTCTGGCGCATTAACATCACCGAAGATGACTCGATATGAATGGCAGTCTATGGTAGCATGATGCCTGGATAGCCAATCCATGCCCATAATCATGTCAAAAGCATTCATGTCCAGCGGATTTGCGTCAGCAGGACGAACCTTGTCGTCAAACTCTAGGGGAAGGCTCTTGTACACATGGGTTATGCGTACAGAGTCTCTCAAAGGCGTGGAAATACTTAGTATATTCTCTAGTGGCATGGGGAGTATCGTAACATTTTTTTGGCATAATCAGTAGAAATGACCGAGTGAGTAGCACCTGTATCAAACAGAACACATGCTACTTGACCATACATATACAAGATTCTAGTGATGGTACCTGTAGACTTGTTGGCCTGATCGCGAGATGTCGTGAAAAAGCGTCCACTAGTAGGAGGCGGCTTGGTATCAGCATGTCCTGATGTACCCTCCATCTCGCCCTTGCGGCATCCTTCAAGCGATGGCCAGGAAGACCACACTTGTAGCATGCGTCTCTGTCGCGGCGACATGGCCCTGGGTGCCTACGGTGGCAAGTAGAGCAAAGAGGATGAGTATATCCTCCAGCATGTGTCTTGACTGGCTGAGAGCCTGATAAAACAATATACATGAGACATGATAATAGGTACAACGGACAATGCGGATAATCGTGAGATTGAATACCAGTGATAGCTGGACGGTTAGGCTGTGAACCTCTCTGGTTCTCGTCCCTACCGTTACCATGATTCCTGGTAGAAGATTTGCTAATGTGTCAGAATTAAGAGTTATAACATGTAATCATAAAAAAATATGAGTAAGTATAAGGACTTGATGCTGTTGGAGTGTTCATCGTTGTTACGGTAATTATCATTACCGCCACGCCTATCTGTAGCAGAACGGGTTGTGAGTCTGACCATTTCCCTTGGGTCGATTAGGCTGTTGCTGAGTAGCCGGCTGAGACCGGTCCCCAGTCGTCTTCCTGGAAGATACAATTTAAAGAGATGAAATATTGGCATATACTGAAAGAATACGGATTGGTCACCGCTTGTATACGAATGTTACCTCTTATCGGGTCTCTCTGCTTCCCCGAATTCATCTCTTTCTTGCAGCATCTCCAGCTTAAGTGCTGCATTGGCCACTTGTGCTACCGTGTTGAACGTAGCACACACCAATTTGTTTGCGACCTATGTACGAAGAGCCCACCTGAAGTGGTGTGCTTGCTCTTCAGGAGTACTTGCTGCTGCACCAAGGAAACCAGCCAAGCGAAGAATGCACTGCATGAACTCGTTTCTATTTTCCCCAGCTCTCTGTCGGATCCCGTGGTACTCCGTCTTCAGCTTGTCTTACTCCTCCTTGGGAAAGAACTGTTCCATTACCCTATCCCTGAACTGAGCCTAAGTCAAACCAGCCACCCAATCATCACCTCCCTCAGATTGCTTCAGTGCTATCCACCATGCTAACACATCACCTTCGAACCGGTAGCATGCCAACCTCGACTTGAAGACAGGGTCACAGCCCATAGCATCGAAGATCTTCTCAATGTAAGCCAACTAGCTTTCAGCTTCACTGGGGCTATATGTTCTCTCGAAAGCTCGAGGGCGGAGCTTATTGAATCTCTCCAGCCATGTGGCCAATGTTGCTGGAGGAGGAGGAGGAGGTACTGGGTGTTGCTGCTGGTTGTTGGCAGCGTGAACCTCAGCCCTGATTTTGTTCCTCAGCTAAGGAAGCATAGCTTGCATTGCAGCTTGGATTGCTGCATTGAGTTGTTCCTGCTCGCGTGTGAGAACCATCTGACAGTATAACATAAAATACATGATTAAACTGATTAAAACATAAACTATATACATGAAAAAAATTTATACCAATAAATCATGAGAAAAATTTTATGCAGGAAAAACTAGTACATGAATGCATGATGCAGTTTTATGAAAACCTTTTTATGCGCGAGAGTGATCGCCTATGGTTAGTTCACTCAAAACAAAATACATGGCGAGGGGACGCCAATGGGTCGGTCCCAAATTTAAAAGTTTCGATAAAACACATGCGACTAAATAGGGCCAGTCCTGTACCAACCATTACTTAGTCATAAATCTGCGACAATGACATATATATGTATGCATGAAAATGACGAATGCATGAAAACCGACTGTCAGTTCTAGGAAGACCATAGTGACTACCCACTAATCACAGGTCGTGTTTTGAGAGCCTAAAGGTCGAAGCCTTGGCTCTGATACCATAATTGTAACACCCTATTTTGATTAATGGAATGTCACGCGTGATTATTGTTGATCCCAAACTTAGATCGATTAAGCTTTGTGTATACGAGATTAGATCAAGTACTACACGTAGAGAAACCTTTGCTTATGAATAAAGTAACTAAGTGTTATGCGGAATTAACACTTAATCTAAAACACAAAGATGTTAAACAAACTTTCACTTGTATTAGAATGATCGAACTTGATTACAATGAAAGAGGTTTAACTTGTGAAAACTTATGAAAACTGATAATTAACTTAACCTAAAAGATCTTCTTTTATAGAATAAGAAGTCTTGTACAATAAGCTACGAATCAACTATTCTAGGTAAAGATAATAATGGAAAATACAATGCCGAGCTTATCTTTACCATACACAAATAAAGAAACAAATAAACAAAAAGATTCGTATGAAGATATATTCCATCAATGCTAATCTTCAAGGCTGTCAGCGTTGACTTCTTCAATGTCAACGCTTGGCTGTCAACGTCCAATGTCATCCTATCAGCGCTTGAATTCTTCTTATCAGCGTCTAGTGAACTGACCCATAATTTATTCCCAACAATCCTCCCCTAAACTTGATATCTATTCCAATGATCAAGTTTCTGAATAAAAACTTAAGGCTTAGGAGGAATCTTGCAAAAACTTCTTATGTTGGTGATAAACATATCTAATCAAGTCCTTGGCCACGTCACTAGTATAATCAATCTCCAAGGGTGTCTCCTTCATATTCTCCAATACTTCTTTGGACAAGAAATAGTCAGCATCCACAAGTAGATACTCTGAAAACTTTGTAGAGCTCAAATGAAACACACCACAAGTAGAATAAAGCCTCCAATGAAGATTACTGAGATCATCTTCAAGATCCTTCCATATGGCAGGATCTGCTTCCCTTGGTCCACACAAAGTCAAAAATGTGTGCCATAGTCTTATTCCATTTGCTGAAGTAGGTGCTTCAGCTGTATACTTGGCCTCTATTAATCTCCATAGATGCACCAAGTCTTCTCTGTCTATGCTTGCAAAGATAGAAATAATTGAAGTGAAAGTATGTACCTCCTTTCCAAACCTGCCAATCTTCCAAAATCCACACTCATCTTCATCAAAACTTATGATTGGATTTCTGTCATCTAGAGGTACTACATTAACCAAATCTGAAGCTTCCAATGGAGAAAGCTTGAGATGCTTCCTTATGACACTTTCAGTTGGATAATACACATCCATATCTTTGGGAAATTGGAGAGGATCTCCTTTCTTCACTGGTCTTTGAGCAATCCTCATCTCCTTTTGAATCTGCATTTCCTCAGCAAGCTCTTGTTTCCTTTCTTCTGAAAGAAACTGGTAGACATTATTTTCTTGCACATTCCTCCAAATAGGATGTGCCCTATACTCTAGCTCCTCAAAAGATAAAGCCAGCAACTTCTTGTATGTCCATCTAGGTTGATGGCATCTAAGCAACTTGTAATACAACTGCCTTCTATCTCTTTTAAGCCAAGTCTTGACCTCTTGTGCATTAAACCTCAAAATCACCTTTATATCATCTTGTACCCTGAGAAGAACTTCCAACCCCCAAATTTGATCTGACAAACTCATTCCTGGGTTGTCCATTACCTTGTCTTCCCAAGCATGGTACATTCTGGTG
This sequence comes from Glebionis coronaria, assembly GCA_025667525.1. Lineage (NCBI taxonomy): Eukaryota > Viridiplantae > Streptophyta > Magnoliopsida > Asterales > Asteraceae > Glebionis > Glebionis coronaria. The sequence goes on along the minus strand of CM046880.1, from coordinate 150,252,119 downwards.
ATTTCTGGAAGGTCCCAATCAATCTGATTCTTCAAATCACTCAATCTTTCCTTTGCTAACTCATCCCCATATTCAAGTCTTTCTGGATCTTCAATAATTTGAACACTTGAATCTGAGCTATCTTCCTTTTTTTCATCACCACTCTCTTCCTCACTCTCAGAAGTGGCAACAAATGGTGATCTACCACTTCTCTTCAAATCTCTTTCCAAAAGTTGTGCAGCCAACTGTTCATCAAATGCAATTTGTGCTGCATCTTTCTTTGGAACATCTTCTTCAATCAGAATCCCCTTACCCTTGTCTTTTGGATCAATAATAGGTAAGGTAGAAGAAGAAACCTGTGTGGACACATCTTTGATGATTGTTGATGACTGGAATACATCAACACCACCTGCAACTTTGTCAGCGTTCAAGTTACCTTTATCAGCGCCCCGATTACCTTTGTCAGCGCTGGATGTGTCAGCGTTCAAACCTGTATCAGCGCCCATTGTTGCTGTGAAAGATCCTTCCAAGTTCAATGGAGTTACCTTGGATGTATCAATAATTGGGTGCTTCTTCAAGTTGGTGAGTACTTCAGCAACATTTAAAGATTCACTAAATTGTGAACTCTTCTCACTGGCTATATGAATCAGCTCATCCTCTTCATCCTCCCCTTTGGAAGATTCCTCCATTCTACTCCTGCTACTTGGATTCTCCAAAACAGTTACCCGCTCCCTCAATACTTGGAGTTCACGGCCCTGATTGTTGACAATTTGTACAAGGCTGACATTTTGCTTTTGCAAGCTAATGACAGCAGCCGTCAATTCAGTCAATGTCATAGGTTCCAATCTGCCCTCAGCTAGAATGGGGATTTGACCTCCCAAAATAGAATCATAGGGCATGGATGAGGTCTTAATGATGTTGGGACTGTCTTGACCAGCATCTAAGCTTGTGTCAATAGCCCCAGCCTCATCCATGGCACCAGCCACACTTGTGGAGGTGGTTCTCTCTGCAACAAGGCTAGGACCACTAGAGGAGAACACTCCAGTAGTCCTTTGGCGTTTATTCAACCTAGATTGTAATGGGGTGGAAGATGAGGTAGATTGTGTGGGTGTTGGTTGGTTAAGGGGTGTTTGGGATTGTTCAGGGATGTCATCAACGTTGAGATTGGCTGTGTCAGCGCCAACATTTTGAGTATCAGCGTTGACATTGGGTTGGTCAACGTCCTTGTGGTCAGGAGAAGGTAATGGTTCAAGGATAGGCTCAAGTTGAGGTGCAGGGTCTGGTTGTGGTTGAGCAGCCTGAATTACGTCAAGCATGGCTTGGGGAAGAGGTATGGATCTGTTTGTGGAGCTCATCTTGTCAAAAATGGTTTTCTTTTGCTTAGGGATCTCATAAAAAGTGTCATGATCCCGAGTACAATATTCTTGTAAATCAAAGACCATTTGCAAAAATCTTGGGTAAGCCAAAGTCATTTTACTTCCCTTATTTTTACACATCCCTTCAAAAATCATTTTTGAAAAATTATACTTAAGCCCACGTGACATACAAACCAAAGCACTTGCAATTGACCTGTTTATTTCATTAAAAGCAGTACATTTTGGACTTAAGCATTGAAGAAGGACATGTATCAAATATTTCCAGTCAGAGGGAAATTACTGCTTATGATATTTATTTAAATATTTACCAGCAGGAATAGGATAACCCAATTCCCTAAGACCTTGTTTTATTGTTGCAACGGCAAGGGTAGTCACACCATCAGCGTCATCAAGACGCAAAGCTTGGCGAACCAAGGCTTCAGTGACCACCCATGTTCTTCCATGAACAGTAGATGTTAATGTGGTCACTCCATTAGCTGTTGTGGAACTAACATTATTCCAAAACTGTCTAATGTGTGCGACAGGGACCAATGGTTCATGAGAAAGTGCATACCTTAAGGAGGATGCATTTAAAAATGCCACCATTTGTGAATACTGAGGGAACAAATCATTATCAGCGGCCAAGTAAGCTATCATATTATGTTGGCTCTTGAACTCCAATGTCAGATTGGTTGAGTTGAACTTTGGTGCCATGTTTAAAGCTGTTTAGGTTATGTGATATGGGAAAAATCTAGGAGAAAAATGTTAGACAAGAAAATATGAATACCTAGAACAAAAAGTTTAGCCAAATTTATAGGAGAGATGCATGATTTGGATTGGTCAAAAATGAGGCAGTTATATTCAAAGAGCAATGATGAAAATATTGAATCAAATATAACTTATCTCATGCATTAATTAAAAGTAACAACTCCCCAAAATTACGGCCAAAGATTAGTCAAAAATAACAACTGGGTAGGGCCCACTAGGTGTCAACGGTCAAAAATAGCCTATCAACGCCCAACAGCTATATTCTCTTGTCAGCGTTTGCCTAAAGCCTTGTCAGCGTCACAATTGGACGTAACAGCGTTTGGAGAAAAACTTGTCAGCGTCTAAAAATAAAAATAAAAATATTTAAAAAGAAAAAGACCTTAACAAAGTAATTTATCCTAAGGGAAATATCTTACAAGTTGATAATAATTACAGGGCGGCAAGCACTGTCCATTTATGCACACTTGCTTAAGCAAGATAGACACAAATTTCCTCTAGTGTCCCTTGCTAACCAAAATACTTACCAACAAAGTTATTTCATAAAATTCTTTGTAACTCCCAGGTAAACCCATAACAAAACTATTCCCAAGTCTCCCATCAGACCACAACCAATTCTAGGCCAAAAATGTCTTGGCAGCATGCATAGTTGGTCAACTTTGCATGCTACAGTGCCTCATGGTTTAGTAAAACTAACCCATACTCACCTGTGGACACAATCTAGAATTGTGATGAGAGTATTATAAGAATACCCAAAAGTCCTAAAGGTTCCTTAAACCTCCCCTTAAACTATGATACATGAGTTTCTCAAAATATATATGAACATTAAAAATTTATGTCAAGATAGGAATTTAAATATTCCAACCATCATCCATAAACAAAAACATGTCCAAATAGCTCTTCAAAGATCCATAAGCAACTCTGTATCCAATGGCATAAAGCTACCACCACCTACACATTTAGATTGAAAACCACAAAACTAACATTTGTTGCTGACAGCGCCCCGACAACACTTGTCAGCGTTGAAGGAACTCTTGTCAGCGTTAGACAATAATATCTCTAACAACGGCAAAATAACACTTATCAGCGTTACATTTACCTTTGTCAGTGTTAGAAAAAGAAAGTGGAAAAATCTAAATCATCATAAAGACCAATAACAATGTATTATCCTGTACATGCTTTTACAAAAAGGTTCCAAAACACATATTAAGTGAGATTAACCATTCCAATATTTGTTACCAAATATTGAAATCTTCCAGTATCAAAAGGTTTAGTTAATAAACCAGCCACATTATCTTCTGTGGCTACCCTATCTGGTTGTATTAAACCTTTCTCAAAGCAATCTCTTATAAAATGATGTCTAATTTCTATGTGTTTGGTTTTAGAATGATGTACAGGATTTTTAATAATGCATAAAGTACTGTTATTGTCTACAAAAATCTTGGTATGCATAAAATTATACCCATAATCCAACAGCTGGTTCTGAATCCATAAGACTTGTCCACAACAAGCAGCTGCAGCAACATATTCTGCTTCAGTTGTAGAGTTTGCCACCACTGTTTGTTTCTTGCATTGCCAAGATATCAATCTACTCCCAAGAAATTGACATCCACCAGTTGTGGATTTCCTATCAAACTTGTCACCACCATAGTCACTGTCTGAATATGCAATAAGCTCCAATGGAGAATCTTTTGGATACCATAAGCCAAGATCTGGATAACATCTTAGGTACCTAAAAATTCTTTTCACAGCAAAAAGGTGACATTCTTTGGGAGTCACTTGATGGCGTGCACAAGCACACATAGCAAACATGATGTCAGGTCTTGAGGCTATAAGATACATCAATGAACCAATCATTGATCTATAGTGCCTAACATCCACATCCTTTCCAGCTCCAATTTTTCCCCAAGGGTTTTCCCTATCCATAGGAGTGGAAGCACTCTTTTCATGTGGAGAAAAACCATATTTCTTCAAGATTTCAGCTACATATTTGTCTTGGGAGATGAAGATACCATCTTCTTTCTGCTGAACTTGTAACCCCAGAAAGAAGTTCATCTCACCCATTGCACTCATCTTGAACTTATCTGTCATAAGCTTGGAAAAGTCTTCACTCATCTTTGGATTGGTGGATCCAAAAATGATATCATCAACATAGACCTGAACAAGTAAGACATCCTTACCTTTCTTCTTTGTGAACAATGTCTGATCTATGGTGCCCCTTTTAAAACCATTTTCCACCAAGTAAGTGGACAATGTACCATACCATGCTCTTGGGGCCTGATGAAGTCCATACATAGCTTTCTTCACTCTATAAACCTTGTCTGGATTCTCAGGATCCTCAAAACCAGGAGGTTGCATGACATATACCTCCTCAACAATTGTTCCATAGAGGAAAGCACTATTCACATCCATTTGATAAACAGTGAAGTTCATACAAGAGGCATAAGCTAGAAAAATTCTTATAGCTTCAATTCTTGCAACTAGAGAAAAAACTTCTTCATAATCTATACCTTCCTCTTATGTATATCCTTGAGCTACCAAACGTGCCTTGTTTCTGACCACAATTCCTCTTTCATCTTTCTTGTTCCTTAGAACCCATCTTGTCCCAATTGGTCTCACATATCTAGGACAATCAACCAGCTCCCAAACATCCTGTATAGCAAATTGGTGAAGCTCATCCTGCATTGCTTCCACCCAACTAGGTTCTTTGAGAGCATCAAAAATCTTCTTGGGTTCTTCTTGTGACAGAAAACATGCAAACAAACATGCTTGTACAAGATGGGTATCAACCTTCTTGTGTATATTGGCAATAAATCCACCAAGATTTTGATGGGATCTTCTTGTCTGAACTGGAGCCATAACATCACCAATGATCTGAGATGAGGGGTGATCCTTTGTTATGGAAGTGAGAACGCCTCCTTCAAAAAGTCTGGTGTCCTCAACTTCACGCTCCATGTTGCCAATATCTTCTTCATCAGACTCTCTTTGATCAACAGGAATCTCTTCATGGACATTGGAAGGGCCACCTTGTTCAAAATGTGAAGAGAAAAGATGTGCAAAGGTGTCATCAAAGTCTGAACCTTGCTTGTCAGCGCTTGGGCTAACAACGCTTGAACTGTTGTTGTCAACGTCTGATCCATCAGCGTCTGAATTGCTCTTGTCAGCGCTTGATTTCCCTTTGTCAGCGCCTGAAGAACCATGCATGTTTGTATTTGGTGGTATTTGGACACCACCATTATCTTTTCTAGCAGCAGCAACAGCAACATAATACTCATCTGTCCATATAGGAAGTGTAACATATTCTTGTGTGGGAGATGATTCAACTGCTGGTGGTCCATCCTTCTTAGCAACCTGTATACCTGAAACATTACCAATTCTCTTTTCCAAAACACTTAAAGTCACCTTCACAATGTCTGGATCAGTAACAGGCATATAATTTAAAGCTCTAGATAAAGGTTCCAAGTCAAACAACCAATTTGGACCACTTTCAGGATCACTAGGTTTACTCTCTAAAAACCTAACATGTACTTTTTCAAGTATACGTTTTTCCTTTTTAATGTAAACCCTATATCCTTTGCTCTGCACTGAATAACCCATGAAGTAGCCTTCATCACCTTTTGAATCAAATTTACCTAGGGCTTCACTAGTTTCTAAAACAACTACATGACAACCAAAAGGCTTGAGAAAGCCAATATTTGGCTTCCTTCCCCAAAGTAACTCATAAGGTGTCTTATTATGTATTTTGTTGACCAATGCCCTATTTTGAACATAACAAGCTGTATTAACAGCTTCAGCCCAAAAGGCTATAGGAAAGTGGGCATCAGCCAACATGGTTCTGGCTGCTTCAATTAGGGTTCTATTCTTCCTTTCAGCAACCCCATTTTGTTGTGGGGTTCTAGCTATGCTAAACTGCCTAGTAATCCCTTTCTTGGCACAAAAATCATCTAACAACTGATTTCTAAACTCACCCCCATTGTCACTTCTAATAATTTTGACCTCATTACCATTCTTCTTCTCAATCTGGGTAATGAAATTAATCAGACTTTGGGCAGTTTCACTTTTCTTGGCTAAAAAGAAAGTCCATGTAAACCTAGAAAAATCATCAGTGATAACAAAACAATATGATTTACCCTTCAAACTTTCTATATTAGTTGGACCAAAGAGGTCCATATGCAATAAGTGAAGTGGTCTAGAACTAGAGTGCACCTGTTTAGATTTGAATGAGACCTTGTGCTGCTTGCCCTTAAGACATGCAACACAAGAGTGGTCATTGTGGAAAGCCTTTTCAGGCAAACCATCAACTAAACCAAGCCTCACAAGTCTATTGATATTTTTAAAGTTTATGTGCCCTAATCTCCTGTGCCAAAGATTACTTTCATCTACTGAGGCTTTAGCATAAAAACATGACATCATTTTATTATTCATCTTAATTCCATTAAGATTCACATTATATATGTCTTTATGCCTTGGTGTTCTAAATTCTATGTATTTCTCCTCAGGGAGCTTGTAATCTTTGCTTAACACCAAGCACTCAGTATCTGTGAAAAGAACCTTATTTTTGTTATCACACACTTGTGATACACTAAACAAATTATAATCCAGTTCTTTTACCAGGAAGACATTCTCAAAACGTAGATTATTGGTAATAAGGGTTCCTTTTCCTGTGATGGTGCCATAGCCCCCTCCAAAGTATACCTTATCACCATCTTGAATAGGAGTGAAGTTTGTCAGATAGTCTTCCTTTCCTGTCATGTGCCTTGAGCATCCACTATCCCAATATCCATAATCATTGATCTTCTTCTGAATGCCCTGCACATAAAGAAAACACATTAGTTTTCTTTGGGAACCCAAGCCTTGGAAGACTTGGATTCATCTGGTTGTTCAACAAGAACAGACTTGGTTCTCATAACAACCCTATGTTCATCCCTTTTCGAATGAAATTCCCAGTTAACCCCAATTGGTGTTGACATGGCCTTTGAAATATAATGAAACCTGTTGCATGTCATAGAAAGACCAGTAGAAGTAGAGTTTTGGTCTTGTTTTGGTCTCCATGTTAAGCTAGTAGAAGCTTTAGACCCATTTCCCTGTGGTTGCAAATACCTATGTTTGGCAGTGTGTCTGTCAGCGCTGAAATTGTTCTTGTCAGCGCCCCGATTGCCTTTATCAGCGTTGAACCTAGGGTTTACTACAGGAACCCATTGCCTATTGGACCAAGTGTTTGACTTTTGGAAAGGTCTTAGGCTATGTGTGTTAGACCCTCTAGAAAAGAATGGGGCTGGTCTAACAACTTGTGAACTTTTGTTCACAAAGGTATTGGGTCTGACAGTGTTTGACCTATGTTGACTTTTGTCAGCGCTGAAATGGTTCCTATCAGCGTTGACATTGGAAGCTTTGACACATTTGTATGCCAAATGTGAAAAGCTACCACATGAGTAACAAGCTTTTCTAGACATAGTCTCAGGTCTAGAAGCAAAGAAGCCTGTTCCATGGTTACTAACTTGGCTTTTTGGTGACCTAGTATTTCTATACATCTCTGCATACTTAACACTAGGTTTTCTAACAGTTTGTGGGCCAAGGTCAACAGCTTTGCCAGTGGTTGGGTGTGTGATTTTAATAGGTGTAGGATCATGGCTCTTGATTGGTGTGGGCTCATTTGGACTTTCACACAACAACCCTCTCTTAACAAACAAAGTGTGGTTAGCTTTCTTCCATTCATCTAGGTCAGTCAGTTTTTGTTTGTATTCTTCAACTGGGGAAGTCAACCTAGGTGGAGGAATGAATTCCTTCTCTTGAAGTTCTGGCAAGCCAGTCCAAGATAAGTCCTTTGATTGGACACCATAGAAATCCCCAGCTGGTGGTGGAACACCAGTATAATCTTTCATCCCAATCCTACTCATGTCCTTAGAGTCTCTTTGTTTACTAACACACTCTCCTAGGGATTGTGTGGCCTTATCAAATCTCTGAATTTTAAGACTCACATTATCTTTATTTTTGTTAGCCTCATCTAACTGAGCTATCAAATCAAGATTAACCCTGTTTATGATATCCTGAATATCTTTACTTTGATGTAACTCATGATTTAAGATATTTATTTTATCCTTTAAATCAAACTCCATTTTCTTATACTCAGCTACTGTCTTTTCTGTTTGGGTAAGAGCAATTTGATAATTAGATACTTTGCATCTTTCAGCACTTGCCTCATCTAATAATTTTACTATCTCTTGATTTAGTTTTTCAGTATTTAAACGACAACCCTTAGAACAGAAAGCATCATCATATACCTCATTGTCTGATGAAGAGGAGGAATGTGCCATGAGAGCATATTCAACATGCTCTTCTTTAACTTCAGCAACCAGGGCTCTGTCCTCTTCCTCATCCTTAGCCATAAAGTTCCAGCTCCAGTCCCATCCTCCAACACCATCAATTTGTTGAACAGCAACCATGGCCTTGGGATCTTGGCTCTTAACCATTTGGCTTGAAGGCTTACCAGCATCAGATCTTCTTGGAGATCTACATTCCCTCATAAAGTGCCCCATCCGATGACAATTGTAGCACTCAACTTTGGATTTGTCAAATCCAGCAACATCCTTAGCATTAAAGGTCATCTTCTTCTTGAACCTTTTATTAAACCTGTTTGCTCTTAAACTTACAAGAGCCATAGTCCACTTGATGTCCATCTCTTCCAATTGCTCATCACTTATCTGCTCAAGATCTTCATATGTAATCCTTGAATCACTTGGCAAAGAAGCTATGAATGCACACACAGTATCTAGATCTAAACCAGCAGGTTTAATTCCATCAGCGCCAAACTTGTGAGTGTCAGCGCTTGAGTATAAAGCATTGACAGGATATGATCCAGCGCTGACAGACTGAGATCCAGTGACTGGATGTCCATAGGAGTTCATGGAATCAAATTGGCCTTCACTTTGTGAGAAGAAGGCCATATTGCTACTGGAAGATTTATTATCACTCTCCAAAAGCCATTCATTCTCCAACAGTCTTAGTTTGTTGAAGATGTCATCAAACATGGAGGTCTTGTGGGTGTTATTGACAAGAATGGATCTTGTCTCAATCTTCCATACATCACCAAGGCTTTTGAGAAAAGTAGCATTCAAGTCAGGGTCATCAATCTGTGTTCCCATGAAGGAAAGTTGACTTGTGATGTCAAGCAGTCTACTTCTCACACTGCTGAGATTCTCATTGGGTTGAGCTTTAAAGACAGCATACTCATGCATGAGTTGCTTCTTCTTTTCTTCTTTTTTGTCAGCATTGCCACCATGTGCTACTTCAAGAGCTTCCCAAAGCTCTTTTGCAGACTCAAAGCGTTTGTACTTGTGCTGATTCTCATGACCTAAGGCGTGTTTCATGATGTTCAAGATTTTCATGTTCATCCTTTTCTTGGCTATATCTTCAGCAGATACAGCTCTTCCATCTCCAGGCTTTTCATTCTTATCAGCTTCAGGACAATTAGGAACAGCTATCCTTGTGGCAATAGCATTAGCAATCTTTTGCGCTTTGTCGAATGTGTTCCCATATTCAACAATCTCCCAAAGAGTGTAGTCATGAATAGCTATATATTGCTCAAAATTAGACTTCCAAAGCTCGAAGTTCCTGGCATCAAACATGGGAATTTTGATACTAGGATTTGAGGAGTTGTTTTGTAGCAAAGCAGCAGGTTGATCTTTGCCAGACATGATGTTTTTAGGGTTTTGAGAAATTTAGGGTTTTTAGGGTTTTTGGTGTTTTAGGGTTCTTGCGTTACTTAAAGATCAAAAGTTTCTCAACAAGCTCTGATACCACTTGTTGATCCCAAACTTAGATCGATTAAGCTTTGTGTATACGAGATTAGATCAAGTACTACACGTAGAGAAACCTTTGCTTATGAATAAAGTAACTAAGTGTTATGCGGAATTAACACTTAATCTAAAACACAAAGATGTTAAACAAACTTTCACTTGTATTAGAATGATCGAACTTGATTACAATGAAAGAGGTTTAACTTGTGAAAACTTATGAAAACTGATAATTAACTTAACCTAAAAGATCTTCTTTTATAGAATAAGAAGTCTTGTACAATAAGCTACGAATCAACTATTCTAGGTAAAGATAATAATGGAAAATACAATGTCGAGCTTATCTTTACCATACACAAATAAAGAAACAAATAAACAAAAAGATTCGTATGAAGATATATTCCATCAGTGCTAATCTTCAAGGCTGTCAGCGTTGACTTCTTCAATGTCAACGCTTGGTTGTCAGCGTCCAATGCCATCCTATCAGTGCTTGAATTCTTCTTATCAGCGTCTAGTGAACTGACCCATAATTTATTCCCAACAATTATGGCCTGTCATCAAAGCATACAAGGATAAATGTATAAAGCATTACATGACCATAAAGGAAATACCGGAATCAAACATCGGTACCCCAAAAGTAGAACTCATCACACACAAACATAAGTACTGTAAATGAAAGGACTAAACAATGTCCATGGAATTGAGTATCAAAGTATAAAGAAATGCATAAAGTAAAGAAGACTAGGAAGCTTCCAATCCATATGCACGTACGCTTAAAGTCTAAGAGCGTCCCTGAGTACCAGTCGTTTTGGGAACATGTAAAGGAAAACGGCTGAGCATAACGCTCAGTGCACGGATATACAAGTAAAGCATGAATAATATAAGCATATAAGCATGAAGCAGCGGAAAAGACTAAGTCCTGGATAACCTGGTTATATCTTAGTAAAACTTGTTTTATAGTTTGAAAAGCCTTATGTTTATCTTGTAAAAAATGTTTAACATATTTACCATTAGCCAATATAGGTCATGAATTATCCACGTGCATGAATACTTGGAGGGGTGACCTCGTCAAGCAAATTAGAGGGGCTGCCTATAATTTAATATACTGGTTTTGGGTAGGGGGATCAGCTCCTTGTGAAGGATGCAAGGCACACACCACATTCACTTGAATAATCTGCTGAAAACATGTAAACTAGGATGCACCCATACGTCCCACTTGATAATAATAATATGGCCAAAAGCTGAAGGGACGCCACGAGCTATCACTCCGTCGTGGTGAAGTCATAACACTGGTGCCTCCAGTGTTATGGTTATGGTACCTCCATAACTAGGTGAAACTGGTCATGCATGTATATGGCTTTAGGTATTCTAATTGAACATAAGCAATTCAAAAACATATAAAACATATATTGGGGAAAACAGTTGGCTGCATACGGGAAATCCTAATAAGGAAGAATGTCCATACTAAAAGGACGGAGAATCCGTACCTTGTGTCCAGTGAACGAAGAAGACGAACGAAAGAGAGTCCTACTTCGGTATCACTAATGCTACATAAATACATACGTGTATAAGTATCTGATTACTGAGTAAGTAACTGGTTATATATCATGTCTTAACTTGTTTTATATGTTCATGCCATGTCTTACTGATTAAAGCTTTATATTGTGTTTATCATGTATTTTGTCTATTCTGATTAAGTATTACTTGTATTATTATACTTGTTGTGTAATAATAAGTAACTTTCTAAAAATAGCAGGTTTCCTAAAATAGAAAGTTCTCAAAAATAGAAAGTTTTCAAAAATAGAAAGTTTCCAAAAATAGAAAGTTTCCAAAAATAGATTTACTGCTTAAAATAGATAAGTTTCTAAAAATAGAAAGTTTCCATAAATAGATTAGTTGCCATAATTAAATAAGTTTCTAAAAATAGAAAGTTTCCATAATTAGATATAAGTTGGAATATTAAGCTAGATATATAAGCTTAAGTGTTTACTGATTAATATTCTAAGTCATGTAATTAAATAGTATAGTTTATTAATTATTTCATGTGAATTAAATAAACTATAGGTTAAAGTATTTAATCCAATATAACATGATTTAATTAAATAAAGGTAAAAATACTTAGGTTAAAACATGTATTATTATCTATTAATAATATAACCTAAGTCATGTAAATAAATTAATTATAAGTCATGATATTAATAATTAATTAATTATATAATCTAAATAAAATGATAATTACTTAGGTTAAAATTCATGTATTAATACTAATACTAATAACCTAAGTCATGTATAAATTAAATTAATCATGTACTTGTTTAATTAGTTTAATTTACGTCTTGTAAAAATAAACTTGTAAATATAATTAATCTTGTAAAAAGTAACCCATGAACCGAACCCGTGTTTAATCTAACATGTTGTGAACCGGACCGGTTTTAACCCGTGAACCGGAAACCAAACGCACCCTTGTTCTTGTATAGCCGCCGGCTAGCAAAAGTTCCCACCGGCTAGCCGGCGGTTCCCCTTGCTATCGCGGCCTAAAGTTCCCCCTGCTTTCCTTATTTAGCCATCGGCATAAGCCGGTGTTGGCTTTTTGTTCTAGCCGAGACCCACCCGAGCCAAAACATACCCCAGACAAGGTCGGGGTCCCTTTTTCTCTTGCTGCCGAGACACAAGACCACCACACTGAGACCTTGAGGTCTCGGTTGGTGCGAATCAAAACAGGCCGAGACCCCCTTGGGGCTCGATTCTTGCGTCGACCAAACAAACACCCCTTAAACCCTTAATTAATTTTACCCCCCATGATTAATTAACATGTGTTTACTTGTTTTATACCATTCATGATTCATGTTTTCTTGATTTAGATAAAAACATAAAAAGAAAAAGGGTTTAGGGTTATACCAATCACGTGAATCAAAGGTGGATGAACACACTAACACACTTGCAATAGATCAATCACCAAAATCAACCAAACACACCTTGTGTGTGTGTTTTAGCCGGCGGCCAAGGAGAGGAAGGAAGAGAGATTTAGGGTTTTAATTATTTTCTAAATTCTTGTAATTATGAAAATAGTTTTTCCCTTATTTCATGTTTAGTAAAATTTGCATGGTCTTGACCCTTTTCTTGTGTTGTAGCCGTGGGTAAGGGGGCCTACAAGGGGTAACCCGTATGTTTTCTCGTGACTAATATTTAGTGTGTTCTCGTGTTCGTGTTTTACGTGATTAAAATAGTTATCGTTTGTGTCTTATTATATTTATTCATGATCGTAATAAATATACATAAATACGTAATAGTAAGCTCTTGATTATTTACGTTCATGATTTCATGTTCGTATGTTCGTGATTATAATTATTATTGAAATAATTATCGTGTCTTAATACGTATTAAATACTTATCGCGATATAACACGTACGTAATACTTATAATTCTTGTTCGTGAAACGTAAACGTGCTATAAAAGGAAAGTTCTAATCATGTACGTATGATCGTAAGGGTACTATGCATGGTAAAAGCATGCGGCTTTTACAATAATGCTAAGATATTACAATTTGCTTTTATAGTGTGAATCATTAGCCATCTAATTCTACATGACTAGTATATATAGTGGTAGGTGTGAAAGCATTTTTCACTACAATACAAAAGGTACACGTGACCATGTGACCATATAACATCATGTGCCTAGTCTATACTTTTGTCCCCACATTTTGTCTCTTAGTCTTTTGTACTTCATACTTGTCAATGTTTATCTTTAGATGGTCTTTAGGGAGTCAGTGAGCTATTGTCATCGCTCACTGACTCCATTACCTTCTTCTTCGTCTTAGGTACATCATTCAGTGAGCTCCGCCTCACTGAACACTCGAATCTTTCTTTTCGACTCTGGCTGAGAATCTTGAAGACAACTCTCCGAGTGACTATTCACTCAGGGACTTAATTATATATTTATACTTAGGATACTTTTCATCCAATATATGGGACAATTAGGCACTAAATTGACTGATAACGCCTCATTTATACATGTTTGTAATGATGCATTTGTCCTAGTTTACTATGTAAATAAATAAATCATGTGTTGAATTGCTACTAATATTAAGTATTGTTTGATTGTAGTGAAAGAATAAAACTATGGAGGAAAGAATTTAAGATATGGAAAGAAAAGGACTAAAGAATAAATTATGCTGAAAAAGAGCCAAAGTGCGACGCACTTCTCAATTGTGCGGCACACATTTAAGTACTACGGATTTGGAGAACAACCAAAAGTACGACGCACTTCTCATTTGTGCGGCGCACGTTTGGCTGCAGTTACAATATTTATGGTCATTATGCATGGCAATGATTAGGAGACCATTGGCTTACTTCCAGGACTCTTAAGCTACGAAAATAGGGTTATATAATGGACCCAAGGCCAGGCATAACAATAGAATTCCATCCTCTATACTCCATTGTTACAATCGGGTTCAAGGAATCAAGGATTTCCAATTTTTGATCATTGTTACTAGTGCAAAAGGGGACTTTATTTAGTTCATACAAGTTGTGGATGTAGCAAGGAACTCAGAACTTTGCTTGTTGATTATAATAAGTTGGATCAAAACTTATAATCTTATGGAACAATTCATTGATAACATTTTGTTGGTATAATTCTCATTTCATTCATGTTATTCATTTCCTTTGATTTACATTTGTTGAGATGCTTGTTATTACTGCTATTATGGAGTAGTTATTAGTGCAAGTGGTTGGGGTATATAAACCTTATGATTGGAAGGATTTTATAGCTTTGCGAGGGAAAAGTGCGGCGTACATTAGGTTTCTACGGCACACTTTTTCTCCATGGTTCGTGATTATGAGTATGATTAAGATGATTTTGTGTTAGATACTATTATGTTAGACTATGGCTATGTGTGTCATCAAAGCATGCATGGCAAATGTCTCAAAACATTAACTGACCATAACGGAAATACCGGAATCAAACATCGGTAGTCCAAACATAAGCTCAAATATAAAGGATTAAGTACTGAAAGAAAGGACTAAACAATGTCCAAACAAGCAAAGTAATGTCTACGGTGCATAAAGTAAAGAAGTCTAGATAGCTTCCATCCAATGCACATACTCTCTCAGAATCCTAAGAGCATCATGATGTACCTGTTGTTTGGAACATCAAAGGAAACTACGGCTGAGCATAACTCCCAGTGAACAGATATAAAGCATGATAAGAATATACTGAAATAAAAACAGATAACAAATACTGAAACTATGAAACTGATAAGTAAGGTGCAGCGGAAAACTGTATATGTTCTAAAAAGTCTAGTTTACAATAGTAAAACTGATTTATTATATGTTATATCTGAAAACATGCAATTACTATATTTTAAATGCCAAGAGCTTATACAGGTCATGTGCTGTAACAACGTCTGCATGAATACATAGAGGGGTAACCTCGTCATGCTGTAGAGGGGTGACCGCTAAAAATGTGCTGGGTGGGGGGATCAACTCCAATGTGAAGGATGTAGAGCGCACACCACATTCACCTGATAAGTTGTAAACGGATAACCTAGGATGCACCCATACGCCCACTAATAATATTGATAAAATGGCCAAGCTGAAATAAATGGGACGCTGCGAGAAATCACTCCCTCGCTGAGGAGTCATGACACCGGTGCCTCAAGTGTCATGGTTACGGTACCTCCGTAACTAGTAATAACTGGTCATGCATGTAAATAAAGCTCATGCAAATTTAACTTAATTATATGATGATTACTGATAAAACTTATAACATATACTGGGGAAAACATTTGGCTGCAGACGGGGAATCCTAATCATGCATAGGAAAGGAAGTCCTTACTGAAGGACGGAAAATCCGCACCTTGTGTCCAACAACTGACAGCAAGGAAAACTGACGAGACTCCTACTCTGACTTCACAAAAGCTACATGAATAACTGATGCAAATGAGTTAACTGATAACTGTTCATTTTACTGATCTTAACTGTTCATAGTTTGATTTATTTTATTCTTGTATTACTGTTTATGTATAATCTGGTAAATTCTGACTGTTCTATGACATTACTGATAAAATATATTCCTGTAATTCTAATTACTATATAATATGTGTATTCCAATATTATAATATTTCCATAAATAGTAACCAGCTATAAATAGAGAGTTTTTAAAATTAGAAAGGTTTCCAAATTAGTTTTAAAATCGACTAAACCATTTTATAATATTATACCTTTTAATTTATAAAAAGCTAGTTTAACATTATCAATTTAATTTATTAATTAAATTATTAAAACATTTACTTATAAAATGTTTAAATAAGGTATAATAAAAAATTTACTTTTAAATCTTTAAACATGAACCCGAGCCTACCGAGATACCCCTCTCGGTCGCACTAAAACAAATCAACAATATTAAATAAATTCACAGCCGGATTAGCGACAGAATTTTCTATCGTTAAACCGTCGCTAACTGTGACAAAAACTGTCTATATAAACTGCGACAAAATTTCTGTCATTAAACTGTTGCTAATCCTGGATTTTAATCTCACCAATTCCTGTTTTAATATGTATCTACTGCTAGCTATTTAGTTCCCACTGTTTGTTCTTATTTTCCCACTATTTTGATAACCAAACACCCCCCCTTTTTTACGTGATACCCCCTATTTGGAGGCTTTTTGGTTGGGGCCTAACGTCACAGCCACCACCGTCCCCTGTGTGGGTCACGGCTGGCTAGCAGACAACACACCGAGACTTTATCATCTCGGTTTTCGTGAACCAAAACAAAACCCGATACCCTTTATTATTATTTCACATTTATATATTATAAACCCATTTGTTTAGGTTATAAACATACTGATTCGTGATATAAAATGGAATTAAAAGAAAAAGGGTGATACCGTTATAAGATTAAGGGTTGATCAAGAACATATAAGCCAAATCACTAGCAAAAACAAGATTCGCTTTTCCCTTGTGTTTGTCTCTAACCGGCGGCCACCACAAGGAAACAAGAAACCCTACTTTTCTTTGGTTTTGATAAAATGACAAGTAAATTAACCCTTTTTGTGTTTCCTGTGTTTTGTTTATAAAAGGGGCCAGGCTCAAGCGCATTAATCTTTCTTGTTTTCTATTAAACCGCCGACCCCTTATAACATATAGTTTTCCTTTTGCTTTTCGATACTATAAATTATCACGTATACTCGTAATTATTTCTCATGTTTTAATTTCTGAAACGTAACAATTCTTTTCTGTATAATAATAGTTACGTAATACATACGTAATATTTTTTGACACTTAATAATTATTTTCTGAATAATTAATTTTTGTAATTATTTAAATAAAGCTGAGACTGCGTATTTAATGTTCGTAGATTTAAATACGGGTTTTATAATTCTTCCCCTCTAAAAAAATAATAATTTGTCTTATGAGACTGCTTTTATACATAGTCTCATCGTTAAAAATGGGCTTAAAATGCTTAAAATATCATAATATGCCAAATATATGCTTGTGTTTTTTCAATGTGTATTTTAGGTACGGATATTGAGAAAATGGCAAAAGATCACAAGAAACAAGCAAAAACGAATACGGGAAACGAAGCCACACAATGAACTGGGCCCTAGAGTTGATTTTCCAAGAACAACCCTTGAAGAATTGAAGATTGTACATGAAGGGTCCTCCAATATTGAAGAATTGACACTTTAAACCCTTTTTTATTCATAATTACAAGATTGGTCCTTAAAGTTTGTCAAATATGCAAAAAGGACCCTCCACTTTGAAGAATTGGCAAGAATGGTCCCTCAAATATGAAGACTTATCATTTTTAGTCTTCCACAAAGTCAACAATACAAGTCAAGACCTTGAAGATTGAAGACATTACAAGTTTGGTACTTTAAATATCAACAAATGGCAAAACAAGTCCTTATAAACACTTTGCAAAACTTTTTAGGGCAAAAGTCTAAAAAACCAAACTTCCATTACAAAGGAAATTCAGTTTTCACTTATTAAAACTGAAATGAAAGAAGGAATAAACAAAAGGGGGAAAAGTTGCTAAGACAAGGAAGATACATAGACCAGTGACACATTGACACGTGCCCCACTATCACATATTAACCAATCACCACTCACCATACTTCCATGTCACCATCCCACTCACAACCGTTTTAATTAATTTAACTAATTAATTAATCTCGCGCCTAAACACATTTTTATAAACCATAAATAGATCAAAACCAAGTGTTCTTCATGTTCATATCAAATTTGGGTTTTTCTTAATTATTGAAGATTAGGCTCCAATCAACTCCAGATATTTGATTAAGGTCATATTAACCAAAACCCAACCCTTAAACCCTTTGCCACATCACTCACATGCTCACATGTTAAACCCTTGCTACACGTTTTTGGGGAAATTGCCAAAACCATGCAGAGAATCAACACTCCATATTGAAGCTTACATTTTAAGCTTCCTTTGAGCCAAGTTAACTTCACATGCTTATCAAAATTTAAATTTCACAAGGGCATTTCAGGGACTTCACCAACTAGGGTTTATGTTTCTTTTCAGCTTTCTCGATAGTTTGTAAGCCTATATAAAGGCCTTAGTATGCAACATTACAGCTTGCTCTTGGTTTTTCCTTGTTCAACATTCTGTAAATCCTTGTTTCAAAATTAATGAAAAAGTGTTTAAATTGTTGAAGAAATTCAAGTTCCATCTATATTATTCTCTTGTTATTATTACATGTTAGTGATTGTTAAGTTTCAAAACGTGTTTTCAAAGATTGTGCAAGAAATTTCAAGTTTTCCCAAAATCTGATATTTTCTAAGTTCTTGGTTCAAACTTTTGAAATTTTTGGATTACAAGTGGTCATAGCACCCTGATAAGGAGCTTTTCAAGGTGTAGTGAGCTTGTGGTTTGGGGATATTCAAGGAGTGGGAACAAGCTTGAATTAATCAGCTTTTATTTTCCATTTTCTGT
Source organism: Glebionis coronaria (assembly GCA_025667525.1). Taxonomy (NCBI): domain Eukaryota; kingdom Viridiplantae; phylum Streptophyta; class Magnoliopsida; order Asterales; family Asteraceae; genus Glebionis; species Glebionis coronaria. Next base: position 150,233,275 of record CM046880.1, on the reverse strand, counting down.
TTTTATATAAACTGCTTGTTCTAACCTTGTTGTTCTTAGTAGCTTGTTGGAAGCTTGTGCCTTGTTAAGATAGGCACATAAGCTCCAAAATTCGTGAGTGTGGATGTACATTCATGAGTTTTGAGTCTTCTTACAAAAAATCTACTTGAAAAGTGTGATTTGGTGATCTGATGTTATATTTTTTGTTCTTGTGGCTTGGATCTGGTTTATACTGCATGTTAATGTTGTTATGATGCTAGATTAGGCTTGGGTAAAACTGTTACACACTTATGCTTTGTTAAATCATTGACTAAAAAGTGAAAGGGGTGTTCAGGTCTACTGTATTAAGGTTCTTGTTTGAGTTTGAGTACGTGATAAGTGATGGTTTGAGTTTGTATATGATATACAAGTGTTTGAGTTCTGATAGTTGCATGTTTTGCTCTTTGAAACATCAAATCTGCTATTCTGCTATATCTTGCTTGATTTTGCATATTTTGACCTAAAATCTTGGTAACACATAGAGTGTATGCATGTTTAGGATTAACAAGTGCTTAAATCAAGTTTGTGGAACCTGTTTTAGAGATTTTAAGGTTTGAAATAGGATATGTGGTCAAATATATCAGCAACCTCATTTGTGTTCATCTTTGTGTTCATCGGTAACATTCATTAGCTTGAATCTTTGTCTAAACCTTAAACCAGTGTATGAAACAAGTTTATTTATGTTCATTTGAATTTATTATAGCTTGTGTATGCATTTGGTGAACTTTGGTTGGCTTAATCTTGCTAAATCTGCTTATTTGTGCAAAACTACTTGTTATCCAAGTCTGTATCATATATGTGCATGTTTTGATTAAAATGTACTAATTGGCTGGTTGGATTTGTGATTTCTTTATTGTTAATTATTCCTTATAACCCACTGGTTATAAGGGTTCCTTTGTGTTCTTTGATTCCAACAAAAATCCATATAAGACAAAAAGTCAAGATAGTTAAGCAGTGGCAACTTTTCCCACTGCTGGACACCCAAAACTAGCCACTGCTAGTGTTAGTTTTCAGTCAGCTTATTAATAAGCTACAATAGCGTATCCAGACCTGCAACAACTTTGATTTTGTAATCAATCTTCCTTATTTGACCCATTTGACTAATCTGGATCTTTTTAGGGTTTGACTTTTAGGTTTGACTAGAAAACCAACTAACTTGACTTCTACATAAGTTCTTATTGCTTATTCCATCTTATTCATTGTGCTTTTTGGAAATCTTTTTTATTATTAAGCTTAGTTTTGTCATTCGAAACCTTTTACAACAAGAATCAGCCCTTGAATTGGTCTAGAACTCAAAAACAACTATTTTGTCGTTTTCTGTAGAGAGCTTTTGCTTATTTCAGGCTTATTTCTTGGGCTTATTCAAAAATTCTTTTTAGAAACAGCTTAATTAGGTCAAGAGAAGGTTGTGTGTCAAATTTCAGCTTATGGCATCAGCTTATAGCTTAATGGGCCAAAAAGCCCATTAAGAATAAGATGTTTTGAAATATGATGTGATAAGCTCACTTTCAGCTTTTGGGCCTTTGAAATTTTGTGTTTAAAATTGAATTTTAAGCTTGACTGGAAGTTTTGGATCATTTTTGTGAACTTTTTCTTATTGGGCCACAATCTAGCCCATTAAGGGTCTGTTTTACTATTTGGCCCACTTAGAGGCCCATTAGGGGTAACTTGGTCATTTCAAGTTCATTTCTATTCAAATTAGGTTAAAATGAACTAGTTTGCAAGTTTTTAGATTTTTTATAAAATTTGAATTTTTATATTATTTTATTATTATTTTATTGTTAAAATTAGTTTTTAAGATTTTTGCAACTTTTTCATTTTTCCTAGTTTAAATAAATTAAGTTAGGAATTTTAAAAGTTTTAGATTAATTTTCTTGTCATTTAATTAATTTTTAGAATTATTTTAATATTTTTATAGTTTTTAATCATTTTTAAATAGTTTTAATTAATTTTAAATTTTCCACAAATAGTTTTTAGTTGAATTAAGTTATTTTAGAGGTTTACAAGTTGAAGAATCTCATTTTGGCCTTTTTGTTAATTAAATTGATTTTTGGGCTTTAATTAGCATTAAAAAATTAATATTTAATTAAATAAAAGGTTTGAGTGATTTTTTATTTTTCGTAAACTCTAATTACTTTTTTAGGATTTATTGCAATTTTCTAGGAATTTTTAGGATAATTTTTAAATTTCATCATATTTTACGGTTTTACGTGCACGACTTTTCGTCTTAGTTTAATTTTAATCGTAACCGCCATCCTTTTCTATTTTCTTTCTTCATAATCATAAACACAATTATTAATCATCTCTTTACATAACACACTAGCATCCTTGAGAACGATCCCTCGCCATCTTGGGTCATTTACACTTGGTTTTCCTAAACCACTTGTTTAATACTTACCCTAATTACGTTCTTTTTCCTAAAAGACGTATAAAATACTCAACATCAATTTCGGCGCCGCTGCCGGGGAGGAATGTTGTGTTTTGATTTGAACAATTTTGTTTTTATATTAGCAATAATAACTATTTGTGTGATTAGCACTCTAATCACACATATTATCGGTTTTTCGTTTTTTGTGTGAATATTATTACTATATTGTATACGTAAAACAAAAGATTCACAAGTACTTCAAAAGTGTGAAAACACAACCTTGATTCGGGATTTCATCACTCGATCATTGTATTCGAATCTCAAACAAAGAAAAAAGGCAAAATAGATAATTACTTTCGTGAAGCTTAATTTTGAAAAACACAACTATAAGGTGGGTATAAGGCGGGTGTTGTAAAATACACCCTAAAGAAAAAGGCTCTTAAGTGCTTCGCGCCGCCTCGTTTCTCCGCTTGCTTGTGCGTGTTTAGATAAAAAAGGGCTAATCGAGGGTTTGCCAACCAAAGTATTATCTACGTATCTATATATTTTTTTGGTTTCAAAAGATTAAACCCTCTTGAACATTTTGGTGTTCCACCAACGTTCTAAACTCATCGAAGGCGTTCACTTCACGTGATCGTTTTCATTCCTTGAGGCTCCTTTAATCGAGAGATTTGATTTTAGGAGAGATTTGTAGATTTTTGTCTACGTAATACATCACCAAAATCCAAAAAAAAGTAAAAACAATAAAAAAACAAAAAATTGAAAAAGTTAAAAACACCCAAAAGAATATTCTTTGCTCATCCCCACGTTGTACGTGACGTTTATGCAAACTCGAAACCAAGCTAGACGTGCACGTAAACGTAGAAACCGAAAGGATACCACACCTAAACTTTCATGTGAGGAATCTCCTATTGACGAACCTATCGTTGAACAAGAAGCCACCATAGCTAATCGAACTATGATGGAGTTACTTCAAGCACCCACCGAGGGTTATGGAGAGGCTATTGTGATACCCGCCATCCTTGCGGAGATTTTTGAAGTTAAGACGTGTTTGTTGTCGATGATCCAAAACAACAAATTCCGTGGTGATGAAAAGGACAACCCACACAACCATATCCGCCAATTCAATCGTCTTACCGCCACTTGCAAGTTTAGGGACGTATCCAATGACTCGATTAAGATGATTATTGTTCCGTATTCCTTAGTGGGGCCCGCTAAAATTTGGTTAGAGAAAGAGCCACCTAATTCTATATTGACGTGGAAGGATCTCGTTTCGAAGTTCGTGAACCAATTTTTCCCGCCTTCTAAGACTAAGCATTTGAAAAACGAGATTTCAAAATTTTCACAAGAGTTTAATGAGAGTTTTTCTACGGCTTGGAATCGATTTAAGGAAATTTTGCACGAGTGTCCTCATCATGTTTTTCCGACGTGCATCAAACAGACACGTTTTACAATGGATTGAACGATCATGAGAGAGATTATCTTAATGCCGCCGCGGGTGGTAATTTTTTTGTGTAAAATGGTCGAGGAAGCGTTGTTGATTATTGAGAATAGGTCTAAGGTCTATGGCCCTCGTAGCACTTCGTCTTCAGCTTTGCCTTCATTGTCTCATACCATTGATGCTTACCAAATCGAGGTAAATTTGGAAAACAAAATCTTTGATAAGCTTAAGGGACTTTTGATTGAGTTTAATGTGGGTGAAAAACCCACTCCCACTATGGCTAAAGCCGTTGAGGTTTCTTGAATGTATTGTGGTGGAGGTCATGATTTCTCCGAGTGCATTACCAACGGTGGTAAAACTTCGAGTGCCTACGCGGCCACGGGAACTTATAACCAAAACGGTCAAGTTACCCGCTCTAATCAAATGACTCCACCGGGTTGTGCACCAAATCAAAATGCTAACAGTTTTATCGAAACAATCAAGTTGGTTATCAAGGAAATTACAAGAACAATTACAAGGGTAACAACTATGGGAATCAAAGGGCTAATAATCAAGTGCCAAACAAAAATCAAAACAATGATTTTCAAAATATCAACAAAAGTTTGCAAAACTTAAAAGATCTTCCAAATGAATTTGTTGAATATGCAAATGGAAATGATGCTAGGTTTGATAATATACAACGGGACATCATTAGCCTAAGATCCGAGTTTAAGAATGACTTGAAAAAGGAGTTGAAAAACGAGTTAGCAAATGAGCTTAAGATTCATACCAACAAAATGGAGGGTAATGTGACTAGGTTACAACAAAACCAACAAAAGATGGAACAGGGGAAACATGAAATAAAACAAGAGATGCTTAAGGCCGATAAGAGGCAATCTATGTTTGAGTATAAAATTTCATCCATGTTTGAGGCTATAAAGTGTAGGGTCGTCTTCTTCGTCGAGTAGTGATAGGTGTGAAAACACCCATCCTTTTTACCACTTAATTACAATAATAACCAAGCCAAAACGTGTATTTTATGTCATTTATGTCGGAATTGTGCGTGGTTTGTGTTTTTGTTGTGATTTAGGACGAAAAGGTGAAAAGTGGAGAAAACACGGGTACTTACGGGTTTTTATTGAAGAAAAAGATGAAAGACGAGGTCGAAAGATCAAGAGTGCGAAAAGAACGGAAGTCCAAGACCAATTCTGAAGATTTATCGAAGAAAAAGTCAAAAGACGGAAGTTTACTTAAAGCCGAAGAACTCAAGTCTAATTTATTGAAGAATTACAAGACGAGTTCAAAGAAATCCCGAGCCAAAAGTCATTAAAGTCCAAGATTTGAGAAGATTAAAAGGCTTAAGGACTAATGGTGCAATTAAGAGAAAGAAGAAAGAGGGAGGAAGCTTCCTAAGCTCCTCCCTAATCTCCCTATATATTTCCATTTCATTTTCATTTTGAAGTGTTGGTGGCTTGACAATCCACTCTTCCACCATTTTCATTTCCCTGCATTTTAATTTCTTGCACCTTAATCTTCATGTAATGCACCTTTAAATTCCTTTTAATTCCAAGTAAGTTTACCTTTGATTGTTGTTAATCTTCATCTTTTATTGTTAATCTCCTTCTACCTTTCTTGTTTGATTTGTTCTTCATCTTCATTGTTCATGTTCTTGAGTTTTTATGGTTTTGATCAAGTAGGTTTTGATTGATTTGGCTTTGTTTGTTAGTTTTGATGATTTATTTTGATTAATTATTGTTAGTAGATCATTTGTGGTTGTTTTGGATTAATCTTTTGGTGTGTTTTGGTTAGATTTGATTAAATTCGTGTTTGGTTTTCATCCTACTGTTCTTCTGTTCATGCTTACTGTATCTTGCCCAGATATTCTGGATCATCTGCTGACTTTGTCTTCTATTCGGAATATATGTTTATTCCGGATCATCTGCTTACTTTGTCTTCTATTCTGAATATCTGTTTATTCCGGATAGAGTCCTTTATTCGGAATATCTGTTGGTTATTCCGGATAGAGTCCCTTATTCAGAATACTTGTTATTCCGGATAGAGTCCTTTATTCGGAATATCTGTTTATTTCGGATAGAGTCCTTTATTCGGAATATCTGTTTATTCCGGATAGAGTCCTTTATTCGGAATGTTAGGTTATTCCGGATAGGGTTTTTCATTCGGAATGTTCAAGTATTCCGGATTGAACCTTTATTCCGAGTAGAACATTTTCCCCTTTTTATTCCGGATCAAGTCTTATTCCGGATGAACACGTTTATTCCGGATGAAGGCTTAATTCCGAATGAGTTTTTCAGTTTTTAGTTTTAAGCTTTATTTTTCCCGCCTTTTTCTTCATTTGCACTTTTACTTGCTTTCCTTTTAGTTTAAGTTTAAGTTTGAGTTATTTACCTTTATTGCTTTTAATTTCTCGTCATTTACTCTTCGTCAAGTTTTTATCTTTCAGCATTTCTTTTTACCGTCTTTACTTTATTCTTATTTGTTTCAAGTCTTTATTTTTAATTAGTTTTAGACAACGACAACTCTTTTATTTGATTCACCAAGAACAACTAATCTCTTGCACTTAACCGGAGATCAATTCGAAGAGATTCCGAGAAACGAACTTTCAACCTAAAAAAACCATTTATTAAAATGGCGCCGCTGCCGGCTCTTTTCGTGAGGATTTACGGTTTTTTGTGAGGGACGCGTTGGCTTTTGGGATCCGTTCACTTGTGAACGTTATTTTTCGTGTCAAAAATTTTCCAAAATACCAAAAACATTTGAACCCACCTCCTCTTTCCCCGTGCATCTATTGTGGAAGCGATTCTCATTGGCATGTTTCGTGCCCGGTTCGATACCCGTATGATCACGGGCAAGAACCGGGGTACAATTATGACAATGATAATAGCTATCCACAAGACGCACCCGATTTTTCTCCTTACCCATTTTGCAACAACTGTGGGGGTCCTCACGATACCTCTTATTGTCAACCAATGAATTATTATGAGCCAGATTCGTGTCCTTAATTTTCTTCACCGATGGATTATTATGAAGCAAATCCGTGTCATAATTCTTCTCAACCAATGACTGATTATGAGCCACATCCGTGCTATAATTATGGTTTTCATAACTATGAGCCCCCACATCACACCCTCAATCATCAATCCTCTCAGGGAATTTGATAGGTGTGAAAACACCCATCCTTTTTACCACTTAATTACAATAATAACCGAGCCAAAACGTGTATTTTATGTCATTTATGTCGGAATTATGCGTGGTTTGTGTTTTTGTTGTAATTTAGGACGAAAAGGTGAAAAGTGGAGAAAACACGACATTCACGGGCTTTTATCGAAGAAAAAGACAAAAGACGAAGTCAAAAGATCAAGAGTGCAAAAAGAACGGAAGTCCAAGGCCTATTCTAAAGATTTATCGAAGAACAAGTCTAAAGACGGAAGTTTAATTAAGCCAAAGAACTCAAGTCTAATAAATGAAGAAATTATAAGACGAGTTTAAATATCGGCCCGAGAAAGGTCTCAAATCGTGAACCAAGTTATGCCAAGATATGAACTTTTTGATATCCCGAGAAGCAGTTTTAAGAGATTTTGTCCTTTAGCTAACTATTGATCAAATCGTCCAACTTTGCTTTCAGCCTAAATAAATTATCGAAATAAGTCAACAATGCATCCTCGTGATCATTTAAGACATCAATAAAATATAAGAGATACTCGTAGGAATAAGGGAGTTTAAGTGATTAATTGAACCACATGAGTAAATGTTTGTTATGCTAACTTATACTAACAATGATCTTGTTTTTAAGCTTGGCATGGGGAACGTGAAACTTGAGGGTGATGAACATTCATGACACACAAGCCCTAATGTAAGTCTTAGATTTCTTTACAAGTTTCTTCCTTGTTGCATCTTGTTATTTTCTATCTTTTTGATTTTCCTTAGTTGTTTAATAAAGGCCAAGGTAGGTTGATTATGATGGAAAATGTAAAACGTGCTTTGTAACTAATGCATTGCATGAGGACATTGCAATGGTTAAGTGTAGGGGATTTGATAGGTGTGAAAACACCCATCCTTTTTACCACTTACTTACAATAATAACCGAGCTAAAACGTGTATTTTATGTCATTTATGTCGGAATTATGCGTGGTTTGTGTTTTTGTTGTAATTTAGGACGAAAAGGTGAAAAGTGGAGAAAATACGACATTCACGGGCTTTTATCGAAGAAAAAGACAAAAGACGAAGTCAAAAGATCAAGAGTGTAAAAAGAACGGAAGTCCAAGGCCTATTCTAAAGATTTATCGAAGAACAAGTCTAAAGACGGAAGTTTAATTAAGCCAAAGAACTCAAGTCTAATAAATGAAGAAATTATAAGACGAGTTTAAATTAATCCCTAGACAAAGTCGAAAATGTCGAAGAACTTAAAAGACGAAAAGACGTGAAGAAAGAAAGAAAGAAAAGAGGAAGCCACCAACCACTCCCCTTTCCTATAAATACCTTTCATTTCACCACATGAAAGGTGTTAGTCATTTAGGTTAGTTTTAGTTTTAGGAGTAGGAGTAGTTTAGTTTTAGTGAGAGAAAGTGACAGTTTCTCTCACTAGAACTTTAATCTTTCATCTTATATCTTTCTTGTTTTAAATCAAACCTTTACCTTTTAAGATTAACCTTGTCTTAATCTTCATGTTATTAATCTTTCTTGTTAATCTCAATCTTGTTTTCATCATCTTTTTCATCAAGTTCTTATTTAAAGTTTTGACCTTTTAAATTTTAGTGACTTAAAGTTCATCTTTTTATGTTTTGATCTTAAAAGTTTGTTTATTTTTAAGTTTGATAAGTTGATGGTCGTGCTCAATAAGTTCATTTCGATTTAGAGGCGTTCTAGTTTTGAGTTTAAGCTTATTACCATAGCTTATTACTTTTGCCTATTTTTCGGATCAAGAAACAAATCGGAAAAGGTTTTAAAACCCTTTTCCGACCTGATATTCCGACCAGACACAACCCCTTCATTCCGATCGCCCGATCGGAAAAGGGTTTAGTTATTCCGATTTGTTTGTTTAGTCATTCCGATTGTACTTGTTTTCCCCTTATTCCGATTATGCATGTTTCGATTATTCCGATTGACCTCTTTAGTTAATATTCCGATCTAGCTTGTTTGTGGGTTATTCCGATTGCATCCAACATAACTATATTCCGACTGGGGTTCTGCTTAACTTTCCGATTGTACTCCTTTTGCAACATTCCGATCATGCCTTTCCGACGGGGTTACATTCCGATCGGATTCCAATTTGGATTCCGATCGGGTGTTTTCCGATTGGATGTTTTGTTTTGTTTTATTATTTCGTCAAAGTGTCAACTTTTCTCATTTTACTTTTAGTCCATTTTAATTTCATTTTGAATTTTTATTTAATTGTCAATTTACTTTTCGCTAAGTTTTAAATTTACGTCATTTTATTTCTCTTCATTTACTTTTAACGTTTTAAATATTGCACCGTTTACGTTTCAACTAGTTTTAGTTTTAATTTCCCGTCCTTTATTATTAAGTCTTGCACATTTATTTTACCAAATCCAAAAATATTTGTTTCACCAAGAACAACTAATCTCACACAATTAACCGGAAATCAATTCGAGAAGATTCTGAGAAAACGAACTTTCAACTAGTAAAATCTGTGTATTAGAATTCGTATTGATCAACAACTCACTACTCTGAATGAAGAATGGCACGCCATTATTTTGGAAATTCAAGAAGCCTTTGTTCAGTTTAAAGAAGCATGGGCAGAGGAAAAGCGACAGCAACAAGAGCAAGTATCTAATCTTAGTGATTATACCCCTCATCTTGTGCGTCAATACTATTATGATGATGATGACGATGATGCTGTATGCACTTTCAACACATCTTCAGAAGTTACTGCTCCTACTCTCGATGTTCCTACTACGTCTAAGGATCTTGATTCGTTGAATGAGCTTCGTGATGTTGGTCTCGACAAAGTATTGGATGATGAGGTTTGTGACTTACCTGCTATGGAGCTTGAGGACGACATTGCTCTTACGAAAGAGGTCGATCCTAGTGATGACGATTCTTCTCTCTGCTATGAGAATTTCACTTTTGAAGTTTCTCAATCTCCACCGGGAGATGCGGGCGATGACGATTTATTCTCTCCGGCTTACGAGAAGTTCACCGATGAACTTGATCTTGTGGATGAGGTGGAAGACGTGCTTCTTCACGATAGATTACGGAAAGTGCACCTTCTTATTGCTCAAATCGAAGAGTTGACTTCTCCTCCTCTCTCCGAGTATTTGCCTCCATCTATTCCTCCCGTTGAAGATACTGACCCATTGCTGGAAGAAATCAACATTCACTCCATGCCTCCAGGTATTGATGATAATGATACGGAGGGAGACATTATTTTTGATAATTTGCTGTAGGAAGGTATTGTCCCAAGTCCCCCTCCTGAGCACCTTTCACCCTCCCCTTTAGCCACTCTTACGGAGGATGAGTGCTTTGACCTGGGAGGTGACATTGATTATGATATGATTGATACCATTACGGCTTTGCCGTTTGCTCAGCATCCATTGTCTTTGGGGGAGGACAATGTGCTTACTTTACCCAACCCACCTCCCGTGGATCTTGATTTCACATACTTTACGTATGTTGAAAGGACCTTCCTCCCATTCAAGACTTATCCCCTTGCCTCTCCTTTGTTGATGTCAACCGGGAACGAGGACAAGGTCTTTGATCCCAGTATTACATTCGAGGCTTCCCCATGGACCATTTAATTCGGGGACGAGTCAGGCTCGTGACTCAGTTAACAAAAACAAGCGCTTTTTGGGAGGCAACCCAATTATCTATCTATCTTTACCATAAGTGTAGGGGGAGCCCCGTGGTGTTTCTTGTTTTCTTTCTTATCATGTGCAGGGATTAGAGCTTTAAAGACACACTCTTGATGACTTTTGACGAACCGTGATTCCGTGTTCCCTTCTTCCCGGTTCTATCCTAAACTCTTTTCGATTCACTATTTTATATTTCTCAATATTAAAATAGGAATCTCTTTAGTTGTCTCTTCCTTAGCGAGATTTAAACAACGTGCACAATGTCCTAAGTGTAGGGGTGTTTACTCACACATGCTTAAACATTGAGGACAATGTTTATATTAAGTGTAGGGGGACTTCTATCGAAGTTAAGTGGTCTTTTCCTTGTATTTGTCCTCATTTTAACCGGAAAATCAATTTTTCGACATTTTTCATAATTTTTGATCTATTTTGGCCTATTAGTTTTTCCCCTTTGTATAATTATTTTCTTCCTTAGTAGAATAAATTTTAATAAAGTGGTTTTAATTTTCAAACGTTGTGAATCTTTTGACTCAACCCGAGTTTACTTATCTAAGTTTACTCTAGCCTGTATCCTTAACGTGTTTAAGTCAAGTTTTGCTAGGCTTTTATATAGGGAGCTATAAAACGTGAAAGTCTTAACTCTCACGGGTTAAGAACAAGAAATTTTCGCAAGTTCCTATAATTGATCCTAGAGAGTCGTTTATCAAGGGAACTTCAAAATGCGGATTCTAAACTTGAAAAAAGTCTAAGAGTTTGCAAGATCCTATAGGCGACTCGAAAACCCAAAACTTTGATTTAACAGGCTAAGCATCCACGAGTCTCATTCCTTGAGATTTTAAATTGTGGAGAACGAGAGATGATAGAGTCAATTATAAGTTTGGTATTCTTTCGTGAATTTATGTGAGTTAATTATAAGCCTATTCTCCCATCGCTTGCTAATAAATTTATCGGCAATAAATAAGGTTGTACGATTTGAAAAGTTACTTAGCTTCTAGCCCAAGATCGTTTAAAATTTGCTCGATATGGATTAGAGTTCATAGCCAAGGCATAACTTATTGAAGCGGGATGCGAAGATTGGCGAGTCCAAAAAGGTCCTAACAAGACATGAGGGCTACATTTTGTTGCTAAAGATCCAAAAGTGATGTGAAGAATCATTTATCGAAAATCAATATGAAGGATCGAGACACACGACGAAAAGCAAAAACTCCCCAAAAGTCATGGAGAAGTCTATCCGAAAAGGCCCTAACAAGGTATGAGGATAAATAGATCCAAGTCCAAAAAGGAGGCGGATCGTTGTATATCAAAGTACAATATAAAGATTGGAGAAAAATGAAGAAGTCGTGGTCCAAAGATGAAGAATCTCTCAAAACTTCAAGTGAAGAAATTCCTATATGAAGAGAAGACCATAATTTCATGAACGTCTCTCAAGGTTTGAAGTATGAAGTCGCTACCAAATATCAGTCCGAGAAAGGTCTCAAATCGCGAAGCGAGTTATGCCAAGATATGAACTTTATGAGGTCCTGAGAATCAGTTTTAAAAGATTTTGTCCTTTAGCTAACTATTGAATAAATCGTTCACTTTATTTTCAGCCTAATAAACTATCAAAATAAGTCAAAAATGCATCCTCGTGATCATTCAAGACAATAATAAAATATAAGAGATACACCTAGGAATAAGGGAGTCTAAGTGAATAATTGGCCCACATGAGTTCGTGTTAGTTTGCTAACTTATAATAACAATGATCTCGTTTTTAAGCTTGGTTTGGAGAAAGTGAAAACTTGAGGATGATGATCATTCACGACATTTCCAAAACCCAAAGGTATGTTTTTGATTTCTTTACTTTGTATGTTTATAATTTTCTATCTCTTTAATAAAGGCCAATGTGGATTAATTATGATGAAAAATGTAAACTTGCTTTGTAACTAATGCATTGCATGAGGACATTGTAATGGTTAAGTGTAGGGGATTTGATAGGTGTAAAAACACCCATCCTTTTTACCACTTAATTACAATAATAACCGAGCCAAAACGTGTATTTTATGTCATTTATGTCGGAATTATGCGTGGTTTGTGTTTTTGTTGTGATTTAGGACGAAAAGGTGAAAAGTGGAGAAAACACGGGCATTCACGGGCTTTTATTGAAGAAAAAGATGAAAGACGAGGTCGAAAAATCAAGAGTGCAAAAAGAACGGAAGTCCAAGACCAATTCTGAAGATTTATCGAAGAAAAAGTCAAAAGACGGAAGTTTACTTAAAGCCGAAGAACTCAAGTCTAATTTATTAAAGAATTACAAGACGAGTTCAAAGAAATCCCGAGCCAAAAGTCATTAAAGTCCAAGATTTGAGAAGATTAAAAGGCGTAAGGACTAATGGTGCAATTAAGAGAAAGAAGAAAGAGGGAGGAAGCTTCCTAAGCTCCTCCCTAATCTCCCTATATATTTCCATTTCATTTTCATTTTGAAGTGTTGGTGGCTTGACAACCCACTCTTCCACCATTTTCATTTCCCTGCATTTTAATTTCTTGCACCTTAATCTTCATGTAATGCACCTTTAAATTCTTTTTAATTCCAAGTAAGTTTACCTTTGATTGTTGTTAATCTTCATCTTTTATTGTTAATCTCCTTCTACCTTTCTTGTTTGATTTGTTCTTCATCTTCATTGTTCATGTTCTTGAGTTTTTATGGTTTTGATCAAGTGGGTTTTGATTGATTTGGCTTTGTTTGTTAGTTTTGATGATTTATTTTGATTAATTATTGTTAGTAGATCATTTGTGGTTGTTTTGGATTAATCTTTTGGTGTGTTTTGGTTAGATTTGATTAAATTCGTGTTTGGTTTTCATCCTACTGTTCTTCTGTTCATGCTTACTGTATCTTGCCCAGATATTCCGGATCATCTGCTGACTTTCTCTTCTATTCGGAATATCTGTTTATTCCGGATCATCTGCTTACTTTGTCTTCTATTCGGAATATCTGTTTATTCCGGATAGAGTCCTTTATTCGGAATATCTGTTGGTTATTCCGGATAGAGTCCCTTATTCGGAATACTTGTTATTCCGGATAGAGTCCTTTATTTGGAATATCTGTTTATTTCAGATAGAGTCCTTTATTCGGAATATCTGTTTATTCCGGATAGAGTCCTTTATTCGGAATGTTAGGTTATTCGGGATAGGGTTTTTCATTCGGAATGTTCAAGTATTCCGGATTGAACCTTTATTCCGAGTAGAACATTTTTCCCTTTTTATTCCGGATCAAGTCTTATTCCGGATGAACACGTTTATTTCGGATGAAGGCTTTATTCCGAATGAGTTTTTCAGTTTTTAGTTTTAATCTTTATTTTTCCCGCCTTTTTCTTTATTTTCACTTTTACTTGCTTTCCTTTTAGTTTAAGTTTAAGTTTGAGTTATTTACCTTTATTGCTTTTAATTTCTCGTCATTTACTCTTCGTCAAGTTTTTATCTTTCAGCATTTCTTTTTACCGTCTTTACTTTATTCTTATTTGTTTCAAGTCTTTATTTTTAAGTAGTTTTAGACAACGACAACTCTTTTATTTGATTCACCAAGAACAACTAATCTCTTGCACTTAACCGGAGATCAATTCGAAGAGATTCCGAGAAACGAACTTTTAACCTAGCAAAATTCCTTTATTAAGTAGTCTTCCTAATAACACCATATCGAACCCTTAGGGAGAGATGAAAGTGATTACCACACGTAGTGGTAAGACACTTAAGGAATCGAGTCCTCAACCAATTACTCTAACGGTGGAGGAAATTGAGGAAAAATCCGAGGTGGTGGTCGAAGAGGAGCATATCCCAATCCTATGAAGTACCGCCCCAGCCACACCTACGGTTGACCCATTACCATCATTGGAAACTGAGATTACAAAGGCTATGCCTATGCCTCAACCCACACCACCTTTACCTTACCCATCGAGACTTCGTAAGGAGAAACAGAAAAAACGTAATAATTACCAATTCTAGCTTTTTATGAAGATGTTTCGTGATTTTCATTTCAATATAAGTTTTGTCGACTCTTTGGTCATGATGCCTCGATTTGCCGCTAACTTTAAGAGTATGTTAAACAAAAAAGAGAAATTCCAACAATTGTCTAGTTTTTCATCGGTTTATCTTAACCGCATACCACAAAAATTCGGTGATCCTGGTAAAATCTTGATTCCATGTGCTATTCAAGATATGGAAGAATGCTATGCCTTGGCCGATCCTGGTGCTAGTATTAACTTGATGCCTCTTGAAATCTTCAAGTCGCTCGATCTTCCTAATATTACTCCTTCACTAATGTCTATCGAGTTGGCCGATCATTCCACGATTTCTGCATGTGGATTGGCGGAAGACGTTTTTGTGAAAGTGGGAAAGTTCTATTATCCGGTAGACTTTATCGTTGTCGATATTCCACGGATCCTCAAGTTCCTCTTATTTTAGGTCGTTCGTTTTTGGATACGTCAATGGCGTTGATTGATGTGCATGCTAGAAAAATCACCTTACGTTTCAACGACGAGGAACTTGTTATAAACGCAACACAAAACTCTCAACTTTTTCATGTTTATTCTATTGCGACCATAAACCTCGTTGATATGATCGATGTCGTTTGCGAGGAATTTTAACAAGAACTTTTAGGTTTTTGTGACGATGAAAATAGTGGCAATCCCACTATGCTCGATCCTATTCTCGATAATTCGACACCATCCTTCACTCCATTTGAAGGTGGTGGTTTTACGTTGGAAGAACTTGATGTTCCTCGTACTTGTAATGAAGACCTCGACAACAACGAGGACTTCTCGATTATCAAGGATTTTCTTAACAATTTCCCATTTCCTCCACCCGAGGAGGTTATGGGTATCGAGCCCAAATCTTCAATTGAGGAACCACCAATCCTCGAGTTGAAAGATTTACCTCCTCATCGATGTTCTAAAGGAACACAAAGGGGAAATTGCGTGGAAATTATCCGACATTAAGTGGATTGATCCTAAATTTTGTACCCACGAAATCTTAATGGAGGAGGGCTACAAACCCGCAATTCAATGCCAAAGGAGGGTGAACCCCAAAATTCATGACGTCATCAAAAAGGAGGTCCTTAAACTCCTTGACGCGGGAATGATTTACCCTATTTTCGATAGCCCTTGGGTGAGTCCTATTCATTGTGTCCCTAAGAAGGGAGGAATGACCGTTGTGCCAAACGATGCCAACGAGTTAACTCCAACTCGACTCGTGACCGGTTGGAGGGTGTGTATCGACTATCGTAAGTTGAATGACGCCACTCGTAAAGAAAATTTTCCCTTGCTCTTCATGGATCAAATGTTGGAGCGTCTTGCGGGAAACGATTTCTATTGCTTTTTAGATGGTTCTTCCGGTTACTTCCAAATCCCCATCGATCCTCGTGATCAAGAAAAAACTACGTTTACGTGTCCATATGGAACGTTTGCCTATCGTATAATGCCATTCGGACTTTGCAATGTGCCGGGAACCTTTCAAAGGTGCATGATGGCTATTTTTCATGACATGATCGAGAAGACGATGGAAGTCTTTATGGATGATTTTTCCGTGTTTGGTTTTTCGTTGTGACACCCCGGGTAGGTTCAAAATATGCGGAAATATTCACGGAGATGTCACTAGGGTGGATCGATAGCATATAGTCCGTAGATCATAAGTTAAAGAGTTAATTAAATCAGATTACATGTTTGGTAAACAAATAAAATAAAATTGTCTTGAGCATGACAGAAGGTGATTGTTTGTGTTTCCAAAATAGAACCCCTGACGAGTCCTACAATGCAGATTACTAAGATGTTGGAGACCATGCACACACTACGTACTAACTTCATATTCCTGTGCAAAACATACTAACGGGGGTCAACATAAAGTTGGTGAATTTACAGATTTTAACAATTAATTAGTTTGGACATACATTAAGCATAGAAGTGACAATGCACAAAGCATTCTCACTAAAATGTAAATAACATTTGTATATTATTAGAAACTGAAGCTTAACCTCCGTAGTCCTCAACAGATGAGGACGTAGTGTCTTACAAAAAGACACCCATTCCAGTTCCAACATGGTATACGTCTGTTGTCCCGGTCAAGGCACAGTGAGCATGACTCACCCAGACGGGGATGGTCAATCCCTAATAGATCTATTTATAACATTCGGGCGATTTACAACAATTTAACAGTTTCAATAATAATCAATCATAATGAAGTTTATACAATCTAGTTGTGTCCATTATATGTTTGCATATTGTCTTTCCCAAATGGGAAAGTTTTATCAAAAGTTTATATGGGGCTGTAACTCACCTGGGAGTAGGCAATTGCTGTTTAATACGAACATCCAATTAAACCTCACGCCAAAGTTATGCCTAATCAGATAATACATTCTTAATAGATAGTACAAAGAACATATATGTATGCTTATACAGATTTTATTCATTTCATTTATACTAGGTATTTATCTAAATAACCGTAGTTCAAGTAGCATCAATAATCATTTCTAAGTAATCGTAAAATGTTTAACTGTTAATATCAGTTAGCATACATGTATTAACTTATATTAAGTTTCTTAGTTAAGTGGACATAAAATGTTCTATTTAAAATATTAGTTTACGTTTTCCGTTCAAGTATTATAATCACTCATTTACTACTACGTTTCATTATAATGTAAACACAAAAATCCTACTTAATATTAGTTCACATTCGTAGTTCATGTATTATAATCATTCATTTAAACTTTAATATTAAGTTCCATATTTTAGGTAGACGTAAGATGTTCTACTTAAATTTTAACATTCAATTTCTCTAACGTTCATATAGATTTTATTTTCTAAAAGTATACGAGTTTATGTATGAGTAATACATATTCATCATTGTTTATACAATTATTTCCTAAAGTAAATATAAATATTTTATAAAATAAAATATTTTATTTAACTTTAAAGTTTCCATAAATTATTTTAATATTTATAAAATAATTTAAACATAAGAATTTATACCTTAATTCTTATGGTCTAAGTGTTTTATTTATGTTTTATTATAATTAAAATAGATTTTTAAGGTTAGGGCTTGGTAATGTTTCGGAATATGGCATAACTAGTCCCTCTATATTTTTAAACAAGTATAATTTTTGGATTTTACATATTTAGTACCTAGGGCTTGTTAAAGTTACGGCTTATGGCAGATTTAGTCCCCCTAGTTATATCTAGGTTTTGTAACTTTACTAAATTTACAAAAACAGCCCCTAGGGCTCCTTTAATTTTGGCAAATTACAAAAATAGTCCTTAGGTTTTTAAAATGACAAAATAACTTTTAGAAACTTCCCAAAATAGTCCCTAGGGTTTAATTTGCCACTGATAGTATTTATTAAACCCTAGACTTTTGGATATTTACATTTTCAGTCCTTGTGTTTACTAGTTTATCAAAACAAGTTTCATAAGTTATGGCTTTAGTCCTTAAGTTTTATAAATTGTCATTTTCATCCAAAAAGTTTTTATAAGTTATATTTTATTATAAAAACTTTTATTTTAACATTCAAACTTTATATGGGCTCATTAAATGGGCTAAACATCTAATGGGATATTTTAGTGGGCTTAAATATATTTCAAGTCCACTAATTTATTTAAATGGGCCTTTAAATCATTTATTGGGCTTAATACATTTTTAAGCCCCTTTAATTAGTTAAATGGGCCTAAGTGAAATCTTAAGTCCATTTAAGTTATTAAAATTTATCAAATAGGCTTATTGGGTCCATTAAGTTTTAAAATAACATTTCATAGACCTAAATTAGTCCATTAACATTACTTTATATTTTATGTATGTTTTTACTTAGGATATTCTTATAAGCTTATTATGAGCTTATTGATATTTAGTTTTAAATCTGAATAGATGAATAAAACTTAAAATTTGTTTTATGTGTTATACCAAATTAGATCTAGGTGTGTTTTATAAGGTTACAAGTAGGTCATAAGCCCTAGTAGGAGCGTATACCCCACGGCTAACATTAGTTATAGAATATTAAGATAAGTCAATGCTCATTTTAAGGTTGCATGTAATTTATAAGTGTTACAAAATTAGATCTAACTATGTACACATCAAGAAAATAAATCACAAGTCCAAAATAAGATTTAAACTATGTCTAGACCTAAAAATCAATCATAGATTCATCTACACACACATATAGCCCACGGCTATATTTTTAAATCTTGGTATTTCCAAGATGAACACTTAAGCAAACTTTAAGTCTTGTAAATAGTTGAAAAATATAATCATGATTATCTAGGTGACATGCATGTTTCCAAGGTTCCCATTTTACCAAGGTGACTACATATAGCCCACAGCTATATTGTCTCTTCCCAAGGTTCCCATAAGATTTTATAAGCTTGTTTTTGTGTTTAACATACTCAAGTTAGTCTTTATCATTAGATCTATGGTTAATATAAGCATGCATGTACATCTAATTCATTTTAGGTCATATGTAACCCACGATTACATTTATACACATAAGTTATATTTTGTGATTTTTAACATTCCATTTAACATGTTACATTTCATATTCCATTATTCAAAACTTAAGAAACCAATCATATAGTCACCACTTAAATTAGCCGTGACCTTTAAGGTCATGGTTTTCATGATCTTTAAGTTGCACAAGTTCATTTCATGTGATCTATGGTTATTGGTTAACCAAAGTCCCATAAAACAATATTTGTAACTTATGCAATGTCTAGATTTATAAAAGGTTTCATATGGTTTTTAAATCAAGTTTAAACAACACATATAAGTCATAAGTTTCTTATTAAAAGATTTTTAAATCATGAACATGATTTGAATAAATATGCCGTGACCTATAAGGGTCATAGCTTTATCAAATCTTGATTTTAACATGTTATTTACTTGTGTTTATAGATGTATGATGATGCATGCATGAAGAAATGAAAGATTATGATGTGTATACCTCTCTTGCCTACAGGTACCAAAAATGATCTAGATGAACAAGGAGATTTGATATCTACTCAAGATGATGAAGAAAACCCTAAAACAAACCAAGTCGTGGCCTTGATGATTTTGGCTAGGGCTTGTTTATAGTGATTCCAAAGGAATAATACTACTAATGATTTGTAATACGGATGAGACAAGAATCTTGGTGGATTTAATACTTAGTTTTGGATGTATATGGCTTAATGCCGTATGATTGAGAGAGAAGAGGATGAGAGAAACAAGGTTGGATTATATGAGAGATTGTGAGAGTATGTGTGTGTGTTTAGGATTAAATAGGAGAGAGGGAAAGGGAATGCAAAAGGCATGATTGCCTAGGTAAGAACACTTGTGCCAAGTGTTGGATTTTGTGTTTCCCATGCATCCCTTCTCCTTCCACATGCCCTTGGTGCTGTGTAAGGCTATCCAAAAGGGTAGGGTGGGCTTGTGTTGGGCCTATGTTGGGCTTACACACAATGGAGGGTGATGGTCTTGGGATAGTCTAAGGGTTTGAATATACTCCTAGTTCACTTACACACATATTATGGCTAAATACTTACTTATAGTATATTTCCAAATTATCTCAAGTGTGGTACAAACAATGTTAGTTATAACTCCATTACTTGTTTTTCCTAGTTGTATGCTCATGGTTTTAAGTTATGAAGCTATTTTCAACAAAGATGAATGTAAAAGTATAATTACATTATAGACATGTTTATTCACATCTTAAGGAAACATAACACATGGTTAAGTGTTCTAGGATTATTGGGGGGAAATTTCATTACATAAAATCATGGTAAAATCATGGATTTTACAGCACCACCCTGTTATTTTACCTTTGTCCTCAAAGCTATTAAAAACGTAGTTATATTTTAAGTGAACAATGTTCTAAGTTTGATTCATTTCAGGTTCTCTCTCTCAGGTTCGGATGGCGGCATGAACGCGAAGTGGTCTATACCTAGGTTACTTTTATACGTCTAATTCGGCATCAATGGAAGCTTTTGTCATTACAGGTGAACATAAGAGAATGCAAAGATATTTTTATCTGGGTTGCACTATTCATCCGATTGAGCGGTAAAAGAGACCGCTGCTATTAGGGGTGTTCATCGGTTTGGTTTTTGGGTTTTTGGGTTGTATGGTTCGAGTTAATCGGTTTGGAAATATTTAAAGTCAAAATCAAAACCAAACCAAACCAATTACATTATTTATAAAATCAAACCATAAACCAAATTAGAATTCGGTTTGGTTTCGGTTTATACCAAAAAAACCAAATTTATGTAAAACTCCAAAATATATTGTAGAATTAAAAAAACCCTAGATTTTCAAGTAAAAATAACAAATTATAAGCTTTTAAAAAGGGCTCAAGTAATCGACAATTTTTTTACAAAATTCTAAAAGTTTAAAAGTTAACAAAACTAAATAGAAGCGAAATAAGGTAAAATTTTCTTTATAGAAAATCTTTAGGGTCCTCATTAACTTGAATAGTCCATCTCGAATCATCTTGACACGAGTGTAACTTCAAACTTACTCTATAAAATAATTTATATGAATCAATTAGGCAAACTATTCCTCAGTTTCTCGGGAGAGACATCAATACTTAATCTAGTGAGTGATTAGTTTGAAAGATAACTCAAAAGATATAAAATATGTCTATATAGTTAAAAACTTCATGTATATAGAGTTGTTCGGTTTTTTCAGTTTGGCTTTGTTTTATTTTTGTCAAACCATAACTAAACCAAACACCAATTAAATACTTCGGTTCGGTTTCAAATCAACCGATACACCAATTAAAATATTCGGTCTGGATTTATTCGGTTTCAATCTGGTTGACTTTTCGATTTGTTCGGTGTCAAAAAAAACACTGAACACCCCTAGCTGCTATGGATGGGCAGGAGGCAATGCAAAGAGATCTTTGTCCGGATCACACTACACATCTGATTGAGCAGTAAAGGAGACTACTGTTGTGGATAAATAGGAAAGGAACCCAAAGAGATATTTATCTGGATCGCACTATACATCCAATTGAGCAGTAAAGGAGACTGCTGCTGTGGATGAATAGGTGCGGGCTGCTTAACGGGGGTCGCAGCTATACCCTCCTAGGATCTGGGAGAAGACCAATGGCAGTTTGGATTTTGTTAGGAGGAAAAATCCATTGTAAATGGTTTCAGATATGAGGAGGACACACCAACATGTTTTGTATGCTGGGGAAGCTGGGGATGTACTATATCTGCATCTTTTTCATGGGTGAGATACATGTTATATCCCCACACCCGAGGATGGAAAATTGGGGTTTGAAGGTAAAACAAAACATTTCAACTTTAACCCCTCCTATATCAACAGCTTTAAATAAAGACTTAAAATTTTACCTCAAGCTTGTGGGATACAGCCATTAGTTAATAGTACTAAGATCTCTATCCCACAGAGAGGTTACGATTGTGGTTGATGGTGGTTGCCTAAGAAGTTACAAAGAATCTACTTTATTCACCGTGGGGCTGAGCGAGAGGAGCGCAGAAAAGCAGTACCTCAAATGGTGGAAATAAAAGAAGACACCAAGAATAATGAAGTGCACGCCTTGTAGGGTGTCGTAACAAGGGTTATGCATTCACTATTACTGGTTCAAAATTTTTACAAATTATAACTTCTAAAGAGAGGAAATCACATCTCCTAGAGTCTAGTGGGTGATGGTATTGTCGAACTAATTGGACCCGAAGAGGAAAGAGGAATGTCCAAAAACATGGGACATTCAACATCTCCTTATGGGGAATGTCAGACATATCCCTACAAAGTACACCCATTATGAGTTGGACGTGCCTTTTAGGTTTAGGCAGGGAAGAGACAGGTTAGGGAAATGGAGTATTCCCGGACCAAGTATTCTCTGGCTTGTTGGTGCTAGAGAACACTAAATCTAGTGTTAACTATATCGGGGTTATGGCTCCCCAGTATAATCAAGGTTTCATCTTCCTAGTGTACGCGAACCAATTTTTGGTCATATGGGATAATTGCGTGGTATTTTCTTGTCTATTCACGCTAATGACGACATTATAGCTATCAAGACCTTTTAGGATCTGATTGACGTAAAACGGCGACTTGGAAGGTTTTAAGGAACAACCTCGAATGATGGTTTTTAACTATCATAACTTTTCCGTCGACTATTCCACCGTATTATGGGAGTCTAGAACTATCAGAGGGATTACCATTACCTTACAAAATTTAGCAATTGTAATGCTTTGGTCTACACATGTATCAGACAAGATAGATGCATATCATTGGTTTAGTAAGAGTGCACCAGGTACGATGTTGGAGCCTGGGTTTGCTGGGGCATTGTCGGCCATGTACACTTGCGAAGGAGTTCCCTTGTTGTCCTTCTTCTGATTGGCCCACTTGGGACAATCGGGTCTCATATGCCCAGGGGTTCCACACTCGTAACATACCAAAGCTTTCTTTGGTTCACTACTGCTCCCACCAGTGGGGTTTCGATTTCCCTGCTGCCCACTTCCACTCTCACGTGCATTGGACATGCCCTTGTTGCTGTTCCCGGGATCGGTATTGGGTCGACCTGGGGTAGCAACATTGGTTTGACAATTGAAAGCAAAATGGCCTTGTTGGCCACACTTGTAGCATCCTTGACATTGTCCTCCAACAACTTGATGGTAGTTTCACTTTGAACACTTGGGCTTGGTCCCTGAGTAGTTCTTAGTGCGGGTTGTGGGAGTAGTGTCATATGCTTGCCCAACGTTTTGCTTTTTGAAAGGCTGCTGGTGCTGGCTACGAGAGTTTTCATCTGGTTTCCTTTTGTTGTCTGTTTGCCTCTCGGACAGATTGCGGGCTCGCTTGTTGATCAGCTCAGTCGCAAATTCCATAGCACCTTCAACAGTAGTGGGTCGTGAAGCTAGCACAATGTCATGAATGTTGTCAGGGAGTCCGCTGACATACTTTTCAATCTTGTCACTCCTTAGAGGAAACATTCTGGTGTACATCAAGCTTAACTCTTGAAATCTTTGGTTGTACCAAAGGAAATCATTGTTCTTACACTTGAGATCCCACAGCTCGACTTCCAACTTCTTCATTTCTCCTGTGGGACAATAATTCTCAGTCATTCTTTCCTTGAGGTTGGCCCAAGTGAGAGTATAAGCAGCGTCATGTCCAAGGATGGCGACCACAGAGTTCCACCAGGTAAGGGCACTCTCGAGTAGGGTGCACGTAGCAAACTTAACTCTGTTCTCGTCAGCACAACAACTGATGCGGAAGACTGTCTTTACTCTTTCAAACCACTGCATCAATTCAACAACTCCTTCTTTCCCTCGGTAGTATGAGGGTTTACATTTTAAGAAGTCGGGGTAAGAGCAACCCCTGTTGGTGTTGTTTCTGCGTGCATCGAAGTTTGGATCATTGTTTGCATTTGGGTCAGCTCCTCTGGCTGCCATGGCTGCTGTGATGCCTTCACTTATCATTTCCCACAGTTGTGCGGCTGTAACATTTCGAGTAGCTTCTGGGGATTCAGCATTGTCGGCATTTGAAGTGGTTGCGTTATTGGGATTTGACCTCGTAATCACCATTTGTCTATAATCATATACAAAATGAGATTATTAGTTCAAGCGTTAGTACAGTTTTTATATTATTTGCACGAGGAAACTTATGCACTGATTTCATAACAAATTTGGATAACCTGTCAAGATCTCATAATATAATACATTGCACAGCAGATATAATAAAGAAAGTGATTACATGTTATTTCCATGAGAAATTTAACAGTCATCTTAGCATAACACAATCTAAGTCATAGGCCGGTCGGGCCTAATCCAAAGTAATGATACACACAGTCTTTAAAAACATCATATCCCAAAGTTACATGTCCCAAAAG
This sequence comes from Glebionis coronaria, assembly GCA_025667525.1. Taxonomy (NCBI): domain Eukaryota; kingdom Viridiplantae; phylum Streptophyta; class Magnoliopsida; order Asterales; family Asteraceae; genus Glebionis; species Glebionis coronaria. The sequence goes on along the minus strand of CM046880.1, from coordinate 150,208,808 downwards.
AAAAAAAAAGATAATGTACAGGATTACATCACCAAAAGCTGAACAAGAGATAAAAGTACAAAGGCCCTATGTCATGATAGCCGGGATGCAACCCGTGAGCTTATCATGACGTACACGAATTCTAGTATGTCTATACTAATACTGCCTGGATGGTCCACTAGATGATGTCGGGGCTGACGGTGCAGATGGAGCTGGTGGGGCTGTAGAATTCCTCCTAGTGTTCCACAAAGTCTGAACTGTTGTTCGGGTCTCCTTGAGCGTACGGAGTGCAGACAGTAGCTGGTTCCAGAGTCTATCGACGACCCCTCGGAGATAAGCCATCTCCCCAGTAACCCCATCATGCCAGATAGTGGCGAGATCAAAGAAGATGGATAATGATTGCTCCTGAGCGGCAAGAGCAGCATGGGTCTGATGCTGCAAACCCTCCATGACCTGAATGTGCTAGTGGAGGCGGTAGTTCTCCTCCCATAACCACTTCAGTGCCTCGTCCGTCCTTGCCTGGATGCCCTTAGCGGTCTGGGAGTCTCCTCTCATAGTGCGAAAAAGGGTGTCGATACTATCATAGATGACAGCATGGCTTTGTTGACTGACAGCCAACTGGCTACGGAGGTCAGATATCTCTCGCTCATGGCGTGCAGCCTGTGCAGAGATATGAGCCTGGACAGAATCGACATGTCCTGCCCCGAAGCCTTCCCCAGTCTCATAAGTGGATACGGGTGTTGATAGGTGTGTAAACACCCATCTTTTCTACCACTTAATTACAATAATAACCGGACCAAAACGTGTATTTTATGTCTTTTATGTCGGAATTATGCGTGGTTTGTGTTTTTGTTGTAATTTAGGACGAAATTGTGAAAAGTGGAGAAAACACGGGAATTCACGGGCATTCACGGCTTTTATTGAAGAAAAAGATGAAAGACGGAGTCGAGAAGTCAAAAGTGGAAAAAGAACGGAAGTCCAAGGCCAATTCTGAAGATTTATCGAAGAAAAAGTCAAAAGACGGAAGTTTATCAAAAGCCGAAGAACTCAAGTCTAATGTATTGAAGAAATTAAATACGAGTTTAAAAGAAATCCCGAGCCACAAGTCATTAGAGTCCAAGTAAAGAAGATTAGAAGGAAAAAGGACTAATGGTGCAATTAATGAAGACTATATGCTTAAGGACCTAATGACGCAATTAAGAGAAAAGGAAGAAGGGGAGGAAGCTTCCTAATCCTCCCCTATAAATAGTTTAGGTTGTTAATCATTTCATTTTGTTGGCTAATCGTGACAATTAGTCCTTCCACCTTTAATTACCTTGTCAATTTAAATACTTGTCCATTTAATTACCTTGTCTTGCACCTTAATTACCATTTTAATTCAAGTAAGTTTTTCTTTTTAATTCTTGTCAAGCTTTATCTTTATCTTGTTAATCTCATTCTACCTTTCTTAATCTTTGTGTTGATTTGTTTAAGTTTATGTTCTTGATTTGAGTTGATTTATTTAAGAGGGTTTTGATTATTTTGATTAAGTTTTGTGAGTTTGATTAATTTGGTTTGATTGTTTATGCTTAATAGTTGTTTATTTGCTTGTTTGATTTGATCTTGTGTTTGATTTAGCTTAGTTTTTGTTAGATCCGTGCTATTTTTACTTTCCTTGTTCTTCGGATCTCATTTCTGATCATTCCCAGACTCGAGGCAAAATATTCCGAGTAAGGTCTTGCCTGTTTGTACTCTATTCGGAACATTAACATTCCGAGTAAAGGTTTAGAAGCTAGGCTTATGCGGAATATTCTATATTCCGAGTAAGGGTGATTTTCCGCATAGACCAGAGATTCCGCATAGGAGTTTTATTCAGAATAGAGGAACTTTCCGAGTAAGAGCATTATTCCGAACAGGGACTTATATTCCGAATAGGCTGTATTTTCCGAATAGACTGAATAATTCGAGTAGAACTTTATTCCGAATAGGTGACAGATATCTCGAATAGAGGATTATTCCGCATAGGAGGTTTATTCCGCATAGGGTCAATCATTCCGAGTAGACAAATATTCCGAATAGGGCTAATCTTTCCGAATAGGTGACAGATATTCCGAATAGCATTTATTCTGAATAGGAGTTTATTCCGGATGGGGAAATCTTAGTTTTTAGTTTACTGCCTTTTCATTCTAAGCTTTATTTTTCCCGCCTTTTTCCTTACTCGCACTTTAAGTTTATTTGCCTTAGTTTAAGTTTTAGTTTTAGTTGCATTTTAAGTTTGCCTTAGTTAGATTTAAGTTTGCGTTATTTTCTTTATTGCCCTTTAATTTTAGTCTCGCTTTTAATTACTTGTACCATTTATTTTAATTAGACTTAGATTTACCTTAATTGCACTTTTACTTTAATTGTTTTGCACCTTTTATTTTCAAAACTACAACGACACATCTTTGTTCCACCAAAGTTCAACTGAGTCACACATTAAACACAAGTTTTTCAATTCGAAGAGACCAACACAACGAACTTTAATTTTTATACGGGCCAAAAGCCTTGTATCAAATGGCGCCGCTGCCGGCTCTTTTCGTTAAGATTGACGGTTTTTTGTGAACGACGCGTTGCTTTTTTGGATCCGTTCACTTGTGAGCGTTATTTTTCTTGCATAAAAAAATTCAAAAAATCATAAAAATTAAAAATTAATAAAAATCCATAAAAATTAAAATTTTCAAAAATCCAAAAAGATTTTATCTTTCTTGTGTATATATATTGTCTTTGTGTTTGGTTTTGTTTTCTTTTGCATTTTCAGGTGTATGCGTACTAGATCTTCTAATTATCAAGAGCCCGAGCCTCAAGAAGATTTAAGTATGGCAGGTGTTAACAACAACAACATTCCACCGCACCTCAATAATAATAATAATAACAACAATGCTCTTCCACAGCCCGATCTTCGGACCATGGAGGAACTTTGTCAACCAACAATGTTTGGACGAGGAGGACCGATTGCGCCGATGCAAATCAACGCTCCTGAGTTTTCGTTGAAGCACCACATGATTCAGCAAGTGCAAACAAACCCATTCCGTGGATTGCCTGATGATGATGCCAACAAACACCTTGACAAGTTCATTAAAATCACCCAAAGCATGAAGTTGCCTGGGGCCACAATGGATGTTCTTCGCCTACAACTCTTTCCACATACTTTATCGCATCATGCCGAGAAATGGTTTGATCGTCTCCCGAAGAATTCTATTCACACTTGGGATGACATGACTCAACGCTTTTTGTCGCGCTACTTTCCACCATCCATGGTCACAAGCCTTCGCAATCAGATCAGCGGTTTCATGCAAGACCCTGATGAATCTCTTTTTGATGCTTGGGAGAGATATAATGTCTTGATCGATAGATGTCCAAACCACAACATGCTCCCTGTGACCCTAATTGATACTTTCTACAACGGTTTGACTTTTCGAGATCGTGATACGATCAATGCAGCCGCCGGTGGCACATTCATGAAAAGGAGACCCGAGGAGTGTAGAGAGTTAATTGAAAACATGACTACTCATCATAAGAACTGGGATTCCTCTGCTTCGTCTAGAAACAACACGAGAGTCAATGTTTCTTCTACCTCAGCAAACCCTGAGATGACCGAACTCACCCGCATGATGGCTGAAATGAGCAAAAGTATTACGCTTCTCGCTTCAAACCAACAACAACAACAAGTTAAAGCGCTTGCTAATCCTTGTGAAACATGTGGCGGCCCTCACTCATACACTGATTGTCCTTCGACACAAGGAAATCCGGAAAATGTGTATGCAGCTTACGGTAATTATTCACCGGAAAATTACCAAGCTAGACAACAAGGGGATAGAAATCTGCTGAGCTACCGTTCCAACAACTACCTTTCACCCGTTTTTCTCCTCAAAACCAAAATCCCGCCAACAACTACAATAGAAGCAACCAAATCCCACCTCGTGCTTCTAACCCTTATCAACCACCCACCCAACAACACCCACCCATTAATCCCGATGTTGACACAATCATGAGAACTCAAGGTGAGCAAATCAAGAATCTACAGAGCCAAATAATCAATTTGAAAGGAGATATCTTGAAGCAAGGTAATGACATCAGAACAGAGGTTCGTGATAATCTTCAATCCTCTTTCATCACTCAAACAACTGAATTGAAGAATCTGTTGGCTAGTTTCTTGCCCGAAGCTCAACCTTCTTCTTCTTCGGGTTCTCTACCTTCGAACACCGTCATTAATCCGCGAGCTAATGTGAGTGCTATAACTACGCGTAGTGGAATTACCATTGTCAATCCACCTGATTCACCACCATCATCTACACCTCCTCCACCACCATATATCCCTACTCCTCTTACACTTAGTGATAGTACACCATTACCGTCTCCGCCTCGTCATGACGATGTATCTCGGAAGGACCCTTCAACATCACAACCTTCACCACCTACACCTTCACCTAACCCTTTTCAACCTAGAATCCCATACCCTTCTCGCATAGGCAAGACCATTGATCTAACCAAGAATGACTGCCAAGTATCGAAATATGTGGATATGCTTTCTAAAATGACCATCAACATTAGCCTTGTTGAAGCACTTTGCCACATGCCGAAATTTGTCAAAGCATTCAAGGAATTGCTTAGCAAGAAGGAGAAGCTGATTGAACTCGCCAACACACGCTTAAATGAAAACTGCTCTGCAGTTCTTCTTAGAGAACTTCCGGAAAAGCTTGGAGATCCCGGTCGTTTTGTGTTGCCTTGCGTGTTCAACAAAACTGAAGAATTTACTGCCCTTGCTGATCTCGGGGCTAGTATTAATCTTATGCCACTGAGTGTTTGGAAAACACTATCATTGCCCGATCTCATTCCTACAAAGATGACTCTCGAACTTGCAAACCGCACTCTCGCTTACCCCGTTGGTATAGCCGAAGACGTGTTTATCAAAGTTGGCACATTTACTTTCCCGGTCGATTTTGTCGTAGTTGATTATGAAATGGACCCTCGTATTCCTTTAATACTTGGTCGACCATTCTTGAGAACCGGACGTGCTTTAATAGATGTGGCTGAAGGTGAGTTAATCTTACGAGTCGGGGATGATTCAAAATTTTTAAAATGGGGAAGCTTACAGGAAAATCCTTTGGAGGCCGAGAATCAGTGAATATGATAAATGTGCTCGATGACTTTACCGTCTTCGATAATCCTTTATTCGAATCTTCCACTGATAATCCACTCTTTGAAGATGATGTGGATGATTATCTCCCTACTTTGGACGCTTCTCCCATTTATGATTCTCAACCGGTCTTCGATGCTTATGATGATGATGATTCTAGCTCAGACTCGGATGATTTTGATTGTACTTCTGAGTATCCCGAGCTGCCCACTTTCGATGATTTTGATGAGGCTGATACTCTATCAAGCGATTCTTCACATGATGAAGATCCTCCGCCATCACTCGATCCTACTTTGGACGATTATTCATTTGAGGAAGATTTTTCTGAATTTCTGAACACATACTTCCCTCATGAGAGTGATGCTCCTCCTTTGGACTTTGAAGATTATCGTCTTGATCCTACTTTGGATTTGAAGAGCATTTTGTCCAAGGAGAAGAAACCGGTCGACACCGAAATCCGTTGCACTTATGATTTGACACCTCTTTGTCCCCCTTCTGAGGACGAGGTTGTGCTTCTTTGCGGATCTTCTTCACATTCGGCTGAGCCTGAGTGCTATTTTCCCTTAAAGGAAAAGGTGTTCGACCCCGGTATTGAAGTCTTTAAGCCATCTCAGTATCCACCTGATGAAATAAAAGGAAAAATCTTTGGAAATTTTGAAGACATGCTTGCTCCACTTCAACTTTGCTTCCACCGTGCTCCATCGCTGCTTAAGGGAACCCTGCCATTTCTCTTTTGGCTTGCCTTGTTCGCCTTAAGCTCTTGCTTATTGATGGATGAAAACTATGTCTTTGATCCTGGTGGATATGCTTCATGCCTCTTCCGTTGATGATCAAGGTCGAGTCAGGCTCACGACTCGGTTAACAAAAATCAAGCGCTTCTTGGGAGGCAACCCATGCATCTATCTTTTCGCTTTCTTTACCATAAGTGTAGGGGGACCCTTTGGTTTGCTTTCCTCTCCTCACTTCTTAATCAGGGATTCGAGCTTCAATGATCCACTCTTAATGATTCTTGACGACCCGTGATTCCGTGTTCTACTTCTTCCCGGTTCTATCCTAAACTCTTTTCGATTCACTATTTTATATTTTCTCAATATTAAAATAGGAATCTCTTTAGTTGTCTTTTCCTTAGCAAGATTTAAACAACGTGCACAATGTCCTAAGTGTAGGGGAGTTTACTCCCATATGCTTAAACATTGAGGACAATGTTTATCTTAAGTGTAGGGGGACTTCTATCGAAGTTAAGTGGTCTTTTCCTTGTATTTGTCCTCATTTTAACCAGAAAATCAATTTTTCGACATTTTTCAAAATTTTTGATCTATTTTGGCCTATTAGTTGTTACCATTGTATAGTTATTTTCTTTCCTTATTAGAATAAATGTAGTAATAAGTGGTTTTAATTTTCAAACGTTGTGAATCTTTTGACTCAATCCGAGTTTACTCTAGCTAATATCCTTAACGTGTTTAAGTCAAGTTTTGCTAGGCTTTTATATAGGGAGCTATAAAACACGAAAGTCTTAACTCTCAGGGGTTAAGAACAAGAACTTTTCGCAAGTTCCTATAATTGATACTAGAGAGTCGTTTATCAAGGGAACTTTAAAATGCGATTTCTAAACTTGAAAAAATCTAAGAATTTGCAAGATCCTATAGGCGACTCGAAAACCCAAAACTTTGATTTAATAGGCTAAGCATCCACGAGTCTCATTACTTGAGATTTTAAACTGTGGAGAACGAGAGATGATAGAGCCAATTATAAGTTCGGTATTCTTTCGTGAATTTATGTGAGTTAATTATAAGCCTATTCTCCCATCGCTTGCTAATAAATTTATCTGCTAATAAATTAGGTTGTACGATTTGAAAAGTTACTTAGCTTCTAGCCCCAGATCGTTTAAAAGTTGCTCGGTATGGATTAGAGTTCATAGCCAAGGCATAACTTATTAAAGCGGGACGCGAAGATTGGCGAGTCCGAAAAGGCCCTAACAAGGCATGAGGGCTATGTTTTGTTGCTAAAGATTCAAAGTGATGTGAAGAATCATTTATCGAAAATCAATATGAAGGATCGAGACACACGACGAAAAGCAAATACTCCCCAAAAGTCATGGAGAAGTGTATCCGAAAAGACCCTAACAAGGTATGAGGATAAATAGATCCAAGTCATAAAAGGAGGCGGATCGTTGTATATCAAAGTCCAAAATAAAGATTGGAGAAAAATGAAGAAGTCGTGGTCCAAGTATGAATCTCTCAAAACTTCGAGTGAAGAAATTCCTATATGAAGAGAAGACCATTATTTCATGAACGTCTCTCAAGATTTGAAGTATGAAGTCGCTGCCAAATATCGGTCCGAGAAAGGTCTCAAATCGCGAAGCGAGTTATGCCAAGATATGAACTTTATGAGGTCCCGAGAAGCAGTTTTAAAAGATTTGGTCCTTTAGCTAACTATTGATTAAATCGTTCACTTTATTTTCGGACTAAATAACTATCTAAATAAGTCAAAAATGCATCCTCGTGATCATTCAAGAGAATAATAAAATATAAGAGATACACCTAGGAATAAGGGAGTCTAAGTGAGTAATTGGCCCACATGAGTTCGTGTTAGTCTACTAACTTATAATAACAATGATCTCGTTTTTAAGCTTGGTTTGGAGAAAGTGAAAACTTGAGGATGATGACTATTCATAACATTTTCAAAATCCAAGGTATGCTTTTGATTTCTTTATTTTGTATGTTTTTAATTTTCTATCTCTTTAATAAAGGCCAACGTGGATTGATTATGATGAAAAGTGTAATCTTGCTTTGTAACTAATGCATTGCATGAGGACATTGCAATGGTCAAGTGTAGGGGATTTGATAGGTGTGTAAACACCCATCTTTTCTACCACTTAATTACAATAATAACCGGACCAAAACGTGTATTTTATGTCTTTTATGTCGAAATTATGCGTGGTTTGTGTTTTTGTTGTAATTTAGGACGAAATTGTGAAAAGTGGAGAAAACACGGGAATTCACGGGCATTCACGGCTTTTATAGAAGAAAAAGATGAAAGACGGAGTCGAGAAGTCAAAAGTGGAAAAAGAACGGAAGTCCAAGGCCAATTCTGAAGATTTATCGAAGAAAAAGTCAAAAGACGGAAGTTTATCAAAAGCCGAAGAACTCAAGTCTAATGTATTGAAGAAATTAAAGACGAGTTTAAAAGAAATCCCGAGCCACAAGTCATTAGAGTCCAAGTAAAGAAGATTAGAAGGAAAAAGGACTAATGGTGCAATTAATGAAGACTATATGCTTAAGGACCTAATGACGCAATTAAGAGAAAAGGAAGAAGGGGAGGAAGCTTCCTAATCCTCCCCTATAAATAGTTTAGGTTGTTAATCATTTCATTTTGTTGGCTAATCGTGACAATTAGTCCTTCCACCTTTAATTACCTTGTCAATTTAAATACTTGTCCATTTAATTACCTTGTCTTGCACCTTAATTACCATTTTAATTCAAGTAAGTTTTTCTTTTTAATTATTGTCAAGCTTTATCTTTATCTTGTTAATCTCATTCTACCTTTCTTAATCTTTGTGTTGATTTGTTTAAGTTTATGTTCTTGATTTGAGTTGATTTATTTAAGTGGGTTTTGATTATTTTGATTAAGTTTTGTGAGTTTGATTAATTTGGTTTGATTGTTTATGCTTAATAGTTGTTTATTTGCTTGTTTGATTTGATATTGTGTTTGATTTAGCTTAGTTTTTGTTAGATCCGTGCTATTTTTACTTTCCTTGTTCTTCGGATCTCATTTCTGATCATTCCCAGACTCGAGGCAAAATATTCCGAGTAAGGTCTTGCCTGTTTGTACTCTATTCGGAACATTAACATTCCGAGTAAAGGTTTAGAAGCTAGGCTTAAGCGGAATATTCTATATTCCGAGTAAGGGTGATTTTCCGCATAGACCAGAGATTCCGCATAAGAGTTTTATTCAGAATAGAGGAACTTTCCGAGTAAGAGCATTATTCCGAACAGGGACTTATATTCCGAATAGGCTGGATTTTCCGAATAGACTGAATAATCCGAGTAGAACTTTATTCCGAATAGGTGAATTATTCCGCATAGGAGGTTTATTCCGCATAGGGTCAATCATTCCGAGTAGACAAATATTCCGAATAGGGCTAATCTTTCCGAATAGGTGACAGATATTCCGAATAGCATTTATTCCGAATAGGAGTTTATTCCGGATGGGGAAATCTTAGTTTTTAGTTTACTGCCTTTTCATTCTAAGCTTTATTTTTCCCGCCTTTTTCCTTACTCGCACTTTAAGTTTATTTGCCTTAGTTTAAGTTTTAGTTTTAGTTGCATTTTAAGTTTGCCTTAGTTAGATTTAAGTTTGCGTTATTTTCTTTATTGCCCTTTAGTTTTAGTCTCGCTTTTAATTACTTGTACCATTTATTTTAATTAGACTTAGATTTACCTTAATTGCACTTTTACTTTAATTGTTTTGCACCTTTTATTTTCAAAACTACAACGACACATCTTTGTTCTACCAAAGTTCAACTGAGTCACACATTAAACACAAGTTTTTCAATTCGAAGAGACCAACACAACGAACTTTAATTTTTATACGGGCCAAAAGCCTTGTATCAGGTGTGGGCCCGGTGAAGTAGCCTGATGAGAAGAACGGAGGCATGGAAGATGGTATGCTAGAAGGGACCCGGTCCTCCTCCATAGAGGTTGGGGCCAGTGTGGCTGATGTTGAGATGGAAAAAGGGTCCTCTGGGAGTACAGCTTCGGTGGATGGGTCATCCTCTGAATCCGAGGCTGACAACCATCCACACTGTGTCGATCGTGGGGATGAACAAACAACTAGGGTAGGAGCTACTCTGGGTAGAAGAGTCGTGGATGAAGTAGGCGGAGTCATGATGCTCTGAAATAGTAATATTTTAAGTTGGAAGTGAATATAAGCTTGCAAACAAAGAACAATATTAGTTAGATTACATGCTTTATGAAAGATATCCCTTTTAAACAATTATTATAATGTTTTAAGGTTATAAATATTAATACTTATGTTTATATATACATATGTATTATCATTTAAGTAGTTCATTTATAAATTTGTAAGTGCGAAGTTTGGTGTAATATTTTCTATATTCTCATTTCAGTATTTTATAGTGTAGTGTAAAATTTTCATGTTTAGCACGTCTAACATTCTTCATAGCAGTATCTCACTAAATAGTATTAATAATCAAGTTTAGTAAATATATATATATACAATTAGTTCACATAGCATAAAATGCCCTAAGATCTATATGCTTAACTAATATGGTCCCAAAATAAAATCCCAAAAAGATTTTTATAAGTTATAGTCCAGTTTTAAATAAAAGAAAAATCATCTTATTTTTATTTTATTTAAAAATTTATCTGGTTCCCTATAACTAATGCTCTGATACCATTCTCTGTGAGACCCCGGGTAGGGTCAAAATATGCGGAAATATCCACGGAGATGTCACTAGGGTGGATTGATGGTTGTAATTTTACACTTGTTTAGGAAAACAAGGTAATTAGGGTATGTATTAACAAGTGACTTAGGAAAATCACGAGTTATGACCCAAAGTGGGGATCGTTCTCAAGGAGGCTAGTGTGTTGTGTAGAGAGATGATTAACTTTGTGATTATATGATTATGAGAAAGAAAATAGAAATGGGATAAGAAGAGAATGACGGTTACGATAACGAATTACACTAAGACGAAAAGGTCGTACACGTAAAACCGTAAAAAGTACCAAATTTAAAAATTTACCCTAAAAATTCCTAAAAATTGTGATAAATCCTAAATAATGTATTAAGAGTTTACAAAAAATCAAAAATCACCCAAACCTTTTACTTAATTAAAAAATGATTTTTTATGCTAATTAAAGCCCTAAAAATCAATTTAATTAACAAAAAGCCCAAAATGAGTTTTATCACTTTGTAAACCTCTAAAATGACCTAATTTAATTTAAAACTATTTTTCAAAATTTTAAAATTAATTAAAACTATTTAAAAACAATTAAAAACTATTAAAACTTAAAATAATTATAAAAATTAAACTAAGGACAATAAAAATATTCTAAAAGTTGTAAAATTCCTAACTTAATGTATTTAACCTAAGAAAAATATAAAAACTTGAAAAATCTAAATTTTAATTTTTAATAATAAAATAATATTAAAAATCCAAAATTTATAAAAAATTCTAAAACATGCAAACTAGCTTCATTTAACCTAAATAAACAGAAAATGAAGTTGAAATTACAAAAATACCCCTAATGGGCCTCCAAATGGGCCAAAAGTTCAAACAGCCACCTTAATGGACTTATTAAGGCCCAATAAGAAAAATGTTGTCCAATTTAGCCCAAAAGCTCCTATCTGACTCAAAATTTGATTTTAAACACAACTTTTCAAAGGCTCAAAAGCTAAAAATGTGAAATAAGCTGGCTTATATCAAACAGCTTATTCTTAATGGGCTTTTTGGCCCATTAAGCTATAAGCTGATGCCATAAGCTCAAATTAGACACACAAGCTTCTTTTGAGTTGCTTAAGACTTCTATAAAAAGAAATTTGAAAAAAGTCCAAGGAATAAGCCTGAAAATGCAATAAGCAATCTACAGAAAACGACAAAATAGTCGTTTTTGAATTCTAGGCTATCCCAAGAGCTGATTCAAGTTTCTAAAGCTTTTAAATGACTTAACTAAGCTTAATCAACAAAAAGTTTTCAAATAAGTTCACCCAATAAGTTGAAATAAGCAAATAAGCACTTATAAAAAAGTCAAATGAGTTGGTTTTCTAGCAAAAAGTCAAAGTCAAAGTCTAATAAGCTCTAGTTCAATCAAATGGGTCAAATAATGAAGATCTATCACAAAAGATAAGTTGTTGCAGGTCTGGATAAGCCAATATGGCTTATTGATAAGCTGAATGAAAATTAACACTAGCAGGGGCTAGTTTTGGTGTCTGAGCAGTGGAAACTTTTTCCACTGCTTGACTTCTTGACTTTTTTTTGTCTTTAGTGACTTTTTTAGAGATTCAAGTTACACAAAGGCACCCAAATGATCAGTGGATCAAGAGTATTCAAATACAACAAAGAAATCACAATCAACAACGGCCAATTAGTACAGTTAATTCAATCAATCACCAGATATGCACCAGACATGAACACATAAGCAGTTATGAACTTATAGGCTGTTTTAGCAAATTTCAGCCAACCAAATTGCACCAAAAGCATACACAAGCTATTATAAACTTAAATGAACAAGTTTAAACAGTTTTCATGCAATGGATCAAAGCCTAAATCAAGATTCAAGCAGATAAAGGTTACTGATGAACACTAACACAAGCAGATTTTACTTTTGCTGATGCAATTGACCAACAAGCCAAATTTAATCACTCAGATCTATCACATATGTTATATTAATGATGTTTTAACAACTTTTAACCCTAAGCATGCATAAATTCTAGATTTTACCAAAATCTTAGGTCAAAAACAGTTAAACTCAATGAGATATAGTACAATGTTTGATTTGAGGTTTCAAACCAAAAACTTGCAGCAATATGCACTCAACCAAGTCAATAACAGATACAAAGCACAAATAACACTTTCCACAAACACAATAACCACTTATGATTTATAACAGGTAATCCCAAACACCTTTTTAACTTTTCAAAACCAAATTTTCAAATCAAAAGTGTTATCCAAGACCACCCAAGCCCAAATAAGCACAATAAGAAGTATATTAAGCAGATTCAAGCAAGATTAGACCATAAAATCAGCAAGAACACAAGTAGCACACAAATTCACCAAAAATCAAGATTTTGACAGATTTTGGGTAGAAAGGTGTGTACCTCATGGATGTACATCCACACCCATGAATTTTGAGCTTATGTACTAGCAAGAACAAGAACTAGCTTCCACAAACAACCCTGCTAAGAATCAACAAGGTTAAGAGCACAATATCAAAAGCAGAAAAATGAAAAATTCTTGATTAATGAAACCTTAGTTCCCCACACTTGATTATCCCCAAGTTATAGGCTTCACCACACCTTGATAACTCAATATCAGGATGCTATGATCAGCTTTATGGCCCAAGAATTCGAAGGTTTGAACTAGACTTAGCAAAATATCAAGAAAAGTGGAAAATGTGCAAACTTTTGCACACTCCTTTTGAAAACAGGTTTAAGATTCAAGAACTAGTAAACATTAACAATAATGAACAGATATTAAGAGTGGCACTTGAGCTTTCTTCACCAAATTCAAACACATTTCATTAAGATAAATATGTGATTACAGATTTGTGAACCAAGTAAAATTCAAGAGCAAAGTAAAAATGAAGCAGCCTAAGGCCTTTATATAGGCATACAAGTTATCTAGGAAAGCTGAAAACGAAACCCTAATGCTTGGTAAAGTCCCTATTATGCCCTTGTAAAGTTTGAATATATGAAGATCATGTGCCTGTTTCTTGGATTGTTGTGGAGCTGGCAAGATAAAAGTAAATCCAATGGCTTGTAATGAGCTTAGAAAGTAAGCTAGAATCTCACATGTTGGATGATTGGCCAAGTTTTGGCAGTTTCTTTTTGTTGCAGCAGGGGAATCATGTGTGGGACAAAGGAGTGATGTGGCAAGTATTTTTAAGGTTAGGATGTGATCAAGGGATGCTTAATCACTAATCTGGACAATCTTAGGGTTTAATTATAAGTAAATAATAAAACCCTAAATTGTGTTCTTGGTGAATAGTTGCTAGTTTGATCCGGATTAGGGGTGGATTAGTGTTTAAATTGGTGTTTTAGGCGCCAATGTTTAATAAACATTAAACCTGGTGAAGTGGAGTGTGACATGGCAGCATGATCTGTAACACCCCATTTTTTGATAATGGAATATTACGCATAATTATGGCGTGTCATCAAAGCATACAAGGATAAATGTCTAAGCATTATTTGACCATAAAAGGAAAATACCGGAATCAAACATCGGTAGTCCAAAGGTAAAGATCATCACACACAAACATAAGTACTGTAAAAGGAAAGGACGAAACAATGTCCATTGCAAGCTGTATTTAAAATAAAGGAAATGCATAAAGTAAAGAAAGGCAGTAAAGCTTCTAGTCCATATGCACATACGTTTGAAATCTACGAGCGTCCCTGAGTACCTGCCGTTTTGGGAACATAGAAAAGGAAAACGGCTGAGCAAGATGCTCAGTGCACGGATGTACAATATAGCATGAATAGGATAAGCATATAACATATAACAGCGGAAGACTAAGTTCTGAGTAACCTGGTTAAGTATTGAGAAAGCTGGTTTTATAGTTTGAAAAGCCTTATGTTTATCTTATGAAAACTGTTTTAACATATTTACCATTAGCCCATATAGGTCATGAAAAGGTCACGTGCATGAATACCTAGAGGGGTGACCTCATCATGCAAATTAGAGGGGATGCCTCTAATTAATAAGCTGGTTTGGGTAGGAGGGATCAACTCCTTGTGAAGGATGCAAGGCACACACCACATTCACCGTGAAATCCTGTATAAACATGTAACTAGGATGCACCCATACGCCCCACATGATATAATAATATGGACAAAACTGAAAAGGACGCCACGAGCAATCACTCCGCCGTGGGGAAGTCATAACATTGGTGCCTCCAATGTTATGGTTATGGTACCTCCATAACTAGGTGAAATGGTCATGCTTGTATATGGATATAGGTTATGCTAAATTAAACATAAGCAATTCAAAAACAATAAAACAAGTACTGGGAAAACAGTTGGCTGCATACGGGGAAATCCTAATACGGAAAGAATGTCCATACTGAAAGGACGGGAATCCGTACCTCAAGTCCAGTGAATGAACGGAAGAAAGACTCCTACTTTTGGATCACTAACGCTACATGAATACACACGTGTATAAGTATCGAATCACTGAATACGTACTGGGTTTTATGTCTTATCTTAACTTATTTTATATGTTTTAAGTCATGGTTTACTGTTTTAAGCCTTAATCGGTGTTTATCTTATGTTCTGATTAATCTGATTAAGTATTACTGGTATTTCATGTGTTATTATACTTATTGTGCAATAATAAGTAACTTTCCAAAAATAGCAGGTTTCCAAAAATAGAAAGTTTCCAAAAATAGAAAGTTTCTAAAAATAGAAAGTTTCCAAAAATAGAAAGTTACCAAAAATAGAAAGTTTCCAAAAATAGAATGTTTCCAAAAAAGAAAGTTTCCAAAAATAGAAAGTTTCCAAAAATAGAAAGTTTCCTAAAATAGAATTACTGCTTAAAATAGATTAGTTTCCATATATAGAAGGTTTCCATAATTAGATTAGCTGCCTGAAATAAACAAGTTTCCATATATAGAAGGTTTCCATAATTAGATTTAAACTGGTTACATAAGCTAAGTATATAAGCCTAAGTGTTTATATGCTTATTTCTTAAGTCATATTATATAATGTATAGTTTAATCATTATTCCATGTATTTTAATTAAACTATAGGTTAAAGTATTTTAATCAAAATATAACATGTTTTAATTAAAATAGAATTAAATACTTAGGTTAAAATGTGTATTATTATGTATTAATAATATAACCTAAGTCATGTTAAATTAATTAATTATAAGCATGGTTTAAAATAATTAATTAATTCTAAGCTTACTATATGAAAATACTTAGGTTAAAATAATTTCATGTTAATTAATAATTAAATTAGCCTAAGTCATGTTATTAATTAATATATCATTTTATTAATTAATTTATAACCTAAGTTCATAATTCATAAAATTAACATCTAGCATAAATCGGGTTTTAACCAACGAACCATGAATCGGGCATGAATTCGATACCGTACCCCGAACCAACCCGGGGTACCCGTGTCCCCTTGTTGCCGTGGGACCCACACGCACCAACCAAGACCTAAAAGGTCTTGGTGGTGGTCGGCAAAAACAAACCGAACCCCCTTGGGGTTGGTTGTACCCTGCGACCCAAAAACAAACACCCCTTATATCATCCTTTGATTTAATTAATGATCAAAACATGTTAGATCAATGTTTAATTAATGTGTTTTTGTAAAAACAATAATAACATGTTCATAAAAATAATCAAAGATTAAAAGAAATGAAAAGAAAGGTTAACAATTGATATACCAACACGTAGCTTGGAAGATGATGAACAAACACGGTTTATAGCACTTATTTTTATGATCAAAATCAACCAACAACAACCTATGGTGGTGTTATAGGTGACGGCACACATGAGAACAAAGAGGAGGAGAGGAAAACTTTTTAGGTTAAATGTTTATTTCTTGAAATGTGACTAATGAAAAGAGTTTTTACCATTACCCCCCTTTCATGCTAAAAGTTAATGGGCTTAGCCCACCTTGGTTTGTGTGCCGTGGGTATGGGGCCCCACATGGGGTTCCCGTACCATTTTCCCGTGTCCCGATGTTTCGTGTTCGTTCGTGGTTAATCGTGTTCGTGTTTTACGTGTTTTCGTTTATTTTATTATGTAGCTTATCGTATTTATTTTATGCTCGTAATTATATTATATGCATTTACGTAATTATTTTAGTTCGTATTTTAATGGTGTTCATGATTTAATTATGTTCACGTGAAATACTTATTAAATGTTTATCAAGAGTTCGTACGTAAACGATACTTATCATGTTATACACGTATGTACTTACTAAATTAATAGCACGTGAATGTGATCAATACTTAAATAAGGTAAGTTTAATCTAGGACGTACGATCTTAAGGGCACTATTCATGGTAAAAGCATGCGGGTTTTACAATTCTTCCCCCCTAAAAAGAATAATTCGTCCCCAAATTATAGATAAAATAGACTGGAAAAGAAATAACATACCCGAACTCAAAATATGAAGTGAGGGTAAGAAGCCCGGATAGACTCCTCGGTTTCCCAAGTGGCTTCCCGCTCGGTATGGTCCCTCAAAGGATTTTGACGAATGGAATTGTCTTCCTTCTCATGACTCGTTCTTGCCTGTCAAGAACTCGTTCGGGTTCCTCTATGAAAGTGAGATCTTCACGTATCTGTTCTAGTGGATACTGAACCATGTGAAGGGGATGATACTTGTACCATCTGAGTAAGGACACATGAAACACGTTATGCACGTGCGAAAGCTGAGGAGGTAACGGCAATCGGTAAGATACTTCACCGACTCGTTCTACGATATCAAACGGTCCTATGAAACGAGGACTGAGTTTCCCTTTGATCCTGAAGCGTTTAACACCACGTGCCGGCGAAACTTTGAGGAAGACGTGATCTCCCACGTTAAAATGTATGTCCCTACGATGCTTGTCGGCATAGCTCTTCTGACGCGACCGTGCTTCCTGCAGCTTCTGCTTAGCTACCTCGATCTTCTCGTTGGTCATCTCTATAATTTCTGGTCCTTCGAGTGTTCGCTCTCCCACCTGATCCCAGCAGATCGGGGCGCGACACTTCCTGCCATACAACATTTCGAAAGGAGAACATTTGATACTTGCGTGCCAGCTGTTGTTGTATGCAAACTCGACCAAACAGATGTAATCGTCCCAATCACCTGTCCATTCCAACGCACATGACCTTAACATGTCTTCCAATGTCTGAATCGTTCGCTCCGTGTAGAATATTGATAACCTATGAATCTATGAAGTGGGTTGATGTTTTCTAGTGAGAGAAACTAGAGAGAGAAAGTGAGAGAATATGTGAAAGGTTTTATTAATATGAAAGTGTAAATGGAACAACAACCAACCCCTTTCCTTAGTGGAAAGGGGTATTTATAGTCCAAGCCTAACATTGGGCTTGGGCCGGTCCATGACAAGCCCATGGACCGGTTCTTACTTAAGTTAATAAGCAACTAATGACTAATTACTAACTACGAGCTATTACAACATAAATCATATTGTGGAGTGACCGATACTTCTAATATACGTTAAAACGTATTTCTAACAATCTCCCCCTAAGGGAGGTCACTCCACGTTACAAAGTTCTAAACCTAGCATACTATACTAAGTCTTCGTTCTTTAGCTCGTAGTCTTTTCTTCTTTTCTTTCTTTTGTTGTGAATATGTTGATTTGATCTTTTTGGCTTTGACTTGAGAGCATTGTTCTTTGGCCTTTCACGTGCGATCTTTGCCTTTCTTGTGAACTTTGCCTCCTCGTGACTTCATGTTCCACACACTTACGTCTTTTTGTTGAATTCTCGAAAGCTTCAGAGTTTGGTACAGCGGAAGACTTCATCTTGTACTTTCTTGAATTTTTGCTGAACTTTGTTGCAAAAGACATAAGCATGTGGGAACGACTTTTTCAGGTACACCGCAACACCACCGTCTTCACTGGTACACAGCAACGCCACCGTCTTCAACAGGTACACGGCAACGCCACCGTCTTAAACAGGTACACAGCAAAGACACGAATAAAATGGCTTTGAACATTTTATTCTAATTCGGTAGCATTTTACCTCCGGTCGGTGAAGACCGTTGGACGATATTAGATATCGTACCCGTGATGGATAGTTTCAATTAAGTAACTTCCTGACAGGATTTCGCGGGTAAACCCGTTCTCTTTATTCGACCGTCCAAAGCTGACTGCGAACATAAAGAGTGAATCACTTGGATAAATTATCCTTGTGATTAAAAGCCGTCAATTCATGAAACCTGGAACAAGTGAATTTCAATTAAGATTTTCACCATCGTTGCTTTCCAGTTGTCACGAGCTCAATTCATAAAGAATCTTGCACGTTACCTACCAAGTGCTGTTTGATGTTGACACTAGAAGGATTTCCACTCGTCACTGTGGTCAATAAAGAGTCACTCTGAGTGTTCTGGCAAGATCATATGATAATGCGAAGAGGCCTGGAACGAGTTTAAGTTCAATTAAGAATTAAACCACTGTTACCTTCCAGTTTTTCACAAGATTGGTTCTAAAAGAACCGCACGTGTAACCTACCATGAGCTTGTTTGATGTTGGCTCAAGCAGGATTTCCATCTTCATTGTAATACTTGCGTATTACTCGGATGTTCTGGCAATATTACAGGAATACTGCGTAGGACTCATGAAAATCTCTTACTTTTCACAGTGTGTGAGAAAGCAAGGAATAAATGAAAAGTGTCCTAATGAGACTTTTGATGATCTCTTGGCTCTAGACTCGATTGTGCGTTTTGATTTAGTGAGCGATGGCTGGAGAGGAGTGCCACCTTTTCAATACCAGTCTATTCGGAGTGAATAAACCAATAGATAACGTGTTGATCTCCGTGTGATTAAAACAAATACCTTTTGAGAGATATTTGAGTTAGCTGGGGAAGGGTTGTGCATTGCATCACTGGGTCCATGATGTCTTTCTTCAATACCGAGAATCATTAGCAAAAATGACCTCAATAGCATATGTATTGACCCGGTTTCTGCCTAAAGTTGTAAGGAGGGCTTCTTTCTTTACACCCTTTATCTTTACATTTCTTTTTCATTCTTCAACCCCTTCAATGCTTACCAATACGTCATCACTAGCACCTTGTTGTGATTGTTCCAGTGCTAGCTTAAGTACTTGGTCGGCATTCAGCTACGTTCACATTCTTTCTCCATCTTTCCTAGGACTTCTAACTCTATCTAGGGAATTGTCCTTGGGAAGATTCCATCGGTTCTGATGAATCATTGGACTAAACCTATTCCTACCACCCTTTTGTCACCACATCCGTCGTGAATTAAGCGTGTTTTGGGAAGGAATTGCCACCATGAAAAATCATTGAAAATCACATAAGGTACTTGTGATATTGAAATCAAAAGTTTTGTACCTTAGGTGTTTTGTTCATCAAAAACGCTCCCCCTTAACACGTGCTTAACACATATTAAGTTGGATTATCATTAAGTCTTTTTCATCTTTTAGCCAAGTATCACTTAAGTCTCCTTAATCCCATTTTCTCCCCTTATCCAAAATGTTAACCATGAATATTTGGGATATTGAATGGATTAACCGGTCTTTGGGTAAAAATGAAATCGATGTTTGGCCATAGAACAAATGATTGCTCCCCCTTAAGTTAATAAGGGATAGTTGTAGTGCTTTAGTATGATATATTTTGAAAGATTTAGAATCTCGTGAGAAATTCTTGAAAAATTATCATACCTTAACACTACAACAAGCCATTAAAGCACATTATTCACAAATATACATATTTCACAAACAATACCAATATAGAGTGACCTGAAATGTACGACCCTTTAGATGGATCGTTGCAGTGTCCTGTAGTGCACTCCATATGGTCTACCACCCACGAATCTTTCCAAGCTTCTCATCAATCTACGTTCACGGAGCTTTTGATCGATCTTCTTGATCACGTACTTCGCCATCTGCCGGTAACCTGGATGCCAATCCTCCGTCATTTCTGGCAAAGTTCCACCCGAGTTCAGATGCTCCAACTTTCCTCTGACTTGTATAAGAGTTCCATCACTATACTTGTGGAGCTCCCCCACCCTCATAAACTTCATCAAACCTCGACTGTTCAAGTAGAAAATGCCGTAATTCGGGACAGAAATGCCGGTATAGGGACATCTTGCTACATGTTGAGGTAACACTTGATTCACAGGACGGGTTAAATTGAGCTTCCTCTGATAGCTTTCGACTCCCAACTGAAGATCTTCAACTCGTGTCTTGATGACAACGCTTCGTGTGAAAATACGAAGTGATGTATTCAAAGCAATGAGGTCTTCACGAGGAATATGTGTGAGTTGATCTCTGGTCATCAGAAGCAGCATATCTTCGATATCCTCAAGGCGAATGATGGAAAAATCTCCCTGCTGGATTTTGTATTCCCTGTCATCCTCCCTTTTCAAACGAATCTCCGTCACATGATAGTAGCCATTCTTGGCTTCTGTTTTCATCCCTAAAATGCTGGAGATGCGGATATCGGATCTAACTGAGCTTCCAGAATTGACTAGGCAGCAACCCCTGTACGCCCTTCTGACTCGTTCGTCCCAATGAGATGCACCTATGACAGCATACATATCATAATTACGATTTATCTTAGGGACCCAGAGTCGGTTTACCTTTTCCTCGATAAAGGGTATGGTCCCCCAGTTGGCAGCTTTCAGCAAGGTCAGGGATGTTGCGTACTTTGATGACCCCTTCAGTAGATACACCAGATCATTGGTGACAAAGAAGTCAAGAGCAATCTGATTATCTTGATCCATTGGAGGTGGAGCTCTTTCTGATTCATGAAGACCTGGCCGTTGAACGGTATTCAGAGCCTTCAGGATCTCCTCGGCATAATATTCGAACTCCATTTGGGTCAACCGGGTTTTGGCGCGAAGTCTTTTATCCTTCAGTACTTTCTTCACCAATGATGGAGTAACCGAAGTCTTATACTCATGAGCAAGAAATGCACATAAGTCAATCGGACTTCGGATACGAAGATATAAGACCTCTTTGTCGGCGTCGGTGATCGAATCATACTGCGCCGCTGCCGTGATCCAAGCCTGTGGTGGAGCAGTCTCGTCGATCTCCAACGTGTCCTCCCAGTCCTTTGTGCTTGGTTCAGCAATAGTAGATTGTGGGTTTTGTTGCAGAGGAGTGGAGACGTGAACATCTGCTTGTTCAGATTCAGGCATTTCAGCAGTGTCATGGATGGGTGAGTGTTGAGCAGCTTCAGGTTCGGTTACCGATTCTGCAATCACAGGAGTAACAACACAAGAACTAACGGGGTTAGTGGTAACAGGTATTGATGCATGGATAAATGTACCAGGAATAGATGACCCTGTAGTGGCATTCACGTCATGGCGCCACTTCGATCGTCTGGATTCCGTGGATGTAGATTTCTCCTTTGGTGCTGCATCTTTCTTTGACTTGGTGCCAGACTTAACCACTTTCTTTGAGCTAGCGCCCTTATCCCCTTTCTCACGCTGTTCACCTTTATCCGCATTGCTCCCCTTAACACTCTCCTGGTGACCATCACCACCATCATTACCATCATTATCATCATCATCTGCATCCTCATCATCATCATTCTCATCCTCATCCTCATCATCATTTTCATCATCCTTATCATTATCATCATCCTCATCATTCTCATCATCATCATCATTATTATCTTCTTCTTCTTCTTCTTCTTCCTCTTCTCCACCAGTACCCTCGTCTTCTTCACTCTCTTCCCGTTCTTCCTCAGGGAGAATGTGATAGGGTACCACACTTCCAAATGTTTTGAACAACTTATCATCCTCCATGATAGCATCATTCAATGATTTGTAGAGAGCCCGTTGAGTCCTCGATTTATCAAACGATCCAAGTTCCACCATACGAGCCTTAAGGATCTTCTTCAGTTCAAAATCCGTCAAGTCATATGCGATCTTGTAGGCGGCTTCTGAAGGATTGGATGATTTGATCATCAAGTTATCAGCAGCAAGCGTCTTCAAATCATCACGCAGTTTAGGCATTAGGGATTCAACGGAGTCTTTCACTCTCTGCTCAATAGTAGCTTCAAGAGCGTCTTTTTGCTCTTTAAGGTCATCCTTAATAGCTTTAAGTCTCTTAATTCGTGCTTGATGCCTATTAGCTTCATCCTTTTTAACCTGAGCAAGTTCCTCTGCATGAGCTTTACGTGTAGCTTCCATGTCTGCAGCGAACTTGGCAATCAACTCTTCTTGAGCTTTCCTTGATGCTTCTTCACTTTGAGCTCTTCTATTTAGCTCTTGGCGAAGTTCATCCATTTCTCTTTTTTGAGTATCCACGTGTTTATCCAACATCTCGGCCATCACTATTGCTGCCATTGCAGATGTTGCAGAGCTGCTCTGGGTTGAGGGAATAGGCTCGGTTGTGACTGCGGTGCTAAGGATGGGCTTTATTGATGGTGGAGGAAGTGGTGTAGAAACCGGTTTGGTTGGTAAGGGTTGAGTTGGTGGAGGTTGAGTTGTTAAAGGTTGAGTAGATGCCTTTTCAATACCAGCTAAAACAGGGATTGATGGCTCCTTCGAAGTGGAATAATGTTCAGGTGACCCAAACTCATCAACATCATCAGGTTCCATGTACTCATCCTCAACGTCTACTCTTACACCTGAACCACTACCGCCAGTATCTTTCCTGCTCCTTTGAATGGCTATCTTCATTATTTGTTTCTCAGTTTTCTCAAGAGCAGGATCAGCAATATTTTCTTCGTCACGCAGACGCATCTCATCAGCCTTACCCTTTCCTTTCTTACCCTCTGTCTTCTTCTTCTTGGTTTTGGGTTCAGGTAAATCTGTTTGCTTCCTTTTACCTTTGCTCTTAACCGTGGTTGAAGAGTCTTCACCTGCTAGAATACTTGCGCGTTGATTCTCAATTTCTGTTAGCAAGTTCTTGTAAT
Source organism: Glebionis coronaria (assembly GCA_025667525.1). Taxonomy (NCBI): domain Eukaryota; kingdom Viridiplantae; phylum Streptophyta; class Magnoliopsida; order Asterales; family Asteraceae; genus Glebionis; species Glebionis coronaria. The sequence continues at coordinate 150,185,369 of CM046880.1, read as the reverse complement.
CCTCAGATGCAATAATCTCATCGGTCAGAAGATGACTGGGAATGGGACCAGGAATAACCGTATTCGAATGAGTCTCCTGCCTTAAGTCTACCAAATCATCATCATCTATCATGTGGTGACGACTACCTGCACGCTTGTTAATGGATGCATCGTTTTCCATAAAGTAATGTATGATCAACTTAATAAACCTAGGGTACTGGTAAGTTTTAACTTTACCCTTTGTGTTAGTGAAGAGTTGAAAAGTAAACTCCTCCCACAGCAGTGATGCATAATCAATACCCATACCTTTGAACATACCATAAAACATCTTGATGATTGGTGGACGAACAACATCATACCCAGTTGTTTTGGGTGTTAAACAGCGGCTTAGAATCCCAAAAATAGCTTTCCATGGTTGACCAACTTTGGCAGTAGTAAACTCAGACGGGGTTCGTATGTCAAGACATCCAATGGCGGTGAACATCTCCATGATCTGGTCCTTAGTCGGGTTGGCTGAGTATGATAAGTCTTTGAGTGTCGGCCGAAATCCAAAAATCTTCCTAAAGTCTGACACAGTAAGCGTCTGCTGCTTGTTGTCCAAGGAAAAAGTGATTTTGTTGGACGTCCTCTCTTTGGTAGCCCAGAACTCGTAAAGGTAGTCGTAGGGTACTGAAGCACTTCTCCTTAGCGCATGCTTGAAATGAGATTTATCAAGCATGGCTGTACCTACCTTAAAGCCATTATGGGTAGAGTGAGATACCTCCTTCAGACGGTAGTTGTTTGGAATAAACTTTAGAGTCTTGGCTTCAGCAATGGCGGCGGCTCTGTTGTGTTGTAGTTGTTGTACGGTAGGGTTAGTCATCGTTTCTGCTTAAGATAAAACACAAAGGTTGATACAAACAAGTATGAATATCATTATGACTTTAAACCTAAGCATTGTACATATGACATAATCCCTTAAACATTGAAATCATTCAAACATCTTCTATTCGGAATAATCACTCAATTCGGAATAATAGGTCTATACTGAATATAAGTCCTATGCGGAACATTAGTCTATTCGGAACATAGATTCTATTCGGAATAAAATACTCTATTCGGAACATTGCCTATGCGGAATAACATCCTATTCGGAACATTGAGCTTTATACGGAATAAATTCCCTATTCGGAACATTTGGGTTATGCGGAATAAATTCCCCATTCGGAACTTTTTGGCCTATGCGGAAAAAATGCCCTATTCGGAACATTTGCCCTATTCGGAACATTTTCCCTATTCGGAACATTTGCCCTATTCGGAACATTTGCCCTATTCGGAACATTTGCCCTATTCGGAACATTTGCCCTATTCGGAACATTTGCCCTATTCGGAACATTTGCCCTATTCGGAACATTTGCCCTATTCGGAACATTTGCCCTATTCGGAACATTTGCCCTATTCGGAACATTTGCCCTATTCGGAACATTTGCCCTATTCGGAACATTTGCCCTATTCGGAACATTTGCCCTATTCGGAACATTTGCCCTATTCGGAACATTTGCCCTATTCGGAACTTTTGCCCTATGCGGAACTTTTGCCCTATGCGGAACTTTTGCCCTATGCGGAAAAACTGTTCTATTCGGAAAAAAAACTGTTTCTATGCGGAAAGTTTTCAACAGTTACAATTTTTCTAATTAGGCACTTAATCCGTTTGATTCAATTGATCTAAAGGCCAAAGTAGTGCAATTAAACCTATTCCGAATACAACCCAAGCAAAACCCCCAAATTAATCAACCCTAATTGAACAGTAATTTGATTCGTTTGATTTTCCAATTAAACAGTTAATTAACTTGTTTGTGCATGAAAGTTTAACCGATTTAATACCTTTTTGTGAAGATCTGATCTAGAAGATGTTGATTGTAACGTGTTTGTTTGATTTTCGTGAGTTTTTGTGTGTAAGGATGTTAATGGCGGCAAGAGACAAGGGGAACAGTGAAAGAAGAGTGGGAACGGGGGGGGGGGGGGGGGGGGGAAGGTTTTGACTAGGTCAACTTTTCCATAAGTTAGACATATTTTCAACTTTGCCCCCTCAACTTTTCTTTTTGCTTCATTCAACATTCTTTTTTGTACCAAGTTTTAATACTTGACACTTTGACCCTATCTTATGTAAATTACCCTAGCCTTTGTGAGTATCCTATCTTAACACAAGCATAATCCACAACAAACTTATAAGCAACAACAAGACATATGCCAAAGCAATCCAACCATTAACCATTGAGCTTTGTGAGTTTCCTTGAAAACTTTTGAAGATCTTTTTGATGATGAAACATTTTCTCCCCCTTAAACGATGACCCGTTTTCTATTTAAAGAGCTGTAGTCATTGTTTAACGAGGCACATGATGCTGAAAAACATTTCCCAATTGATATCTTGAAAAAGTTTGATTCGTGGTGTCAATAAGATTTCTCTTATTTTAACAAATTAATGCACTGAGACGTACACAAATTCGTGTTAGACCAAGTTGTAAAGTAAACTTGATCCCTTTGCATGATTTGGCTTGTAAATCACGCCCGAGAAAATTAATTCCCGTTCTGAGCCAACGTTTTCCAAAGAAATACGTGACTTTAATATGAAAACCGGGTTGTAGTCAGAAATAACTACAAGCCATTATGGGCATGTTTTAAAAATGTACAACTTTTATACGGACTCTATTTATGGCACCGTGTCAATATTGATCGACATTTCTAAGGCCGTAAATATTACCGTACTAAAAGACATGCCCGTTTTAAACGAAAAATATTTTTGGTTTTTCTTGATTTTATAATTTTTATGGTTTTCTTGGTTTTATATTTTTTATGGTTTTTCTTGGTTTTATATTTTTTATGGTTTTTCTTGGTTTTATATTTTTGTATTTTTCTTTTGTGGTTTATATATTTACGATAATATACATGATCACGAACAAAGGATACTCTGAATAGTTTACCACGACTATTCAGCTGATTCTTCTGCCAACTCTTTGAGAGTCGCTGGAGTGAATGATTTCATACCAAGCTTGTCGATCAAAAACTCGATTCGTCCTCGATCTAAGGCTTTGGTGAACATATCCGCCAGCTGGTACTCAGTAGTGACAAAATACAGCTCGATCACTCCGTTCTCCACCTGATCCTTAATGAAATGGTAGCGAATGTCTATGTGCTTGGCCCGGGAGTGTTGAACATAGTTGCAGCAAAGGGCAATGGCGCTCTTGTTGTCACAATACATCGGGATTTTGTTAAATCCAAGACCGTAGTCAGTTAATTGTGATCTCATCCAAAGGACTTGAGCACAACAACCGGACATGGCGATGTATTCAGCCTCCGTGCTTGATATTGCAGCGCTTTTCTGCCTTTTTGAAGACCAACTGATCAATCTATCTCCTAGGAGTTGCACAGATCCAGAAGTGCTACGCCTCGTGTCTTGACATCCAGCATGATCGGCATCTGCGTATGATATTAAAGCAATCGAGGAATCTTTCGGATACCATAGACCACGATGAAGTGTTCCTTTTAGATACCGAAAGATCCTTTTAACTACATGTAAGTGCTTTTCGGTAGGCCGAGCCTGATACCGGGCACACATGCATACAGCAAATTGCAAATCAGGCCTGCTAGCAGTCAGATAGAGAAGGGTGCCGATCATTCCACGGTAAAGTTTCGGATCGACAATAATCCCATCCCTATCTTCATCTAACTTTGATTTCTCCACCATTGGAGTGTCTACGGGGTCACAATTCTCAAAGTTATATTTCTTAAGAGATTCTAGAGCATATTTGGATTGATTAATAAAGATGCCTCTGGGATTCTGAGAAATCTGTAATCCTAAGAAAAATGAAATTTTTCCCATCATCGACATCTGAAAGCGTGTGGACATTATCTTCTCAAATTGTTTAGACAGTTCTATGTTAGTGGCAGCAAATATTATATCATCAACATAAATTTGTACCAGAAGCATGTCGTTGCCGTCCTTGAGAGTGAATAGAGTGGGGTCCACTTTGCCTTTGGAGAAGCCTTCCGACATGAGATATGTTGACAGGAGATCATACCACGCGCGTGGAGCTTGTTTCAACCCATAAAGAGCCTTCTTAAGCTTGTACACATGGTTAGGAGACTCCGTACTGACGAACCCATCCGGTTGACTAACATAAACTTCTTCCCTTAGTTCACCGTTCAAAAATGCCGTCTTCACATCCATTTGATAGACGATCATGTTCATATGAGCAGCAAACGCAAGGAATAGTCTAATCGCCTCCAATCTAGCCACAGGAGCAAAAGATTCCTCAAAGTCTATACCCAAGGCTTGTTTATATCCTCTAGCGACCAATCTAGCTTTATTCTTCAATACCGCACCCATCTCATCAAGTTTAACCTTATAGACCCATAACAAGGTAAGGATGTTAACCTTGTCAGGGCGAGGAACCAATTCCCATACTTCTAGTCGTTTGAATTCATTGAGTTCCTCCTGCATAGCTTCAATCCAAGAAGATTGGGTCATAGCCTGCTGCCAATTTTTGGGTTCAACTTCAGAGAGAAATGCATCAAAGTAACAATAAAGTGCACTCTCTTGTAATTGATGGCGTGTAGAGACTGGTCGATCTAGATCTCCAATAACATTCCTAATTGGGTGATCTTTTGTCCATTTAGTGCTATGGTTTTCAATCCTAGGTGGTCTGGAGTGAACAATAGAAGGAGCTTCTTCTGAGGTAGACGCGGCTGAAGGGTTTTCAGGTATCGCTACACCAAAGAAAGGAAGCTCTTGCAAGTGAGCAAATTCCAAGTCGTGATCAGTAGAATCCACTTCCACATCATTAGGCACAAGTAGGGGTGATGATTCAGGTGTAGTTTGAGAATCACTTGGTGAAGGTGCATCCGGTTCAATGTGAATTGTAGATGCATTAGATAAAGGTTCATTAACTTGAGCAACCACTTCAGGTATTGGAGCAATTACTACAGGTGCTGGAACTTCATCAGTCGGGGGATCGAAGAATTCATCAAACAACGGTTGAAACAGTTTATCCCACTCGGGCCTGGATGGTGGTAAAAATGATGTAGAAGTAGGATTGTTGGGAACTAATCCGGAACTTATAGCACCGGTTCCCATCTCATGAAGCGCGGGTTCAGAGCTGCTCTGCTCAGAAGCCATCGCTGTCAGCTCGTCGAAATCAGCGTCCATAGTTTCTACAATCTTGCCAAGACGACGGTTATAGATTCGGTATGCTCTTTTGGACGGTGAGTAACCAATGAAAATACCTATGTCGGCTTTTGGTTGAAGCTTACCCAAGTTCTCACTATTGATGTTTGGATAACACAGAGCACCAAACACATGGAATAATGAAACATCGGGTTTGCGGTCATGTAGAAGCTCATAAGGTGTTTTTCCATGGCGTTTCCGAATGATAGAACGGTTTTGGGTGAAACATGCAGTAGAAATAGCCTCTGCCCACAAGAACAATGGAGCGTTCGCATAAATAAGCATGGTCCTAGCAGCTTCCATAAGTGTACGATTTCGTCTTTCAACGACACCGTTTTGTTGTGGAGTGCATGCAGCGGATGTTTCATGTGATATACCAACTCCTTCATAATAATCACGAAGAGTCTGGTTTACGAACTCTGTACCATTGTCTGTACGAATACGGCGGACAGTGGTATTCAAACGTACCTGAATGAACTTCAGAAAAGTGATGATAGCTTTTGGTGCTTCATCCTTTGTACGTAGAAATCTAACCCATGTAAACCTGGAAAAATCATCCACAATGACGAGAATGAATTTCTTACCGCTCACACTTTCAGTTCTCATCGGCCCACAAAGATCCATATGCAAAAGATGAAGTTTTTCTTGATTGGTGTCTTCAGCTTTGGGCTTGTAAGATTTCTTGGTGCTTTTCCCCCTTGAACACGCGGAACATAAATGGTCCTTGTGAAATTTAAGCTTTGGAAGACCACGAACTAATTCGTTTTTAGCCAGATGATTAATAGCATCAAAATTAAGATGAGATAATCTGCGATGCCATAACCATGACTTGGTCTTAGAAGCTTTAGAGAGAAGACATACTGGAGAAGCGGCCATCATGTCTTGTAAGGACAAAGTGTAAAGATTTGCACCACGAGATCCCTTCAACAAATCTTTTCCTTCCAAGTTGCGGATGAAACAAGTGTGTTGTCGAAAAGCAACCTCAAGGTTGGAATCACAAAACTGTCCTACTGAGAATAAGTTATGACCAAGACCTTCTACATAGTATACCCTAGAAATCGTCACGTTTCCAATCTGATATTCACCATACCCCATAATCTTTGCTATATGATCATTCCCAAATTTAACCGTACCAAGAAACTTGCTGACGAAATTTCGGAGCATCGAGCGATTTCCGGTCATATGTTTTGAACAACCGGAGTCCAAATACCACAGGATGATTTGGACCACCTGAAAATATCACCACACAAAGACAATGTAGAGGTATCGGAATCTGAGTGTTCCTTGTTATTAGCAGGTACAGATTTAATAATCTTAGATTTGCTAACTCTAGGTTTCTTAGATTTCCTAGCCTTCTTCTTCTTAATTGGTGGTGTAGATTCTAATTGGCTCAAATCCTGAGGTATTTCTTCACTGATAGGCACTATAGTGGGGGCTAACCTAATTAAAGGACGCTGTTTCCATACTTGAGTGCGAGTGTTCCTAACTAAAGGACGCTCAGACCTAACCTCAATGGATGCATTCCTAGTTAAAGGGCACATTTTACCATCTAGTGTAAAGGTCCTACCAGTGGGACGCCATTGCCAGCCAACTTGGGCACGAGTTCTACCCGTTGGCTTCCATTCAAGACCATTCTTAATAGCATTCATTTCATTAACATGATCAATCAGACACAAATCATGACGCTGGGAAAACATACATTCATTACAATTCCAACAATTTAAATCAGAATTCACGAATGGTTTAGGCTGCTGCACAGGCGCAGAGCTTTTAGTCTTAACATGATTCTTGTTATTTAAAACTGAACTAGCATTCCTATTGTGAACTTCTACTTTCTTCTTTGTGGCACTACTAGTGGAGGGCTTGATCTTAGCTTTCTTGATTGGCGATCCTTTAGCCTTAGTAGTCGCTTTTAATCCTGTAGAAGGCAAAGTGGGAACATTAGCAACAGATTTTAAAGGTGCCTTACTTGATTGTGCCAATGACGGTTTCGCTCCTGGAGTCTTATTAAATGGAGTGACAGCAATGGGCCTATTGTTAAGTAGTGCAGAACCTGGTGTACCTATGTATTGCAAATAAGCCAAGCAATATTGAACTCGCTTAACATATTCATGAGCCGAATAATAGTCGCTACTTAAGGGATCTAAGGCATAAAGATCGTCTAAAATATCCCTAAGAAGATCGACATGCTTAATGGCATTCCTCATATAATCATCGTAGGTAACCTGGTTTCTCTTATGAAGCGGATTCTTATAAAGCACTACTGACTTGGTTGTTGGAGCACTAGTGGACGGTGCAGAGTCGGTAGCTAAGTTATCAACAACTTCTTGTCGGGTGAGAAGAAGTGTCTCCTTTAACTCAGCCAAAACCATATTTTTGTCTATGAGCAGGATGTTCAAGTCAGAGATTTCTTCGCACTTTTGGTTCAGTTGTTCAACATAATATTGTTGCTGTGCCGCATTAAAAGCGAAGCGTTCTTCTAGTGAACCATAAAGAGCGGATAGTCCCTGCCTTGTCCGATCCATCTCCCCTAGAACAGTTGATAGTCTAATTTCTAAGACCTGGTTTTTAGACTCTGCAGCCTCTAGTTCCATTCTTAATGTTTCCTTTGATGATATCTCTCTCTTCAATCTCATGATTTCTTCCTCTAATGTCTTAACAATTGCAATCATCTTGTCACTATTCTCAACACCGTTTTCACAAACATTTGATATCAAAAGATTTTCATTTTGATTTTGTTGTTTTAATTCTAAAGATATACAATGTTGTTCTAGTTGATTAAAGCGTTGTGAAAGTAAATTGTAAGAATCTTGTAGCTTTAAAAACTCAGCGTTAGATTCGTGACAAGAATGATTTTCTACCTCATTTACAGTATCAGCAACATTTACAGAAAGATTACAAACATCATCACAAATATCCTCACAAATATTCACAGCATCACAATTAATCACAGCAGATGTAAGCTCATTCGAATAATTAACATTTACAGTAGTAAGCACATCACACGAGATTACTTCAGACAAGAATCGGTCATATTCGGTTAGAATCTTTTCTTTTTCAATTAGTTGCAGTTCGTAAGCGGTGTCCATTTCATAAAACACTTTTTGAACTTCACCAATTTCAAACTGAAGATTTTCCTTAAGAGATGCAAAACTTCCTTTTAGACTTTCGACAAACGGATTGATCTTAGTTTTAAACACCTCGTTCATGTGTTCGAAAGCCCATTCTCCGGCGTTTAAGCCATTTGAAGTCGTACATTCCAAAATGACCTTGTCAAAGTTAGTAAAGTAACGGTTAATCTCTTTCAAGTTTAACCATACAGTGCTAACAGGTGGAAGATTCTTTGGAATTTCCTTAGGACCTTCCATGTTGACAAGTGTAGGAAATGTACTAGGGCTTTCTTCCTCTATCATGTAGGTTGGTGCTGTAATGAGATCTTTATCCATATGGAAGCGAACTCTAAAATCAGTTTTTGCAAGCTCCTTATTCATTTTAAAATAATCACAATCGGGATATTTTGCAGAATTGTATGACCGATCCTCATCAACTAGATCCTTACTTGTTCGATCATTGGGAAAAACAATCGGGTCTAAAGCCAATCCTAATTGAGTTGCATTATAAAGTCTAGGACTATGTCTTAAAGCTTGTTTTGCATACTGTGGATTAGGGGGAAGGCCTTTTAGACGTGATAAGTTAAATTCTCTAAATGAAGCATCAAATAAGTGAACTAGTTGTGAAGCAGCGTATTGTCTTAAAAGCAAGTAATCTAGACTTCTAATCTTATTAGTGGCATTAATCTCCATTTCATTCTTCTTAGATTCGAGTAATTCAAAATCAGTTTGAAGTTTTTGAAAATTAGTGACCACTAACTCCTTTTCTTTAAGTTCATTAGACAAATTTGCTCTTAAGTTTTCGATCTCTTGCAAGTGACCCATTTGTTTGTTTCTAAAATGATCATATTCGAGATTTGTGAGAACACTAGACGAAGGCACTAATTCCAAAGTTTGTACTTTCTCATTGCTTAAGGCAAGCTCATCAGACAAATTCTTATTCTTAGCTAAGGTTTCTAAGAGTGCAGCATTCATTTGGCTAAGTAATGTAGCAGGAACCATGACCAAATCTTGTTGAGCAGGAGTAGGCGTATGCGAAATGGATCCCGGTTGTGATTCACTCAAAGTCTGGGGACTCACATTGATATTGCTATCATTGTTTGTCTCCTCATTTGAAAGACTCACCACCGAAGATTCATTCGAATCAGCACTCTCTTGCACAACTTGATGTGGTTGAATACTAGCATCAGTGGCATTATCGGTGTTATTAATAAGTACCTCAGATCTCTTATCTGGCCCTAAGCTGGAGATAGTTGCCATGAGAGCAGCCTTTGCAGTTTGAAAGTCATCACAGTCGGAGTCATACGCATCAAGATCATCGGCTTGGTAAGCGGCATTCTGCGTAGTGACAACGTCTTGTTCAGCAATCCCTGGGTCAGCAAGAAATGCAAGCTCCTCTTCATCAAGTTCCCTTCCTTGCGCCTGAGCATTTACCAGATAGATCTTTTCTGCAAACCACTGTCCGTCTCTTCTCCTCTTGGGTTTCTTACAATCCCTGGACATATGACCCTCTTCCTTGCAGTTGTAGCAGGTAATCATTCTCAACTTGCCTGTATTAGCCCGTGGAGGATTGTTGACCATTGGAGCAGGAGCAGGATTGATCGTGTGAGCATTGGTTGAAGTGGAAGATCTCCCCTGATATGGTTGAATTGGCTGAACCATTACCCTGCCATTCTCAATTGTAGCTTGTTGGCGAGAATTGGATGAATTCCTCAACTGATTGTTGGTAGGAGCTGATCCTCTGAATCCTCGTTTGCTTAAAGTTCTTGTGAGATAAGCAGACATAGTAGTTAGCACTTCAACTGGGTCAGCTCCTTGTTGGAATACAGGAACGGGGACTTCCTCATCATCACAATACAGTGCTTGATCTGGGTGAGCTGCATAATCAGTAGAAGGAATACTCACTTGATCAGGGTAGCTTGTTGGATATGCTGCATTCTCTTGATAAGAAGAATATGAAGGCTGAGCATAAGGTGCAACATCTGCTGGATGAAGTTGTGAAGCATACTGTGGTAAAGGTGCATTGAACCGATATTGTTGCTGATGTGAGGTGGGTGGTTGTGGTAGAATCGAGTATTGGGGAAAGGCTGGTGTCATGTAAGGTGATTGATGATAAGCTTGATGTCCCATGATATAAGGTGTGTTGTTGTGAGACAAGCTTGGTTGATTCGCCATCAAAGCTAAGGAATCTGGGTGCATACCACGAGGAGAACGGTGCATAATCACATGCTTCTCATGTTGCTGAAGAAAAGCATAAATTTGATCTAAGTTGCACTTATGCAAATCCCGGGTTAACTTCACATCGGTAATATACTCACCCCATTCAGCTTGAGGTAAAGTATTCAAGAACTTGGTGTTAACCTGGAATGGTGCAATTACAAGATTGTATACATTCAGATCATTCATTAGTGTGGTGAATCTGAAGTAATAATCGTGAAGCGTTTCCCCTGGGTTGTAGGTGAATCTATCAAACAGGTCATACAACTGACATTCCCTTTCCTGTTTGGTGAGAGACGTTCCTTGTAGCAACACCTTAAGACGTTCCCATAGATCCTTTGCCACCGTATACTGACTCACCATCCTATAGATGTCATGGGGAAGAGCTTGGAGAATTGTTTGAAGAGCTTTTTCATCTGCATCTGCAACAAGTTGTTGAGCTGGAGTGAGTTCTTCAAATTCTCGTGGTCTAGTCACGTCGTCAACCACAATGGTACCATAGTCGAGTGGACCATTCAAAATCGATTTGACCATAAGCCTTCCGTATGTCGGTTTCCCCTTTAGATATTGCATCATTCGACCTTGCCATGCCTCAAACACCTCTTTAATAAGCATCGGTGGACGACTATCAGTCCCCGTTATGATCGAGATATCCGTAAGAGATGTCATCTGAGGCATTAATGAACTTGGATTCATTGTGATCACTTAACAGACTCAAAGATTATCGTTTGATCGAGCAGTGAAGAAAGGTTGAGAATTTGTGTTGTGTTGGTTGAACTCAAGATTAAATCCACTAAAGATCGTCGAAAAAACTCAAATACCCCTTGAACTTGCTTATACTGAATAACCCAAACTCAGAATAAACCCTTATTCGGAATAATGCCTATTCGGAATAATCCTATGCTGAAAATACCCTATTCGGAATAAACTCTATGCAGAATAACCCTTATGCGGAAAAACCCCTATGCGGAATGTTTTCTTCAATTCGGAATATCTTGGCAATTTGGCTTATTCGGAAAAACTGTTGTCTATTCGGAATGATGGCAATTCGGAATATTTCCTAATTTTGGCTATTCGGAAAATTGGTGTCTATTCGGGAAAGTTGGCTATTCGGAAAATTGGTGTCTATTCGGAAAAATTGGCTATTCGGAAAGTTTTTGCTATTCGGAAAAAACGGCTATTCGGAAAAAAGTCTTCTATTCGGAAAAAATTCTTCTATTCGGAAACTTCTGCTATTCGGAATATTCTCCTATTCGGAATCCCCTATTCGGAATAAACCCTCTATTCTGAAAATACTTCTATTCGGAATCCCTATTCGGAAAATTCTGGAAAAAATGTTTCCGAGACTTAAAAAGAAGCTTTTAACCCCGATTTTTGATCCAAAACCACAAAAAGTTTTATGATTTTTACCAAAATAAGCTAAACCCAATCCTTATCAATCAATCCCAATAACAAAAACACCAAAAACAACAAGATTCAAGATTGATTTTTTTCTAAAGATCACTAATTGATTCAAAAACTAAAAAAGCAACACAATCCTTACCTTAAATCACCCCATAGCTCTTGATACCAAATGTAGAATATTGATAACCTATGAATCTATGAAGTGGGTTGATGTTTTCTAGTGAGAGAAACTAGAGAGAGAAAGTGAGAGAATATGTGAAAGGTTTTATTAATATGAAAGTGTAAATGGAACAACAACCAACCCCTTTCCTTAGTGGAAAGGGGTATTTATAGTCCAAGCCTAACATTGGGCTTGGGCCGGTCCATGACAAGCCCATGGACCGGTTCTTACTTAAGTTAATAAGCAACTAATGACTAATTACTAACTACGAGCTATTACAACATAAATCATATTGTGGAGTGACCGATACTTCTAATATACGTTAAAACGTATTTCTAACACTCCGACTGTCCGTCAGTTTGAGGATGAAAGGTCGTGCTAAGATTAAGTTGTGTACCCCAAGCCTTTTGCAGACCTTTCCAGAATCGCGACGTGAAACGAGGATCTCTGTCTGAGACGATGCTGGAGGGAGCACCGTGGAGTCTCATGATCTCCCTTCTGTACGTATCTGCGAGTTTACTTACCGGGTCTTCCTTGTGTATCGGTAAGAAATGAGCGGATTTGGTGAGTCGATCAACGATGACCCAAATAGCATTGTGCTTCTTCTTAGTAGGCGAAAGACCTGTAACAAAATCCATGGTGATTTTGTCCCACTTCCACTCTGGAATATCCAATGGTTGAAGGAGACCGCCAGATCGCTGATGCTCAATCTTAACCTGCTGGCAGGTAAGACATTTAGAGACATAAGTGGCTACATCCTGTTTCATACCACTCCACCAAAAGTACTATCTGATGTCATGGTACATCTTCGTCGAACCAAGATGTATAGAAAATGGGGAGCTATGAGCTTCAGCTAACAATGCTTCCCGGAGCTCTTGGTTGTCAGGAACACAAAGTCTCGTGCCCTGCCAAACGATACCGTCTGCATCCATTCTGAATTCTGTCTGCTTCTCCAAATTCTGAATTATCGCCCATATTTCTCCATCATCCTTCTGAGCTTCCTTGATCCTAGAGAGTAACTCGGGTTCTACTCTAAGATTCGCCCAGTATCCGTGCTGCCCACGTACCATGATCTCAATGTCTAGTCGCTCCAAGTCTCTTATGTTCTGTTCCTTGATTTTAATGCCGTTGATCATTCCGGACTTCCTGCTAAGTGCATCTGCTACTACATTAGCCTTTCCGGGATGATATTGTAGATTAATGTCATAATCCTTTAACAGCTCTAACCATCTCCTCTGTCTCATGTTCAGTTCACGTTGAGTGAAGATGTACTTCAAACTCTTGTGGTCCGTGAAAATGTCACATGATTCTCCATATAAATAGTGTCTCCATATCTTCAATGCAAACACGACTGCAGCAAGTTCCAGATCGTGCATGGGGTAATTCTCTTCATAAGGCTTAAGCTGCCATGAAGCGTACGCGATCACTTTCCCATGTTGCATGAGAACACAGCCAAGTCCCTTCCCCGATGCATCGCTGTAGATTTGAAATCCACCCGTACCAGATGGTAGAGTAAGAATAGGTGCAGATAGTAGCTTCTGCTTCAGGTCTTCAAAGCTCTTCTCTCGATATTCAGTCCAGACGAATTTCTCCCCTTTCCGCATCAGTTTGGTTAATGGTAGTGCTAGGCGGGAAAAGTTCTCCACGAACCTACGGTAATAGCCAGCTAAGCCTAAGAAACTGCGAACTTCCGTCACCGATGTCGGCCTCGGCCACTTAGTAATGGCCTCAACCTTTGCTGGATCCATAGTGATTCCTTCTGCTGATACAATGTGATAGGTGTGAAAACACCCATCCTTTTTACCACTTAATTACAATAATAACCGAGCCAAAACGTGTATTTTATGTCATTTATGTCGGAATTATGCGTGGTTTGTGTTTTTGTTGTGATTTTGGACGAAAAGGTGAAAAGTGGAGAAAACACGGCATTCACGGGCTTTTATCGAAGAAAAAGACGAAAGATGAAGTCGAAAGATCAAGAGTGGAAAAAGAACGGAAGTCCAAGACCAATTCTGAAGATTTATTGAAGAAAAAGTCAAAAGACGGAAGTTTACTAAAAGCCGAAGAACTCGAGTCTTATTTATGAAGAAAATTCAAGACGAGTTCAAAGAAATCCCGAGACAAAGTCATTAAGTCCAAGATTAACAAAAGATGAAGAAGGGAAGGACTTAACTTTGCAATTAAGGAAAATAGGAAAGAGGGAGGAAGCTTCCTAAGCTCCTCCCTAATCACCCCTATAAATAGATTAGGCTTAGTTCATTTCTTGTTGTTGGTGGCTTGACAAACCACTCTTCCACCATTTTCATTTCTTGTCATTTAATTTCTTGTTCCTTAATTACTTGTTATGCACCTTTAATACATTTAATTTTCAATTAAGTTTTCATTTATTGTTCTTGAATCTTTACTTTTATTGTTTAATCTCTCATCTTCCTTTCTTGATTCTAGTTTACTTTTGGTGCGAATTACTTATGATCCGTGTTGTTCATTAATGTTTTCATGCTTAAAAAGTTCATCTTTTTATAGTTTGATTTAAAAGTTCGTTTATTTTAAGTTAGGAAAAGTTGTTATTTGAGCTTATTGATTGCGTTTCATTATTGTTTTCATTCTAGTTTTGGTGTGAGCTTATTCCATAGCTTATCACCTTGCCTATATTTTTCGGATCAAAGAGTGTAATCGGAAAGGGTTATAAACCCCTTTCCGATCTGTTTATTCCGACCAGCATCACCCTTATTCCGATCGTATTGATCGGAAAAGGGTTTCCTTATTCCGATTACTTGCATTTTACGTTATACCGATCAGCTTGTTTTGTTTATATTCCGATTGCACCACTTTTTCTATCATTCCGATTTGGCTAGCTTTGATGATATTCCGACGGGTGGAATTGGTTACATTCCGATCAAACGATCGGAATATATTCCGATCTGACCCTTTAGCACATTCCGACCATCCTTTACGATGGGGTTACATTCCGATCGGATTCCGATTGGATTCCGATCGGGTGTATTCCGATGGATTGTTTTTGTTTTGTTTTACGATTTTGTTTTAGTTTAAGTGTCAAGTTTTCTCGTTTTGTTTTTAGTTTATTTTAATTTCGTTTTGCATTTTTATTTGATTGTCAATTTTCTTTTCATAAGTTTTAATTTTACGTCATTTAATTTCTCGTCATTTATTTTTATAGTTTTAATATATAGCTCCGTTTACGTTTCAACTAGTTTTAGTTTTAATTACCCGTCATTTATTTTTAAGTCTTGCACATTTATTTTACCAAATCCAAAAATATTTGTTTCACCAAGAACAACTAATCTCACCCAATTAACCGGAAATCAATTCGAGAAGATACCGAGAATAACCTGAACCCATATCAAATCCATAGTATTAAATGGCGCCGCTGCCGGCTCTTTTCGTGAAGATTAACGGTTTTTTGTGAGAGACGCGTTGGCTTTTGGGATCCGTCCACTCGTGAACGTTATTTTTTTTATTTTTTTTTGTATCAAAAATTTTCAAAAATCCCAAAAACATTTGAAAAATCATAAAAAGCATTTCTTTTTCAAAGTTTTGCACCAAAAATATTCTTCTTGCTTATCTATCTTTCTTTATGGATTTTTATATCCATTGCGTCCGGTGTGGGAAACAATTATCTGGGAACAACTCTTGTCAATGGTGTACATGTGAGCGGTGTGGAAACGATCTCGACAATACACAATTCCTATTTGGATTTTGTCCCTTGTGCAACTCGACTAATTCATTCTTTTTTAACCCACCTCCTGTTCCCCCGTGCATCTATTGTGGAAGCGATTCTCATTGGCATGTATCGTGCCCGGTTCAATACCCGTATGGTCACGGGCAAGAACCGGGGTACAATTATGACAATGATACTAGATATCCACAAGACGCACCTGATTTTTCTCCATATCCGGTTTGCAACAACTGTGGGGGTCCTCACGATACCTATTATTGTCAACCAACGAATTATTATGAGCAAAATCCGTGTCCTCAGTTTTCTTCACCAATGGATTATTATGAACCAAACCCGGTTTATAATTCTTCTCAACCGATGTACTACTATGAGCCACAACCATGCTATAATTCAGGTTTTCAACATTTTTAACTCCCACAACATCCCATCGATCATCCACCCTCCTTCGAACATTTGAGCCCCCACGAACAATGGGACTCTCTTGTTAAGCAAAGTCAACAAATTCAAGAAACTTGCAACAGGATCATCGAGAAATGTCAAGAGGATCAACGACAGGGGCAAATATCAAATATCGAGACTTATACTTCTCCCCCGGTGTATCCATACTATTATGATGATGATGACGATGAGCCTACTATTTCTTGGAATGACCTTACTGCTCAATGTCCTAGTGCAATTGTCATCCCTCCTCTCAATATCCCAAACGTGTCTAAGGAGTGTGATACATTGAATGAATTTAGTGATGTTGGTCTTGATAAAGTGTTTGATGATGAGGTTTGTGACATACCGACTACTATGGAGCCTAAGGACGACGTTGCTATTACGAAAGAGGTCGATCCTAATGATGATGATTTTTCTCCAAGCTATGATAATTTCACTTTTGAAATTTCTCAATCTCCACCGTGAGATGCGGGTGATGACGATTTATTCTCTCCGGTTTACGAGAAGTTCACCGATGAACATGATCTTGTGGATAAGGTGGAAGACGTGCTTCTTCGAGATAGATAACGGAAAGTGCACCTTCTTATTGCTCAAATCGAAGCGTTGACTTCTCCTCCTCTTTCCGAGTCTTTGCCTCCATCTATTCCTCCCGTTGAAGATAATGACCCATTGCCAAAAGAAATCGACATTCACTCCATACCACCAGGTAATGATGACGATGACATGGAGGGGGACATTATTTTTGATAATTTGCTGCAGGAAGATATTGTCCCAAGTCCCCCTTCCAAGCACCTTTCATCCTCCCCTTTAGTCACTATCACGGAGGATGAGTGCTTTGACCCGGGAGGTGACATTGATTATGCTATGATTGTTAACATCACGGCTTTGCCGAATGCTCAGCCTCCATTGTCTTTGGGGGATGACAATGTGCTTACTATACCCAACCCACCTCCCGTGGATCTAGAATTCACATATTTCTCGTATGTTGAAAGGACCTTTCTCCCTTTCAAGACGTATCCCCCCGCCTCTCCTTTGTTGATGTCAACCGGGAACGAGGACAAGGTCTTTGATCCCGGTATCACATTCGAGGCTTCCCCATGGACTATTTAATTCGGGGACGAGTCAGGCTCGTGACTCGGTTAACAAAAACAAGCGCTTTTGGGGAGGCAACCCAATTATCTATCTATTTTCACCATAAGTGTAGGGGGAGCCCCGTGGTGTTTCTTGCTTTCTTTCTTATCATGTGCAGGGATTAGAGCTTCAACGACACACTCTTGATGACTTTTGATGAACCGTGATTCCGTGTTTCCTTCTTCCCGGTTCTATCCTAAACTCTTTTCGATTCACTATTTTATATTTTCTCAATATTAAAATAGGAATCTCTTTAGTTGTCTCTTCCTTAGCGAGATTTAAACAAAGTGCACAATGTCCTAAGTGTAGGGGAAGTTTACTCCCACATGCTTAAACATTGAGGACAATGTTTATCTTAAGTGTAGGGGGGACTTCTATCGAAGTTAAGTGGCCTTTTCCTTGTATTTGTCCTTATTTTAACCGGAAATTCAAAATTTTTGACATTTTTCAAAATTTTGATCTATTTTGGCCTATTAGTTTTTCCTTTTGTATAGTTATTTTCTCTCTTTGCTAGAATAAATTTTGAATAAAGTGGTTTTAATTTTCAAACGTTGTGAATATTTTAACTCGACCCGAGTTTACTTATATAAGTTTGCTCTAGCTAGTATCCTTAACATGTTTAAGTCAAGTTTTGCTAGGCTTTTATATAGGGAGCTATAAAACGCGAAAGTCTTAACTCTCACGGGTTAAGAACAAGAACTTTTCACAAGTTCCTATAATTGATCCTAGAGAGTCGTTTATCAAGGAAACTGTAAAATTTAATTTCTAAACTTGAAAAAGTCTAAGAATTTTCAAGATCCTATAGGCGACTCGAAAACCCAAAACTTTGATTTAATAGGCTAAGCATCCACGAGTCTCATTCCTTGAGATTTTAAACTGTGGAGAACGAGATATGATAGAGTCAATTATAAGTTTGGTATTCCTTTGTGAATTTATGTGAGTTAATTATGAGCCTATTCTCCCATCGCTTGTTAATAAATTTATCTGCAATAAATAAGGTTGTACGATTTGAAAAGTTACTTAGCTTCTAGCCCAAGATCGTTTAAAAGTTGCTCGGTACGGATTAGAGTTCATAGCCGAGGCATAACTTATTGAAGCGGGATGCGAAGATTGGCGAGTCCGAAAAGGCCCTAACAAGGCATGAGGGCTACATTTTGTTGCTAAAGATCCAAAAGTGATGTGAAGAATCATTTATCAAAAATCAATATGAAGGATCAAGACCCACGACGAAAAGCAAAAACTCCCCAAAAGTCATGGAGAAGTGTATCCGAAAAGACCCTAGCAAGGTATGAGGATAAATAGTTCCAAGTCATAAAAGGAGGCGGATCGTTGTATATCAAAGTCCAAAATAAAGATTGAAGAAAAATGAAGAAGTCGTGGTCCAAATATGAAGAATCTCTCAAAACTTCAAGTGAAGAAATTCCTATATGAAGAGAAGACCATAATTTCATGAACGTCTCTCAAGGTTTGAAGTATGAAGTCGCTGCCAAATATTGGTCCGAGAAAGGTCTCAAATCGCGAAGCGAGTTATGCCAAGATATGAACTTTATGAGGTCCCGAGAAGCAGTTTTAAAAGATTTTGTCCTTTAGCTAACTATTTATTAAATCGTTCACTTTATTTTCGGACTAAATAACTATCGAAATAAGTCAAAAATGCATCCTCGTGATCATTCAAGACAACAATAAAATGTAAGAGATACACCTAGGAATAAGGGAGTCTAAGTGAATAATTGGCCCACATGAGTTCATGTTAGTTTACTAACTTATAATAACTTGAGGATGATGATCATTCACGACATTTCCAAAACCCAAAGGTATGTTTTTGATTTCTTTACTTTGTATGTTTATAATTTTCTATCTCTTTAATAAAGGCCAACGTGGATCGATTGTGATGAAAAATGTAAAAGTGCTTTGTAACTAATGCATTGCATGAGGACATTGCAATGGTTAAGTGTAGGGGATTTGATAGGTGTGAAAACACCCATCCTTTTTACCACTTAATTACAATAATAACCGAGCCAAAACGTGTATTTTATGTCATTTATGTCGGAATTATGCGTGGTTTGTGTTTTTGTTGTGATTTAGGACGAAAAGGTGAAAAGTGGAGAAAACACGACATTCACGGGTTTTTATCGATGAAAAAGACGAAAGATGAAGTCGAAAGATCAAGAGTGGAAAAAGAACGGAAGTCCAAGACCAATTCTGAAGATTTATCGAAGAAAAAGTCAAAAGACGGAAGTTTACTAAAAGCCGAAGAACTCGAGTCTTATTTATGAAGTAAATTCAAGACGAGTTCAAAGAAATCCCGAGACAAAGTCATTAAGTCCAAGATTAACAAAAGATGAAGAAGGGAAGGACTTAACTTTGCTATTAAGGAAAAGAGGAAAGAGGGAGGAAGCTTCCTAAGCTCCTCTCTAATCACCCCTATAAATAGATTAGGCTTAGTTCATTTCTTGTTGTTGGTGGCTTGACAAACCACTCTTCCACCATTTTCATTTCTTGTCATTTAATTTCTTGTTCCTTAATTACTTGTTATGCACCTTTAATACATTTAATTTTCAAGTAAGTTTTCATTTATTGTTCTTGAATCTTTACTTTTCTTGTTTAATCTCTCATCTTCCTTTCTTGATTCTAGTTTACTTTTGGTGCGAATTACTTATGATCCGTGTTGTTCATTAATGTTTTCGTGCTTAAAAAGTTCATCTTTTTATAGTTTGATTTAAAAGTTTGTTTATTTTAAGTTTGGAAAAGTTGTTATTTGAGCTTATTGATTCCGTTTCATTATTGTTTTCATTCTAGTTTTGGTGTGAGCTTATTTCATAGCTTATCACCTTGCCTATATTTTTCGGATCAAAGAGTGTAATCGGAAAGGGTTATAAACCCCTTTCTGATCTGTTTATTCCGACCAGCATCACCCTTATTCCGATCGTATTGATCGGAAAAGGGTTTCCTTATTCCGATTACTTGCATTTTACGTTATTCCGATCAACTGGTTTTGTTTATATTCCGATTGCACCACTTTTTCTATCATTCCGATTTGGCTAGCTTTGATGATATTCCGACGGGTGGAATTGGTTACATTCCGATCAAACGATCGAAATATATTCCGATCTGACCCTTTAGCACATTCTGACCATCCTTTCCGATGGGGTTACATTCCGATCGGATTCCGATTGGATTCCGATCGGGTGTATTCCGATGGATTGTTTTTGTTTTGTTTTACGATTTTGTTTTAGTTTAAGTGTCAAGTTTTCTCGTTTTGTTTTTAGTTTATTTTAATTTCGTTTTGCATTTTTATTTGATTGTCAATTTTCTTTTCATAAGTTTTAATTTTACGTCATTTAATTTCTCGTCATTTATTTTTATAGTCTTAAATAATGCTCCGTTTACGTTTCAACTAGTTTTAGTTTTAATTACCCGTCATTTTTTTTAAGTCTTGCACATTTATTTTACCAAATCCAAAAATATTTGTTTCACCAAGAACAACTAATCTCACACAATTAACCGGAAATCAATTCGAGAAGATACCGAGAAACGAACTTTCAATTAGCAAAAACTAAGTATTACAATGTGACCTAAGAATGCCACCTTGTCTAACCAGAACTCACACTTGGAGAATTTCGCATACAGCTGCTTCTGACGAAGAATCTGTAGTACCGTACGAAGATGGTCTTCGTGTTCCTCCGTGGACTTTGAGAAAATCAGGATGTCATCGATGAATACAATGACGAACTTATCTAGAAATTCATGGAATATTCTGTTCATCAAATCTATGAATACTGCTGGAGCATTAGTCAGGCCGAATGGCATAACTACAAACTCGTAATGGCCATAGCGGGTACGAAAAGCAGTCTTGGCAATATCCTGCTTCTTAACCCTTAGCTGATGGTAGCCTGACCTTAGATCGATCTTCGAGAAGTGTTTGGCCCCTTGAAGTTGGTCAAACAGATCGTCTATACGTGGCAGTGGATACCTATTGCGGATGGTAATCTTGTTGAGTTCACGGTAATCTATGCAAAGTCGCATGCTGTCGTCCTTCTTCTTAACAAACAAGACCGGTGCGCCCCATGGAGATGCGCTCGGTCTAATGAACCCTCGTTCGAGAAGTTCTTGCAGTTGATCCTTCAGTTCCTTCAGCTCTATGGGAGCCATACGGTACGGATCCTTAGAGATTGGTTCAGCTCTTGGGACAAGGTCAATGTTGAATTCCACTTCTCGTGCAGGTGGTATGCCTGGAAGTTCAGTTGGAAAAACGTCTTGGAATTCCGACACTACTGGTTGATCCTGAATCGATGGAGATTCAGCATCAATGTCGTGAACCGTAGCTAGATAACCCTCGCAGCCATGTGACAGTAGTGCACGTGCTTTCAGGGTAGATATGATTTGTACAGACCGTCCGGGTATGAACCCGTTATGAATGTACTCTGGTGCATTATTGTCGCTGAAGATCACCCGATATGAGTGGCAATATATGGTAGCATGGTGCGTGGATAGCCAGTCCATGCCAAGAATCATATCGAAGTCAATCATGTCCAGTGGAAGTGCATCGACTGAACGAACTTTATCGTCAAATTCTAGAGGAAGACTCTTGTATACATGAGTAATTAATACTGAGTCCCTCAAAGGCATGGAAATAGTAAGTCTGTTCTCTAATGGCAAGGGAAGCGTCCTAATGTTCTTAGCATAAGCAGTAGAAATAACTGAGTGAGTGGCACCCGTATCGAATAGAACACATGCAGCGCGACCATACATATACAAGATTCCAGTGATGGTACCTGTAAACTTGTTGGCCTGGTCTCGAGATGTCGTGTAGACACGCCCGACAGTAGGAGGCGGCTTGGTATCAGCATGTCCTGATGTACCCTCCATCTCGCCCTTACGGCAATCCTTCATAATATGGCCAGGAAGACAACACTTGAAGCACGCATCAGTATTATGGCGACATGGTCCTGGGTACCTACGGTGGCAAGTAGAGCAAAGAGGATGAGTGTATCCTCCAGCAGGTGCTCTGGCTGGCTGAGGACCTGATAAAAACATTTTACATGAGACATAATAGTTGGGTACAAAGGACAAAGCGGATAATCGTAAGATTGAATACCAGTGATAGCTGGACGGCTAGGCTGCGAACCTCTCTGGTTCTGGTCCCTACCGTTTCCATGGTTCCTGGTAGAAGTTTGCTAAAGTGTGAGAATATAAGTTATAACATAAACATAAGGAATTTCGTAAGTATTAGGACCTGTTGTTGCTGGATTGCCCGGCGTTGTTACGGCAATTGTCATTACCGCCACGCCTATCCGTAGCAGAACGGTCGTTAGTCTGACCGTTTCCCTTGGGCTGATGAGGCTGCTGCTGAGTAGCCGGCTGAGACCGGTCCCCAGTTTTCTGCCTGGAAGATACAGTTAAAGAGATGAATAATTGACATATGGAAAGTATACGGATTGGTCACCGCTTAAATACGAAGGTTTACCTCTTGTCGGGTCTTTCAGCTTCCCCGAACTCATCCCTCTCCTGCAGCATCTCAAGTTTCTGTGCTGCATCGGCCACTTGTGCTACAGTATTGAACGTAGCACACACCAGATTGTTTGCGACCGATGTGCGAAGAGCCCATCTGAAGTTATGTGCCTGCTCTTCAGGAGTACCTGCTGCCGCACCAAGGAAACCAGCCAAGCGAAGAAAGCGTTGCATAAACTCGTTGCTATTCTCCCCAGCTCTCTGACAGATCCCATGGTACTCTCTCTTGAGCTTGTCCTGCTCAGCCTTGGGAAAGAACTGCTCCATCACCCTGTCCTTGAACTGAGCCCAAGTCAAACTAGCAACCCACTCATCACCACCTTCAGATTGCATCAAAGCTAACCACCAGTTGAGTACATTGCCTTCGAACTGATAGCATGCCAACCTCGCCTTGTATGCGGGGTCACAGCCCATAGCGTTGAAAATCTTTTCGATGTGAGCCAACCAGCTTTCAGCATCGCTGGGGCTATCTGTCTTCTCAAAAGCTCGAGGGCGGAGCTTGTTGAATCTCTCCAGCCATACTGCTAATGTCACTGGAGGAGGAGGAGGAGGAGGTACTTGCTGTTGTTGCTGGTTGTTTGCAGCCTGAACCTCAGCCCTGATGTCATTCCTCAATTGAGGAAGTAAAGCCTGCATTGCAGCTTGGATGGCTGCATTCAGTTGCTCTTGCTCGCGTGTGAGAACCATCTGACAGTATAACATAAAACATATGATTAACAGATCAAAGCATAAAATTTATATATATTCATGAAAAAAATTTATGCAAATAAATCAGAGAAAAATTTTATGCAAGAAAATTTGTGTATGAATGCATGATGCAGTTTTGAAAACTTTTGTATGCTCGAGAGTGAACGCCTATGGTCAGTTCACCCAAATAAAAGACATGGCGCGGGGACGCCGATGGGTCGGTCCCAAATTTAAAAGTTTCGATAAAAGCACATACGACTAATATGGTCAGTCCTGTACCAACCATTACTAGTCAAAACCCTGTAACATATGACATTATATATGTATGCATAAAAATATGATGAATGCATGAAAACGACTATCAATTCTAGGAAGACCGTAGTGACTACCCACTAATCACAGGTCATATTTTGAGAGCCTACATGTCGAAACCTTGGCTCTGATACCATAATTGTAACACCCCATTTTTGATAATGGAATATTACGCATAATTATGGCGTGTCATCAAAGCATACAAGGATAAATGTATAAGCATTATTTGACCATAAAAGGAAAATACCGGAATCAAACATCGGTAGTCCAAAGGTAAAGCTCATCACACACAAACATAAGTACTGTAAAAGGAAAGGACGAAACAATGTCCATTGCAAGCTGTATTTAAAATAAAGGAAATGCATAAAGTAAAGAAAGGCAGTAAAGCTTCCAGTCCATATGCACGTACGTTTGAAATCTACGAGCGTCCCCGAGTACCTGCCGTTTTGGGAACATAGAAAAGGAAAACGGCTGAGCAAGACGCTCAGTGCACGGATGTACAATATAGCATGAATAGGATAAGCATATAACATATATAACAGCGGAAGACTAAGTTCTGAGTAACCTGGTTAAGTATTGAGAAAGCTGGTTTTATAGTTTGAAAAGCCTTATGTTTATCTTATGAAAACTGTTTTAACATATTTACCATTAGCCCATATAGGTCATGAAAAGGTCACGTGCATGAATACATAGAGGGGTGACCTCATCATGCAAATTAGAGGGGATGCCTCTAATTAATAAGCTGGTTTGGGTAGGAGGGATCGACTCCTTGTGAAGGATGCAAGGCACACACCACATTCACCGTGAAATCCTGTATAAACATGTAACTAGGATGCACCCATACGCCCCACATGATATAATAATATGGCCAAAACTGAAAAGGATGGCACGAGCAATCACTCCGCCGTGGGGAAGTTATAACATTGGTGCCTCTAATGTTATGGTTATGGTACCTCCATAACTAGGTGAACTGGTCATGCTTGTATATGGCTATAGGTTATGCTAAATTAAACATAAGCAATTCAAAAACAATAAAACAAGTACTGGGAAAACAGTTGGCTGCATACGGGGAAATCCTAATACGGAAAGAATGTCCATACTGAAAGGACGAGAATCCGTACCTCAAGTCCAGTGAATGAACGGAAGAAAGACTCCTACTTCTGGATCACTAACGCTACATGAATACACACGTGTATAAGTATCGAATCACTGAATACGTACTGGGTTTTATGTCTTATCTTAACTTATTTTATATGTTTTAAGTCATGTTTTACTGTTTTAAGCCTTAATCGGTGTTTATCTTATGTTCTGATTAATCTGATTAAGTATTACTGGTATTTCATGTGTTATTATACTCATTGTGCAATAATAAGTAACTTTCCAAAAATAGCAGGTTTCAAAAAATAGAAAGTTTCCAAAAATAGAAAGTTTCCAAAAATAGAAAGTTTCCAAAAATAGAAAGTTACCAAAAATAGAAAGTTTCCAAAAATAGAAAGTTTCCAAAAATAGAAAGTTTCCAAAAAGAGAAAGTTTCCAAAAATAGAAAGTTTCCTAAAATAGAATTACTGCTTAAAATAGATTAGTTTCCATATATAGAAGGTTTCCATAATTAAATTAGCTGCCTGAAATAAACAAGTTTCCATATATAGAAGGTTTCCATAATTAGATTTAAACTGGTTACATAAGCTAAGTATATAAGCCTAAGTGTTTATATGCTTATTTCTTAAGTCATATTATATAATGTATAGTTTAATCATTATTCCATGTATTTTAATTAAACTATAGGTTAAAGTATTTTAATTAAAATATAACATGTTTTAATTAAAATACAATTAAATACTTAGGTTAAAATGTGTATTATTATGTACTAATAATATAACCTAAGTCATGTTAAATTAATTAATTATAAGCATGGTTTAAAATAATTAATTAATTCTAAGCTTACTATATGAAAATACTTAGGTTAAAATAATTTCATGTTAATTAATAATTAAATTAGCCTAAGTCATGTTATTAATTAATATATCATTTTATTAATTAATTTATAACCTAAGTTCATAATTCATAAAATTAACATCTAACATAAATCAAGTTTTAACCAACGAACCATGAATCGGGCATGAATTCGACACCGTACCCCGAACCAACCCGGGGTACCCGTGTCCCCTTGTTGCCGTGGGACCCACACGCACCAACCAAGACCTAAAAGGTCTTGGTGGTGGTCAGCAAAAACAAACTGAACCCCCTTGGGGTCGGTTGTACCCTGCGGCCCAAAAACAAACACCCCTTATATCATCCTTTGATTTAATTAATGATCAAACATGTTAGATCAATGTTTAATTAATGTGTTTTTGTAAAAACAATAATAACATGTTCATAAAAATAATCAAAGATTAAAAGAAATGATATACCAACACGTAGCTTGGAAGATGATGAACAAACACGGTTTATAGCACTTATTTTTATGATCAAAATCAACCAACAACCACCTATGGTGGTGTTATAGGTGGCGGCACACAAGAGAACAAAGAGGAGGAGAGGAAAACCTTTTAGGTTAAATGTTTATTTCTTGAAATGTGACTAATGAAAAGAGTTTTTACCATTACCCCCCTTTCATGCTAAAAGTTAATGGGCTTAGCCCACCTTGGTTTGTGTGCCGTGGGTATGGGGCCCCACATGGGGTTCCCGTACCATTTTCCCGTGTCCTGATGTTTCGTGTTCGTTCGTGGTTAATCGTGTTCGTGTTTTACGTGTTTTTGTTTATTTTATTATGTAGCTTATCGTATTATTTTATGCTCGTAATTATATTATATGCATTTACGTAATTCTTTTAGTTCATATTTTAATGGTGTTCATGATTTAATTATGTTCACGTGAAATACTTATTAAATGTTTATCATGAGTTCGTACGTAAACGATACTTATCATGTTATACACGTATGTACTTAATAAATTAATAGCACGTGAATGTGATCAATACTTAAATAAGGTAAGTTTAATCTAGGACGTACGATCTTAAGGGCACTATTCATGGTAAAAGCATGCGGGTTTTTACATGGTGAGTTGTGATTGGTGGGTTTGGTTGAGTGGGGAACGTGTCACCATGACACTGGTCTAGGTAACAATCCTTGTCTGCCAGCTTTAACCCCTAGCCTTTCTTCTTTCTTCCATTTTGTATATAATCACACCACAATCCGTTTTCTTTGTTAATGAAGTTTCAAACTTCATACTTTTGCCCCAGAATGTTTTGTAAAGAGAATTCAGGGGTAATTATTGCCAGTTCTTGATTCTTGAAGAACTGATTTGGTATTTTCTTCAAGGATAATGGTCTTAACTTGTATGATTGACATTTTGGAGGACTGAAATTGCCAAATCATGATTAATGAGGGACCATTTTTGCCAAGTCTTCAAAGTCAAGGGTCCTTTTGGTAATTTTGACATTTTCAAAGGACCAAATTTGTAATTCTTGTAACTTGGAGTTCTTCATGGTATGTTTGACTTTGAGAAGGACTAATATTGACATTTTAGTTTTGTTGAAGGACTAAAATTGTCAATTCTTAAAAGTGGAGGGCCCTTTTTGCAATTTTGACAAACTTTAGGGACCAATCTTGTAATTATGAGGATACAAGGGTATGATACAAGGGTATGATACAAGGGTATAAAGTGTAAATTTTTCAATATTGGAGGACCCTGCTTCATAAATCTTCAAATCTTCAAGGGTTTTCTTTGGAAAATCTTCATTAGAGCTTGGTTCAACGTGCGGCTTCGTTTCCCGTGTTCGTTTTTGCATGATTCTTGTGATCTTTTGTCATTTTCTCAATATTCGTACCTAAAATACACAAGCAACAAACACAATCATATATTTGGGTATTTTCATGATATTTTATGCATTTAAAGTCCTTTTTGGACGATGAGACTATGTATAAAAGCAGTCTCATCACTACCCCATACTAAACCATTGACGTGCCCTCACGCATTGCTAGAATAAAGTATTGTAGCACCTCCAAAATTCATTTTTATTCACTTTTATTGAATGATAAACTAGCTACACTACTACTATTTCTACTACTTGCGTTTTAGACATAATGTATGATTTTCATCGCAAAATGGGACGTTTAGGTTCATAGAATAAGAACACGTGAATGCTTCGTTAGAAATAATGTCATCGTCCTCAATTTTCACCCCAATTCCATGCCAAGCGTGCAACGAGATCATTGTAATTATAAGTTAGTAATGCTAACACTACTCATATGCCCTAACCACGTACTTATCCTCCCAATTTCCTAAGTTGTATCTCTTATATTTTATTTTGTCTTGAATGTTTCACGAAGATACATTGTTTGACTTATGCGATAATAGAGATTTTGGTCTAAAAATAGAGTCCTAACGGTGTAACCAAGACCATCAAATCAATAACCCCTCCTAATAGACAACGATGTCAAAAAATTAAGTCAACAAGAAGGATCGATATACACGGTTTTATAACGGTTTTGAACATGAGACTTATTACCAAGACTTTTATACGCCCCCTAACGGAAGGGCCTTATTATCTTTGGTTTACCTCCATCTTTTATTCAACTTCGCCATGAAGCTTTTATTATGACTTCGGTCTTGCCTTGCCTTTTATTATCCACCTCATCGGTTGTTTTATTAGCCAAAGACGTATATCCTCACGCTAAGGCAAATTTTGGATCTTTAAAGCTTCAAAGATTAAGGCTTGATTCACTTTCAATTTTGCATAGATTTTTCGGCCTTGTGGGGCTTCAAATTGTTTGCTTGATTTAGGTGAGCACTTGAAATCTTATTATTGGGTGAAGCTTTTGATTATTCGGGTGCCAATACTTCAAAACCATGACGCTGGCGATACCTTAATGTCTTCCCAATTCAATTACACGGAAGCTACTAGAAAAGACTAGAAACCCAACAATCAAGACTAAACCGCTAAGTCAATATTTATTAAGCAAAAAATATTTACAAGCGAAGGGAGAATAAGCAAACAACGAGAACACATGAGTTTTTGAAAGAATACGAGTACTCTACGTTTAGCATAGTAACTTATAATTAACTCTATCATTTCTCATCCTCATTTAAGAGACTTAGCCTAATGTGAAGTTAAGGAATCAAAGCTAAGTTCACAACACGCACGATAGAGTTAAAAATTACTCTTATTCTCGCCATTGGAAAACCTACATTCGTGTCTTCAAACACTTATAAAACATGAGAAAAAATTTTAAAATTTGGCCATTTTTAGCCTTATTTTGCAACAAAACGATAAACAAAAAGATAAACTTTGGAAAGCGTGAAGGTTTGGCAAGGAAAGTATCTATTCACCCCCCATACTAAAGTTAAACATTGTCCTCAATGTTTCGAGTCTAGGGGTGCAAACACCCCCATACTAGAGACGTAGTCGAATGCCTAATCTAACATGGAAAAGGTATAACCGTTAAATTTAAAGCCGTTTATGAAGTGTGCTAAAAACCTAAGGTTAGAACATCAAAGGATATATCATGGATATTGAGAATGTCTTCAAAGAAAACGATCGAGTGCTCCCATAAAACGAACACGAGAGGCTCCAATCGTGAAGATCATGATCATCTAAAGTCCACAATTCACAAACAACCACGGAACAAAGGTTGGAAGGGCAGAAATCCCCACACGTTACTACATTAGAAAGCGATAACATGTACAAAGGATAAGCATGGGACTCCCCCACGAGGCACCTCGTTTTTTATTACCGAGTCATGAGCTCGACTTGATCCCCTCAATACTAATTATCATTGGGGAAGGTGATTTGGTTGAGGTAGTTCAAGGATGGAACTTCCCCGCCAAAGTAGTGCTTCAACCTATGTCCATTCACCTTGAAATTGGTGCCATCATTTTGAGCTAGCTCGATGGTCCCATAAGGAAAAACTTGAGTCACGGTGAATGGACCGGACCAACGAGATTTCAACTTACCGAAAAAGATTTTCAAACGAGAATTAAAAAGCAAAACTTGATCCCCAGTGTTAAAAACCCGGTTTTTAATTTTAGAATCATGCAACTTTTTAGTCTTTTCTTTATAAATCAATGAATTTTCATAAGCAATATCTCTTAATTCATCCAGTTCATTTAGTTGCATTTTCTGGTGTTTTCCCGCGGTCTCCATGTCATCATTACAATGCTTTAGGGCCCAATAAGCCTTGTGTTCGAGTTCAATTGGCATGTGACAATTCTTCCCATACACTAGCTTATAAGGAGTGCACCCAATGGGCGTCTTATGAGCGGTCCTAAAGGCCCATAAAGCATCGTCCAACTTATCCGACCAATATTGTCGGTTTTCCCCAACGGATCTCTCCAAGATCCTCTTCAACGCTCGGTTTGAAACCTCGACTTGCCCACTCGTTTGTGGGTGATAAGCCGTAGAAAGCCGATGTGTAACCCCATATTTCCTTAGGACCCTTTCGAATTTGTCGTTACAAAAATGGGTTCCACGATCGCTTATGATCGCACGAGGGGTTCCAAACCGAGAAAACAAGCTTTTCAAAAATTTGACTACCACACGAGCATCATTAGTGGGCAAAGCCTTAGCTTCCACCCACTTAGATAGGTAGTCAACCGCAACAAGGATGTACTTATTTCCGTGAGATGATGGGAACGACCCCATAAAGTCGATGCCCCAAACGTCAAAGATCTCACATACTTGGATGATATTTTGTGGCATTTCATCTTTTTGTGAGGCTTTTCCCTGTCGTTGGCATGAGTCACACGACTTCACAAGCTCATGTGCATCTCGGAAAATAGTAGGCCAAAATAAACCGGCATCAAAAACCTTCTTAGCCATGAGATTAGTACCATGGTGACCACCCGTGGGTCCCTCGTGACAAGCTCTAAGGATGTTAGAAGCTTCGGTACAAAAGACACAACGTCGGATAATTTGATCCACACAAGTTCGAAACAAGTAAGGGTTGTTCCAAAAGTAGAACTTGACGTCACGAAAGAATTTTCGTTTTTCTTGAGTCGTCATACCCTTGATGATGAAGTTGCCCGCATGGTAATTTGCAAAGTCCGCAAACTATGGGGTGGAAGAATCGAGCTTAGAATTCACTACACCAAGTGTCTCGAGTGGAAATGTTTCGCTGATTTCCTTAGGCTCGTAAACACTTTGGTGAGGATCTTCCAAACGAGAAAGATGATCGGCCGCTAGATTCTCGGCTCCTTTTTTGTCAACGATTTTGTGATCAAATTCTTGAAGGAGGAGAATCCAACGAAGTAATCTTGGCTTAGCATCTTGTTTAGCCATAAGATACTTGATAGCCGAATGATCAGTATACACTATGCATTTTGTCAAGACGAGATAAGGTCAGAATATCTCAAATGCATACACCACGGCAAGGAACTCATTTTCCGTTGTAGTGTATTTAAGTTGAGCCTCGGTCATCGTCTTGCTAGCATAGTGAATAGGAAAGAAGTGCTTCTCATGACGTTGCCCCAATACAGCCTCAATAGCGTAGTCACTAGCATCACACATGAGCTCAAAGGGGAGGTTCCAATTGGGAGCAACAAGAATGGGAGCTTCGGTAAGTTTCCTCATAAAGATTTCAAAGGCTCGTACACAATCTTCGTTAAAGAAAAAACGTGCCTCTTTTTCAAGAAGATGTGTAATGGGTCGAGAGATCTTTGAAAATCCTTGATGAATCGACGATAAAAGCCCGCGTGGCCTAGGAAACTCCTAACTCCCTTAACGGTTTTGGGATGAGGTAATTTGGCGATGACGTATACCTTAGCATGATCTACCTTAATCCCCGCTTTCGAAACCTTGTGCCCTAAGATGATTCCACTTTTAACCATAAAATGACACTTTTCACAATTAAGCACAAGGTTGGTTTCCTCACAACGCTTCAACATTCTCTCAAGATTCGACAAACACGAAGTGAACGAACAACCAGACACGGAAAAGTCATCCATGAAGACTTCCATTGTCTTCTCAATCATGTCATGAAAAATAGCCATCGTGCACCTTTGAAAGGTTCCCGGTGCATTACAAAGTCCGAATGGCATTCTACGATAGGCAAACGTTCCATATGGACACGTAAACGTAGTTTTTTCTTGATCACGAGGATCGATGGGAATTTGGAAGTAACCGGAAAAACGATCTAAAAAGCAATAGAAATCGTTTCTCGCAAGACGCTCCAACATTTGATCCATGAAGGGCAAGCGAAAATGGTATTTACGAGTGGCGTCATTCAACTTACGATAGTCAATGCACACTCTCCATCCGGTCACGAGTCTAGTGGGAATTAACTCGTTGGCATTGTTTGGCACAACAGTCATTCCTTCCTTTTTATGGACACAATGAATAGGACTCACCCAAGGCCTATCAGAAATAGGGTATATAATTCCCGCGTCAAGGAGTTTTAGGACTTCCTTTTTGATGACGTCGTAAATTTTGAGGTTCACCCTCCTTTGACATTGGATTGCGGGCTTGTAATCCTCCTCCATTAAGATTTTGTGGGTACAAAATTTGGGATCGGTTCCCTTAATGTCGGATAACTTCCACGCAATTTCCCCTTTGTGATCCTTTAGAACATCGACAAGTGCGGTTTTTTCATCATCCGAAAGTTCTTTCGCAATAATAACCGGCAACTTGTCGCCCTCCTCCAAAAAGACATATTCGAGATGAGGAGGTAAATCTTTCAACTAGAGGATAGGTGGTTCCTCAATTGAAGATTTAGGTTCGTTACTCATAACCTCCTCGGGTAGAGGAAATGGGAAATCGTTAAGAAAATCCTTGATAATCGAGAAGTCCTCATCATTGTCGAGGTCTTCGTTACAAGTACGTGGAACATCGAATTCTTCCAACGTAAAACCACCACCTTCAAATGGGGTGAAGGTTGGTGTCGAGTTATCAAGAATGGGATATAACATAGTGGGATTTCCACTATTTTCATCATCACCAAAACCTATAACTTCTTGTGAAAATTCCTCGCAAACAACGTCAATCATATCAACAAGGTTTATGGTTGTAACGGAATAAACATGAGAACTTTGAGAGTTTTGAGTTGCGTTTATAACAAGTTCCTCGTCGTTGAAACGTAAGGTGATATTTCTAGCATGAACATCGATCAAAGCCATAGACGTATCTAAAAACGAACGACTTAAAATGAGAGGAACTTGAGGATTCGTGAGAATATCGACAACGATAAAGTCTACCGGATAATAGAACTTTCCCACTTTCACAAAAACGTCTTCCGCCAATCCACATGCGGGAATCGTGGAATGGTCGGCCAACTCGATAGACATTAGTGAAGGAGTAAGATTAGGAAGATTGAGCGACTTGAAGATTGCAAGTGGCATCAAGTTAATGCTAGCACCAAGATCGGCCAAGGCATAGCATTCTTCCATATCTTGGATTACACAAGGGATCAAGAATTTACCGGGATCACCGACTTTTTGAGGTATGCGATTAGGATAAACCGATGAACAACTAGACAATTGATGCAATTTCTCCTTGTTGTTCAACATACTCTTAAAGTTGGCGGAAAATCGAGGCATCATGACCAAGGCATCGGCGAAACTCACATTAAAGTGCAAATCACGAAACATTTTCATAAAAAACTCAAATTGGCAATTGTCGCGCTCTTGACGTTTCTCCTTTCTAAGTCTCGATGGATAGGGCAAAGGTAGTGTGGGTTGAGGCATAGGCATAGCCTTTGGAATCTCGGGTTCCAATGTTGGTAATGGGTCAACCGTAGGTGTGGCATGAGCGGTACTTCGTGGGATTTGTACATGCTCCTTTTCGACCATCACCTCGGGTTCTTTCTCGATTGCATCCTCCATAGGAGCAATTGGTTGAGGAGTCGGTTCCTTAAGTGTCTTACCACTACGTGTGGTAATCACTTTCATCTCACCTTTAGGGTTTGATACGGTGTTGCTAAGAAGACTACTCGAAGACGGTTTGCACATAATTGCCTCAAACATAGATGAAATTTTGTCCTCAAACATGGATTGCCTCTTCTCGGCTTTAATCATATCTTTCTTAATTTCATGTTGCCCTTGTTCCATTTTTTGTTGGTTTTGTTGTAACCTAGTTACATTTCCTTCCATTTTGTTTGTACGGATTTTAAGCTCATTTTCTAACTCACTTTTCAACTCTTTCTTCAAGTCGTTCTTAAACTCGGATCTTAGGCTAATGATTTATCTTTGAATGTTGTCAAACCTAGCATCCTTTCCATTAGCGCATTCAACAAATTCATTTGGAAGATCTTTCAACGTTTGCAAACTTTTGTTGTTGTTTTGAAAACCATTTTGATTTTTGTTTGAAACTTGATTATTAGCCCCTTGATTACCATAGTTACCCTTGTTGTAATTGTTTTTGAAACCAACTTGATTGTTGCGATTGTTGTTGTTAGCATTTTGATTTGAACCAAAACCCGGTGGAGTCAATTGATTAGAGCGGGTAACTTGACCGTTTTGGTTGTAAGTTCCCGTGGCCGCGAAGGCATTCGAAGTGTTACCACCGTTGGTAATGCACTCGGAGAAATCATGACCTCCACCACAATACATGCATGAAACCTCAACCCTTTAGCCATAGCAGGAGCACTTGGTTCTCCAACTTTGAACTCAATTAGAAGACCTTTAAGCTTATCAAAGATTTTGTTTTCCAAGTTCGCCTCAATTTGGCAAGCATCGATGGTAGTAGACAAAGAAGGTGAAGCCGACGACGAAGCCTTACGAACACTAGACGTGCTACGAGGACTATCCACCTTAGATCTATTCTCAGTTATCACCAAAACTTCCTCAACCGTTTTACACAAAAAAATTACCACCCGCGGCGGCATTAAGATAATCCCTTTCATGATCATTAAGTCCATTGTAAAACGTGTCAATTTGATGCAAATCGGAAAAACCGTGATGAGGACACTCATGTAATATTTCCTTAAACCTATTCCAAGCCGTTGAAAAACTTTCATTAAATTCTTGTGAAAATTTTGAAATCTTTGTTTTTCAAATGCGTAGTCTTAGAGGGCGCAAAAAATTGGTTCACAAACTTAGACACGAGATCCTTCCACGTCAATATAGAATTGGGTGGCTCTTTCTCTAACCAAATTTTAGCGGGCCCCGCTAAGGACTACGGAAAAAGCATCATCTTAATCGAGTCATTTGCAACATCCTTAAATTTGCAAGTGGCGGTAAGACGATTAAATTGGCGGATATGGTTGTGTGGGTTGTCCTTCTCATCACCACGGAATTTGTTGTTTTGGATCATCGACAACAAACCCGTTTTCACCTCAAAATTATCCGCAAGGATAGCGGGAATCACAATAGCCTCTCCATAACCCTCGGTGGGTGCTTGAAGTAACTCCATCATAGTTTGATTCGCCATGGTTGGTTCTTCTCTTACAATGGGTTCGTCAATAGGAAACTCCTCACTAGAAAGATTAGGAGTAGGTGTTGACTCCTTTTGGTTTTTCGTTTACGTGCACGTCTTGCTTGATTACGAGTAAGCATAAACGTCACGTACAACGTGGGAGTGAGCAAAGAAGATTCTTTTTGGTGTTTTGTATTTTTCCAATTTTTGTTGTGGTTTTTGATTGTTTTTACTTTTTTTTTATTTTTGTAATTGTATTAAGTAGACCAAAATCTACAAATCTCCTCCTTAATCAAATCTCTTGATTAAAGAAGCCTCAAGGAATGAAAACGATCACGTGAAGTGAACGCCTTCGATGACTTTAGAACGTTGGTGGAACACCAAAACGTTCAAGAGGGTTTCATCAATGAAACCAAGAAAGTATATATGATACTTAATAATACTTTGGGCGGCAAAACCCTCGATTAACTCTCAAAATCAAATACTCACAAGCAAGCGGGGAAACGAGGTGGCGCGAAGCACTTAAGAGCCTTTTTCCTTAGGGTATATTTTATAATACCCGCCTTATACCCAACTTATAGTTTCTATTTTTCAAAATCGAGCTTCACGAAAGTATTTATCTATTTTTGCCTTTTTTCTTGTTTGAGATTCGAATACAATGATTGGGTAGTGACCTCCCAAGTCAAGGTTGTGTTTTCACACTTTTGGAGTACTTGTGAAATTATTTTTCTACGTATACAATATAGTAATAGTATTCGCACAAAAAACAAAAAACCGATAATACGTATTAGTAGAGTGCTACTAATACAAATAAATATTATGGCTATATATAAAAACAATAATTGCCAAATCAAAACACAACACGCCTCCCCGGCAGCGGCACCAAAAATGATGGTTGTAATTTTACACTCGTTTAGGAAAACAAGGTAATTAGGGTAAGTATTAACAAGTGACTTAGGAAAATCACGAGTTATGACCCAAAGTGGGGATCGTTCTCAAGGAGGCTAGTGTGTTGTGTAGAGGGATGATTAACTTTGTAATTATATGATTATGAGAAAGAAAATAGAAATGGGATAAGAAGAGAATGACGGTTACGATAACGAATTACACTAAGACGAAAAGGTCGTACACGTAAAACCGTAACAAGTACCAAATTTAAAAATTTACCCTAAAAGTTCCTAAAAACTGCAATAAATCCTAAATAATGTATTAAGAGTTTACAAAAAATCAAAAATCACCCAAACCTTTTATTTAATTAAATAAATTTTTTTTAATGCTAATTAAATCCCTAAAAATCAATTTAATTAACAAAAAGCCCAAAATGAGTTTTATCACTTTGTAAACCTCTAAAATGACCTAACTTAATTTAAAACTATTTTTGAAAATTTTAAAATTAATTAAAACTATTTAAAAACAATTAAAAACTATTAAAACTTAAAATAATTATAAAAATTAAACTAAGGACAATAAAAATATACTAAAAGTTGTAAAATT
Organism: Glebionis coronaria; assembly: GCA_025667525.1. Classification (NCBI taxonomy): domain Eukaryota; kingdom Viridiplantae; phylum Streptophyta; class Magnoliopsida; order Asterales; family Asteraceae; genus Glebionis; species Glebionis coronaria. The sequence continues at coordinate 150,148,676 of CM046880.1, read as the reverse complement.
CATAACTTTATGTATTTAACCTAAGAAAAATATAAAAACTGGAAAAATCTAAATTTTAATTTTTAATAATAAAATAATAATAAAATAATATTAAAAATCCAAAATTTATAAAAAATCCTAGAAACTTGCAAACTAGCTTAATTTAGCCTAAATAAACAGAAAATAAAGTTGAAATTACAAAAATACCCTTAATGGGCCTCCAAATGGGCCAAAAGTTCAAACAGTCACATTAATGGGCTTATTAAGGCCCAATAAGAAAAATGTTGTCCAATTTGGCCCAAAAGCTCCTATCTGACTCAAAATTTGATTTTAAACCCAACTTTTCAAAGGCCAAAAAGCTGAAAATGTGAAATAAGCTGGCTTATTTCAAACAGCTTATTCTTAATGGGCTTTTTGGCCCATTAAGCTATAAGTTGATGCCATAAGCTCAAATTAGACACACAACCTTCTTTTGAGTTGCTTATGACTTCTGTAAAAATAAATTTGAAAGAGTCCAAGGAATAAGCCTGAAAATGCAATAAGCAATATACAGAAAACGACAAAATAGTCGTTTTTGAGTTCTAGGCTATCCCAAGAGCTGATTCAAGTTTCTAAAGCTTTTAAATGACTTAACTAAGCTTAATAAACAAAAAAATTTCAAATAAGTTCACCCAATAAGCTGAAATAAGCAAATAAGCACTTATGAAAAGGTCAAATGAGTTGGTTTTCTAGCAAAAAGTCAAAGTCAAAGTCTAATAAGCTCCAGTTCAATCAAATGGGTCAAATAATGAAGATCTATCACAAAAAATAAGTTGTTGCATGTATGGATAAGCCAATATGGCTTATTGATAAGCTGAAAGCAAATTAACACTAGCAGGGGCTAGTTTTGGTGTCTGAGCAGTGGCAACTTTTTCCACTGCTTGACTTCTTGACTTTTTTTGTCTTTAGTGACTTTTTTGGAGATTCAAGTTACACAAAGGCACCCAAATGATCAGTGGATCAAGAGGAGTCAAATACAACAAAGAAATCACAATCAACAATGGCCAATTAGTACAGTTAATTCAATCAGTCACCAGATATGCACCAAACATGAACATATAAGCAGTTATGAACTTATAAGCTGTTTTAGCAAATTTCAGCCAACCAAATTGCACCAAAAGCATACACAAGCTATTATAAACTTAAATGAACAAGTTTAAACAGTTTTCATGCAATAGCTCAAAGCCTAAATCAAGATTCAAGTAGATGAAGGTTACTGATGAACACTAACACAAGCAGATTTTACTTTTGCTGATGCAATTGACCAACAAGCCAAATTCAATCACTCAGATCTATCACATATGTTATATTAATGATGTTTTAACAACTTTTAACCCTAAGCATGCATAAATTCTAGATTTTACCAAAATCTTAGGTAAAAAATAGTTAAACTCAATGAGATAAAGCACAATGTTTGATTTGAAGTTTCAAACCAAAAAACTTGCAGCAATATGCACTCAACCAAGTCAATAACAAATACAAAGCACAAATAACGTACACTTTCCACAAACACAATAACCACTTATGATCTATAACAGGTAATCCCAAACACCCTTTTAACTTTTCAAAACCAAATTTTCAAATCAAAAGTGTTATCCAAGATCACCCAAGCCCAAATAAGCACAATAACAAGTATATTAAGCAGATTCAAGCAAGATTAGACCATAAAATCAGCAAGAACACAAGTAGCACACAAATGCACCAAAAATCAAGGTTTTAATAGATTTTGGGTAGAAAGGTATGTACCTCATGGATGTACATCCACACCCACGAATTTTGAGCTTATGTACTAGCAAGAACAAGTACAAGCTTCCACAAACAACCCTGCTAAGAATCAACAAGGTTAAGAGCACAATATCAAAAGCAGAAAAATGAAAAATTCTTGATTAATGCAACCTTAGTTCCCCACACTTGATTATCCCCAAGTTATAGGCTTCACCACACCTTGATAACTCAATATCAGGATGCTATGATCAGCTTTATAGCCCAAGAATTCCAAGGTTTGAACTAGACTTAGCAAAATATCAAGAAAAGTGGAAAATGTGCAAACTTTTGCACACTCCTTTTGAAAACAGGTTTAAGATTCAAGAATTAGTAAACATTAACAATAATGAACAGATATTAAGAGTGGCACTTGAGCTTTCTTCACCAAATTCAAACACACTTCATTAAGATAAATATGTGATTTACAGATTTGTGAACCAAGGAAAATTCAAGAGCAAAGTAAAAATGAAGCACCCTAAGGCCTTTATATAGGCATACAAGTTATCTAGGAAAGCTGAAAACGAAACCCTAATGCTTGGTGAAGTCCCCATTATGCCCTTGTGAAGTTTGAATATATGAAGATCATGTGACTGTTTCTTGGATTGTTGTGGAGCTGGCAAGATAAAAGTGAATCCAATGGCTTGTAATGAGCTTAGAAAGTAAGCTAGAATCTCACACATTGGATGACTGGCCAAGTTTTGGTAGTTTCTTCTTTGTTGCAGCAGGGGAATCATGTGTGGGACAAATGAGTGATGTGGCAAGTATTTTTAACGTTGGGGTGTGATTAAGGGATTCTTAATCACTAATCTGGACAATCTTAGGGTTTAATTATAAGTAAATAACAAAACCCTAAATTATGTTCTTGGTGAATAGTTGCTAGTTTGATCCAGATTAGGGGTGGATTAGTGTTTAAATTGGTGTTTTAGGCGCCAATGTTTAATAAACATTAAACCTGGTAAAGTAGAGTGTGACATGGCAGCAGGGTGAGTTGTGATTGGTGGGTTTGGTTGAGTGGGGCACGTGTCACCATGACACTAGTCTAAGTAACACTCCTTGTCTGTCAGCTTTAACCCCTAGCCTTTCTTCTTTCTTCCATTTTGTAAATAATCACACCATAATCCGTTTTCTTTGTTAATGAAGTTTCAAACTTCATACTTTTGCCCCAAAATGTTTTGTAAAGAGAAATCAGGGGTAATTCTTGCCAATTCTTGATTCTTGAAGGACTGATTTGGTATTTTCTTCAAGGATAATGGTCTTAACTTGTATGATTGACATTTTGGAAGACTGAAATTGCCAAATCATGATTAATGAGGGACCATTTTTGCCAAGTCGTCAAAGTCAACTGTCCTTTTGGTAATTTTGACATTTTCAAAGGACCAAATTTGTAATTCTTGTAACTTGGAGTTCTTCATGGTATGTTTGACTTTGAGAAGGACTAATATTGACATTTTAGTTTTGTTGAGGGACTAAAATTGCCAATTCTTCAAAGTGGAGGGCCCTTTTTGCAATTTTGACAAACTTTAGGGACCAATCTTGTAATTATGAGGATACAAGGGTATAAAGTGTCAATTCTTCAATATTGGAGGACCCTTCTTCATAAATCTTCAAATCTTCAAGGGTTTTCTTTGGAAAATCTTCATTAGGGCTTGGTTCAATGTGCGGCTTCGCTTCCCGTGTTCGTTTTTGCATGATTCTTGTGATCTTTTGTCATTTTCTCAATATCCGTACCTAAAATACACAAGAAACAAACACAAGCATATATTTGAGTATTTTCATGATATTTTATGCATTTAAAGCCCTTTTTGGACGATGAGACTATGTATAAAAGCAGTCTCATCATGGATCGATAGCATATAGTCCATAGAGCATAAGTTAAAGAGTTAATTAAATCAGATTACATGTTTGGTAAACAAATAAAATAAAATTGTCTTAAGCATGACAGAAGGTGATTGTTTGTGTTTCCCAAATAGAACCCCTGACGAGTCCTACAATGCATATTACTAAGATGTTGGAGACCATGCACACACCACGTACTAACTTCATATTCCTGTGCAAAACATACTAACGGGCGTCAACATAAAGTTGGTGAATTTACAGATTTTAACAATTAATTAGTTTGGACATACATTAAGCATAGAATTGACAATGCAAAAAGCATTCTCACTAAAATATAAATAACATTTTTTTATTATTAGAAACTGAAGCTTAACCTCCGTAGTCCTAAACAGATGTGGACGTAGTGTCTTACAAAAATACACCCATTCCAGTTCCAACATGGTATACGTCTGTTGTCCCGGCCAAGGCACAGTGAGCATGACTCACCCAGACTGGGATGGTCAAACCCTAATAGATCTATTTATAACATTCGGGTGATTTACAACTATTTAATAGTTTCAATAATAATCAATCATAATCAAGTTTATACAATCCAGTTGTGTCCATTATATGTTTGCATATTGTCTTTCCCAAAAAGGAAAGTTTTATCAGAAGTTTATATGGGGTTGTAAACTCACCTGGGAGTAGGCAATTGCTGTTTAATACGAATATCCAATTAAAGCTCACGCCAAAGTTATACCTAATCAGATAGTACAGTTTATGAGACTGCTTTTATACATAGTCTCATCGTCCAAATAGGGCTTAAAATGTATTAAATATCATCAAAATACCCAAATATATGCTTGTGTTTGTTGCTTGTGTATTTTAGGTACGGATATTGAGAAAATGACAAAAGATCACAAGAATCAGTCAAAAACGAACACGGGAAACGAAGCCGCACGATGAACCAAGCCCTAATGAAGAAATTTCCAAGAAAACCCTTGAAGATTTGAAGAATTATGAAGAAGGGTCCTCCAACATTGAAGAATTGACACTTTATACCCTTGTATCTTCATAATTACAAGTTTGGTCCCTAAAGTTTTTCAAAATTACAAAAAGGACCCTTAACTTTGAAGAATTGGCAAATTTAGTCCCTCAACAAAACTAAATTGTCAATATTGGTCCTCTAAGAAATCAACAAACAAGAAAAACCTTGAAGAATGAAGAAAATGCCAAAATCAGTCCTTCAAATATGAAGAAATTGCATTTTAAACCCTTGTTTCAAGTGTATAAAACTTGTTGTGCCAAAAGTGTCAAATTGCCAAAGTTACTTATAAAGGGATTTGAAGTTTAAGCTGTTTATTACAAAGTGAAGGGATTGTGAAACATGAAGGACCATTTCAGTCAAACCACCAAACACACCACAGCCTATCATCCTTCCACCTCACCTCCATCCTCCACTCACAGCCATCCACTTCATCACCCAACCCACGTCAGACTTCCACCCAACCTAATTAAATAACTTAATCTAATTTCCCACCAAACAGATTTTTCAAAATCTAATACCCCCAAAACGGATTAAACATGTTCCTAATCCACCCTTAAACCCTAATATCTTCCAGGATGAATTAATCACATTTCAAAGGGGTTTTTGTTTATTTGCTCCAAATCCTTGATTAACCATCACTTAAACCCAAACCCACCCTCACCTGACATGTTTCTACCACCCTCCCCTGCCCCACTATTCACTCCCAAACAAAAGGGGCAGAGAATCAACGTTCAGAAAGTGCTATCTTACTCCCAAAGGCAAGATAAACGTTTTAGATCAATCCACACAGTTGGCATTCACAAGACTCCAACTTCAAGATCACATGGCATTTTTTTTGACTGAAAATTCAAAATTCGTCCAAGGGCTATTCAGGAAATTCATGTATTAGGGTTTTCACATTCTAGATAGTTCTATAGTCCACTATATAAGGACGTATTGGCTTAGCATTTTGTTCTTGTTCTTTTTTTCTCCTTGGTCACTTCCCTGTAAATCCAGTTTTTTTTAATGAATGAAAAAATGGTGTTGAGATGTTGATGAGAAACAAAGATCCATTTTACTTTCTGCTTATTGATTGTGTCTCATTTACTGCTTGTTTACTTTTTTAAGTTTTTTTAAAAATTCAGTTTTGTTTTCAAAAGTTTCTAAAACTTTGATTTCTTTTGGTGAAATCTTGTTTCAAAGTTGGATTTCCAGTTCTATTAAGGGATTGTTTAAGTGTGTTTAAAGAAGTTTATTTGAGAAGTTTTTGAAAAGATTTGAAAGGTTTTATAAAAAATCAGAAATTGGATATTTGCTTGTATTCTTCTTTCTTTCTTAGCAGGTTTTGCTTGTTGCTTGTTGTCCAAGTGATCTGCACAGACCCGGGTCTGTTTGGAGGTGACATACAGTCACTGTTGGGTCTGGATGTAGGCCCAACAAGGTAGCATACTAGTCTCATTTTTCAGTTTTCAGAAATATTGTGATTTATATGATTTTGCATGAAAATTGGTTAAGTGTTTATTTGAGTGTTTAATTTTGCTTATTTTGATTTGGTATGCATGCTAGATTAGTTTTAGATCAGTTTGGATGTGATTTGATTTGATTTGCTTTGAAAAAATTCAAATCTGAAATTTAAAGGAGTGTTCGGATCTGATGTTTAATCAGGATTGGTGACAAGTTTTTTTTGGGTAAAATCTGTTTAGACTTACTCATAGGGTTGTTATAGGTTGTATGCTAGTAGCTGGTTTTCAGTTTGGGTAGTTTTTAAAACAAGTTGTGTGAAAAAGTTTGGGAAATAGCATAAAATCAGTAAACTGCTTCTTGTGCCTGATTTTGTTGAAATTTTGCCATCAAATTTGTTAAGCTGCTAGTGATTAGGAGATTTAAGGATTTGTGATTGATTGGATGCTAGTTGGTATCTTTGGGTGCAAGATTTGAACCATTGAAACTCACTTTCGTGCTTATAAAATCAGCTAAAATCTCTCAGTCCTAGACCTAGTTTTTTAGTAACTTATCTTGGTGATTTGTGTGCATCTTTGTGAAGCAACTTGTTAGATTTTGTGTTGATTGTGACTCCCTATACTCAACTGAGTATAGGGGTGCCATTTGTCCATCAAAAACATCATCAAATAGCCTAGGACAAGCTCCTCTTGTCTAATCTGCACAAGTGGATATATTACCCTTGTGTTCATTAGAAACAAGTACAACCTGAGCATGTTTTGGATTTTCTAGGGTTGATTCTTATCTTGAATTGTATCAAATTAGTGTTTTAGAGTAATTTAAGTAACTGGTATTGAGTTTTAAAGTTAAAAAAAAAAAAGTTTTAGCAAAAAGCTCCTTGGCCTGGAATCGAACACGGGACCCCTCGTTGGAGGACTATACGTGTTAACCAGTGATCCAAGTGCTTTTCTATGCACAACTAGCATTCCATCATTTATTTAAGGAGTATCTGTTTTTAGCTTAATAAACTAGGCAGCTTATTTACAAGCTTATTCCAGCTTATTTCTTTAAGGTTTTTACTGTTTAGCATTTTTCTTGTGTTCTTGTTAGGGTTTTGGACTTTTCAGTTCAAAAAGTTTATTTTCCCTTATTTAATTAATTTAATAGGAATATTTTAAGTTTTAATTTTAGAAAGTGAATAAAAAATAAGAAAAAGTATTTTAAAAATCTGAAAAAATAGTTTTTAGGTTTTAATTTATATTTTTGAGGTTTACAGCCATTTAAGTTTTCAAAAAGTCTAATTTTTTATTTTATTCGATTTTAGGGTTTGTAGCCAACTTTAAAATTTAATATAAAATTATTAAATAGGTTTTAGAAACTTTTAATTGCATTTCTGTTTTAGTTATAATATTTTAGATTTTCGGTAATTTTTTAGATTTATTTTATAAACTTTGAATTTTTTGAATTTTTTGAATATTTTAATATTATTTTATTATTAAAAATTGAAAGTTTGATTTTTTAAATTTTTACATTTTTCCTATATTGTAGTCACTTAATTAGGAGTTTTGTAACTTTCCAAATATTTTTAGGACTTTTCAATTAATTTCTAGAATTAATTTAAGTTTTAATTGATTTTAATAGTTTTTAAGTGTTTAAAAATAGTTTTATTTGGTTTTAAAATTTTAAAAAATAGTATTTAGCTTAATTAGGTTATTTTTGATGTTTACAAACTTTAAAATCTTGTTTAGGGCTTTTTAATAATTAATTGTGATTTTTAGTTCTTTAATTAGCATTAAAAAGTCATTATCTAATTAATTAAAAGGTTTTTGCAAGTTTGGATTATTTGTAAACTCTTAGAATATTATTGTGGATTTTCAATAATTTTTAGGAATTTTTAGGTTAAAATTTTAATTTTTGCACTATTTACGGTTTTACGTGATCGCCTTTTTCGTCTTAGTTTTATCTGTTTTCGTAACCGTCTTCCTCTTCTAATCTCATTTCTTTCTTTCTCAATCATATAATCACAAATCATAAATCAATTCTCAACACAACGCACTTGCCTCCTTGGGAAACGAACTTGGACTCATTTGGTCATTAGTGCTCGGTTTTCCTAAACCGACACTTAACGCTTACCACTACTTTGTACATCCTTTTCCTAAAAGGGTATACAAAAAAGCTACAATAATTTTGGCGCCGCTGCTGGGGAGGCGTGTTGTGTTTTGGTTGAACAATTGTTGTTTTTATATATAGCCATAATAGTATTTGTATTAGTAGCACTCTACTAATACATATTATCGTTTTTCGTTTTTTGTGAATACTATTACTATATTGTATACGTAGAACAATAAATTTACAAGTACTCCAAATACGTGAGAAATCACAACCTTGACTTGGGAGGTCATTACCCAATCATTGTATTCGAATCTCAAACCAAAGAAAAAGGCAAAAATAGATAAATACTTTCGTGAAGCTCGATTTTGAAAAATACAAACTAGAAGGTGGGTATAAGGCGGTTGTATTTCACGACCTAAAGGAAAAAGGCTCTTAAGTGCTTCGCGCCGCCTCGTTTCCTCTGCTTGCTTGTGCGTATTTTGAGATTGAAAGCTAATCGAGGGTTTTGCCGCCCAAAGTATTACTTAAGTATCATATATATTTTCTTGGTTTCATTTGATTAAACCCTCTTGAACGATTTGGTGTTCCACCATCGTTCTAAAGTCATCGAAGGCATTCACTTCACGTGATCGTTTTCATTCCTTGAGGCTTCTTTAATCGAGAGATTTGATTAAGGAGGAGATTTGTAGATTTTGGTCTACCTAATACATTCCAAAAATCCAAAAAAAAAAAGTAAAAACAATCAAAAACCACCAAAAAAAATTGAAAAAGTAAAAACACCAAAAAGAATCTTCTTTGCTCACCCTCTCGTTGTACGTGACGTTTATGCAAACTCGCTCCAAAGCAAGACGTGCTCGTAAACGAAGAAACAAATCAATCACTCCTTCTAGTGAGGAGTCTCCTATTGACGAACCCATTGTAGTGAAAGAAGCACCCATGGCTAATCGAACTATGATGGAGTTGCTTCAAGCACCCACCGAGGGTTATGGAGAAGCGATTGTGATTCCCGCTATCCTTGCGGAGAATTTTGAGGTTAAGACGGGTTTGTTGTCCATGATTCAAAACAACAAGTTTCGAGGTGACGAAAAGGACAACCCTCATAACCACATTCGCCAATTTAATCGTCTCACCGCCACATGCAAGTTTAAGGACGTCTCTAACGACTCGATTAAGATGATGCTTTTTCCGTATTCCTTAGCGGGGCCCGCAAAAATTTGGTTAGAGAAAGAGCCACCCAATTCTATATTGACGTGGAAGGATCTCGTTTCAAAATTCGTGAACCAATTTTTTCCGCCCTCTAAGACTACGCATTTGAAAAACGAGATTTCAATGTTTTCGCAAGAGTATAATGAGAGTTTTTCTACGGCTTGGAATAGGTTTAAGGAAATGTTGCACGAATGTCCTCATCATGGTTTTTCCGACTTGCATCAAATTGACACGTTTTACAATGGCTTGAACGATCATGAGCGTGATTATCTTAATGCCGCCGCGGGTGGTAATTTTTTGTGTAAGACGGTCGAGGAAGCATTGTTAATCATTGAGAATAGGTCTAAGGTCTATAGTCCTCGTAGCACGTCGAGTGTTCGTAAGACTTCGTCTTCGCCTTCGCCTTCATTGTCACACACCGTTGATGCTTGCCAAATCGAGGCTAATTTGGAGAACAAGATTTTTGATAAGCTTAAAGGATTGTTAATTAAGTTTAAAGTTGGTGAACAACCCACTCCCGCTACGGCTAAAGCGGTTGAGGTTTCTTGTATGTATTGTGGTGGAGCTCACGATTATTCCGAGTGCATTACCAACGGTGGTAACACTTCGAGTACCTTCGCGGTCGCGGGAACTTATAACCAAAACGGTCAAGTTCCTCTCACTAATCAATTGACTCCACCGGGTTTTCCACCAAATCAAAATGCTAACAATTATCGAAACAATCAAGTTGGTTACCAAAGCAATCAAAGGAACAATTTCAAGGGTAATAACAACTATGGGAATCAAGGAAGTAGTAGCCAATTGCAAAATCAAAACCAAAACCGTAATTTTCAAAACACAAGTCAAGGTCTTCAAAATGTTTACACTAAAGAACTTCCAATGGACTTTTTGAATTACGCTACGGCAAATGATAAGATTTTGGAAAACATTCAAGAGCAATTGGCTAGTCAAGCTAGGGACACGGCTAAAAACACCAAGGAGTTAGCTAATTTTGTGAAGGAAAATCTAAACATGAGAAATGAGTTGAAAAATGATTTTGCTAATCAAATTAGAGGTCAAAATAATAAAATTGAACAAAGTCATGCTAGGCTTGAACAAAGAATTGACCAAAAAGCCGCTAGTCAATATCTCAAGTTTAATAGTCAAGATGCTAAGCTTAATGCCATTTTAGAAGCCGTCATGGGGAACAAAGCCTCTATTTCGGGAAGTTTACCTAGTAACACCGTTTCAAACCTGAAGGGAGAGATGAAAGTGATTACCACACGAAGTGGTAAGGCACTTAAAGAACCGACTCCTCAACCAATTACTCCAACGGTGGAGGAAATTGAGGAAGAACCCGAGGTGGTGGTCGAAAAGGAGCATATCTCAAGCCCACAAAGTACCGCTCATGCCACACCTACGGTCGACCCATTACCAACATTGGAACCCGAGATTCCAAAGGCTATGCCTATGCCCCAACCCACACCACCCTTGCCTTACCCATCGAGACTTAGGAAGGAGAAACGACAAGAGCGCGACAACTATCAATTTGAGCTTTTTATGAAAATGTTTCGTGAGTTGCACCTTAATGTGAGTTTCGCCGATGCTTTGGTCATGATGCCTCGATTTGCCGCTAACTTTAAGAGTATGTTGAACAACAAGGAGAAATTGCACTAATTGTCTAGTTGTTCGTCGGTTTATCTTAATCGCATACCTCAAAAAGTCGGTGATCCCGGTAAATTTTTGATCCCTTGTGCAATTCAAGATATGGAAGAATGCTATGCCTTGGCCGATCTTGGTGCTAGCATTAATTTGATGCCACTTGCAATCTTCAAGTCGCTCAATCTTCCTAATCTTACTCCTTCACTAATGTCTATTGAGTTGGCCGACCATTCCACGATTCGTGCATGTGGTTTGGCGGAAGACGTTTTTGTGAAAGTTGGGAAGTTCTACTATCCCGTAGACTTTATCGTTGTCGATATCCCCACGGATCCTCAAGTTCCTCTTATTTTAGGTCGTTCGTTTTTAGATACGTCTATGGCTTTGATTGATGTGCATGCTAGAAATATCACCTTACGTTTCAACGACGAGGAACTTGTTATAAACGCAACTCAAAATTCTCAACTTTCTCATGTTTATTCCGTTGCTACCATAAACCTCGTTGATATGATTGACGTGGTTTGCGAGGAATTTTCACAAGAAGTTTTAGGGTTTGGTGATGAAGAAACTAGTGGCAATCCCACTATGTTAGATCCAATTCTTGATAATTCGACACCAACTTTCACTCCATTAGAAGGTGGTGGTTTTACGTTGGAAGAATGCAGTGTTCCACGTACTTGTGACGAAGACCTCGACAACGATGAGGACTTCTCTATTATCAAGGATTTTCTTAACGATTTCCCATTTCCTCCACCCGAGGAGGTTATAAGTATCGAACCCAAATCTTCACTTGAGGAACCACCTATCCTCGAGTTGAAAGATTTACCTCCTCACCTCGAATATGTCTATTTGGAGGAGGACGACAAGTTGCCGGTTATTATTGCGAAGGAACTTTCGAATGATGAAAAAACCGCACTTGTCGATGTTCTAAAGGATCTCAAAGGGGCGATTGCGTGGAAGTTATCCGACATTAATGGAATCGATCCCAAGTTTTGTACCGACAAAATCTTAATGGAGGAGGATTTCAAGCCCACAATCCAAAGTCAAAGTAGGGTGAACCCCAAAATTCACGACGTCATCAAAAAGGAGGTCCTTAAACTCCTTGACGCGGGAATGATTTACCCTATTTCCGATAGGCCTTGGGTGAGTCCTATTCATTGTGTCCCTAAAAAGGGAGGGATGACCGTTGTGCCAAACGATGCCAACGAGTTGATTCCCACTAGACTCGTGACCGGATGGAAAGTGTGCATTGACTATCGAAAGTTGAATGAAGCCACTCGAAAAGACCATTTTCCCTTGCCCTTCATGGACCAAATGTTGGAGCGTCTTGCGGGAAACGATTTCTGTTGCTTCTTAGATGGTTTTTCCGGTTACTTCCAAATTCCCATCGATCCTCGTGATCAAGAAAAAACTACGTTTACGTGTCCATATGGAACGTTTGCCTATCGTAGAATGCCATTCGGACTTTGCAATGCACCGAGAACCTTTCAAAGGTGCATGATGGCTATTTTTCATGACATGATCGAGAAGACGATGGAAGTCTTCATGGATGACTTTTCCGTGTTTGGTGATTCTTTCATTTCGTGTTTGTCGAACCTTGAGAGAATGTTAAAACGTTGTGAGGAAACCAACCTTGTGTTCAATTGGGAAAAATGTCATTTTATGGTTAAGAGTGGAATCGTCTTAGGGCACAAGGTCTCGAAAGTGGAGATTGAGGTAGATCAAGCTAAGGTAGACGTCATCGCCAAATTACCTCTTCCCAAAACCGTTAAGGGAGTTAGGAGTTTCCTAGGCCACGCGGGCTTTTATCGTCGATTCATCAAGGATTTTTTAAAGATTTCTCGACCCATTACACATCTTCTTGAAAAAGAGGCACGTTTTGTCTTTGACGAAGATTGTGTACGAGCCTTTGAGATCCTTAAGAGGAAACTTACCGAAGCTCCCATTCTTGTTGCTCCCAATTGGAACCTCCCCTTTGAACTAATGTGTGATGCTAGTGATTACGCTATAGGGGCCGTTTTGGGGCAACGTCATGATAAGCACTTCTTGCCTATTCACTATGCTAGTAAGACGATGACCGAGGCTCAACTAAAATACACTACAACGGAAAAGGAGTTCCTTGCCGTGGTGTATGCATTTGAGAAGTTCCAACCTTACCTCGTCTTGACGAAATGCATAGTGTATACGGACCATTCGGCTATTAAGTATCTCATGGCAAAGCAAGATGCTAAGCCTAGATTACTTCGTTGGATTATCCTCCTTCAAGAATTTGATCACACCATCGTTGACAAAAAAGGAGACGAGAATCTAGCGGCCGATCATCTCTCTCGTTTGGAAGATCCTCACCAAAGTGTTTACGAGCCCAAGGAAATCACCGAAACATTTCCGCTCGAGACACTTGGTGTAGTGAATTCTAAGCTTGATTCTTCCACCCCATGGTTTGCGGATTTTGCAAATTACCATGCGGGTAACTTCATCATTAAGGGTATGACGACTCAAGAAAAACGAAATTTCTTTCGTGACGTCAAGTTATACTTTTGGAACGACCCTTACTTGTTTCGAACTTGTTCGGATCAAATCATCCGACGTTGTGTATTTGGCACCGAAGCTTCTAACATCCTTAGAGCTTGCCATGAGGGCCCCACGGGTGGTCACCACGGTGCTAATCTCACGGCTAAGAAGGTGTTTGATGCCGGTTTCTTTTGGCCTACTATTTACCGAGATGCACAAGATCTTGTGAAGTCTTGTGATGCATGCCAACGACAAGGAAAAGCCTCACAAAAAGATGAAATGCCACAAAATATCATCCAAGTGTGTGATATCTTTGACGTTTAGGGTATAGACTTTATGGGGCCGTTCCCATCATCTCGTGGTAATAAGTACATCCTTGTTGCGGTTGACTACCTATCTAAGTGGGTGGAGGCCAAGGCTTTGCCCACCAATGATGCTCGTGTGGTAGTCAAGTTTTTGAAGCAATTGTTTTCTCGGTTTGGAACCCCTCGTGCTATCATAAGCGATCGTGGAACCCATTTTTGTAACGACCAATTTGAAAGGGTTCTAAGGAAATATGGGGTTAAAAATCGGCTTTCTACGGCTTATCACCCACAAACGAGTGGGCAGGTCGAGGTTTCAAACCGAGCGTTGAAGAGGATCTTGGAGAGATCCGTAGGGGAAAACCGACAAACTTGGTCGGATAAGTTAGACGATGCTTTATGGGCCTTTAGGACCGCTCATAAGACGCCCATTGGGTGCACTCCCTATATGCTTGTGTATGGAAAGAATTGTCATTTGCCTATTGAATTAGAACACAAGGCTTATTGGGCCCTAAAGCATTGTAATGATGATATGGAGACCGCGGGAAAAAACTGGAAAATGCAATTGAATGAATTGGATGAATTGAGGGATATTGCTTATGAAAATTCATTGATTTATAAAGAAAAGACTAAAAAGTTGCATGATTCTAAAATTAAAAACCGGGTTTCTAACATTGGGGATCAAGTTTTGCTTTTTAATTTAAGATTGAAAATCTTTTCCAGTAAATTGAAATCCCGTTGGTCCGGTCCATTCACAGTGACTCAAGTGTTTCCGTATGGGACCATCGAGCTAGCTCAAGATGATGGTCCTAACTTCAAGGTGAATGGACATAGGTTGAAGCACTACTTTGGCGGGGAAGTTCCATCCTTGAACTACCTCGACCAAGTCACCTTCCCCAATGATAATTAGTATTGAGGGGATCGAGTCGAGCTCATGACTCGGTAATCAAAAACGAGGTGCCTCGTGGGGGAGTCCCATGCTTATCCTACGTACATATTATCACTTTCTAATGTAGCTTACGTGTGGGGATTTGTGCCCTTCCAACCTTTGTTCTGTGGTTGTTTGTGAATTGTGGTTTTTAGATGATCATCTTCACGATTGGAGCCTCTCGTGTTCGTTTTATGGGAGCACTCGATCGTTTGCTTTGGAGACATTTCTCAATATCCATGATATATCCTTTAATGTTCTAACCTTAGGTTATTAGCACACTTCATAAACGGCTATTAATTTATTGGTTACACCCTTTCCATGCTAGATTAGGCATTCGACTACGTCTCTAGTATGGGGGTGTTTGCACCCCTAGACTCGAAACATTGAGGACAATGTTTAACTTTAGTATGGGGGGGGTGAATAGATACTTGCCTTGCCAAACCTTCACGCTTTCCAAAGTTTATCTTTTTGTTTATCGTTTTGTTGCAAAATAAGGCTAAAAATGGCCAAATTTTAAATTTTTCTCATGTTTTATAAGTGTTTGAAGACACGAATGTAGGTTTTCCGATGGCGAGAATAAGAGTAATTTTTGACTCGACCGTGCGTGTTGAGCACTTAGCTTTGATTCCTTAACTACACATTAGGCTAAGTCTCTTAAATGAGGGCGAGAGATGATAGGGTTAATTATAAGTTACTATGCTAAACGTAGAGTACTCGTATTCTTTCAAAAACTCATGTGTTCTCGTTGTTTGCTTATTCTCCCTTCGCTTGTAAATATTTTTTGCTTAATAAATATTGACTTAGCGGTTTAGTTAGGATTGTTGGGTTTCTAGTCTTTTCTAGTAGCTTCCGTGTAATTAAATTGGGAAGACATTAAGGTATCGCCAGCGTCACGGTTTTGAAGTATTGGCAACCCGAATAATCGAAAGCTTCACCCAATAATAAGATTTCAAGTGCTCACCTAAATCAAGCAAACAATTTGAAGCCCCACAAGGCCTAAAATCTATGCAAAATTGAAAGTGAATCAAGCCTTAATCTTCGAAGCTTTAAAGATCCAAAATTCGCTTTAGCGTGAGGATATACGTCTTTGGCTAATAAAACCACCGATGAGGCGGATAATAAAAGGCAAGGCAAGACCGAAGTCATAATAAAAGCTTCATGGCGAAGTTGAATAAAAGATGGAGGTAAACCAAAGATAATAAGGCCCTTCCGTTAGGGGGGCGTATAAAAGTCTTGGTAATAAGTCTCGTGTTCAAAACCGTTATAAAACCGTGTTTATCGATTCTTCTTGTCAACTTAATTTTTTGACATCGTTGTCTATTAGGAGGGGTTATTGATTTGATGGTCTTAGTTACTCCGTTAGGACTCTATTTTTAGACCTAAAACTCTATTATCGCATAAGTCAACAATGTATCCTCGTGAAACATTCAACACAAAATAAAATATAAGAGATACAACTTAGGAATAATGGGAGGATAAGTACGTGATTAGGGCATATGAGTAGTGTTAGCATTACTAACTTATAATGACAATGATCTCGTGCACGCTTGGCATGGAATTAGGGTGAAAATCGAGGACGATGAAATTATTTCTAACGAAGCATTCACGTGTTCTTATTCTATGAACCTAAACGTCCCATTTTGCGATGAAAATCATACATTATGTCTAAAACGAAAGTAGTAGTAATAGTAGTAGTGTAGCTAGTTTATCGTTCAATAAAGTGAATAAAATGAATTTTGGAGGTGCTACGATACTTAATTCTAGCATTGCGTGAGGGAACGGCAATGGTTTAGTATGGGGGAGTGATGAGACTGCTTTTATACATAGTCTCATCGTCCAAATAGGGCTTAAAATGTATTAAATATCATCAAAATACCCAAATATATGCTTGTGTTTGTTGCTTGTGTATTTTAGGTACGGATATTGAGAAAATGACAAAAGATCACAAGAATCAGTAAAAAACGAACACGGGAAACGAAGCCGCACGATGAACCAAGCCCTAATGAAGAAATTTCCAAGAAAACCCTTGAAGATTTGAAGAATTTTGAAGAAGGGTCCTCCAACATTGAAGAATTGACACTTTATACCCTTGTATCTTCATAATTACAAGTTTGGTCCCTAAAGTTTGTCAAAATTACAAAAAGGACCCTTAACTTTGAAGAATTGGCAAATTTAGTTCCTCAACAAAACTAAATTGTCAATATTGGTCCTCCAAGAAATCAACAAACAAGAAAAACCTTGAAGAATGAAGAAAAGGCCAAAATCAGTCCTTCAAATATGAAGAAATTGCATTTTAAACCCTTGTTTCAAGTTTATAAAACTTGTTGTGCCAAAAGGTGTCAAATTGCCAAAGTTACTTATAAAGGGATTTGAAGTTTAAGCTGTTTATTACAAAGTGAAGGGATTGTGAAACATGAAGGACCATTTCAGTCAAACCACCAAACACACCACAGCCTATCATCCTTCCACCTCACCTCCATCCTCCACTCACAGCCATCCACTTCATCACCCCACCCACGTCAGACTTCCACCCAACCTAATTAAATAACTTAATATAATTTCCCACCAAACAGATTTTTCAAGATCTAATACCCCCAAAACGGATTAAACATGTCCCTAATCCACCCTTAAACCCTAATATCTTCCAGGATGAATTAATCACATTTCAAAGGGGTTTTTGTTTATTTGCTCCAGATCCTTGATTAACCATCACTTAAACCCAAACTCACCCTTAAACCCCCATCACCATCACCTCACATGTTTCTACCACCCTCCCCTGCCCCACTATTCACTCCCAAACAAAAAGGGGCAGAGAATCAACGTTCAGAAAGTGCTATCTTACTCCCAAAGGCAAGATAAACGTTTTAGATCAATCCACACAGCTAGCATTCACAAGACTCCAACTTCAAGATCACATGGCATTTTTTTTTACTGAAAATTCAAAATTCGTCCAAGGGCTATTCAAGAAATTCATGTATTAGGATTTTCACATTCTAGATAGTTATGTAGTCCACTATATAAGGACGTATAGGCTTAGCATTTTGTTCTTGTTCTTTTTTTCTCCTTGGTCACTTCCTTGTAAATCCAGTTTTTTTTAATGAATGAAAAAATGGTGTTGAGATGTTGATGGGAAACAAAGATCCATTTTAATTTCTGCTTATTGATTGTGTCTCATTTACTGCTTGTTTACTTTTTTAAGTTTTTTTAAAAATTCAGTTTTGTTTTCAAAAGTTTCTGAAACTTTGATTTCTTTTGGTGAAATCTTGTTTCAAAGTTGGATTTCCAGTTCTATTAAGGGATTGTTTAAGTGTGTTTAAAGAAGTTTATTTGAGAAGTTTTTGAAAAGATTTGAAAGGTTTTATAAAAAATTAGAAATTGGATATTTGCTTGTGTTCTTCTTTCTTTCTTAGCAGGTTTTGCTTGTTGCTTGTTGTCCAAGTGATCTGCACAGACCAGGGTCTGTTTGGAGGTGACAGACAGTCACTGTTGGGCCTGGATGTAGGCCCAACAAGGTAGCATACTAGTCTCATTTTTCAGTTTTCAGAAATATTGTGATTTATATGATTTTGCATGAAAACTGGTTAAGTGTTTATTTGAGTGTTTAATTTTGCTTATTTTGATGTGGTATGCATGCTAGATTAGTTTTAGATCAGTTTGGATGTGATTTGATTTGATTTGCTTTGAAAAAATTCAAATCTGAAATTTAAAGGAGTGTTTGGATCTGGTGTTTAATCAGGATTGGTGACAAGTTTTTTTGGGTAAAATCTGTTTAGACTTACTCATAGGGTTGTTATAGGTTGCATGCTAGTAGCTGGTTTTCAGTTTGGGTAGTTTTTAAAACAAGTTGTGTGAATTTTTTTGGGAAATAGCATAAAATCAGTAAACTGCTTCTTGTGCCTGATTTTGTTGAAATTTTGCCATCAAATTTGTTAAGCTGCTAGTGATTAGGAGATTTAAGGATTTGTGATTGATTGGATGCTAGTTGGTATCTTTGGGTGCAAGATTTGAACAATTGAAACTCACTTTTGTGCTTATAAAATCAGCTAAAATCCCTCAGTCCTAGACCTAGTTTTTCAGTAACTCATCTTGGTGATTTGTGTGCATCTTTGTGAAGCAACTTGTTAGATTTTGTGTTGATTGTGACTCCCTATACTTAACTGAGTATAGGGGTGCCATTTGTCCATCAAAAACATCATCAAATAGCCTAGGACAAGCTCCTCTTGTCTAATCTGCACAAGTGAATATATTACCCTTGTGTTCATCAGAAACAAGTACAACCTGAGCACGTTTTGGATTTCTAGGGTTGATTCTTATCTTGAATTGTATCAAATTAGTGTTTTAGAGTAATTTAAGTAACTGTTATTGAGTTTTAAAGTTAAAAAAAAAAGTTTTAGCAAAAAGCTCCTTGGCCTGGACTCGAACACGGGACCCCTCGTTGGAGGACTATACGTGTTAACCAGTGATCCAAGTGCTTTTCTATGCACAACTAGCATTCCATCATTTATTTAAGGAGTATCTGTTTTTAGCTTAATAAACTAGGCAGCTTATTTACAAGCTTATTCCAGCTTATTTCTTTAAGGTTTTTACTGTTTAGCATTTTTCTTGTGTTCTTGTTAGGGTTTTGTACTTTTCAGTTCAAAAAGTTTATTTTTCCCTTATTTAATTAATTTTCTAGGAATATTTTAAGTCTTAATTTTAGAAAGTGAATAAAAAATAGGAAAAAGTATTCTAAAAATCTGAAAAAATAGTTTTTAGGTTTTAATTTATATTTTTGAGGTTTACAGCCATTTAAGTTTTCAAAAAGTCTAATTTTTGATTTTATTGGATTTTAGGGTTTTTAGCCAACTTTAAAATTTAATATAAAATTATTAAATAGGTTTTAGAAACTTTTCATTGCATTTCTGTCTTAGTTATAATATTTTAGATTTTTGGTAGTTTTTTAGATTTATTTTATAAACTTTGAATTTTTTTGAATATTTTAATATTATTTTATTATTAAAAATTGAAAGTTTGATTTTTTAAATTTTTACATTTTTCCTATATTGTAGTCACTTAATTAGGAGTTTTGTAACTTTCCAAATATTTTTAGGACTTTTCAATTAATTTCTAGAATTAATTTAAGTTTTAATTGATTTTAATAGTTTTTAAGTGTTTAAAAATAGTTTTATTTGGTTTTAAAATTTTAAAAAATAGTTTTTAGCTTAATTAGGTTATTTTTGAGGTTTACAAACTTTAAAATCTTGTTTAGGGCTTTTTAATAATTAATTGTGATTTTTAGGACTTTAATTAGCATTAAAAAGTCATTATCTAATTAATTAAAAGGTTTTTGCAAGTTTGGATTTTTTGTAAACTTTTAGAATATTATTGTGGATTTTCAGTAATTTTTAGGAATTTTTAGGTTAAAATTTCAATTTTTGCACTATTTACGGTTTTACGTGATCGCCTTTTTCGTGTTAGTTTAATCCGTTTTCGTAACCGTCTTCCTCTTCTAGTCTCATTTCTTTCTTTCTCAATCATATAATCACAAATCATAAATCAATTCTCAACACAACGCACTTGCCTCCTTGGGAAACGAACTTGGACTCATTTGGTCATTAGTGCTCGGTTTTCCTAAACCGACACTTAACGCTTACCACTACTTTGTGCATCCTTTTCCTGAAAGGGTATACAAAAAAGCTACAATCAACAGTCTTAATAGATAGTACAAAGAACATATATGTATGCTTATACAGATTTTATTCAGTTCATTTATACTACGGTATTTATCTAAATAACCGTAGTTCAAGTAGCATCAGTAATCATTTCTAAGTAATCATAAAATGTTTAACTGTTAATATCAGTTAGCATACATGTATTAACTTATATTTAGTTTCTTAGTTAAGTGGACATAAAATGTTCTACTTAAAATATTAGTTTACGTTTTCCGTTCAAGTAGTATAATCACTCATTTACTACTCGGTTTCATTATTATGTAAACACAAAAATCCTACTTAATATTAGTTCACGTTCGTAGTTCATGTATTATAATTATTCATTTAAACTTTAATATTAATTTTCATATTTTAGGTAGACGTAAGATGTTCTACTTAAATTTTATCATTCAATTTCTCAAACGTTCATATAGATTTTATTTTCTAAAAGTATATGAGTTTATGTATGAGTAATACATATTCATAATTGTTTATACAATTACTTCCTAAAGTAAATATAAATATTTTATAAAAGAAAAATAAAATATTTTATTTAACTTTAAAGTTTCCATAAATTATTTTAATATTTATAAAATAATTTAAACTTAAGAATTTATACCTTAATTATTATGGTCTAAGTGTTATAATTATGTTTTATTATAATTAAAATAGATTTTTAAAGTTAGGGCTTGGTAATGTTTCGGAATATGGCAAAACTAGTCCCTCTATATTTTTAAACAAGTATAATTTTTGGATTTTACATATTTAGTACCTAGGGCTTGTTAAAGTTTCGGCTTATTGCAGATTTAGTCCCCTAGTTATATCTAGGTTTTGTAAATTTACTAAATTTACAAAAACAGCCCCTAGGGCTCCTTTATGTTTTGGCAAATTACAAAATAGTCCTTAGGGTTTTAAAATGACAAAATAACTTTTAGAAACTTCCCAAAATGGTCCCTAGGGTTTAATTTGCCACGGATAGTATTTGTTAAACCCTAGACTTTTGGATATTTACATTTTCAGTCCTTGCGTTTACTAGTTTATCAAAACAAATTTCATAAGTTACGGCTTTAGTCCTTACGTTTTATAAATTGTCATTTTCATCCAAAAAAGTTTTTATAAGTTATATTTTATTATAAAAACTTTTATTTTAACATTCAAACTTTATATGGGCTCATTAAATGGGCTAAACATCTAATGGGCTATTTTAGTGGGCTTAAATATATTTCAAGTCCACTAATTTATTTAAATGGGCCTTTAAATCATTTATTGGGCTTAATACTTTTTTAAGCCCCTTTAATTAGTTAAGTGGGCCTAAGTGAAATCTTAAGTCCATTGAAGTTATAAAAATTTATCAAATAGGCTTATTGGGTCCATTAAGTTTTAGATTAACATTTATGGACTTAATTAGTCCATTAACATTACTTTATATTTTATGTATGTTTTTACTTAGGATATTCTTATAAGCTTATTATGAGCTTACTGATATTTAGTTTTAAATATAAATAGATGAATAAAACTTAAAATTTGTTTTATGTGTTATACCAAATTAGATCTAGGTGTGTTATAAGGTTACAAGTAGGTCATAAGCCCTAGTAGGAGCTCATATCCCACCGCTAACATTAGTTATAGCATATTAAGATAAGTCAATTCTCATTTTAAGGTTGCATGTAATTTATAAGTGTTACAAATTTAGATCTAACTATGTACACATCAAGAAAATAAATCACAAGTCCAAAATAAGATTTAAACTATGTCTAGACCTAAAAATCAATCATAGATTCATGTACACACACATATAGCCCACGGCTATATTTTTAAATCTTGGTATTTCCAAGATGAACACTTAAGCAAATTTTAAGTCTTGTAAACAGTTGCAAAATATAATCATGATTATCTAGGTGACATGCATGTTTCCAAGGTTCCCATTTTACCAAGGTGACTACATATAGCCCACGGCTATATTGTCTCTTCCCAAGGTTCCCATAAGATTTTATAATCTTGTTTTTATGTTTAACATACTCAAGTTAGTCTTTATCATTAGATCTATGGTTAATACAAGCATGCATGTACATCTAATTCATTTTAGGTCATATGTAACCCACGGCTACATTTATACACATAAGTTATATTTTGTGATTTTTAACATTCCATTAAACATGTTACATTTCATATTCCATTATTTAAAACTTAAGAAACCAATCATATAGTCACCACTTAAATTAGCCGTGACCTTTAAGGTCATGGTTTTCATGATCTTTACGTTGCACAAGTTCATTTCATGAGATCTATGGTTATTGGATAACCAAAGTCCCATAAAACAAGATTTGTAACTTATGCAATGTCTAGATTTATAAAAGGTTTCATATGGTTTTTAAATCAAGTTTAAACAATACATATAAGTCATAAGTTTCTTATTAAAAGATTTTTAAATCATGAACATGATTTGCATAAATATGCCGTGACCTATAAGGGTTATAGCTTTATCAAATCTTGATTTTAACATGTTATTTACTTGTGTTTATAGATGTATGATGATGCATGCATGAAGAAATGAAAGATTATGATGTGTATACCTCTCTTGCCTAAAGGTACCAAAAATGATCTAGATGAACAAGGAGATTTGAGATCTACACAAGATGATGAAGAAAACCCTAAAACAAACCAAGCCACGGCCTTGATGATTTTGGCTAGGGCTTGTTTATAGTGATTCCAAAGGAATAATACTACTAATGATTTGTAGTAAGGATGAGACAAGAATCTTGGTGGATTTAATACTTGGTTTTGGATGTATATGGCTTAATGCCGTATGATTGAGAGAGAAGAGGATGAGAGAAACAAGGTTGGATTGTATGAGAGATTGTGAGAGTATGTGTGTGTGTTTCGGCTTAAAGATGAGAGAGGGAAATGGAATGCAAAAGGCATGATTGCCTAGGTAAGAACACTTGTGCCAAGTGTTGGCTTTTGTGTTTCCCATGCATCCCTTCTCCTTCCACATGCCCTTGGTGTCGTGTAAGGCTATCCAAAAGGGTAGGGTGGGATTGTGTTGGGCCTATGTTGGGCTTACACACAATGGAGGGTGATGGTCTTGGGCTAGTCCAAGGGTTTGAATATACTCCTAGTTCACTTACACACATATTGTGGCTAAATACTTACTTATTGTATATTTCCAAATTATCTCAAGTGTGGTACACACAATGTTAGTTATAACTCCATTACATGTTTCTCCTAGTTGTATTCACATGGTTTTAAGTTATGAAGCTATTTTCAACAAAGATGAATGTAAAAGTATAATTACATGATAGACTATTCACATCTTAAGGAAGTATAACAAATGATTAAGTGTTCTAGGATTATTGGGTGGAAATTTCATTACATAAAATCATGGTAAAATCATGGATTTTACATTCGTTCACTTCGTTTTTGTCGAATCTTGAGAGAATTTTGAAACGTTGTGAGGAAACCAACCTTGTGCTCTATTTGGAAAAATGTCATTTTATGGTTAAGGAAGGAATCGCCTTAGGGCGCAAGGTTTCGAAAGCGGGGATTGAGGTTGACAAAGCTAAGGTAGACGTCATCGCCAAATTACCTCATCCCAAAACCGTTAAGGGAGTTAGGAGTTTCCTAGGCCACGCGGGCTTTTATCGTCGATTCATCAAGGATTTTTCAAAGATTTCTCGACCTATTACACATCTCCTCAAAAAAGATGCTCCTTTTGTCTTTAACGAAGATTGTGTACGAGCCTTTGAAATCCTTAAGAGGAACTTACCGAAGCTCCCATTCTTGTTGCTCCCAATTGGAACCTCCCCTTTGAGCTCATGTGTTATGCAAGTGATTACGCCATAGGGGCCGTTTTGGGGCAACGTCATGAAAAGCACTTCTTGCCTATCCACTATGCTAGCAAGACGATGACCGAGGCTCAACTTAAATACGCTACAACGGAAAAGGAATTCCTTGCCGTGGTGTATGCATTTTAGAAATTCTGACCTTACCTCGTCTTGACCCAATGCATAGTGTATACGGATCACTCGGCAATAAAGTATCTCATGGCTAAACAAGATGCAAAGCCGAGATTGCTTCGTTGGATTATCCTCCTACAAGAATTTGATGTCGAAATCCTTGACAAAAAAGGAGCCGAGAATCTAGCGGACGATTATCTTTCTCGCTTGGAAGATCCTCACAAAAGTGTGTACGAGAACAAGGAAATCACATAAACATTTCCTCTCGAGACACTTGGTGTAGTGAATTCTAAATTTGACTCATCCACCCCATGGTTTACGGACATCGCAAATTACCATGTGGGTAACTTCATCATTAAGGGTATGACGACTCAACAAAAACGAAAATTCTTTCGTGACGTCAAGTTCTACTTTTGGAACGACCCTTTCCTATTTCGGACTTTGTGCGGATTAAATTATTCGATGTTGTGTGTTTGGCATCAAAGCTTCTAACATCTTTAGAGCTTGTCACGAGGGACCCACGGGTGGTCACCATGGTGTTAATCTCACAGAGAAGAAGGTATTTGATGTCGGCTTCTTTTGGCCTACTATTTACCGAGATGCACATGCACTTTTCAAGTCATGTGACTCATGCCAACGTCAAGGCAAAGCCTCACAAAACGATGAAATGCCACAAAACATCATCCAAGTGTGTGAGATCTTTGACGTTTGGGGAATTGATTTTATGGGGTTGTTCCCATCATCTCGTGGTAATAAGTACATCCTTGTCACCGTTGACTACCTATCCAAGTGGGTGGAAGCTAAGGATTTGCCCACGAACGATGCTCGTGTGGTAGTCAAGTTTTTGAAGAACTTGTTTTCTCTGTTTGGAACCCCTCGTGCGATCATAAGCGATTACGGAACCCATTTTTGTAATGACCAATTCGAATTTGATATGAGCAAAAACTCATATCAATTTATCAACAAATCACCCTAAAAACACAATAAAAATACCTAAACTTTGTGCTATAAAGCGGAATTATGTGGTATGTTTTGTATTTGTGTTCAAATAGGTAAGAAGGATACAATTTCAAGCAAACAAAGGAAAATCAAGCTTAATTTGATGAAAAAGATAAAGAAGGATCAAAAGTGACAAGACTTTGAAGACAAAGGACCTATCTTGACAATCTGCCAAAGATGAAGGACCAAAAGTGTAAATATGACAAAGTCAAGATCAAAGTCAAATCTGGTCAACTCTCAAGTCAACCAAGTCAAAGGATCAAAATTGTTCAAGAATGAAGTTTGAAGGACCGATTATGCCAAAGAAATGAAGTTACTAGCTCAAAATTACAAACTGCCAAGTTAAGGGGTTAATTCTGCCAACTTTGGAACGTATACTCAGGTTCAATCCGTGTGCAAATTCATTGACCAATCAGAAACGAGTATTTGAAGTAAGTGGATTTCCAACTGGACTTGTAATAAATAAGAGAGATAGTGTGTGGCGTATCCCAATAGTGATCCAGCAGCCAATCATATTTTGTCTTTTGGATAATGATCCGAGTGCTACTTCCACAACCAATACAAACATGACACGTGTCATCTTCATCAACAAAGTTTTCCAGAATCGTTTTGAAGCTAGAAGCAATTTCAAGAGATGGTTTAAACATGAAACTTGCTCGTTTTTTAGAGACGAATCCAATGATCACCACCAATTAAACTGAAATCAACTCAAGAGAAAATCCCTAAATTTGTTCTTCATCAGCAAAATCCAATTGGCAGATTTTTGACACGTGGAAGCTGGGGATTGGTTCCAACACGTCACCAACCCCAACTACTTTACTCCTGCAGTCTATAAATACCAATGATTGTTCTCATTTCTTGTATTATAGAAAGTGTGAAATCACACACACTTTAGTTTTTCTCTCAACTCATTTTTAGTTTTAGCTTAACAACTCAAGAGTTTGACACACTCTTAAGTCTGTTATAGTTAGTTGTAACAGATAACTACCCTTGTAACTACTTCTCAATTCAATAAATTCAAATTTCAATTTTCCCTCCAAAATTTCTCATACTACTCTGTTGGAAATACGTTTTACGTATTAAGAAGGATCGGTCACTCCAACGATACTTCATTTAATAGCTCGTAGTTTAGTTAACACTCTTTATTAAACAAACAAAGCCAAGCCTAGCCTACAACATGTGTAGGCCGGCCCAACAATGTAAGCCCAAGCCCATCACAAGGCTTGGGTATATAAACCCTCTCCTTTGATGGAGAGGGGTGTGGTTTCATTATTTTTCACATAGTAAACATTACTTTCTCTCTCTAGCTTTGTGTGAAATCCACCATCTCTCTATCTCTTTCTCTCTCTAGAAACATAAGCAAGATTTACAATCCTACAAATGGTATCAAGAGCCATGGGATGATTGTATTGTTCATGTGTTTGTGTTCTTGATTCATACGCCATTTTTGATCCATTTTCACACGTCCAAAAATTTTTTTTTGTGTTTTTGATGGTTTTTTCTTGATGCAAATCTTCTACATAGTTGTGGTAGGGATTTGGTATAGTTACTTTGGCTAAAAACACAAAATTTTTGGGTGTTTTGATCATTTTTTGGCTTAAAATCACGAATTGGTTGAGTTTTGTCCGAGAAAAGTGGAAAATATTCCGATCTGGTCAAATCGGAAAAGGGTTTACTCATTCAGATCGGCATTCCGATTGGTTGGTATTCAGATTGGGCATTCCGATTGGCATTCAGATCGGCATTTCGATTGGTTGGTATTCAGATTGGGCATTCCGATTGGCATTCAGATCGGCATTCCGATTGGTTGATATTCAGATTGGGCATTCCGATTGGCATTCAGATTGGCATTCCGATTGGTTGGTATTCAGATTGGGTATTCCGATCACTCATTCCGATTGGTATTCAGATTAGGTACATTCCGATCAAGGTATTCCGATTTGGGAGATTCCGACTGATATTCCGATCACTATTCCGATCAACATTCCGATAACAAAATTATTCCTTAAAAAAATTTCGAATCGTGTGTAATTTTGACTTGGAATTTTTGGTTTATTGAGAACATATTTTAAGGGATTTTAACATTGTTTCTCGACTTCAACTCACAACAACAAACACACTTACTTTCTTTCATTGATCGATCAAAGTTTGTAAATCTTAACTTATTGAAATGGAGTACACATCTCTTACGGATAAGTCCATCCTCTCGGGTACGGATAATCGTCCACCAATGTTGGTGAAGACTATGTATGAGGAATGGGCTTCCCGAATGGAACTTTATATGTTGAACAAGGAGAATGGACATCTAATTTGGGCATCGGTGCTCAATGGACCATTAGATTATGGTACAGTGACGGAAGGTACGACTACTCGTCCTCGCACAACGGGTGAGTTGACTGGAGATATGAAGATTCAAGATAAATGTGATAAGTATGCTACAAACATCATTCTCCAAGCCCTTCCTCCAGATGTCTACAAACTCGTCAGTAAACATAAAGTTGCCAAAGAGTTATGGGATAGAATTCGTGTTCTCATGCAAGGCACCTCGTTAACTAAACAAGAACGAGAGTGTAAGCTTTATGATACTTTTGATAAGTTTGCCTATGTGCCAGGGGAGACTCTCAACGATTACTATCTGAGATTTACCCTATTGTTGAATGAGCTCAATATCTATGGCATGACAATTCCTACTTTTCAATTGAACACCAAGTATTTGAACACTCTTCCTTCAGAATGGAAAAAATACGTGACAGATGTTAAATTGGCTAAGGACTTGCATAACACCAATGTGGATCAACTTCAAGCTTTTCTTCAACAACACGAATGCCATGTGATCGAGGCTCGGTTGTCTACACCTCAAGTTCATGATCCACTTGCAATGTATGCTTCTCAACAAAACATGGCTTATACTTATCAGCAACCATCATACTTGCAGCAGACACCACCACACAAGTATCAGCAACCACAGCAACCATCTTATCCACCACTAGTGATGCAACAGCAAGCATTTCAACAAGGTGTTCATCAAAAATCTTTTCCACAGCAACCACCATATCAGACATCACCATCACAAGCCAACACCTCTCCATTGGGCTATACTCCTCAGCAAGGATATTTTCCAATTGAAGCACAACCAGCACAAGCTTTCTACTCTAATGAACTTCCACCAATCGAAGCACCGGTCTTTACACCAAATGATACGCCAGCTGATGTTCTAAACCATCTCACAGCCTACTTGTCAAAACTTGTTGCAACTAGAGGATTTCCACCAACAAACAATCAGCTCCGCACCTCATCAAATCCTCGACAACAAGCCACTGTTCAAGATGGTCAAGTGATGGTGCAACCTATTCAGGGAAGGCAAAATTCATATGGACCTCCTACAAGGACTGGGAACAATCAAGCTATGAATTCTCAAGCTAATGGAAATGGAAGTCCTAGTGGTCCTAAAAAGGTTGTGACTTGCTACAATTGCCGAGGACAAGGTCATATGGCTAGGGAATGCACTCAGCCGAAAAGGAGAAGGGATGATGCATGGTTTCGTGAGAAGATGTATTTGGTTGATGCTCAGTCTAAGGGGAAGATTTTGGATTCAGAGGAGTTAGCATTTCTTGCAGACCCAGGGGCAGCAGATACTGAAGGCATTGCAGTCGTCTCCACTTCTAATACAGCTTATCAAGCGGACGATCTTGATGCATACGATTCGGATTGTGATGACATTCACTCTGCCCAAGCTGCTCTCGTTGCTAATCTCTCTCACTACGGTTCTGATGTCATCAGTGAGGTACCAACCACATCTAATAATATTGATGATAACCAACATCAAGTTGGGCATGAAAATGACAACCTCGAACAGCATTCGGGGACTAGTAACTCAAATGATGTGGTATCCAATCCAACACATTTGAGTGAACCTCAACCAAATGCTACGACGGGTATGGAATCTTATGCTCAACATGATTTGGTCATGGTGCCTAAACATATTATTGATCAAATGCATATGGCCCTCAGACAATCCGTAGATACGAATTCCACCCTAACTGCTGAGCTTGCGTTGCATAAAGAAAAGGTCAAAACTTTTGAAATGGTCCCTCAAGAAGAGAAAATAACATGTTCTGAATTTGACCAATTTCGTTTTGAAAAGATTGAACACTTGAAAGAAATAGAATCATTAAAAGCTAATCTTTCCAATGAATTAAAAGAAAAAGAGTCGGTTGTCAATGATTTTCAGAAACTTAAAATGGATTTCGAAACTCTCGAGTCTAAAAAGGTTGAATCGGAAATTAATGCTACCAAACTTCTTAAATTCAAAGAACAACAGCTTTTAAAACAATACGCTTCCACAGAAAAGGTTCATCTTTTAACTAAATCATTTAAAGAATTCGAACTTAAGCGTCTTCAAGATTTACCACCTAATCCCGGTTATGCAAAACAAGCTCAGGAATATATTCCCGGTCTTTATGATATGACCATAATTGGCAAATCGAAAGAAGCACCTTTTGTTCGTAGTACTAAGGAGACACAATCACTTGGGGATGAAACTCATTCTAAAATGCTTTCAAAATTCCATACAATTGATTATGATCAACATAACAAAGATCAATTTTCGAAAAAGGCACGCATTCGCTTACAAAAGGAATTAGCAGAATTAACAGTTCTTGTGCCCCAAAGTTTGTCAAGTGAAAACCTTCCTAGTACGTCTCCTACACTCGTCAAAAAGGATTTAACGAAGTTAATTCCACCGGTAAGTAAGGCGTCCGTTAACTTAAATACGGTTCACCAACACTTAGCCGATTTTGACAAGGTCATTTTGGAACGTACGACGGCCACGGCCATAACGGAAGGTGAATGGAACTTTGAGCACACTAGAGCTGCGTTTCGAGATGAAATTGTTCCGTTTGTAAAGAATGTTAAAGCTTGTCTTCGTAATATTGATCAAGATTTGTTTTTGGAAATAGAAGAAGTTAGACGTGTTTTCAATGAAATGGAAGATGCTTATGAAAACAGTTTACTTGAAATAGAACGGGTTTCACGCCATAATGATCTGCTTCTGAATCAAGTGATGTCTCATGATATAGTTTCTGTCTGTGTGAATACAAGTGTTGATAATGATTCTATTGTGCATAATGTTGAATCTGTGGATAATATGGTAGATAGTACTTGTCACGAATCTGACGCTGAATTTTTAAAGCTTCAAGATTCATATTCTTCGCTTTCAAAACGTTTTGATGAGATTCAAACGCATTGTATTTCGCTTGAATGCAAGCAACAATTTATTCAAGAAATCTTTGAAACGTCATTCGAAGGTGTTAATATCGATGATGCAAATTTTGAAAAGAATTTTCGATTGAATTTACAATCAAAACAGCGTCAGCCAAGTTTTAATGAAGCTAACTCTTTGCCGATAGAAATAGAGAAATCTAAGGAGCTTAACTGTGTGAACGTACTTGAGGCCGCTGAGAATTTTAGACTTGATCTAGATAATCGAGTTTCCAAGATTTTATCCAAAGTTGATAACTTAAAACAGAAAAATACACGACTCTTCGATTCAGTACAGCCCGCATGTGTTGATACCACTGCACATAATCAATCATTGATTGAACAATTGAATCGAAAGTCGGTGGAAATATCTGATTTGAGGGAACAAATTTGTGATAAAAATCTGGTCTTGGCTGAGTTAAAGGAAACACTTCGTACTCTAAAAGGTAAGAATGTTGTGGATAACGCAGCCACTATCTCAGCACCGTCCTCTAGTGCCATCAAAAGGAACCTTATAGCCGTCACACCACTTAACAAGGGCCCTAAGACTAAATCATCTCAAACTTTGGTCACTAAAGATAAGGCGGAATAAAAACCAGCTTCTAATATTCCCGTGTTGCCTTCTACAGGAGTAAGCACCACTACTAAGGCTCAAAGATCTAAGCTTAAAAGAAACAAGAAGAATGATAGGATCTTGCCCCCAACTAGTAGTCAAGTGAAGAAGAAAGTAGAAGCCCATCCTAGGAATGTTATTTCTGTTTTGAATAAAAAGAATCATGTAGCTAAACCTAAAGGCTCTGCGGTTGTGCAGCGTTCTAAGCCTACTGTGAATTCTAATTTAAAATGTTGGAATTGCAATGAATGTATGTTTTCTAGTCGTCATGATTCTTGCCTTATTGACCATGTGAATGAGATGTATGCCCGGAAAAATGGATTAGAATGGAAACCGACTGGGAAAGTGTTAACCCAAGTTGGATGGATGTGGCGCCCCACTGGTAGAACTTTCACTATAGTAGGAAATACGTGCCCTTTGACTAGGATCACTCCCACTAAAGCGAAGAAAGCGTGCCCTTTAACTAGGAGTACCAAGGCTACCAAAACACAAGCGTGTCCTTTAACTAGGAACACCAACACTACTGTAGGAACAAAGTGCCCTTTAAATAGGTCTACTCCCACTGTAGTGCCCTCAAAAACTCCAAAACCTCAGAAAATTGGAACAGTAAAACCTGTAAATGCTAAAACTCACATTAGAAAATGCAGGAAATCTAAGGATAACAAAAATGTTAGCAATTCTGATAATAACATATCTGTATCTGCTAACACTCCGGAACCAATAGTTTCCAATGCATTGTCTACTGTTGTGATTGAAAACAGGTGGTCCAAATTGTTCTCTGGTATTTGGACTCTGGTTGCTCCAAGCATATGACCGGAGATCGCTCTCAGCTCAGAAATTTCGTCAGCAAGTTTCTTGGTACGGTTCGATTTGGAAATGATCATATTGCAAAGATAATGGGTTACGGTGAATATCATATTGGGAATGTTATAATTTCAAGAGTGTATTACGTGGAAGGTCTTGGTCACAACTTATTTTCTGTGGGACAATTTTGTGATGCAAACCTAGAAGTCGCTTTTCGAGAGCATACCTGCTTCATTCGTAATTTGGAAGGGGTTGATTTATTGAAAGGTACTCGAGGGAATAATTTGTATACTTTGTCTCTACAAGACATGATGGCCGCTTCTCCCGTATGTCTTCTCTCCAAAGCATCGAAGACTAAGTCTTGGTTATGGCATCGACGGTTATCTCATCTTAACTTTGACGCTATTAATCATTTGGCAAAAAACGAACTTGTTCGTGGTCTTCCTAAACTTTCATTTCACAAGGATCATTTGTGTTCCGCGTGTACAATGGGGAAAAGCACTAAGAAATCTTACAAACCCAAGACGGAAGACACCAACCAGGAGAAACTTTATCTTTTGCATATGGATCTTTGTGGACCAATGCGTGTTGAAAGTCTTAGTGGCAAAAAGTACATCCTCGTCATTGTCGATGATTACTCTCGGTTTACATGGGTGAAATTTCTTAAAGCAAAAAATGAGGCACCTAAATTCATCATCGGATTTCTCAAGATGATTCAAGTGCGTCTCAACACTACTGTCCGACGCATTCGTACAGATAATGGAACCGAATTTGTGAATCAAATCTTGCGTGTTTATTATGAAGAAGTTGGCATATCTCATGAAACATCCGTTGCACGCACTCCACAACAAAACGGTGTCGTTGAAAGGCGAAATCGCACACTTATGGAAGCTGCTAGAACGATGTTAATTTACGCAAAGGCTCCATTGTTTTTATGGGCAGAAGCAGTATCTACAGCAGTGTACACCCAAAACCGGTCACTAATTCGTAAACGCCATGGTAAAATACCTTAAGAGCTTCTCCATGGAAAAGTACCAGATTTATCATATCTTCATGTATTTGGTTCTCTTTGCTATCCAAATAATGATGGTGACAATTTGGGAAAACTTCAACCAAAGGCTGATATTGGTATTTTCATTGGTTACGCACCCTCAAAGAAGGCATACCGAATCTACAACCGTAACTCTCGCAAGATCCTCGAAACTATGAATGTTGATTTTGATGAGCTGACAGCAATGGCTTCTGAGCAAAGCAGCTCTGAACCCGCACTTCATGAAATGGGACCCAGTAATATTAGTTCTGGTCTTGTCCCAAACAACCCTACTTCATCATCATTTACACCACCTACTAGGAAGGAATGGGATACGTTGTTTCAACCGTTCTTTGATGAATTCTTTACTCCTCCAAGTATTGTTGCTCCAGAACCTGAAGTAATAGCTCCGGTAACCGAAGTTGTCGCTCCAGCAACCGTTGCACAATCAGATACATCTGCACCAATAATTGGTCAAGATATACCTTCAACAAGTAATTCTCAACCAACACATGTTTCAACTACCCATGTCATGCCTATTGATGATGAAGAGGATGATGATGATCACGATTTGGAATTCACTCAAATGCGTGAACTTCCATTCTTTGGTGTATCTATTCCCGACCCTAATCAAGCCGGGTCGTCCACCTCAGAGGAAGCTCCTTCTACAGTTTACTCCAATCCACGGATTCGTGAACATGACAGCAAGTGGACAAAGGATCATCCTATCGATTCTATTATTGGTGACCCTAATCGTTCAGTATCCACACGAAGTCAGTTACAAGAAAGTGCACTGTTCTGTCACTTTGATGCTTTTCTCACTGAAGTTGAACCTAAGACATGGCAACAAGCTTTTACTCAATCCTGTTGGATAGAACCTATGCAAGAAGAACTTAACGAATTCATACGTCTTGATGTTTGGGAACTTGTCCCATGCCCGGATCAAGTGCAGTTACTCACGTTGAAATGGGTTTACAAGGTGAAACTCGATGAGTTAGGCGGAATATTGAAGAACAAAGCTCGTCTAGTAGCTCGTGGATACAAGCAATTATTGGGCATCGACTTTATGGAATCCTTTTCACCTGTTGCCCGTTTGGAAGCTATTAGACTATTCCTCGCTTATGCAGCCCATATGAATATGGTCGTCTATCAGATGGATGTGAAGACGGCATTTCTTAATGGTGAACTCAAGGAAGAGGTCTATGTTCAACAACCGGATGGCTTTGTGAATCCTAATTATCCTAATCATGTGTACAAGCTTAAGAAGGCTCTCTATGGGTTGAAGCAAGCTCCTCGCGCATGGTATGATCTTTTGTCACAATTCCTCATTACGCAAGGCTTCGCTAAAGGCAAGGTGGATCCCACGCTGTTCATTCAGAAACGAGGTAAAGATATGATTATGGTACAAATATATGTTGATGATATTATATTTGCAGCCTCGACCCAAACCTTATCGGATGAGTTTGGGACACTCATGTCTTCCAAGTTTAAGATGTCAATGATGGGCAAGGTATCATTCTTCTTAGGTCTTCAGATATCTCAGAGTCCCAGAGGCATCTTTATCAATCAATCCAAGTATGCCCTTGAATCGCTTAAGAAGTATAAGATGGAATCTTGCGACCCCGTGGATACTCCAATGGTGGAACGAACTAAGCTTGATACAGATCCACATGGAGTTGCCGTTGATCCGACACTTTATCGTGGAATGATCGGTACTCTTCTGTATATCACAGCCAGTCGACCTGATCTTCAGTTTGCTATATGTATGTGTGCCAGGTATCAAACTAGGCCTACTGAGTTACACTTAGCTACTGTTAAAAGGATCTTTCGATATCTTAAAGGAACCATTAATCGGGGACTTTGGTATTCGAAGGACTCTTCTATTGCACTAATGGCATATGCAGATGCGGATCACGCGGGTTGTCAAGATACCAGGCGTAGCACGAGTGGAACTTTGCAACTACTAGGAGATCGATTAATCAGTTGGGCATCGAAAAGGCAGAAAAGCGCTGCAATTTCAAGTACGGAATCAGAATACATAGCTATGTCCGGTTGCTGTGCTCAAATTCTTTGGATGAGATCGCAATTAACCGATTATGGTCTAGGTTTCAACAAGATTCCGATGTACTGCGACAACAAAAGTGCAATTGCCTTATGCTGCAACAATGTTCAATTCTCCCGGTCGAAGCATATTGACATTCGCTACCACTTCATCAAGGAGCAAGTGGAAAATGGAGTAATCGAGCTTTACTTTATCCGATCTGAGTATCAATTGGTGGATATTTTCACGAAGGCTTTAGATCGCGCTCGAATTGAATTTTTCGCCGACAAGCTAGGAATGAGAACCTTCTCGCCTGAGACTCTTAAGGAACTAGTAGATGAAGCGAAAGAATAGTGGTGGTAAAACTATTCTCCGTATCCTTGCTGATCATCTGTATATATTGTTTATATTTTTATCCACAAAAGCAAAATACAAAAATATAAAACCATATAAAAACCATAAAAATTGAAAAATCTAGAAAAATCCAAAAATATTTTTACTTTATTTTTCTAAGGCATGTCTTTTGGTACGATAATATTTACGGCCTTAGAAATGTTGATTAATATCGACACGGCGCCATAAATAGAGTTCGTACAAAAGTTGTAAATATTTCATAAAACATGCCTAAATGGCTTGTAGTTATTTCAGACTGCAACCCGGTTTTCACATTAAAGTCAAGTATTTCTTATGAAAGCTTTGGCTCACAACAGGAATTAATTTTCTCGGGCAAGGTTTACTTTAAAACCTTGTAAGGGATCAAGTTTACTTTATAACTTGGTCTAACACAAATCAATGTACGTTTCAGTGCATTTATTTGTTAAAACAAGAGAAGTCTTGTTTTTATGAAGCTATCATCTCTACAACCATAGCAATCTACAATTGGTATCTACATACTAGACGATGCGACTACTCAACCAACGACTACAGCTCTTTCGATAGAACACGGGTCAACAATTGAGGGGGAGCAATTGTCAAGAATTCAGAATCTTCGATGCCGAACGTGCCAAGTTCACAAGTTGGTGTCAAGACAACAATACCAATCGTACATGTGGTGTCAAGAGATGACTTCAGACGTGACGAGGCGACCAACATATGCTGACAAGAACCATTTGATCTTATCATATGATGTTCTCATCTATCAGGTCCAACCTTGTCAATTCTTTTCTAATATGGTGAATATGTGATCATGTTACAAATCGGTATCATATCTCATGCGTTTGATATCATGAAGGTAAAACGGACTTGCATTTTTCTTCCCAAAACCTTTGTTAAAACTTCATTAAATCAATTGATATTAAAAACATCGATTGGGTTAATATTTTTAATATGGGGGAGAAAATGTGATTTAATATGGGATATTATCACAAATGGTTTGACTTAATGTGCTGGCTCATCCCGACATATGCAAAATGTTTTCGAATATCGTGGAATATGTTAAGGGGGAGCAAAATGGATTTGCTATATCAAAATGGATTTTCATGGTGACATATACTTACCCAAACCTCATTTAATTCACGACGATGAAGATTGTGGTGACATAAGGATGGTAGGATAGGTTAAGTCCAATGATTCTTCCAGAACCGGAGGAATCTTCCCAAGGACATTCCATAGCTAGAAATAGTAGTCCTTAGGAAAGATGGAGAAAGATTGTGAACGTAGCTGAATGCCGACCAAGTACTTAAGTTAGCACTGGAACAATCACAACAAGGTGCTAGTTATGACGTATTGGTAAGCATTGAAGGGGTTGAAGAATGAAAAAGAATTGTAAAGATAAAGGGTGTAAAGAAAGAAGCCCTCCTTACAACTTTAGGCAGAAACCGGGTCAATACATATGCTATTGAGATCATTTTAATGAATCTTGATATTGAAGACAGACATCATGGACCCAGTGATGCAATGCACAACCTATCCCAGCTAACTCAGATATCTCTTAAAAGATATTTGTTTTAATCACACGGAGACTACATGTTATCTATCGATTTATTCACTCCGAATAAATTGGTATTGAAAAGGTGGCACTCCTCTCCAGCCTCCGATCACAAAAATCCAAAATGCACGATCGAGTCTAGAGCCATTTGAGATCATCAAATATCTCATTAGGACACACTTTCATATTTCCTTGCTTCTTCACACACTGTGAAAAGTAAGAAAGATTTTAAGAGTCCTACGAAAATCTTCATGATCTTGCCTGAACATCCGAGTAATACGAAAGTATTTACAATGAAGATGGAAATCCTTCTTGAGCGAACATCAAAAAGCTCATGGTAGGTGACATGTGCGATTCTTTATGAATCAAACTTGTGATAACTGGAAAGCAACAGCTGTTTAATTCTTAACTGAATTTAAACACGTTCCAGGCCTCTACGCAATATCTTAGTGATCTTGCCAGAACACTCAGAGTGATAACTTAGTGTTCACAGTGATGAGTGGAAATCCTTCTAGTGTTAACCTCAAACAGCACTTGGTAGGTAACTTGCAAGATTCTATACGAATCAAGCTCGTGACAACTGGAAAGCAACGATGGTGCGGTTCTTAATTGAATTTCACTTGTTCCAGGAACATGAATTGACGGCTTCAAATCATGCGGATATTATTATCCAAATGATTCACTCTTTACGTTCGCAGTCAGCTTTGGACGGTCGGGTAAAGAGAACGGGTTTACCCGCGAAATCCTGTCAGGAAGTTACTTAATTGAAACTATCCGTCACGGGTACGATATCTAATATCGTCCAACGGTCTTCACCGACCGGAGGTAAAATGCTACCGAATTAGAATGAAATGTTCAAAGCCATTTCGTTCGTGTCTACTTATGTTGCGGCATTTGAAGACGGTGGCGTTGCGGGATCCAAGAAGAAGTCGTCCCCGCATGCTTATACTTTATGCACTTAATATCTCATCTAATTCAAGAAAGCCTAAAAGTTAAGTCTTCCGCTGTTTCAAACTCTGAAGCTTTCAAGAATTACGAAGGTATAAGTATGTGGGACGTGAGGTCACGAAGAGGCGAAGATCACAAGTGATGGATGCACGAGATCAAGGCAAGAGATTGATGATCAAAGATTGATATCAAAGATCACATCAGCATGTTCACCAGAAAAGAAAAAGAAAAAGAAAGACGAAGACTACGAGCTCAAGACAATCATAGTATGCTAGGTTTATTTTATTATTGTAACTTGGGTAAAGCCCTTGTTTGGAGTGACCTCCCTTAGGGGGAGATTGTTGGAAATACGTTTTACGTATTAAGAAGGATCGGTCACTCCAACGATACTTCATTTAATAGCTCGTAGTTTAGTTAACACTCTTTATTAAACAAACAAAGCCAAGCCTAGCCTACAACATGTGTAGGCCGGCCCAACAATGTAAGCCCAAGCCCATCACAAGGCTTGGGTATATAAACCCTCTCCTTTGATGGAGAGGGGTGTGGTTTCATTATTTTTCACATAGTAAACATTACTTTCTCTCTCTAGCTTTGTGTGAAATCCACCATCTCTCTATCTCTTTCTCTCTCTAGAAACATAAGCAAGATTTACAATCCTACATAATCTACTGTTCATACCTGCTTCATTAATACCTATTGTTGCTAATATTGGTTAGTTATGATCAATACTTGATCATAATTGGCTAAGTTTGAAGATTGTAGCTGTTTGTTCATCCAGTTCAAGTACTAGCAGATTTTGATGAGTTCAAGTCCATTAATGGTGATTTTTGGTGATTGTAGCTGATTGATAGTTGTTGATTAGTGTGTTCTAGTGCTAAGGTGGTGGTTAGCACTAGATTAGAGAGCTCAGCGCTCCTCTACTCCCCAAAGGAGGTCTTAGTTAAAGGTTTTGACTTTCCGAGTTAGAAGTTCCACTAAATTGTTGATGCCTGCTTCATTCCTAGTTAATTTTTATTGTCTGCATGATAAAATGTGTTCTAGTTGATTCTTGAACTGATTTCAGTAATTGTGTAGCTTAATCTTGCTTATTGTTTTCATACTTGTCCTGTTTTTCAAATATTCATCAGTTATATAGCCTTAATAGTCATTTGTGTTCTAGTTGTTCTCACTGCTTGTTATTATTTTTCATTCACTTCATTTTAGCTATAAGACTTAGTTTGTGATAGTTCTTTACTCAGTCTAAACATTAGCTCAATAATCCTTCATAAAAAGTTCAAAAAGATCAGTAAGTGGTGTTTGGCATTAGCTTTGATCTGATTTTCAAGTCTTAGAAATTGTCAAATTTTGGTTCATTTCCAGTTAACAAGTCATATCAAATGGTTTTCAATCATTTTTAAGTCAAAGTTTTGGTCAAAAAGGCAAATGGTTATATAAAAAGTCTGGGTCAGTTTTATTCAAGTTTCTTATCAGAAAGTATTGATTTTGATTTGAATGGCATTTCTTTGTTAGTTGATGAATCACTCCAAACCAGTCCTCATTTCTCACTCAATATATGAACTTTCAATTTGTATAAGGAAATTGTACAGTATTAAGAATTAAGCTAGAAATAAGCAAAAGTTTTAAGATCAAGGGAAAATGCAAGTTTCTGTAACTTGGCAATCTGAATTTTCATATCTCCATTTCTACTTCAATAACTAGTCAATTTTCTTTCACAATTTCATTCCATTAGTGTTCCTTGTTGAATTTTGAAATTTTGGGCTTATTGAAATTTCTGGTCAACGAAAGTCAACATAAGCACTCTTTTGGCTTATTTTCAAATTCTGAGCTTATTACTTGATCATTTTTCATGAGATTTGATTTCCCATCTTTCTTTTGAGCTGTTTAATCAGAATTTCCATTAAAATCTAGTTGTGCAAGTCTAGTTTAACAGATAGCTTATTTTGTGCTTATTGGATTCAGCTTATGAGATTTCTAGTAACTTTCAGCCAATTTCCTTGGATAGGTCTAGCTTAAATTCGATTTTAAGTCTTTTACAACTTGTTTGGTCGAATTTGGTTGAGAAATAAGCTCAAACGAGCTTATTGAAGTTTGAAACCCGTTTTTGGCAAAAAGTTGTGAAAATTTGCACTTTGGTCCTTTTATTATTAACCAGTTTTAAAATCATGCTAATCTTTCCAACTTTTTAGGGTTTTCAACTAATCAGCCCCTATATTTTCAGTTTTGTGCAAAATTAGTTAGGCAGTTTCAATTTTGTTGAAAATTAGTTACATTGTTTGAATAGTTTTCATTTCAAGTCCATTTAGTTTACTGATTTTACACATTTAGTCCTTATACTTTTTAGCTTTACATTTTTAGCATTTTAATTTCAAAGAATTTACATTTCTAGTCCTTTTAGTTTGTAGAATTTACATTTGGCATTTTATTTGAATAAAAATTTGGTATGTGCACGATGTTTTACATATAAGTAGACAATATTTTTCATTTTAGCAAGGCTTGTTTGAATTAGCAATAGAATATCCAAAAAAACATTACCAACAAAAAACAATTAAAAACCCGATCTTGTTAGGACTTTCAATTTGTTAAGAACTGAGAAAAACGAACTTCAACTATACACATTTCAAATGGCGCCGCTGCCGGTTCTTTGACTTTACGAGAGACTATCGATTGACGGTTTTTATTGGCTTTTGGGATCCGTTCACCTAGTGAACGTTATTTTTACGTATCATAAATCAAAAATAAATAAAAAATCAAAAATATAAAAATATATAAAAACTAAAAAAATTAACAAAATAAGTCTTTTCCTAAAGAATTGACC
The DNA here is from genome assembly GCA_025667525.1 of Glebionis coronaria. Taxonomy (NCBI): domain Eukaryota; kingdom Viridiplantae; phylum Streptophyta; class Magnoliopsida; order Asterales; family Asteraceae; genus Glebionis; species Glebionis coronaria. The sequence continues at coordinate 150,107,830 of CM046880.1, read as the reverse complement.
AAACAAATTAAAAAAATCCAAAAAGCAATCTTTTTCCTAAGAGATTGCACCCAAAAATATATATTATTGGATTCTCTCGGTTTTTATTTACATATAGTATTTTCTCTTAAAAACTCATAAATACAAAAATATTTTCCATATATTATTATAAGTAAATACGTATACGTATAAGAACAACCAATCTACATATTCTCCATAAGTATTGCCAAGGCAAGACACCGTGTTGAGGGGCGTTCCGGTCCTTGACACGTGCATCGATCAAACAAAATAAAGCAAGAATAGATAAATACTTCCAATAAGCAACAATTAGAAGAATACAAACAATTAAGTGAATAGAAAGGCGATGTGCTATAAAATGCCATCTAAGGGTCAATAGGTACTTAAGTGCTTCGCGCCACCTAACCCCCCGTTCACTTGTGAGTATTTTAAGGAAGGCTTCATTGGGGGTCTTGCACCCAAGTAGTACATACGTATATTATTATTTTCTTGTGGATATTTCATATTGAAACTCGAAGAGGATAATCCTTTTCTCTTCAAAGTCACACTAGAGCTTCTTTCTCATTCCTCGTATTGAGTTGCATGCTCACTCGCGGGTGTGTACAAATACCGATTGGTGTACAACCTCTTCCTCCGAAAAGGAAGAAAAAGAGAAAGAGTAAGACCACCACCGTCCATCAAGCCGATCACGAGAATCGTGCTTTGATTCATCCACAACAAGAAGCCATGGCTGTTGATAATCGTTCTTTGATGGAACGTTTGCAATCCAATGTTCACGGATATGCCAATGCTATCAGGATTCCTGACATTCCCGCAAATTCATTTGAGCTAAAAACGGCTATGATTACCTTGGTTTCAAACACACCTTTCTATGGTCACAAGAATGATAATCCTTATGATCACCTTAAGAGATTCCTTGCTCTTTGCAATACCCTTAAGTACAATGGAGTTCCACATGATGCTATTAAGTTGATATTAGTGCCATTTTCACTAGAGGGAGCCGCTAAGCATTGGTTAGACACCCAACCACCCGATAGTATCACCACATGGGATGGTTTCACCACTAAGTTTTTGAACAAGTTCTTTCCCCCATCTAAGACCACGGCTTTGAGGAACTTAATTATAGGCTTTCAACAAAAACCTAGACAATCCTTTAGTGATGCTTGGGAGGAGTTTAGAGAGTTATTGAGGCGATGCCCTAACCATGGATTGGATGAAGTTCACCAAATCAATACTTTCTATGATGGCCTTTGATATGTGTGTAAATACACATCTTTTCTACCACTTAATTACAATAATAACCGGACCAAAACGTGTATTTTATGTCTTTTATGTCGGAATTATGCGTGGTTTGTGTTTTTGTTGTGATTTAGGACGAAAAGGTGAAAAGTGGAGAAAACACGGGAATTCACGGGCATTTACGGACTTTTATTGAAGAAAAAGATGAAAGACGAAGTCAAGAAGTCAAGAGTGCAAAAACAACGGAAGTCCACGACCAATTCTGAAGATTTATCGAAGAAAAAGTCAAAAGACGGAAGTTTATCAAAAGCCAAAGAATTCAAGTCTATTTTATTGAAGAATTTAAAGACGAGTTCAAAGAAATCCCGAAGCCAAAAGTCCTTAAAGTCCAAGTTTAATGCAGATTAAAAGAAAGAAGGACTAATGATGCAATTAATGAAGATTAAAAGAAGGAGGGACCTAATGACGCAATTAAGAAGAAATGAAGGAGGGGAGGAAGCTTCCTTAATCCTCCCCTATAATTAGTCATTAGTTGTTAATTTTCTTTCTTGTTGGCTAAGTGTGACAATTAGTCTTCCACTTTTAATTACCTTGTCATTTAAATACTTGTCAATTTAATTACCTTGTCTTGCACCTTAAATTCATTTAATTTCAAGTAAGTTTCCATTTAATTCTTGTCAATCTTTACTTTATCTTGTTAATCTCTCATCTACCTTTCTTAATCTTTGATTTTTGTGTTTATGTTTATGTTCATGTTCATGCTTTTATTTTGATCAAGTGGGTTTTTAATTATTGTGGTTAAATTTGTTTGTTTTGTTGATTTAAATTTTTTGTTTAAGTTTAACTGTTGATTCGTTATTTGTTTAGCTTAATCTTTGTGTTGATTTTGGTTGAATTTGTGTTAGATCGTGTTTATTTTTGATCCCTTGTTCTTCGGGAAGTTTGTTTGTGATTTTGTATTCCCAGGAAAAGTTCCGAGCCAAGGTAAGAAAGGCTGTTCATTCGGAACTTTCCAAGTTCCGAACCAGTGGGTTTCATCCGGAACATTCAAAGTTCCGGATCAGCAGTGTTCATTCGGAACTCAAAAGTTCCGAGTAAAGACTTGCTCATTCGGAAGTCTCAAATTTCCGGGTCAGCTCATTCATTCGGAACTTTAGAAGTTCCGAACGAAACTTCCGAATCAAGACTTCCGGATTAATTCTTCCGAACCAAACTTCCGAGTCAAGAGTGTTCATTCGGAACTCCAAAGTTCCAAACCAAGGGCTTCATTCGGAACTTCTTAAAAGTTCCGGATCAATTCGAAAGTTCCGAACCAAGGGCAAAAGTTCCGGATCAATATATTCCGAACGAAGTTCCGGATCAAGGGAAGGAAAAAGTTCCGCCTCAAGCCAGTTCATTCGGAAGTTTTAAACTTCCGAGTCAAGGGTTTCTTGTCAGGTTTTTTTTGGTTTTTCTTTTTAAATTTCTATCTTTTATTTTTAAGCTTTATTTTTCCCGCCTTTTATTTTTAATTGCACTTTAAGATTACTTTCCTTAGTTAAATTTTAGTCTTGCCTTAGTTTAAGTTCTAGTTGCGTTTTAAGTTTGCCTTAGTTAGATTTAAGTTTGCGTCATTTAAGTTTAATGCCCTTTAATTTTCAGTAACGCTTTTAAAATACTTGCACTTTATTTTAATTAGACTTAGATTTAAATTAACGCACTTTTACTTTAATTGTTCTGCACTTTTTATTTTAAAAACTACAACGACACACTTTTGCTCCACCAAAAATAAAACTGAGTCACACATTAAACACAAGTTTTTCAATTCGAAGAGACACACGACAAAGAACTTTTTAACCGAGCAAAATCGAGTTATCAAATGGCACCGTTGCCGGCTCTTTTCGTAAAGATTAACGGTTTTCTGTGAGAGACGCGTTGCTTTTTGGGATCCGTTCACTTGTGAGCGTTATTTTTCTTGCATAAAAAAAATTCAAAAAAATCATAAAAATTAAAAAATTGATAAAAAAACCATAAAAATTAAAATTTTCAAAAATCCAAAAAGATTTTATCTTTATTGTGTATATATATTGTCTTTGTGTTTGGTTTCTTTTTCTTTTGCATTTTCAGGTGTATGCGTACTAGATCTTCTAATTATCAAGAGCCCGAGCCTCAGGAAGATTTAGCTATGTCAGGTGTAAACAACAATAATCCACCGCACCCTAATAATAACAACAATGTTCTTCCACAGCCCGATCTTCGGACCATGGAGGAGCTTTGTCAACCTACAATGTTTGGACGAGGAGGACCGATTGCGCCGATGCAAATCAACGCTCCTGAGTTTTCGTTGAAGCACCACACGATCCAGCAAGTGCAGACTAACCCATTCCGTGGATTGCCTGATGATGATGCCAACAAACACCTCGACAAGTTCATTACAATCACCCAAAGCATGAAGTTGGCCGGTGCCACGATGGATGAACTTCGCCTACAACTCTTTCCACACACCTTATTACATCATGCCGAGAAATGGTTTGATCGTCTCCCGAAGAATTCTATTCACACTTGGGATGACATGACTCAACGCTTTTTGTCGCGCTACTTTCCACCATCCATGGTCACAAGCCTACGCAATTAAATCAGCGGTTTCATGCAAGATCCTGATGAATCTCTTTTTGATGCTTGGGAGAGATATAATGTCTTGATTGATCGATGTCCAAACCACAACATGCTCCCTGTAACCTTAACCGATACTTTCTACAACGGTTTGACTTTTCGAGATCGTGATACGATTAATGCAGCCGTCGGTGGCACATTCATGAAAAGGAGACCGGAGGAGTGTAGAGAGTTAATTGAGAACATTACTACTCACCACAAAAACTGGGATTCCTCTGCTTCTTCTAGGAACAACCCGAGAGTCAATGTTTCTTCCACCTCAGCAAACCCTGAGATGACCGAACTCACCCGCATGATGACTGAGATGAGCAAAAGTATTACGCTTCTCGCTTCAAACCAACAACAACAACAAGTTAAAGCGGTTGCTAATCCTTGTGAAACATGTGGCGGTCCTCACTCATACACCAATTGTCCTTCAACTCAAGGAAATCCGGAAAATGTGTATGCAGCTTATGGTAATTATTCACCGGAAAATTACCAAGCTAGACAACAAGGGGATAGAAATCTGCTGAGTTACCGATCTAACAATTACCTTTCACCCGGTTTTTCTCCTCAAAACCAAAACTCCGCCAACAACTACAATAGAAGCAACCAAATCCCACCAAGAGCTTCTAACCCTTATCAACCACCCACCCAACAAACCCCACCCATTAATCCCGATGTTGAAGCCGTCATGAGAACTCAAGGTGAGCAAATCAAGAATCTACAGAGCCAAATAATCAATTTGAAAGGAGATATCATGAAGCAAGGTAATGACATTAGAACCGAGGTTCGTGATAATATTCAATCCTCCTTCAGCACTCAAACAACTGAATTAGAGAATCTGTTGGCTAGTTTCTTGCCCGCCACTCAACCTTCTACTTCAAGTTCTCTACCTTAAAATACCGTCACTAATCCGCGAGCCAATGTAAGTGCTATTACTACTCGTAGTGGAGTCACCATCGTAGGACCACCAATCCCACCCCCATCGTCTACACCTCCTCCACCACCATGTCTCCCTACTCCTCCTACACCTAGTATTAGTGCACCATTACCGTCTCCGCCTCGTAATGACAATGTGTCTCGGAAGGACCCTTCAACATCTCAACCTTTACCGACTACACCTTCACCTTCCACCTATAAACCCAGAATCCCATACCCTTCTCGCATAGGCAAGACCAATGATCTAACAAAGGAGGACTCTCAAGTGACAAAATATATCAATATGATTTCTCAAATGGGCTTCAGCATTAGTTTTCTTGAAGCACTTGTCCACATGCCCAAATTTGTTAAAGCATTTAAGGAATTGCTTAACAAGAAGGAGAAGCTGATTGAACTCGCCAACACACGCTTAAATGAAAACTGCTCTGCCGTTATTCTTAAAGAACTTCCGGAAAAGCTTGGAGATCCCGGTCGTTTCGTGTTGCCTTGCGTGTTCAACAAAACTAAGGAATTTACTGCCCTTGCTGATCTCGGGGCTAGTATTAATTTGATGCCACTGAGTGTTTGGAAAACACTATCATTGCCCGACCTCACTCCAACAAAGATGACTCTCGAACTTGCAAATCGCACTCTCGCTTACCCCGTTGGTATAGCCGAAGATGTGTTCATTAAAGTTGGCGCATTTACTTTCCCGGGTCAATTTTGTCGTAGTTGATTATGAAATGGACCCTCGTATTCCTTTAATACTTGGTCGAACATTCTTGAGATCCGGGCGTGCTTTAGTGGATGTTGCCGAAGGTGAGTTAATCTTAAGAGTCGGGAATGCCTCACAAATTTTCAAAATGGGGAAGCTTTCAGGCAAATATTATGGACAAGAATCAGTGAATATGATTAATGTGCTCGATGACTTTACCGTCTATGACAATCCTCTATTCGATTCTTCTATTGATAATCCACTCTTTGACGATGATGTGGATGATTCTCGCTCCACTTTGGACGCTTCTCCCATTAATGATTCTCCACCGGTCTTCGATGCTTATGATGATGATGATTCTAGCTCAGATTCGGATGATTTTGATTGTACTTCTGAGTATCCCGAGCTGCCCACTTTCGATGATTTTGATGAGGCTGATACTCTCTCGAGCGATTCTTCACATGATGAAGATCCTCCGCCATCACTTGATCCTACTTTGGACGATTACTCATTCGAGGAAGACTTCTCTGAATTTCTCAACACTTACTTCCCTCATGAGAGTGATGCTCCTCCTTATGACTTTGAAGATTATCGTCTTGATCCTACTTTCCATTTGAAGAACATTTTGTCAAAGGAGAAGAAACCGGTTGACACCAATATCCGTTGCACATATGATTTGACACCTCTTTGTCCCCCTTCTGAGGACGAGGTTGTGCTTCTTTGCGGATCTTCTTCACACTCGACTGAGCCTGAGTGCTATTTTCCCTTAAAGGAAAAGGTGTTCGACCCCGATATTGAAATCTTCAAGCCATCTCAGTATCCACCTGATGAAATAAAAGGAAAAATCTTTGGAAATTTTGAAGACATGCTTGCACCACTCCATCCTTGCTTCCACCGTGCCCCATCGCTGCTTAAGGGAACCTTGCCTACTCTTCTTTGGCTTGCCTTGTTCGCCTTAAGCTTGTGTTATTTGCTCGATGAAAACTATGTCTTTGACCCTGGTGGATATGTTTCATGATTCTTCCGTTGATGATCAAGGTCGAATCAGGCTCACGACTCGGTTAACAAAAATCAAGCGCTTCTTGGGAGGCAACCCATGCATCTATCTTTTCGCTTTCTTTACCATAAGTGTAGGGGAGACCCGTTGGTTTGCTATTTCCCCTCCTCACTTCTTAATCAGGGATTCGAGCTTCAATGATCCACTCCTGATGATTCTTGATGATCCGTGATTCCGTGTTCCATTATCCCGGTTCTATCCTAAACTCTTTTCGATTCACTATTTTATATTTTCTCAATACTAAAATAGGAATCTCTTTAGTTGTCCTTTCCTTAGCAAGATTTAAACAACGTGCACAATGTCCTAAGTGTAGGGGAGTTTACTCGCACATGCTTAAACATTGAGGACAATGTTTATCTTAAGTGTAGGGGGGACTTCTATCGAAGTTAAGTGGTCTTTTCCTTGTATTTGTCCTCATTTTAACCGGAAAATCAATTTTTCGACATTTTTCAAAATTTTTGATCTATTTTGGCCTATTAGTTTTTACCATTGTATAGTTTTTTTCTTTCTTTGCTAGAATAAATGTTGAATAAGTGGTTTTAATTTTCAAACGCTGTGAATCTTTTGACTCAACCCGAGTTTGCTCTAGCTAGTACCCTTAACGTGTTTAAGTCAAGTTTTGCTAGGCTATTATGTAGGGAGCTATAAAACGCGAAAGTCTTAACTCTCACGGGTTAAGAACAAGAACTTTTCACAAGTTCCTATAATTGATCCTAGAGAGTCGTTTATCAAGGGAACTTTAAAATGCGATTTCTAAACTTGAAAAAGTCTAAGAATTTGCAAGATCCTATAGACGACTCGAAAACCCAAAACTTTGATTTAATAGGCTAAGTATCCACGAGTCTCATTACTTGAGATTTTAAACTGTGGAGAACGAGAAATGATAGAGCCAATTATAAGTTCGGTATTCTTTCGTGAATTTATGTGAGTTAATTATGAGCCTATTCTCCCATCGCTTGCTAATAAATTTATCTGCTAATAAATAAGGTTGTATGATTTGAAAAGTTACTTAGCTTCTAGCCCAAGATCGTTTAAAAGTTGCTCGGTATGGATTAGAGTTCATAGCCAAGGCATAACTTATTGAAGCGGGACGCGAAGATTGGCGAGTCCGAAAAGGCCCTAACAAGGCATGAGGGCTATATTTTGTTGCTAAAGATCCAAAGTGATGTGAAGAATCATTTATCGAAAATCAATATGAAGGATCGAGACACAAGACGAAAAGCAAAAACTCCCAAAAAGTCATGGAGAAGTGTATCCGAAAAGACCCTAACAAGGTATGAGGATAAATAGATCCAAGTCATAAAAGGAGGCGGATCGTTGTATATCAAAGTCCAAAATAAAGATTGGATAAAAATGAAGAAGTCGTGGTCCAAGTATGAATCTCTCAAAACTTCAAGTGAAGAAATTCCATTATGAAGAGAAGACCATAATTTCATGAACGTCTCTCAAGGTTTGAAGTATGAAGTCGCTGCCAAATATCGGTCCGAGAAAGGTCTCAAATCGCGAAACGAGTTATGCCAAGATATGAACTTTATGAGGTCCCGAGAAGCAGTTTTAAAAGATTTTGTCCTTTAGCTAACTATTGATTAAATTGTTCACCTTATTTTCAGACTTAATAACTATCGAAATAAGTCAAAAATGCATCCTCGTGATCATTCAAGGCAATAATAAAATATAAGAGATACACCTAGGAATAAGGGAGTCTAAGTGAGTAATTGGCCCACATGAGTTCATGTTAGTTTACTAACTTATAATAACAATGATCTCGTTTTTAAGCTTGGTTTGGTGAAAGTGAAAACTTGAGGATGATGATTATTCATGACATTTCCAAAACCCAAGGTATGCTTTTGATTTCTTTATTTTGTATATTTTTAATTTTCTATTTCTTTAATAAAGGCCACTATGGATTGATTATGATGAAAAGTGTAAACGTGCTTTGTAACTAATGCATTGCATGAGGACATTGCAATGGTCAAGTGTAGGGGATTTGATATGTGTGTAAACACACATCTTTTCTACCACTTAATTACAATAATAACCGGACCAAAATGTGTATTTTATGTCTTTTATGTCGGAATTATGCGTGGTTTGTGTTTTTCTTGTGATTTAGGACGAAAAGGTTAAAAGTGGAGAAAACACGGGAATTCACGGGCATTTACGGACTTTTATTGAAGAAAAAGATGAAAGACGAAGTCAAGAAGTCAAGAGTGCAAAAAGAACGGAAGTCCACGACCAATTCTAAAGATTTATCGAAGAAAAAGTCAAAAGACGGAAGTTTATCAAAAGCCAAAGAATTCAAGTCTATTTTATTGAAGAATTTAAAGACGAGTTCAAAGAAATCCCGAAGCCAAAAGTCCTTAAAGTCCAAGTTTAATGAAGATTAAAAGAAAGAAGGACTAATGATGCAATTAATGAAGATTAAAAGAAGGAGGGACCTAATGACGCAATTAAGAAGAAATGAAGGAGGGGAGGAAGCTTCCTTAATCCTCCCCTATAAATAGTCATTAGTTGTTAATTTTCTTTCTTGTTGGCTAAGTGTGACAATTAGTCTTCCACTTTTAATTACCTTGTCATTTAAATACTTGTCAATTTAATTACCTTGTCTTGCACCTTAAATTCATTTAATTTCAAGTAAGTTTCCATTTAATTCTTGTCAATCTTTACTTTATCTTGTTAATCTCTCATCTACCTTTCTTAATCTTTGATTTTTGTGTTTATGTTTATGTTCATGTTCATGCTTTTATTTTGATCAAGTGGGTTTTTAATTATTGTGGTTAAATTTGTTTGTTTTGTTGATTTAAATTGTTTGTTTAAGTTTAACTGTTGATTCGTTATTTGTTTAGCTTAATCTTTGTGTTGATTTTGGTTGAATTTGTGTTAGATCGTGTTTATTTTTTATCCCTTGTTCTTCGGGAAGTTTGTTTGTGTTTCTGTATTCCCAGGAAAAGTTCCGAGCCAAGGCAAGAAAGGCTGTTCATTCGGAACTTTCCAAGTTCCGAACCAGTGGGTTTCATCCGGAACATTCAAAGTTCCGGATCAGCAGTGTTCATTCGGAACTCAAAAGTTCCGAGTAAAGACTTTCTCATTCGGAAGTCTCAAATTTCCGGGTCAGCTCATTCATTCGGAACTTTAGAAGTTCCGAACGAAACTTCCGAATCAAGACTTCCGGATCAATTCTTCCGAACCAAACTTCCGAGTCAAGAGTGTTCATTCGGAACTCCAAAGTTCCAAACCAAGGGCTTCATTCGGAACTTCTTAAAAGTTCCGGATCAATTCGAAAGTTCCGAACCAAGGGCAAAAGTTCCGGATCAATATCTTCCGAACGAAGTTCCGGATCAAGGGAAGGAAAAAGTTCCGCCTCAAGCCAGTTCATTCGGAAGTTTTAAACTTCCGAATCAAGGGTTTCTTGTCAGGTTTTTTTTTGTTTTTCTTTTTAAATTTCTATCTTTTATTTTTAAGCTTTATTTTTCCCGCCTTTTATTTTTAATTGCACTTTAAGATTACTTGCCTTAGTTAAATTTTAGTCTTGCCTTAGTTTAAGTTCTAGTTGCGTTTTAAGTTTGCCTTAGTTAGATTTAAGTTTGCGTCATTTAAGTTTAGTGCCCTTTAATTTTCAGTAACGCTTTTAAATACTTGCACTTTATTTTAATTAGACTTAGATTTAAATTAACGCACTTTTACTTTAATTGTTCTGCACTTTTTATTTTAAAAACTACAACGACACACTTTTGTTCCACCAAAAATAAAACTGAGTCACACATTAAACACAAGTTTTTCAATTCGAAGAGACACACGACAAAGAACTTTTTAACCGAGCAAAATTGAGTTATCAGCCTTAAACCTCATCACCAAGATTCACTCAATGCTTCCGCGGGAGGGAATATTCTTCTTAAATCCATTCAAGAGGCCTTGGACATCATTGAGACTAAAGCAATGGTTCAAACAAACTCTCAATTTGAAGAAAGGGTTCATGTTATCCAAAACGATTCTCAAACACCTTGTGATAACCAATTCCTCAAGATTCAACAAGAGATCCTTCAAAAAATGGATAGAGGTCAACAAGAGATGATTCAAGCTATTAAGAGTCTTTCATTGAACAATTCTTCAAATGATGTGAATGCCATTACTCTTTCTTGTGTAACTTGTGGAGGTCCCCATTCCTATGAACAATGTGATAAGGTGTAAGGTTATCAAGGGGAATGTTATGCTTACCAAGAGGAACATCGTGAACACTTCAAGCCAAATATCAATCCAAATAACCTTTCTTACAAGTCCCAAAATTACCTTACTCCACCGGGATTCCCACCCCAACCACCCACCCAAATTTACAAAATCCTCCTCAAGTGTTACAAAGAAATCAAGGTCAAAGACCACCTTACCAAGGAAATAACTACAAGGCACCCAATAATTTTCAACATCAAGGAAATACCTTTTATCCACCACATCAAGGATTTAATCAACCACTTCCACCTTTCCCAAATCAAGGATATTCTCAATTACCAAATCAAACTTACCCTCAACTTCAAAATCAAGGATATGGGATGCAAGAGACTCATGAGTATGTTGATAAGAGAATTCGTGAAATTGAAAAGAGAATGAATGACCAAATGAAACGTATATCGGAGGAACAAACCAATAGGCTTTTAATGGCATTCAATCAAAGACCACAAGGGGCTTTACCTTCTAACACACAAACAAATCCAAGGGCAAATGTCAATGCTATTACAACAAGAAGTGGAAAGACAACAAAGGATCCTTCATCTCCTAAATCTCCTATTGTTCCACCCACTTTTGTTCCTACTTGTGACAAGCCTTCTACCTCTACTTCACCACCTCAAAATGTTCCCATTCAATCAAACACACCTTCTCAACCTATTCCTACTTCTCCTCTACCTTCCACACCTCCCAATGAAGAAGCTAACAAAGACAAATCATCTACTACAACACCTATTCCACCTACACCAAAACCAACTCTTCCATATCCTTCAAGGTTGAAAAAGGACAAGTTAAAGAACAAGGATGACATCCAAGTCTCAATTTTCTTAAGGATGTTCAAGCAACTCAACATCAACATATCCTTTGCGGAAGCTCTTGCTTATATGCCAAAGTTTGCTAAGATGTTCAAGGATTTACTCTCAAACAAAGAAAAATTGGTTGATCTGCCCAACACATCCCTTAATGAAAATTGTTCCGCCGTGCTACTTAAAACCTTACCAACAAAACTTGGAGATCCGAGGCGCTTCTTGATACCTTGTAATTTTCCCGGTGTAGAAAATTGCATGGCTTTGGCGGATTTAGGGGCAAGCATTAACCTCATGCCTTTATCGGTTTGGAAAAAACTCTCTCTTCCCGAGCTCACTCCCACTAGGATGACCCTTGAATTAGCCAACCGAACCATAGCTTACCCTGTAGGTATAGCGGAGGATGTGTTTGTAGGTGTGGATAAGTTTACATTTCCAGCCGACTTTGTAGTGGTTGATTATGACATGGATCTTAGAGTTCCTTTGATTGTTGGTAGACCGTTTTTGAGAACGGGTCCTACTTTGATAGATGTGGCGGAAGGAGAACTAATTATGAGAGTAGAGGATGAGAAAGTGGTGTTTAAGTTAGGGAAAGTTTATGATAGGAAAGAGGTTAAGGAGTCTAGACCTTGTGAGACTATTAACATAGTTGATGTGTTAGATGAAGTGTGTGATAAACACTTTCATGATGCTTACAAGAGTACTAGTGATGAGATGCCCCATGTTGAAACCGTGGCCTCAATTGCTCCCTCTTTAACACCTTTTGGAGAGAGTGATTTCCTCTTGGAGGAATTTGAATCAAACTTTCTTGGTGATGATGATTCTCCCATTAATTGGGAAGAAGATATTCTTACTATCCAAAAGTTGCTCAATGAGGACCCTATTCCTTCTCCTACTCCACAAGTAGTTACCAATGAGGATCCTTCCACAGTAAAACCTTCCATAGAGAGTCCACCTCCAATTGAACTTAAGGACCTTCCATCCCACTTAGAGTATGCTTTCTTAGAGGGCAAAGACCAATTACCCGTGATCATTGCTAAAGAGTTGAAAGAGGATGAGAAGGAGCAACTTATTGAAGTCCTTAAGAAACACAAGAAAGCTTTAGCTTGGAAAATATCCGACATAAGGGGAATTGATCCACATTTTTGTACACACAAAATCCTTATGGAGGATGATTACAAACCCGCCATTTAAAGCCAACGAAGAGTTAACCCAAAAATCCATGAGGTCATTAAGAAGGAAGTGATTAAACTCCTTGATGCGGGTATGATTTACCCCATTTCCGACTCTCCATGGGTTAGCCCGGTACATTGTGTTCCAAAGAAGGGTGGAAACACCGTAGTGCCTAATGAGAACAATGAGCTTATTCCTACAAGACTTGTTACCGGTTGGAGAGTTTGTATTGACTATAGGAAACTCAATGAGGCTACTAGGAAAGACCATTTCCCATTACCTTTTATGGATCAAATGCTTGAACGCTTAGCGGGAAATGAGTACTATTGCTTTCTTGATGGCTTTTCGGGTTATTTCCAAATACCCATTGACCCTAAGGATCAAGAAAAGACCACATTCACTTGTCCCTACGGTACATTTGCTTACAAGAGGATGCCTTTTGGTTTATGTAATGCATCGGGGACGTTTCAAAGGTGCATGATGGCGATTTTCCATGACATGATAGAGCAAACTATGGAGGTTTTTGTAGAATCTTGATAACCTATGAATCTATGAAGTGGGTTGATGTTTTCTAGAGAGAGAAACTAGAGAGAGAAAGTGAGAGAAAACTATGTGGAATTTTATTAAGTGGAAACACCAAGTGAACAACAACCAACCCCTTTCCAAGGAGGAAAGGGGTATTTATACTTCCAAGTCACTAATGGACTTGGGCCGGCCCATGACAAGCCCATGGACCGGTTCTTACTTAACTAAATAAGTAACTATTAACTATTTGTTAACTACGAGCTATTACAACATTAATAATATTGTGGAGTGACCGATACTTCTAATATACGTAAAAACGTATTTCTAACAATCTCCCCCTAAGGGAGGTCACTACACGTTACAAAGTTCTAAACCTAGCATACTATACTAAGTCTTCGTTCTTTAGCTCGTAGTCTTTTCTTCCTTTTCTTTTTGTTGTGAATATGTTTATTGATCTTTTAGGCTTTGGCTTGAGAGCATTGTTCTCTTGGCCAATCACGTGCGATCTTTGCCTTCTTGTGAAATTTGCCTCCTCGTGACTCTATGTTCCACACACTTACGTCTTTTTGTTGAATTCTCGAAAGCTTCAGAGTTTGGTACAGCGGAAGACTTCATCTTGTACTTTCTTGAATTTTAGCTGAACTTTGATGCAGAAAAACATAAGCATGTGGGAACGACTTCTACAGGTACACCGCAACACCACCGTCTTTAACTGGTACACAGCAACGCCACCGTCTTCAACAGGTACACAGCAACGCCACCGTCTTTAACAGGTACACAGCAACGACACGATTAAAATGGCTTTGAACATTTTATTCTAATTCGGTAGCCTTTTACCTCCGGTCGGTGAAGACCGTTGGACGATATTAGATATCGTACCCGTGACGGATAGTTTCAATTAAGTAACTTCCTGACAGGATTTCGCGGGTAAACCCGTTCTCTTTATTCGACCGTCCAAAGCTGACTGCGAACATAAAGAGTGAATCACTTGGATAAATTATCCTTGTGATTTGAAGCCGTCAATTCATGAAACCTGGAACAAGTGAATTTCAATTAAGATTTTCACCATCGTTGCTTTCCAGTTATCACGAGCTCAATTCATAAAGAATCTTGCACATCACCTACCAAGTGCTGTTTGATGTTAACACTAGAAGGATTTCCACTCGTCACTGTGATCAATAAAGAGTCACTCTGAGTGTTCTGGCAAGATCATATGATAATGCGTAGAGGCCTGGAACGAGTTTAAGTTCAATTAAGAATTAAACCACTGTTTCCTTCAAGTTTTTCACAAGATTGGTTCTAAAAGAACCGCACGTGTAACCTACCATGAGCTTGTTTGATGTTGGCTCAAGCAGGATTTCCATCTTCATTGTAATACTTGCGTATTACTCGGATGTTCTGGCAATATTACAGGAATACTGCGTAGGACTCATGAAAATCTCTTACTTTTCACAGTGTGTGAGAAAGCAAGGAATAAATGGAAAGTGTCCTAATGAGACTTTTGATGATCTCTTGGCTCTAGACTCGATAGTGCGTTTTGATTTAGTGAGCGATGGCTGGAGAGGAGTGCCACCTTTTCAATACCAGTCTATTCGGAGTGAATAAACCAATAGATAACGTGTTGATCTCCGTGTGATTAAAACAAATACCTTTTGAGAGATATTTGAGTTAGCTGGGAAGGGTTGTGCATTGCATCACTCGGTCCATGATGTCTTTCTTCAATACCGAGAATCATTAACAAAAATGATCTCAATAGCATATGCATTGACCCGGTTTCTACCTAAAGTTGTAAGGAGGGCTTCTTTCTTTACACCCTTTATCTTTACAATTCTTTTTCATTCTTCAACCCCTTCAATGCTTACCAATACGTCATCACTAGCACCTTGTTGTGATTGTTCCAGTGCTAGCTTAAGTACTTGGTCGGCATTCAGCTACGTTCACAATCTTTCTCCAACTTTCCTAGGACTTCTAATTCTATCTAGGGAATTGTCCTTGGGAAGATTCCATCGGCTCTGATGAATCATTGGACTAAACCAATTCCTACCACCCTTTTGTCACCACATTCGTCGTGAATTAAGCGTGTTTTGGGAAGGAATTGCCACCATGAAAAATCATTGAAAATCACCTAAAGTACTTGTGATATTGAAATCAAAAGTTTCGTACCTTAGGTGTTTTTGATCATCAAAAACACTCCCCCTTAATACGTGCTTTACACATATTAAGTTGGATAATCGTTAAGTCTTTTTCATCTTTTAGCCAAGTATAATTTAAATCTCCTTAATCCCATTTTCTCCCCTTATCCAAAATGTTAACCATTAATATTTGGGATATTGAATGGATTAACCGGTCTTTGGGTAAAAATGAAATCGATGTTTGGCCATAGAACATGTTCATGCTCCCCCTTAAATTAATAAGGGATATTTGTAGTGCTTTAGTATGATATATTTTGAAAGATTTAGAATCTCGTGAGAAATTCTTGAAAAAAATTATCATACCTTGACACTACATCAAGCCACAAAAGCACAATATTCACAAATATACATATTCACAATTGAAAACCAGTATAAAGTGGACCTGAAGTGTACGACCCATTAGATGGATCGCTGCAGTAGCTTGTGGTGCACTAAATATAGTCTTCCACCAACGAATCTTTCCAAGCTCCTCATCAATCTACATTCACGGAGCTTTTGATCTATCTTCTTGATCACATACTTCGCCATCTGCCGATAACCCTGGTGCCAATCCTCAGTCATCTCTGGTAAAGTCCCACCCGAATTAAGATGCTCCAACTTTCCTCTGACGTATAGGAGAGTCCCATCACTGTACTTATAAAGCTCACCCACCCTCATAAACTTCATTAACCCGCGACTGTTTAAGTAGAAAATGCTGCAATTCGGAACAGAAATGCCGGTATAGGGACATCTATCTACATGTTGAGGTAGAACTTGATTCACTGGACGGGTTAAGTTAAGCTTCCTTTGGTAGCTTTCGACTCCCAACTGCAGATCTTCAACTCGTTTCTTAATAACAACGCTTCGTGTGAACATACGAAGTGCTGTATTCAAGGCAATGAGGTCTTCATGAGGAATATGTGTGAGTTGATCACGGGTCATCAGAAGCAACATATCTTCGATATCCTCAAGGCGAATGATAGAAAAATCTCCCTGCTGGATTTTGTATTCTCTGTCATCCTCCCTTTTCAAACGAATCTCCGTCACATGATAATAGCAATTCTTGGCTTCAGTTTTCAGCCCTAAAATACTGGAGATGCGGATATCGGATCTAACGTTGCTTCCTGAATTGACTAAGCAGCAACCCATGTACGCCCTTCGGACTCGTTCGTCCCAATGAGATGCACCTATAACAGCATACATATCATAATTACGAGTTACCTTTGGGACCCAGAGTCGGTTTACCTTTTCCTTGATCCAGGGTATTGTCCCCCAGTTGGCAGCTTTCAGCAAAGTCAAGGAGGTTGCGTACTTTGATGAACCCTTCAGAAGATACTCAAGATCATAGGTGACGAAGAAGTCGAGAGCAATCTGATTATCTTGAGTAGGATCAAGTGGAGGTGGAGCTCTTTCTGATTCATGAAGACCTGGCCGTTGAACGGTATTCAGAGCTTTCAGGATCTCATCAGCATAGTACTCGAACTCCATTCGGGTTAACCGGGTTTTGGCGCGAATTCTCTTATCCTTCAGCGCTCTCTTCACCAATGACGGAGTAACCGAAGTCTTATACTCATGAGCCAGAAATGCACATAAGTCAATCGGACTGCGGATACGGAGATATAAGACATCTTTGTCAGCGTCTGTGATTGGATCATATTGCGCCGCTGCCGTGATCCAAGCCTGTGGTGGTGCAGTCTCGTCAATCTCCAACGTATCTGCCCAATCCCGTGTGCTTGACTCAGGAACATTAGATTGGGGTTCTTGTTGTAGAGGAGTGGAAACGTGAACATCTGCTGGTTCTGATTCAGGCATCTCGGCGGTGTCGTGAACGGGTGAGTGTTGTGCAGCTTCAGGTTCAGTTACCGATTCTGCAATCACAGGAGAAACAACAACAGAACTAACATGGTTAGTGGTAATAGGTAAAGATACAGCAATAGATGTACCGGGAATCGATGCCGCCGTAGTAGCATTCACATCGTGGCGCCACTTGGAACGTCTTGATTCCGTTGAGGTAGACTTTTCCTTCTGCTCAGCATCTTTCTTAGACTTGGTTCCAGACTTAGCAGGTTTCTTTGAGCTGGCAACCTTATCTCCCTTTTCAGGCTGTTTACCCCCATCATCATCCTCGTCGCTATCCTCGTTGCTCCCCTTAGCACTTTCCTCATTACCATCACCACCATCATCACCATCATCATCATCATCATCCTCATCATCATCATCCTCATCATCATCGTCCTTTTCTTCTTCTTCTCCTTCTTCTTCCTCTTCTTCACCAGTACCCTCTTCTTCTTCACTTTCTTCCCTTTCTTCCTCAGGCAGAATGTGGTATGGTACCACACTTCCAAACGTTTTAAATAACCTATCATCCTCCATGATAGCGTCATTCAGGGATTTGTAAAGAGCCCGTTGAATCCTGGATTTATCAAACGATCCAAGTTCCCTCATTCGAGCTTTCAGGATCTTCTTTAATTCAAAGTCCGTCAACTCATAAGCAATTCTGTAGGCGGATTCAGAAGGATTGGATGACTTGATCATCAAGTTATCAGCTGCGATTTTCTTCATCTCATCACGCAATTTTGGCATAATGGATTCAACAGATTCTTTCACCCTCTCTTCAACAGTTGCTTCAAGTGCTTCTTTCTGCTCCTTGTATTTATCCCTCATAGCTTGAAGTCTTGTGATTCGTGCAGCATGCTTATCAGCCTCCGCCTGCTTAACTTGAGCTAGTTCTTCTGCATGAGCTTTACGAGTCGTCTCCATCTCTGCAGCGAATTTAGCAAGCATCTTTTCTTATGCTTTCTTTGAGGCTTCTTTACTTTGCACTCTTCTAAGTAGCTCTTCTCGAAGGTTTTTCATCTCTTGTCTTTGGCTATCCGTGTGTTTATCCAACATCTCTGCCATAACAAATGCAGCCATTGAAGATGATGCATAGCTACTTTGGGTTGGTTGAAGAGGATCGGTTGTGACAACGGTACTAAGGATGGGAGTTATTGGTGGTGGAAGGAATGGTGTTGAAATCGGTCTGGTTGGTAAGGGTTGTATTGGTGGAGATTGAGTTGCTAAAGGTTGAGTTACTAACGGTTGAGTAGACACCATGATTGTAGGAGCAACGGACTCCTTTTCAACACTTGCTGAAACCGGAATGGATGTCTCCTTCGAAGTAGAATACCGTTCTGGTGACCCAAACTCATAAATATCCTCTGGCTCCTCGTACTCTTCTTCAATATTTATCCTTGCACCTGAACCACTACCGCCCGTATCTTTCCTACTCCTTTGAATAGCTATCTTCATCATTTTTCTCTCTGCCTTGTCAAGAGTAGGATCAACAACATCTTCTTCGTCACGTAGAACTAACTCATCAGCCTTACCCTTTCCCTTCTTAACTTCAGTCTTCTTTTTCTTGGTTTCGGGTTCAGGTAAAGCAGCTGGTTGCTTGCGTTTACCTTTACTCTTGACCGTAGTAGACGAGTCTTCTACTGTCTGAAGGCTTGCTTTCAGCTTCTTGATTTCTAGCAGCAGTAGCTTGTAATCAGCAGAGCCTTTGATTTTATCCGTCAGAAGATGATCGGGAATAGGACCAGGAATCACACCACCAGATGGTCCTTCATGCCTTAGATCTATGGTATGATCAGCCTCTTCTGTATGATGACGACTTGCTGCACGCCTATTAATAGTAACATCATTCTTCATACAGTAATTAATAATAAGCTTGATAAATCGAGGGTAAGGAAAGAAATTTGTCTTCAGCTTCTTGTTTTGGAAGAGTTGGAAGGTGAATTCTTCCCACAATAATAACGCATAATCTGCATTTGCTCCTTTATACATTCCATGGAAGATGTTCATAATAGGACTGCGCAAAGCATCATGCCCACTTGTTTTCGGTGTAAGACATCTACTGAGAATACCCAACATTGCTCTCCAAGGCTGACCTACTTTAGCAGTGGTAAACTCAGACGCAACTCGTATGTCAGGACATCCAAGAGCATCGAACAACTCCATGAGTTCGTCTTTAGTAGGATCCCTCGAAAATGCCATACCTTTGGGTGTATCCTGAATGCCAAATATCTTACGGAAGTCTGAAACATTAAGTGTCTGCTGCTTGTTGTCGAGAGTGAAGGTGATCTTGTTTGAAGTGCTTTCCTTGGTGGCCCAGAACTCATACATATAATCATAAGGCACCGAGGCAGTACTTCTTAAGGCATTCTTGAAATGAGATTGATCAAGGATTGCTATGGCGACTTTAAAACCATGGTGAGTGGATTTTGAGACTTGCTTCAGCCGGTAATTGTTTGGTATGAACTTGAGGGTTCGTGCTTCAGCAATTGCGGCTTCTCTAGAGTCTTGGATTGCTTGTACTGTTGGATTAGTCATTGTATCTGCTTAAGATAAGACATGAAAGGTTGATGCACAAAAAAATATATAGATATGTATCATTCTTATTTCTAAGCATAACACATTTCATCAAGTACTTAGAACATGCAAACAACTATCAATCAAACAACTCTTCATCCGGAACTTTCCTTCATTCGGAACTTCTTCATCCGGAACATTCCTTCATTCGGAACTTCTTCATTCGGAAGTTCTTCATTCGGAACTTCTTCATTCGGAATTTCTTCATTCGGAACTTCTTCATTCGGAAGTTCTTCATTCGGAACTTATTCATTCGGAACTTCTTCATTCGGAAGTCCTTCATTCGGAACTTCTTCATTCGGAAGTCCTTCATTCGGAACTTCTTCATTCGGAAGTTCTTCATTCGGAACTTCTTCACTCGGAAGTCCTTCATTCGGAACTTCTTCATTCGGAAGTTCTTCATTCGGAACTTCTTCATTCGGAAGTCCTTCATTCGGAACTTCTTCATTCGGAGTCCTTCATTCGGAACTTCTTCATTCGGAAGTCCTTCATTCGGAACTTCCATCATTCGGAAGTTCTTCATTCGGAACTTCCTTCATTCGGAAGTCCTTCATTCGGAACTTCCTTCATTCGGAAGTTCTTCATTCGGAACTTCCTTCATTGGGAAGTCCTTCATTCGGAACTTCCTTCATTCGGAAGTTCGTTAGGAACATTTTTTTCATTCGGAAGTTTTGTTCAAAACTTCCTTCATTCGGAAGTTATTATCCATGTTCATCCGGAACTTCAAAACACAGCCTATTGATGATTTAATCTATGCGCGTTTGTGAGTTCTAAGGCAAACTAAGGCAATTTAACATCTTCTAAAGACATTCTGAGTATATCCCACTTATAACCCTAATCAATTAAACCTAAATTAAGGAGTAAACCCTAATCTTGATTGATTTGATTCAAACTAATTAATTAGCAGGACATAGTGATGATTTAGACGAATTTTAATCAAAGAATGATGTTTATTACCTTATAAATCGAATGAACACGGATGGAGTTGATTAACAGATTAAAATCGTGTGTGAGAAAGCTCAAGTGTGTGTTTTAATGGCGGCAAGAAGATAAATAAACAATGAATGAGATAAAGAAAAAAGGGGGCGGGGGGTTTGCATTTGACTTAGGTCAAATTTTACCCAACTTTCTCAACTTGTCACTTTTAACCCTACATTTTCACACCTTTTTCCTTTTTGGTTTATTACTTTTCATTTTTCTTAACCCTTGTTAAACTTAGCCACTATTAACTTTCACACAACTTAGCAATCGCAACCTATTAGCACATCTCCAAAATCTAAGGCAAGTCCTATCACCTTGAACGAGCACAAGTCATTTTCTAAAGCAATACCACTCATTTACCATTTAGCCATTAATTTTTCACAATCACTTTTGAAAATCAATTTAATGACGAAGATGATTTTAATATTTTCTCCCCCTTAAACGATGACCCGTTTTCTATTTAAAGAGCTGTAGTCATTGTTTAAAAAGTTTGATTCGTGGTGTCAATAAGATTTCTCTTATTTTAACAAATTAATGCACTGAGACGTAAAGTAATTCGTGTTAGACCAAGTTGTAAAGTAAACTTGATCCCTTTGCTTGATTTGGCTTGTAAATCACGCCCGAGAAAATTAATTCCCGTTCTGAGCCAACGTTTTCCAAGGAAATACGTGACTTTAATATGAAAACCGGGTTGCAGTCTGAAATAACTACAAGCCATTATGGGCATGTTTTAAAAATGTACAACTTTTATACAGACTCTATTTATGGCACCGTGTCAATATTGATCGACATTTCTAAGGCCGTAAATATTACCGTACTAAAAGACATGCCCAATTTAAAAAACGAAAAATATTTTTGGTTTTTCTTGATTTTATAATTTTTATGGTTTTTGTAGGTTTTATATTTTTTATGGTTTTTCTTGGTTTTATATTTTTGTATTTTTCTTTTTGTGGTTTTATATATATGTACGATAAGATACATGATCACGAACAAAGGATACTCTGAATAGTTTACCACCACTATTCAGCTGATTCTTCTGCCAACTCTTTGAGAGTCGCTGGAGTGAATGATTTCATGCCAAGCTTGTCGATCAAAAACTCGATTCGTCCTCGATCTAAGGCTTTGGTGAACATGCCCGCCAGCTGGTACTCAGTAGTGACAAAATACAGCTCGATCACTCCGTTCTCCACCTGCTCCTTAATGAAATGGTAGCGAATGTCTATGTGCTTGGCCCGGGAGTGTTGAACATAGTTGCAGCAAAGGGCAATGGCGCTCTTGTTGTCACAATACATCGGGATTTTGTTAAATCCCAAACCGTAGTCAGTTAATTGTGATCTCATCCAAAGGATTTGAGCACAACAACCGGACATGGCGATGTATTCAGCCTCCGTGCTAGAAATTGCAGCGCTTTTCTGCCTTTTTGAAGACCAACTGATCAATCTATCTCCAAGGAGTTGCACAGATCCAGAAGTGCTACGCCTCGTGTCTTGACATCCAGCATGATCGGCATCTGCGTATGATATTAAAACAATAGAGGAATATTTCGGATACCATAGACCACGATGAAGTGTTCCTTTTAGATACCGAAAGATCCTTTTCACAACATGTAAGTGCTTTTCGGTAGGCCGAGCCTGATACCGGGCACACATGCATACAGCAAATTGCAAATCAGGCCTGCTAGCAGTCAGATAGAGAAGGGTGCCGATCATCCCACAGTAAAGTTTTGGATCGACAATAGTCCCATTCCTATCTTCGTCTAACTTGGATTTCTCCACCATTGGAGTGTCCACGGGGTCACAATTATCAAAGTTATATTTCTTTAAAGATTCTAGAGCATATTTGGATTGATTAATAAAGATGCCTCTGGGATTTTGAGAAATCTGTAATCCTAAGAAAAATGAAAATTTTCCCATCATTGACATCTGAAAGCGTGTGGACATTATCTTCTCAAAGTGTTGTGACAATTCTATGTTAGAGGCAACAAATATTATATCATCAACATAAATTTGTACCAGAAGCATGTCGTTGCCCTCCTTGACAGTGAATAAAGTGGGGTCCACCTTGCCTTTGGAGAAGCCTTCCGAAATGAGATATGTTGAAAGGAGATCATACCACGCGCATGGAGCTTGTTTCAACCCATAGAGAGCCTTCTTAAGCTTGTACACATGATTAGGAAACTCCGTGCTAGCGAACCCATCCGGCTGACTAACATAGACTTCTTCCTTTAGTTCACCGTTCAAAAATGCCGTCTTCACATCTATTTGATAGACGATCATGTTCATATGAGCAGCATACGCAAGGAATAGTCTAATGGCCTCCAATCTTGCAACAGGAGCAAAAGATTCTTCAAAGTCTATACCCAAGGCTTGTTTATATCCTCTAGCTACCAATCTAGCCTTATTCTTCAATACCGCACCCATCTCATCAAGTTTAACCTTATAAACCCATAACAAAGTAAGGATGTTAACCTTGTCAGGGAGAGGAACTAATTCCCATACTTCAAGTCTTTGGAATTCATTTAGTTCCTCCTGCATGGCTTCAATCCAAGATGATTGAGTCATAGCCTGCTGCCAATTTTTCGGTTCAACTTCAGAGAGAAATGCATCAAAATAGCAATAGAGTGCACTCTCTCGTAATTGATGGCGTGTAGAGACTGGTCGATCGAGATTACCAATGACATTCCTAATTGGGTGATCCTTTGTCCATTTGGTGCTATGTTTTTCAATCCTAGGTGGTCTGGAGTGAACAATAGAAGGAGCTTGTTCTGAGGTAGACGCGGCTGAAGGGTTTTCAGGTATCGCTACACCAAAGAAAGGAAGCTCTTGCAGGTGAGCATATTCCAAATCGTGATCAATAGAATCCTCTTCCACATCATTAGGCACAAGTAAGGGTGACGATTCAGGTGTAGTTTGAGAATCACTTGGTGAGGGTGCATCCGGTTCAATGTTAATTGAAGATGCATTTGATAAAGCTTCATTAGCAGGAGCAACAACTTCAGGGATTGGAGCTATCACTACAGGTGCTGGAACTTCATCATTTGGGGGATCAAAGAATTCGTCAAACAACGGTTGAAACAGTTTATCCCACTCGGGCCTTGTAGGTGGTAAAGATGATGTAGAAGTAGGATTATTGGGAACTAATCTGGAACTAATAGCACCGGTTCCCATCTCATGAAGCGCGGGTTCAGAGCTGTGTTGCTCAGAAGCCATCGCTGTCAGCTCATCGAAATCTGCGTCCATAGTTTCTAAAATCTTACCAAGACGACGGTTGTAAATTCGGTATGCTTTCTTGGAGGGTGAGTAACCAATGAAAATACCTATATCGGCTTTTGGTTGAAGCTTGCCCAAGTTCTCACTATTAATGTTTGGATAACAAAGAGCACCAAACACATGAAAAAATGAGACATCGGGTTGACGGTCATGTAGAAGCTCGTAAGGTGTTTTTCCATGGAGTTTCCGAATGATAGAACAGTTTTGGGTGAAACATGCAGTAGATATAGCTTCTGCCCACAAGAACAATGGAGGGTTCGCATAAATGAGCATAGTCCTAGCAGCTTCCATAAGCATACGATTCTGTCTTTCAACGACACCGTTTTGTTGTGGAGTGCGTGCAGCGGATGTTTCATGTGAGATACCAACTCCTTCATAGTAATCACGAAGAGTCTGGTTGACGAACTCTGTTCCATTATCTGTACGAATACGGCGGACAGTAGTATTCAAACGTACCTGAATGAATTTCAGAAAAGTGATGATAGCCTTCGGTGCTTCATCCTTTGTACGTAGAAATCTAACCCATGTAAACCTGGAGAAATCATCCACAATTACCAGAATGAACTTGTTTCCGCTCACACTTTCAGTTCTCATTGGCCCACAAAGATCCATATGCAAAAGATGAAGTTTTTCTTGATTGGTGTCTTCAGCTTTGGGCTTATATGATTTCTTGGTACTTTTCCCCCTTGAACACGCGGAACATAAATGGTCCTTGTGAAATTTGAGCTTTGGAAGACCACGAACTAATTCGTTTTTAGCCAGATGATTAATAGCATCAAAGTTAAGATGAGATAATCTGCGATGCCATAACCATGACTTGGTCTTAGATGCTTTAGAGAGAAGACATACTGGAGAGGCGGCCATCATGTCTTGTAGGGACAACGTATAAAGATTTGCACCACGAGATCCCTTCAACAAGTCTTTTCCTTCCAAGTTGCGGATGAAACAAGTGTGTTGTCCAAAAGCAACCTCTAGGTTGGAATCACAAAACTGTCCTACTGAAAATAAGTTATGACCAAGACCTTCTACATAGTATACCCTTGAAATCGTAACGTTTCCAATCTGATATTCACCATACCCTATTATCTTTGCTATATGATCATTACCGAATTTAACTGTTCCAAGAAACTTGCTGACGAAATTTCGGAGCATCGAGCGATCTCCAGTCATATGCTTTGAACAACCGGAGTCCAAATACCAGAGGATGATTTGGACCACCTGAAAATATCACCACACGAAGACAATGTAGATGTATCGGAATCTGAATGTTCCTTGTTATTAGCAGGTACAGATTTAATAATCTTAGATTTGCTAACTTTAGGTTTCTTAGATTTCCTAGCCTTCTTCTTCCTAGTTGGTGGTTTAGATTCTAGTTGGCTTAAATCCTGTGGTATTTCTTCACTGATAGGCACTATAGTGGGAGCTGACCTAATTAAAGGGCGCTGTTTCCATACTTGAGTGCGAGTGTGCCTAACTAAAGGACGCTCAGACCTAACCTCAATGGATGCATTCCTAGTTAAAGGGCACATTTTTCCATCTAATGTAAAGGTCCTACCAGTGGGACGCCATTGCCAGCCAACTTGGGCACGAGTTCTACCTGTTGGCTTCCATTCAAGACCATTCCTAATAGCATTCATTTCATTCACATGATCAATAAGACACAAATCATGACGTTGGGAAAACATACATTCATTACAATTCCAACAATTCAAATTAGAATTCATGAATGGTTTAGGCTGCTGCACAGGCGCAGAGCTTTTAGTCTTAACATGATTCTTTTTATTTAAAACTGAACTAACATTCCTATGGTGAGCTTCTACGTTCTTCTTGTTGGTACTACTAGTGGAGGGCTTGATCTTATCTTTCTTGAGTGGCGATCCTTTAGCCTTAGTAGACTCTTTTACTCCTGTAGAAGGCAAAGTGGGAACATTAGCAACAGATTTTAAAGGTGCCTTACTTGATGGTGCCAGTGACGGTTTTGCTCCTGGAGTCTTATTGAATGGAGTTACAGCAATGGGCCTATTAGTAAGTAGTGCAAAGCCTGGTTTACCTATGTATTGCAAATATGCTAAGCAAATATTTAACTCGCTTAATATATTCATGAGCCGAATAATAGTAGCTACTTGAGGGATCTAAGGCATAAAGATCGTCTAAAATATCCCTAACAAGATCTACGTGCTTAATGGCATTCCTCATATAATCATCGTAGGTAACCGGGTTTCTCTTATGAAGCGGGTTCTTATAAAGCACTACTGACTTGGTTGTTGGAGCACTAGTGGACGGTGCAGAGTCGGTAGCTAAGTTATCAACAACTTCTTGTCGGGTGAGAAGAAGTGTCTCCTTTAACTCAGCCAAAACCATGTTTTTGTCAATGAGCAGCATGTTTAAGTCAGAGATTTCCTCACACTTTTGGTTCAGTTGTTCAACATAAGATTGTTGTTGTGCCGCATTAAAAGCGAAGCGTTCTTCTAGTGAACCATAAAGAGCGGATAGTCCCTGTCTTGTCCGATCCATCTCCTCTAGAACAGACGAAAGTCTAATTTCTAAGATCTGGTTTTTAGACTCTGCAGCCTCTAGTTCCAATTTTAGTGTTTCATTTGATGACACATCTCTCTTCAATCTCATAATCTCTTCCTCTAATGCCTTAACTATTGCAATCATCTTGTCACTCGTCTCAACACCGTTTTCACAACTATTTGTTATCAAAAGACCCTCATTTTGAGTTTGTTGTTTCAGTTCTAAAGATATACAATGTTGTTCTAGTTGATTAAAGCGTTTTGAAAGTAAATTTTAAGAATCTTGTAGCTTTAAAAACTCAGCGTTAGATTCGTGACAAGAATGATTATCTACCTCATTTACAGTATCAGCAACATTTACAGAGAGATCACACACATCATCACAAATATTCACAGCATCACAATTAATCATAGCGGATGTAAGCTCATTCGAATAATTAACATTTACAGTAGTAAGCACATCACACGAGATTACTTCGGACAAGAATCGGTCATATTCGGATAAAATCTTTTCCTTTTCAATTAGTTGTAGTTCGTAAGCGGTGTCCATTTCATAAAACACTTTTTGAACTTCTCCAATTTCAAATTCAAGATTTTCCTTAAGAGATGCAAAACTTCCTTTTAGACTTTCGACAAATGGATTGATCTCATTTTTAAACACCTCGTTCATGTGTTCGAAAGCCCATTCTCCGGCGTTTAGGCCATTTGAAGTCGTACATTCCAAAATGACCTTGTCAAAATTAGTAAAGTATTGATTAATCTCTTGCAAGTTTAACCATACAGTGCTAACAGGTGGAAGATCCTTTGGAATTTCCTTAGGACCTTCCATGTTGACAAGTGTAGGAAATGTACTAGGGTTTTCTTCATTCAACATGTAGGTTGGTGCTGTAATGAGATCTTTGTCCATATGGAAGCGAATTCTAAAATCCGTTTTAGCAAGCTCCTTATTCATTTTAAAATAATCACACTCGGGATATTTTGCAGAATTGTATGACCGATCCTCATCAACTAGATCCTTACTTGTTCGATCATCAAAAATAACAATCGGGTCTAAGACCAATCCTAATTGGGTTGCATTATAAAGTCTTGGACTATGTCTTAAAGCTTGTTTTGCATACCTTGGGTTAGGGGGAAGGCCTTTTTGACGTGATAAGTTAAATTCTCTAAAGGAAGCATCAAATAAGTGCACTAGTTGAGAGGCAGCGTATTGTCTTAAAAGCAAGTAATCTAGACTTCTAATCTTATTAGCAGCATTAATCTCCATTTAATTCTTCTTAGACTCGAGTAAATCAAAATCCGTTTGAAGTTTTTGAAAATTAGTGACCACGAACTCCTTTTCTATAAGTTCATTAGAAAGATTTGCTCTTAAGTTTTCAATTTCTTGCAAATGACCCATTTGTTTGTTTCGAAAGTGATCATATTCGGGATTTGTTAGAACACTAGACGAAGGCACTAATTCCAAGGTTTGAACTTTGTCATTGCTTAAGACAAGCTCATCAGACAAATTCTTATTCTTAGCTAGGGTTTCTAAGAGTGCAACATTCATTTGGCTAAGTAATGTAGCAGGAACCATGACCAAATCTTGTTGAGCAGGAGTATGCGTATGCGAAATGGCTCCCGGTTGTGATTCAGTCAAAGTCTGGGGACTCACATTGATATTACTATCATTGATTGTCTCCTCATTTGAAAGACTCACCACCGAAGATTCATTCGAATCAGCACGCTCTTGCACAACTTGATGTGGTTGAATACTAGCAGCAGTGGTATTATCAGTGGTTGTAATAAGTACCTCAGATCTCTTTTCTGGCCCTAAGCTGGAGATAGTTGCCATGAGAGCAGCCTTTGCAGATTGAAATTCATCACAGTCTGAGTCATACGCATCGAGATCATCTGCTTGGTATGCTGCATTCTGTGTGGTGACAGTGTCTTGTTCAGCAATCCCTGGATCAGCAAGAAATGCAAGCTCCTCTTCATCAAGTTCCCTTCCTTGTGCCTGAGCATTCACCAGATAAATCTTCTCTGCAAACCATTGACCATCCCTTCTCCTCTTAGGTTTCTTACAATCCCTGGACATGTGACCCTCTTCCTTGCAATTGTAGCATGTAATCATTCTCAACTTGCCTGTGGAATTAGCCCGTGGAGGAGTGTTGACCATTGGAGCAGGATTGATCGTGCGAGCATTGGTGTTGGATGTAGTAGGTCTCCCCTGATAAGGTTGAATAGGTTGAACCATTACCCTGCCATTCTCAATAGTAGCTTGTTGGCGAGAATTGGATGAATTCCTCAACTGATTGTTAGTTGGAGCTGATCCCCTAAATCCTCGTTTGCTTAATGTCCTTGTGAGATAAGCAGACATAGTGGTTAACACTTCAACTGGGTCAGCTCCTTCTTTGAACACAGGAATGGGGACTTCATCATCATCACAATACATTGATTGGTCTTGATGAGCTGCATAATCACTAGAAGGAATACTCATTTGGTCAGGGTAGCTTGTTGGATATGCTGCATTCTCTTGATAAGAAGAATATGAAGATTGAGCATAAGGTGCAATACTTGCTAAGTGATGTTGTGAAGCATAGTGTGGTGAAGGTGCATTGAACCGATATTGTTGCTGATGTGAGGTGGGTGGTTGCGGTAGAATCGAGTATTGGGGGAAGGTTGATGTCATGTAAGGTGATGGATGATAGGCTTGATGTCCCAAGATATAAGGAGTGTTGTTGTGAGACAAGCTTGGTTGATTCGCCATCAAAGCTAATGAATCAGGGTACATACCTCGAGGCGAACGGTGCATGATCACATGTTTCTCATGATGCTGAAGAAAAGCATAGAGTTGATCCAAATTGCACTTATGCAAATCCCTGGTTAACTTAACATCGGTAATGTACTTACCCCATTCAGCTTGAGGTAAAGTATTCAAGAATTTGGTGTTAACCTGGAATGGAGCAATCACAAGATTGTATACATTCAGATCATTCATGAGTGTGGTGAATCTGAAGTAATAATCGTGAAGCGTTTCCCCTGGGTTGTACGTGAATCTATCAAACAGGTCATACAACTGACATTCCCTTTCCTGTTTGGTGAGAGACGTACCTTGTAGCAACACCTTTAGACGTTCCCATAAATCCTTTGCCACCGTATACTGACTTACCATTCGATAGATGTCATGTGGAAGGGCTTGGAGAATGGTTTGAAGAGCCTTTTCGTCTGCATCGGCAACAAGTTGTTGAGCTGGTGTAAGTTCTTCAAACTCCCTTGGTCGAGTCACATTGTTAACCACGATGGTACCATAGTCAAGTGGACCTTTTAAAATTGACTTAACCATAAGCCTCCCATATACCGGTTTTCCCTTAAGGTAAGACATCATTCGGCCTTGCCATGCTTCAAAAACTTCTTTGATGAGCATTGGCGGGTGATTATCCGTTCCCGTATGACGGAAATATTCGTAAGTGATGTCATCTGAGGCATTACTGAATTCGGATTCATTTTGTTCACTTCAAAGAGACAAAGATTATCGGTTGATCGAGCAGTGAAGTAAAGCTTGTGAATTGTGTTGAGTTTTTGTTGTACGAAACCAAGATTAAATCCTCTAAAAAATCGTCGAAAAAACAAGTAAAATAACCCTTGATTCGGAACTTTTTGTTGATTCGAAAGTTTGATTCGGAAGATTTGGCTTGGAATACCTTGATTTGGAACTTTTGGTTCGGAAGTCTTGATCCGGAACTTTCCCTTGATCCGGAACTTTTCCCTTGATCCGGAACTTTCCTTGATCCGGAACTTTCTCCTTGATCCGGAACTTTCCTTGATCCGGAACTTTTGGTTCGGAACTTCCTTGATCCGGAACTTTCCTTGATCCGGAACTTTTGGTTCGGAACTTCCTTGATCCGGAAATTTCCTTGATCCGGAACTTTTGGTACGGAACTTCCTTGATCCGGAACTTTTGTTGATCCGGAACTTTTCGTTCGGAACTTTTGGTTCGGAACTTTTGTTGATCCGGAACTTTTCGTTCGGAACTTTTGATCCGGAACTTTGGTTGATCCGGAACTTTTTGGTTCGGAACTTTGTCTGGGTAAACAGAAGGTTGTTCGAGTATGAACAGTCGATCAAAAAGAAGATTTAAACCCAGATTTTTACCAAATAACCCAAAAAGTTTTGTGATTTCTACAATAATAAGTAAAAACTAATACTTATCTACTAATCCTAATCACAAAAACACCAAAAACACCAAGAATCAAGATGGATCTTCTTAAAGAACACTAATACAATCAAAAACTAAAAACCACACAAATCATTACCTTAAATCACCCATAGCTCTGATACCAAATGTAGAATCTTGATAACCTATGAATCTATGAAGTGGGTTGATGTTTTCTAGAGAGAGAAACTAGAGAGAGAAAGTGAGAGAAAACTATGTGAAATTTTATTAAGTGGAAACACCAAGTGAACAACAACCAACCCCTTTCCAAGGAGGAAAGGGGTATTTATACTTCCAAGTCACTAATGGACTTGGGCCGGCCCATGACAAGCCCATGGACCGGTTCTTACTTAACTAAATAAGTAACTATTAACTATTTGTTAACTACGAGCTATTAGAACATTAATAATATTGTGGAGTGACCGATACTTCTAATATACGTAAAAACGTATTTCTAACAGTTTTTATGGATGATTTTTCCGTCTTTGGAAATTCATTTACCTCATGTCTCACCAATCTAGAGAGAATGCTTAAGCGTTGTGAGGAAACACGTTTAGTGCTTAATTGGGAGAAATGTCACTTTACGGTGAAAGAGGGAACTGTTTTAGGACATAAAATATCCAACAATGGATTAGAAGTGGATCGAGCTAAAATTGATGTGATTGCTAAGCTTCCCCCACCCACCTTGGTTAAAGGTGTGAGGAGTTTATTAGGTCATGCGGGATTTTATAGGCGCTTTATACAAGATTTTTCTAAGATAGCTAGACCGATGACTCACCTCTTGGAAAAAGAGGCTCCTTTCATTTTTAACCAAGATTGTTTGGACTCTTTTGAGACTCTTAAGGAGAAATTGACAAAGGCTCCCGTTTTGGTTTCTCCAAATTGGGAATTACCTTTTGAGCTTATGTGTGACGCTAGTGATTATGCGGTGGGGGCCGTCTTAGGACAAAGAATGAATAAGCATTTTTAACCTATACACTATGCGAGTAAAACCATGACCGGTGCACAACTTCATTACACTACCACGGAAAAAGAGTTGCTTGCTATAGTCTATGCTTTTGATAAATTTAGACCATACCTTGTGTTATCCAAAACCATAGTGTATACGGATCATTCCGCTCTCAAGTATCTCATGACAAAACAAGATGCTAAGCCTAGGCTTTTGAGATGGGTTTTGTTGCTTCAAGAGTTTAAGATAGAAATTCGTGATAAGAAAGGAGCCGAGAATTTAGCGACGGATCACTTGAGTAGACTTGAGCATCCTTTTCAAGGAGATTTTCCACATCAAGAAATCAATGAATCCTTTCCATTAGAGGAGCTCATGACTATCTCTTCCCAAGAGGATGCCACTCCTTGGTTTGCGGATATAGCAAACTAGCTTGAGGGAAATGTGCTTATTGAGGGTCTTACTTATCAACAAAAGAAGAAATTTCTTAAGGAAGTTAAGTACTACTTTTGGGATGATCCTTATCTTTTTAGGCAATGTGCGGACCAAATCATTAGACGGTGTGTAGATGGGCCCGAGGCATTTAAGATCTTAGAAGCATGTCATAAAGGACCTACGGGTGGACATTTTGGGCCCAACTATACCGCCAAGAAAGTCTTTGATTCGGGTTACTATTGGCCTTCCATTTACAAAGATGCCCATGAGATTGTAAAATTTTGTGATGTGTGTCAAAGACAAGGAAAAATTACGCAACGTGATGAGATGCCACACAATTTTATTCAAAAGTGTGAGATATTTGATGTATGGGGCATTGATTTCATGGGACCTTTTCCATCTTCTAAGGGAAACAAGTATATACTTGTGGCGGTGGATTATGTGTCTAAATGGGTGGAGGCTAAAGCCTTACCTACCAATGATGCTAGAGTTGTTGTGAAGTTCTTAAAGCAATTGTTTGCTAGATTTGGTGTACCTCGGGCCATCATAAGTGATCGTGGTACGCACTTTTGTAATGATCAATTCACGAGAGTTATGAAGAAATATGGAGTTAATCATAGACTTTCTACCGCGTATCACCCTCAAACCAATGGTCAAACCAAGGTCACAAATCGTGGTTTAAAGAGAATTTTAGAGAGAACGGTGGGAGAGCATCGAGCTTCTTGGTCGGATAAGCTTGATGATGCTTTGTGGGCTTTTAGGACGGCTTTTAAGACACCAATTGGTTGTACTCCTTATAGGCTTGTCTATGGTAAAGCGTGCCACCTCCTATTCGAGTTAGAACACAAGGCATCTTGGGCTCTCAAGTGGGATAACTTTGATTTAAACCAAGCCGGTTCACATAGGAAAGATCAACTTAATGAGATGGATGAATTGAGAGCCAATGCCTATGAAAATTCTTTGCTTTACAAGGAAAAGACTAAGAAATTGCATGATGCTAAGATCAAGAACCGTGAGTTCAAAGTTGGAGAGCCGGTTCTTCTCTTTAACTCAAGGTTGAAACTTTTTGCGGGCATGCTTAAGTCGAGATGGTCCGGTCCATTCACTATTGCTCAAGTGTTTCCATATGGAAATATTGAGTTGTCACAACCCGATGGTCCAAACTATAAAGTGAATGGTCACCGTGTGAAACATTATTTTGGGGAGGACATTTCTGTTGAAATGGTCTAAGAGATCCCCATTTTCCCCATGAATTAATTCATTGAGGGACGAGTCGAGCTAGAGACTCATTAACTCAAGCATCGTATAAATAGGTTTAGAGTGTTGTAGGTTAGCAATAAAGGTATAGACTTGGAGATAAGTGTAGGGAGACCTTCTTTTGTCTTCATGTTGTTTGTAGGGTTGCTCACTCATTTCATGCTTTGGAGCTTATGGAGGAGGCCCTTGTATCCGGTTCACTTTTTTACTATTGTGATCTTTCATTGACACCTTGTGCTTAAACATAAATTCACTAATAGTTGTCCTTTCCTTAACTTGGGTTAAGCAAAGTCTATTCATTGTCATAAGTGTAGGGGAAGTTTTTATACTTCCATGCTCTTAAACATTGAGGACAATGTTTAGCTTAAGTGTAGGGGGGTCTTCTATCGAAGTGACCTTACCTAGAACTTGTCATTGTCTTTCATGATACCTCGGAAAATTAATTTTTCAAACATTTTTCAAATTTTTGATCTACTTTGGCCACCAAAAATATGCATTCATAATTTTTGCATCTATCATTTTTTATTTGCATATCACATTTGCATTGTATATATTTCTTCTTTTATTTTTCATCAAAAATATATAAAAAGAAAAAAATATAATAAGGACATGGTTTAACAAGTTTAGACTTCTTTGACATATTAGGCCCGCCATGGATATTTTGACTCAACCCGAGTTTGCTTATCTTAGCACTCTCTAGCTAGTATTCTTAACCATGTAGTCCTTCATTGGTCTATTAGGCTAAGCATCCATCAATCTCATTATTTGTAATTTTAAATTTGTGGAGAATGGGAAATGATAGAGTTGAAGCAAGTATAAAAGGGCTAGATAAACTTCATGATAATTACTTGTGGTTAAACCCTTCTCTTCTTTGCCTCTAATTTCTTCGCATGTATATATGTTAATAAATAATCAAGAACGGTTTTAATTGGTTTGTAATCTCTTATGCATTTTTGACTAATCATTCGTGGTTGATATAAGTACATCTTAAGATTCTAAGTTAGAACGTTTTATGTGTACTAGACTTATGTCATGCTCAATATTTAGCGGGTGTTTTTTCCTTTTATTCTTTTAAACTTTCTTTGTGAGGAATAAAGAAAAATAAGAGCGGCTTATGAAAAAAATGAGTGGCAAGAAAAAAAGAAGAAAAAAAGAAAAAATAAATAATTATACAAGACTCCCAAGAGGGGCAGTGTGGTGTTAATTATAGTGACTATTGAGTTCCAATATTACCTTGACAGGTTGCGGGGATTCAATAGATTGCTCCAATCCAATATTACCTTGACGGGTTGCAGGGTTGAAGATCCAAAGTCTTAAAAAGGCGGAGGATGTAAATTATTGCGTGAGTTTTATTTTTCTTTCCTTAGCGAGTGTGTAGCTACTTATGAAAGCATGACATGAGGATTTTACACATAAGGCGAATGACTTATTATTCTTGAAACGGACTTATATTAATTGTGAGCGGTTATTCAAGTAATGGATGAGAGGATTACTTAGGATTAAAACCGTGCTTCCTTATTTTTGGATTTTACACTTCTTATATTTCACACTTGAATAAATGACAAATTTGCCCACAAGCAATTTGCTCAAATAATAACCGGTTCCACATTTAATTGTCATGAATAAGTTGATGCACTTTTTACTTGTGAATACATTGATCCCAATTTTTAAGCTTGGTATGGGGAAAGTGAAACTTGAGGGTGATAAATGTCCATGGTAACCAAGCTCTAATAAAAGTCATTGAATTCTTTATGAGTTATTTCCATCAAAACCATTTCAAGAAAAATCAAAAAAATATAGATAGAATTTTATTTTGTTCATTGCATCGTTAAAAATCAAAATCATGAATCATTTAGTCTAGAGTAGTGTAGATGCATTCCATATGGCCAAGGTGGATTAATTATGAGGAGAATGTAAAATTGAGCTTAAAATATATAGCATTGCATGAGGACATGACAATGTTCAAGTGTAGGGGATTTGATATGAGCAAAAACTCATATCAATTTATTAACAAATCACCCTAAAAACACAATAAAAATACCTAAACTTTGTGCTATAAAGCGGAATTATGTGGTATGTTTTGTATTTGTGTTCAAATAGGTAAGAAGGATACAATTTCAAGCAAACAAAGGAAAATCAAGCTTAATTTGATGAAAAATAATAAGAAGGATCAAAAGTGATAAGACTTTGAAGACAAAGGACCTATCTTGACAATCTGCCAAAGATGAAGGACCAAAAGTGTAAATATGACAAAGTCAAGATCAAAGTCAAATCTGGTCAACTCTCAAGTCAACCAAGTCAAAGGATCAAATTTGTTCAAGAATGAAGTTTGAAGGACCAATTATGCCAAAGAAATGAAGTTACTAGCTCAAATTTACAAACTGCCAAGTTAAGGGGTTAATTCTGCCAACTTTGGAAAGTATACTCAGGTTCAATCCGTGTGCAAATTCATTAACCAATCAGAAACGAGTATTTGAAGTAAGTGGATTGCCAACTGGACTTGTAATAAATAAGAGAGATAGTGTGTGGCGTATCCCAACAGTGATCCAGCAGCCAATCATATTTTGTCTTTTGGATAATGATCCGAGTGCTACTTCCACAACCAATACAAACATGACACGTGTCATCTTCATCAACAAAGTTTGCCAGAATCATTTTGAAGCTAGAAGCAATTTTGAGAGATGGTTTAAACATGAAACTTGCTCGATTTATCACCACCAATTATGCTGAAATCAACTCAAGAGAAAATCCCCAAATTTGTTCTTCATCAGCAAAATCCAATTGGTAGATTTTTGACACGTGGAAGCTGGGGATTGGTTCCAACACGTCACCAACCCCAACTACTTTACTCCTGTAGTCTATAAATACCAATGATTGTTCTCATTTCTTGTATTGTAGAAAGTGTGAAATCACACACACTTTAGTTTTTCTCTCAACTCATTTTTAGTTTTAGCTTAACAACTCAAGAGTTTGACACACTCTTGAGTCTATTATAGTTAGTTGTAACAGATAACTACCCTTGTAACTACTTCTCAATTCAATAAATTCAAATTTCAATTTTCCCTCCAAAATTTCTCATACTACTGTACTGTTCATACCTGCTTCATTGATACCTATTGTTGCTGATATTGGTTAGTTATGATCAATACTTGATCATAATTGGCTAAGTTTGAAGATTGTAGTTGTTTGTTCATCCAGTTCAAGTACTAGCAGATTTTGATGAGTTCAAGTCCAGTAATGGTGATTTTTGGTGATTGTTGCTAATTGATAGTTGTTGATTAGTGTGTTCTAGTGCTAAGGTGGTGGTTAGCACTAGATTAGAGAGCTCAACGCTCCTCTACTCCCCAAAGGAGGCCTTAGCTAAAGGTTTTGACTTTCTGAGTTACAAGTTCCACTAAATTGTTGATGCATGCTTCATTCCTAGTTAATTTTGATTGTCTGCATGATAAAATGTGTTCTAGTTGATTCTTGAACTGATTTCAGTAATTGTGTAGCTTAATCTTGCTTATTGTTTTCATACTTGTCCTGTTTTTCAAATATTCATCAGTCATATAGCCTTAATAGTCATTTGTGTTCTAGTTGTTCTCACTGCTTGTTATTAGTTTTTATTCACTTCATTTTAGCTATAAGACTTAGTTTGTGATAGTTCTTTACTCAGTCTAAACATTAGCTCAATAATCCTTCATAAAAAGTTCAAAAAGATCAGTAAGTGGTGTTTGGCATTAGCTTTGATCTGATTTTCAAGTCTTAGAAATTGTCAAATTTTGGTTCATTTCCAGTTAACAAGTCATATCAAATGGTTTTCAGTCATTTTTAAGTCAAAGTTTTGGTCAAAAAGGCAAATGGTTATATAAAAAGTCTGGGTCAGTTTTATTCAAGTTTCTTATCAGAAAGTATTGATTTTGATTTGAATGGCATTTCTTTGTTAGTTGATGAAATCACTCCAAACCAGTCCTCATTTCTCACTCAATATATGAACTTTCAATTTGTATAAGGAAATTGTACAGTATTAAGAATTAAGCTAGAAATAAGCAAAAGTTCTAAGATCAAGGGCAAATGCAAGTTTCTGTAACTTGGCAATCTGAATTTTCATATCTCCATTTCTACTTCAATAACTAGTCAATTTTCTTTCACAGTTTCATTCCATTAGTGTTCCTTGTTGAATTTTGAAATTTTGGGCTTATTGAAATTTCTGGTCAACGAAAGTCAACATAAGCACTCTTTTGGCTTATTTTCAAATTATGAGCTTATTACTTGATCATTTTTCATGAGATTTGATTTCCCATCTTTATTTTGAGCTGTTTAATCAGAATTTCCATTAAAATCTAGTTGTGCAAGTCTAGTTAACAGATAGCTTATTTTGTGCTTATTGGATTCAGCTTATGAGATTTCTAGTAACTTTCAGCCAATTTCCTTGGATAGGTCTAGCTTAAATTCGATTTTAAGTCTTTTACAACTTGTTTGGTCGAATTTGGTTGAGAAATAAGCTCAAACGAGCTTATTGAAGTTTGAAACTCGTTTTTGGCAAAAAGTTGTGAAAATTTGCACTTTGGTCCTTTTATTATTAACCAGTTTTAAAATCATGCTAATCTTTCCAACTTTTTAGGGTTTTCAACTAATCAACCCCTATATTTTCAGTTTTGTGCAAAATTAGTTAGGCAGTTTCAATTTTGTTGAAAATTAGTTACATTGTTTGAATAGTTTTCATTTCAAGTCCATTTAGTTTATTGATTTTACACATTTAGTCCTTATACTTTTTATCTTTACATTTTTAGCATTTTAAATTCAAACAATTTACATTTCTAGTCCTTTTAGTTTGTAGAATTTACATTTGGCATTTTATTTGAATAAAAATTTGGTATGTGCACGATGTTTTACATATAAGTAGACAATATTTTTCATTTTAGCAAGGCTTGTTTGAATTAGCAATAGAATATCCAAAAAAACATTACCAACCAAAAACAATTAAAAACCCGATCTTGTTAGGACTTTCAATTTGTTAAGAACTGAGAAAAACGAACTTCAACTATACACATTTCAAAAGGGTCCTAAGGAAATATGGGGTTACACATCGTCTTTCGACGGCTTATCACCCACAAACGAGTGGGCAAGTTGAGGTTTCAAACCGAGCGTTGAAGAGGATCTTAGAGAGATCGATAGGAGAGAACCGACAATCGTGGTCGGATAAGTTAGACGATGCTTTATGGGCCTTTCGTACCGCTCATAAGACGCCCATTGGGTGTACTCCTAACAAGCTTGTGTATGGGAAGAATTGTCACTTGCCAATTGAACTCGAACACAAAGCTTATTGGGACCATAAGCATTGTAATGATGACACTGAGACTGCAGGAAAACACCAGAAAATGCAATTAAATGAATTAGATGAATTGAGAGACATTGCTTATGAAAATTCATTGATTTACAAAGAACAAACCAAAAAGTTTCATGATTCTAAAATTAAAAACCGGGTTTTTAACATTAGAGATCAACTGTTGCTTTTTAACTCACGTTTGAAAAACTTTTCCGACAAGTTGAAATCCCGTTGGTCCGGTCCATTCACCGTTACCCAAGTTTTTCCATATGGGACCATCGAGCTAGCTCAAAATTATGGCCCTAATTTCAAGGTGAATGGACATAGGTTGAAGCACTACTTTGGCTGGGAAGTTCACTCTTTGAACTACCTCGACCAAGTCACCTTCCCTAATGATAATTAGTATTGAAGGGATCGAGTCGAGCTCATGACTCGGTAATCAAAAACGAGGTGCCTCGTGGGGGAGGCCCATGCTTATCCATGTACATATTATCGCTTTCTAATGTAGTTTAACGTGAGGGGATTTGTGCCTTTCCAACCTTTGTTCCGTAGTTGTTTGTAAATTGTGGTTTTTAGATGATCATGATCTTCACGATTGGAGCCTCTCGTGTTCGTTTTATGGGAGCACTCGATCGTTCGCTTTAAAGAATTTCTCAATATCCACATGATATATCCTTTGATGTTCTAACCTTAGGTTTATAGCACACTTCATAAACGGCTTTAAATTTAACGGTTACACCCTTTCCATGCTAGATTAAGCATTCGACTTCGTCTCTAGTATGGGGGTATCCTACCCTTAGACTCGAAACATTGAGGACAATGTTTAACTTTAGTATGGAGGGTGAATAGATACTTGCCTTGCGAACCTTCACGCTTTCCAAAGTTTATCATTTTGTTGCAAAAATAAGGCTAAAAATGGCCAAATTTAAAGTTTTTCTCATGTTTTATAAGTGTTTGAAGACACGAATGTAGATTTTCTGATGGAGAGAATAAGAGTAATTTTTTACTCGACCGTGCGTGTTGAGTACTTAGCTTCGATTCCTTAACTTTACATTAGGCTAAGTTTCTTAAACGAGGACGAGAAATGATAGAGTTAATTATAAGTTACTATGCTAAACGTAGAGTACTCGTATTCTATCAAAAACTCATGTGTTCTCATTGTTTGCTTATTCTCCCTTCGCTTGTATATATATTTTGCTTAATAAGTATTGGCTTAGCGATTTAGTCTTGATTGTTGGTTTCTAATCTTTTCTAGTAGCTTCCAGGTAATTAAATTGGGAAAACATTAAGGTATCGCCAGCGTCACGGTTTTGAAGTATTGGCAACCCGAATAATCAAAAGCTTCACCTAATAATAAGATTTTAAGTGCTCACCTAAATCAAGCAAACAATTTGAAGCTCACAAGGCCAAAAAATCTATGCGAAATTAAAAGTGAATTATGCCTTAATCTTTGAAGCTTTAAAGATCCAAAATTCGCTTTTTGCGTGAGGATATACGTCTTTGGCCATAATAAACACCTCATGGTGAGGTTAAATAAAAGGCAAGGCAAGACTGAAGTCATAATAAAAGCTTCTTGGCGAAGTTGAATAAAAGATGGAGGCAAACCTATGATAACAAGGCCCATCCATTAGGGGCGTATAAAAGTCTTGGTAATAAGTCTCATGTTCAAAACTGTTATAAAACCGTGTTTATCGATCCTTCTTGTTGACTTAATTTTTTGACATCGTTGTCTAATAGGGGGGGGTTATTAATTCGATGGTCTTGATTACACCGTTATGACTCTATCATCGCATAAGTAAAAAATGTATCCTCGTGAACATTCAAGACAAAATAAAATATAAGAGATACCACTTAGGAAAATGGGAGTCTAAGTACATGATTAGGGCATATGAGTAGTGTTAGCATTACTAACTTATAATGACAATGATCTCGTTGCATGCTTAGCATGGAATTGGGGTGAAAATCGAGGACGACGAAATTATTTCTAACGAAGCATTCACGTGTTCTTGTTCTATGAACCTAAACGTCTAATTTTGCGATGAAAATCCTACATTATGGCTAAAACGCAAGTAGTAATAATAGTAGTAGTGTAACAAGTTTATCATTCAACAAAAGTGCATAAAAATGAAAGGTGCTACGATACTTTATTCTAGCATTTCATGAGGGCACGACAATGGTTTAGTATGGGGGAGTGATGAGACTGCTTTTATACATAGTCTCATTGTCCAAAATGGGCTTAAAATGCTTAAAATATCATAAAATATGCCAAATATATACTTGTGTTTGTTCAATGTGTATTTTAGGAACAGATATTGAGAAAATGGCAAAAGATAACAAGAAACAAGTAAAATCGAACACGGGAAACGAAGCCGCACAATGAACCGGGCCCTA
This sequence comes from Glebionis coronaria, assembly GCA_025667525.1. Taxonomy (NCBI): domain Eukaryota; kingdom Viridiplantae; phylum Streptophyta; class Magnoliopsida; order Asterales; family Asteraceae; genus Glebionis; species Glebionis coronaria. The sequence continues at coordinate 150,066,672 of CM046880.1, read as the reverse complement.
GAGTTGATTTTCAAAAAAAACCCTTGAAGAATTGAAGATTGTACAAGAAGGGTCCTCCAATATTGAAGAATTGATACTTTAAACCCTTGTTTATTCATAATTACAAGATTGGTCCTTAAAGTTTGTCAAATTTGCAAAAAGGACCCTCCACTTTGAAGAATTGGCAAGAATGGTCCCTCAAATACGAAAAATTATCATTTTTAGTCCTCCACAAAATCAACAATACAAGTCAAGACCTTGAAGATTGAAGACATTACAATTTTGGTCCTTCAAATATCAACAAATGGCAAAACAAGTCCTTTTAAACACTTTGCAATACTTTTTGGGGCAAATATCTAAAAAACCAAACTTCCATTACAAAGGAAATTCAGTTTTCACTTATTAAAACTGAAATGAAAGAAGGAAGAAAGAAAAGGGGGAAAAGTTGCCAAGACAAGGAAGATACATAGACCAGTGACACATTGACACGTGCCCCCACTATCACATATTAACCAATCACCACTCACCATACTTCCATGTCACCATCCCACTCACAACCGGTTTAATTTATTTAACTAATTAATTAATCTCGCGCCTAAACACATTATAAAAACCTTAAACAGATCAAAACCAAGTGATCTTCGTGTTCATATCAAATTTGGGTTTTTCTTAATTATTGAAGATTAAGCTCCAATCAACTCCAGATATTTGATTAAGGTCATATTAACCAAAACCAAACCCCTAAACCCTTTGCCACATCAGTCACATGCTCACATGTTAAACCCTTTCTACACTTTTTTGGGGAAAATGCCAAAACTATGCAGAGAATCAACACTCCATATTGAAGCTTACGTTTTAAGCTTCCTTCGAGCCTTTGGATCACATTCTACCAGCTAGCATCTCCACAAGATGCCAAGTTAACTTCACATACTTATCAAAATTCAAATTTCACAAGGGCATTTAAGGGACTTCACCAACTCGGGTTTATGTTTATTTTCAGCTTTCTAGTTCGTTTGTAAGCCTATAAAGGCCTTAGTATGCAACATTACAACTTGCTCTTGGTTTTTCCTTGTTCAACATTATGTAAATCCTTGTTTCAAAATTAATGAAAAAGTGTTTGAATTGTTGAAGAAATCCAAGTGCCATCTATATTATTCTCTTGTTACTATTACATGTTAGTGATTGTGAAGTTTCAAAACGTGTTTTCAAAGATTGTGCAAGAAATTGCAAGTTTTCCCAAAATCTGATATTTTTCTAAGTTCTTGGTTCAAACCTTTGAAATTTTTGGATTACAAGTCGTAATAGCACCCTGATAAGGAGCTTATTAAGGTGTAGTGAGCTTGTGGTTTAGGGATATTCAAGGAGTGGGAACAAGCTTGAATTCGATAAATGTGCAGTGGAAAGGGATAATCAACTTTTATTTTCCATTTTCTGTTTTTATATGAACGGCTTGTTCTAACCTTGTTGTTCTTAGCAGCTTATTGGAAGCTTGTGCCTTGTTAAGCTAGGCACATAAGCTCAAAAATTCGTGAGTGTGGATGTACATTCATGATGTTTGAGTCTTCTTACCAAAAATCTGCTTGAAAAGTGATATTTTGTGATTTTGTGATCTGCTGTTATATGTGTTGTTCTTGTGGCTTGAATTTGGTTTATACTGCATGTTAATGTTGTTATGATGCTAGATTAGGCTTGGGTAAACCTGTTACACACTTATGCTTTGTTAAATCATTGATTAAAAAGTGAAAGGGGTGTTTGGGTCTACTGTTTTAAGGTTCTTGTTTGAGTTTGAGTAGGTGCTAAGTGTTGGTTTGAGTTTGTATCTAATATACAAGTGTTTGAGTTCTGATATTTGCAAGTTTTGCTCTTTGAAACATCAAATCTGCTATTGTGCTATATCTTGCTTGATTTTGCATATTTTGACCTAAAATCTTGGTAACACATAGAGTGTATGCATGTTTAGGATTAACAAGTGGTTAAATCAAGTTTGTGTAACCTGTTTTAGAGATTTGAAGGTTTGAAATTGTACCTGTTGGCAAATATATCAGCAACCTCATTTGTGTTCATCTTTGTGTTCATTAGTAACATTCATTAGCTTGAATCTTTGTCTAAACCTTGAACTAGTGTATGAAACAAGTTTGTTTATGTTCATTTGAATTTATTATAGCTTGTTGTCACACCCCACCATGGCGGAATATGGGGCGCGACGTATGGATATCATCACAACAATAGCGTGTCTATAGAGTTAACTAAATGAAATAGAAATGTCATAAAAAGGTGACACAATGTCTTGACAATATCTCAAACAATGCAGGCGTCTAGGTAAGTAGGTAACAGGCCTACCTCTTACCAAAGACATTCAAATAACACACATCAAACATATAGGTATCAAACAATATATTAAATCAAAAGACAAAATAAAATCTAAGAGGAAATGGATTCCTCCTAATGCAATTCTAGCAGCCTCTAAACTCTAGCCACACTTCTAATAGCATCCTTCTCAACTACCTCACCTGAAAATGACACTAAAATCTGTCAACATAAAGTTGGTGAGAACATAGGTTTAAATTATCAAAACATCTTAAGAACCCTTAACAACCGCTGTAAATAGTTGAAGAAAAACAATTTATAGTAATGGAGCATAATGTGATAATCATGCTACATGCATCCACAACAAAACTCAATCCAAGTACCAATCACATCTAAAATTCACAAAGCACACTATAACAATCAAGAAGTATCCCATCACACACACAAGAACACACCACACTATCCGGATCTTTCCCACACCACCTGTGGAAGATGAACTATATCCCCGTCGAGATATCTTGCCTTCGAAGAGACGATGCACAAGTACTCAGGACGGATCGTGCCCCCCGAACCAAGAACTCATGTGACAATCCGTCAATTTATGGTTGATATTTTATTCTCAAATATTATTTGAAAATATTATTTTAATGTTACAATATGAACTCACTTATTTTTGGGAAGAAATTTGGATTTACGTCTTGAAGTAGCATCGACTACGTTTATACCGGAGGATTCAACGTTACGTGCTTACGTTTACATACACCGTCTTTGGTGACAGTCCGACATTTCAGAAAATAAATTTGTCCATGAATATTATTTTGTAGTTTTAAATTTGAGTTAGTTCATAAACTCACAAATTTACGAGAAGAGATTAGGACTTACGATTTTATTTTAACGTCCTTTACGACTAAACCGGAAACCTTAGGATTACGTATTTACGTTTTCGAACCCCGTTTTTGATGAAACAATTTTTATTGGATTCGTTTTGTGACGTTGATTCATAATTTATAAAAACGTTTTTCGTAAAACGACCCGAGGGCACGCAAATCGAGGAAACTAGAATCGAGGAATACCCGTAAATTAATAGGGATGGGACAAGTTTACACTTGCCCACCCCCATAACAAGTGGCGGCAAACTTAAGCCAAACCACCCTTTTGGTGTCAAAAACCATGGATTTACTTAGGACACTTGTCCTTGATTTTCCACTTCACAAAACCACCAACATAAACCACTCTTCTCACACACACTCATGCAAACTAGCTACAAACTTTCTCTCTCTCTCTTGGACTCCATTTTTGGCCATCCCATATTCATCATCCAACACCCATCTCATACAAAAATTTAACCATAAACATATGTTATAATTAACATATGTTAATCTCCATCCAAAAAAATGAAGATTGGTGTAAGTTATAACATCCATGGAGGAGTATTCATGGTCTCATGGGGCTGATTTTCCACAAGGAGTTGATGAAGATTGGAGGTCTTGAAGATGGTCTTGGCTATGTACAAGTTTCTCCATCAAAAACCATGCCAAACTCATAACCTACATCAAGTTGGTGGTATAAAGATTGTCCTCCTCAACTTCTTGTTATTTTGATTATGTAAACATGTATTTTATTTCCTATTGTATATATTTATTATGATTATATGATGATAAAAATGTTATGTGGGGATTTGTTGTTGATAATCATGGATAAAAAGGTGAAAAACCATAAGAAACAAGGTTAAAATCTTGGTTAAACTTGATGGCTGTATAAAACAGTAAAGAAGTAAGTCATAAACTGATAAAATGATGAAGTGGAATAGATTTACAGTAAGCTATGGGTCTTGTACACATGTGAGAGTTGGCCATGCAATGGAATCAAAATAATGAGTGAGATATGATCAAAACAAGTTTAAGATACAAATCTGAAGTTACTGTTTTGGACGATTTTTAGAAAATATTTAGAAGCTGATTCAACAGTAGCTATAGAAGCGTTAAATGTAGCACATATCATGTAGTTTATGTGATAAAAATTTGAGCTTCTATCTCCATATAGAACTCAAGATATGGCAGTTTTGGTGATGATGAAGTTCAAAATCAGATTTTTGGAAATTAAAGAATAATACTATTATATAAGCACTCACATTTTAATATATAAAATGTAAAATAAAAACCCACTAACTTATAAAACTTATTTATATAAATATATAAAAGGTGTAATAAGTGTATAAATGATAAAAATTGAAACTTGTTAAGTTTTATAAGTTATAAAACTATAAACATGATTTTTACGACTTTTTCGGCTATTGCCGTAAAATTAACGTTTTTGTTAAATAAAACTTAGATGGTTGGACCCGTCTAATGAAAACTTTATAAAACTTATATACTGATATATAGACATGTATAACAAGTAAAAACCGATAAAACCCGAACTATAGGGCATACGGACATTAACAAGTTAAATAAACCTATTGGACTAATAAATGGACTAAATAGGATAAAAACTTGTAAAAAGAAACTATTGGGCTTAACCCATTTGGGCCCAACTTGTAAAGTTTAAGTACTGATAATATAAGTACAAAATGGATTAAAATAAGTTAAATGACTTATAATAAGCTTATTGGACATAAAACACGTAAAAAGGAAAAACGAGAAAACTAGTATAAAAGTTATCGACATATAACACTAAAAGGAGTAAACGAGAATATGTAAACCCACTTGATCATCATATATATATAATCATCATATGTATACATACTTGTTATTTTTGTAAATTCATTGGACATGAGTCTAAGACCGATTATTATTTATATAGGTTTCCGTGATTGAAGCACGTACCGTACGTCCGAATTGCCGATCACCCGCCTTCCCATATCAACGTGAGTTCATAGCCTCGCACTCTTTTAAATGTTTTTATAAATGTTTTATAAACCCGCGAGGGAGATAACATGTTAGTTTTTATAAAATTAGGACACCATTTGTCCCAATTGTTTGTTTATTGATTTGGACCCGAATGATTGAATGACCCGATTGTATGACCCGATAAATGATTAAAGGACCCGATAGATGAAATCAAACGGATTATTAAAGTTAGGATATGTCACTAAAAGTCCCATTAGCATGAATTGTGAACTACCGGGAGTTGGTAGACGCTTATGCATTTAATAGTACTATTTGGGGACGATCACCCCAGTTCGCGCCTTGACGGTTGATCCCCGTCGTGCCACATTGATTGGTAAGCGAATTTATGTATGAGAAGATTTCCATAGCGTGACCTTTGTGACGACACGCTACTTTAGATGGGCAAAATTGGTATCGGGTTAGCTACCCGTTTTGGTTTAGTAAGGTAACAATGTCATGCGGCTTATAATAATCCAAATCACTGAAATACTATTAGACGCTTCGAATTACGATGTATTGCCTGACTAGCAATACAGGGTCATACTACTGATATTATGTTCGTGTTTTGGTTTTCATAACCATATTCTTATAACGGTTTTTATTTAATCAATACAACGTTGCGAAACGTATTGTATGATGTTTTTACGACATTGGCTCGTATAATGATTTTTAAGGCAAATGCCTATATTATGATTTTCGATAAGGATTTGTATAAAAATGACTTTGACTATTTTATGGCCTATTACAAAGATTTGTATAAAATGATTTTGGCTATTTTACGGCCTATTACAATGATTTGTACGTATTGATTTTTGGTACTAATTTTATACCAAAGTTATATTGATGGAATTTATTAAACTCTATGAATTCACTCGGCGTTATCGCTGACCTTTTATTTTAACATGTTTTATCTCAGGTACTTGAAGGTAATTCTCGGGAAGACGACAAGAATTCATGGCCCGCACTTAAACAATATTTTTCCATTCAAATACTTTGTAAACCTTTGTATGAAATGTAATGACTTGGGACCGATGTAACTTTGATGTTTATGAATGGAAATACTTTATTAATAAACGACGCGATTTTTATGCGTTGTCTATGATGTGAGTAATGTGCTATCCCATAACACCAACTAGTCTTCCGCTGTATCGAGTTGTATAAATTTAGGGGTGTTACAGTTTGGTACCAGAGCTCTCGTTATAGAGAACGAAAGATTTTTAAAACTAAGGTTTTGAATAAAACATTTCGAAATCTTTTAACTATAAACATTTTTCTAAAAATGTCTAAAAATCTTTTGACTATAACGGTGCCAAAGAATTCCCGAGTTACCGACAAGGCCAAGACTGAGAAGTGTTATTTTAATATATATATAACTTGGATTATATATATATATATGATGTAATTTTATTACATGATTGTTTGATGATTAATTTGATTTTTATACGAGGTATTTATACGACGTAGATTGTCACAATGTGCCCTAAATCCCCTAGTAAATTAATCGAAGCTATTCTCGTAGGAATTCTAGCTATCCTAGATCTAAATCAAGTTGTGGATATTTATGATCCCAACAAATGGTTGATATTCGTAGAAATGTAGATATTAGTTGATTGTGATATTGAAGAAGAATTGGCGAGATTAAATCTGATACCGATGTTATGACGATCTTCTCTTATAGAGTGGAGTTTGACAAAACATTACCACCTAGAAAGATGTCATCTGATTCGTTGTCATCCAATTCTTAAATCAAAATCAAAAGGGTGAACGTTGCACTTGAGGCTGTTATTGGAACCATTACCCAAAAGCCTCATGCCACTAATACCTTTCCGAGAAGTCTAATTGAATGATCAAATCATTTCATATTAATGACTCATTTGATAATTGTTGTTGTAAGAACTAATAGGATTGGAAATTAAGTGTTGATTCATATTGAGATTGTATTGCCTTTACAAGGCCGAAGAATAAGATTGAAAGTATTGGAAAATGAGGTAGGATATCGAATTGGGTATAAAATTGGTTGAAACTTGAATAAAGTAAAATTTAACTTGTATGGAATATGAGATTGTTAAGAAGAATTCGTTAAGTTCTTTGATTGAATTATAAGGTCTTACTTGATTGTTGATTAGTATTAAGGGTTGTTCCTAGGCCATTGTCCACTAACGAGGATGCCCAGTGTCCAAGAAATAAATTGAAGAAATCTTCTTCTGAATTGAGACCGATGGATCTTCTGGGACATGTGGAACACCTAATGACTCTTGTAGATTAGTATTCATTGTGGTATCTTTTAAAAATCCCTAACTTAACTGAGACATCAGTTGGTAGGATGAGTTCTGAGAATTGTATGACATAGTGACACGTAATGTGTTACGGTACAATTTTGACTTGTTTATGATTAATGAAAAGACTACATTTGATTACTAAATCCTACATGTATCGATGTTATCTATCCTTTATAGCTTCATCCTAATGCTCGCATTAGTGATGCAACCATTGAGCAAGTACTCATCTCTGTTTGAGTTACATTGTGGATTAATCTTTTTGAGTGCCATCGAGATCATGAACCTCATGATTATTTGGCTAAAGCTCATTTCCTATCATATTGTAGTTAAGTTCTTGGTGAACAACTCTTCATCACTCTTTTGCAGATCACACATTGTTTTTATAAAGTTAAAACGGTATCCTTTGAGAAAATTTAATTTTCATCACAATAAGGATTATTCAAAGTGAGGATTATAAGTGATTGATATCAAAATGAAGTTGTTTATGAAAAGATTTGGAAACTTAATTATTTCCATAACAAAGAAAATCTTTGTAAATATATTTTTGATTCTTATTTAAGAATTAAGCATGAAAATGTTTTTATTATAAACATGATGATAAAATTTTGACTAACTGAGTATTGCATCGTTAATCTTGAAATTGTATATAGTTGCGCGCCTACATACAATTTAGAATGGACCATGCAAGGCTGATTAGTAGTCACCAGAAAACTGATTAATAAACACTAAATTTTCTTTGAAGATTGTGAAAGATTAAAATTTATGAGATCTGCAAGAAGTGAAAAATAGGTACATAATGTTAGGGACACCTACATATGTGCCTGTAGCATCTATTCTTCTAAGTCGAATTTACTCATATGTGGAAATTGTCTTATTTGACAATTGACAATTCTTTCTTGTCCAATTCTCCCGTAGTGAGATTCTTAGGAAAAGTATCTGATTACCGAGTGTTGATACCCGACTGGATGTATCGACGTTCCTATCATTTCTTTTGATTTGATTTCATTTGAATGACCTGGGTGACGATCCGAGGAGCTTTCTAATGCGTACTCAAATTATGAAAACATGGGATATATTCATATTCGTTAAATGTTTTTGTATGTATCTGATTTGAAATTCTCTCGCATAGATTATGCGTTGACCTTACTCTTTTAATGGTAGTTGTGTCTCCATGTATCCTTAAATTTGTGAAGGATTATGAGTTATTATCAGTCTTTTGAGAAGTTCACATCTTATCAACGGTAATGAAACTGGAAAGTTGATAATTCCAGTAGAATGGATTGATTCATTATGACATGACGACATTGTCTTAATTGATGGGAACTCGAATAGAATCCCCCTAAATGATAAGATGTTGATTATCAAAAGTGATTTAAATAATTCTTGATGGATGACCATATCCTGCATTTAGACTTGAGATTATATTGTGATTGGTTGTGAATTAGTTATAGATATTATAACCTAGAAAGAACCTAATATGAATTTATTAAAAGATGTTTCGGTTATCTGAAACTTTAGGAAGTATTTGTTGATGAATTACTTAGACTTTCGCCATTAAGGCAAGTTGAATTTTGTATTGATTATATTCCCGGTGTTGCACCTGTGACTTGTGCACAGTACGTCAGCACCATCTGAATTAAAGGAATTACCGTACAACTGAAAGAGTTGTCGGAGAAAGATTTTATTATACCAAGCCTGTCATCATGAAGAGCTATGGTGTTATCATTCCTTACATTTATAGATTAATCTGACTGAGTAAATTGACAATCGAAACGATATCCATAACTCGAAATGGAAGATTTGTTCGACCATTTACAAGGTTCTAGCAATTTGATCCACGACATGGTTATTATCAACTTCGCGTCCGCGAAAAAGATTATCTATTCAAATCACCACATCCGGTACTTGTAATGAACATTATGAGTTTCACGTGATGTCGTTTGGATTGACTAATACACATGTAGTATTCATAAATTTGGTGAATCACGTGTGAAGGCTGTAATTTGATAAATTCATGCTTGTGATCATTAAGGACTATATGTTTGTTTATAAGAATAAGAATGAGTTAATAATTATTTATAGATTTCCCTGAATTGGCCAAACGATGAAAACCTATACCCTAAATAGTTAACATGTGATTAAGGACTTAATCCTTTACATAAAATGACCGTTGGATTAATAATGGGAAGATGTATGCATATAGACTCTTCAATAATTAAGAGCCCTTTTAGACTTTGGATTTTACCAAAAAGAAATGGAAATATATTTTGACAAATGTTTTAACAAAGGATTTTTAAGGGATTATTCCCTTATACACAAACCATTTAACTAAACTTCTGTTTAGGGGTAAATGTTTGTGTATACCTCAAGAATAACTTAAGAATGATTGAGTAAAACCATTTATACCATACCCTGAAAACTTAAAACGACAATTTTTGCTTTTCAACTAAGAAAATTTTGACCAAAATATAAACAAAGGTTTTTTTTTTCGAATATTTACGAATCTTAAATATTTTCGATAAATCAACAAAAATCTTGTTAATTAAATCTAATTTTATTTTGAACATTTTATATAATTGGTCAAACTAAGAAATTAAAACTTTTAACGTTTACGTTTCATAAAAATTAAATAATTATTGTTAATTTACATATAATAATTATCGACGCTTTAGACACCGGATTGAGGAAAAAAAAAACTGATAAAAATGATAGTTGAGACGAAACTGAAACCTAAAAGATATGAAAAAAAAAGAATTTTGAATAAATACAGTTATGATATTTATTTCATCAGGAGAAAGTGAACGTAATTACTGACGCATAATATAGAAAGAATATCTGAGTGAATTGTGGACATGATAATTACATCATCATGAGAAGTGAATATAGATACTGACATATTATATAAAAAGGATAAAGAACCAATTAGGATATATTTCTCAATAATGAACGTGCAAAATACATTGCCGAACAATGTAAAATAGACGATGTTTGTGAAAAGGAATAATATAGATTATAAAAGAGGTTCGCGGCTAATGTGAACTATTAAAATAGAGAAACCAATAGCGTTAAATGTTTTAAAAGGCCACTTGTGATTGCCCAAATAAGGAGGATTGTGAGATATAGTTATGTTGGAATTTGTAAGTATAAGTATTATATGTATGTCATTTTTGACTAAAAGTATCTTTGTTTGAAGAAGTTGCACTGATGGCAATTATGAAGGCAGACATCGCCTCATACATTAGCAAACGTCTAGCTATTGCAAAGGTCATCATCTGAATTTGATTCGATTTGGGTCATCGTCGACAGATTGACCAAATCTGCTAATATCATTCCTGTTAATGATAAATGCAAAAGAGTTATGTAAACATAGTGTGCCTGTATCGAACATCTAAATCAAGATCCTCGCTTCGCATCGAACTTCTAGAGATTTGCTCAGAATTCATTATGAACGAATCTTGATGAGAGTACTATGTACCACCCCAATCGAAGGGACGAGGTAAAGTAACGATACAAAGTAATATAAGTGTTGTTTTATGTTTGAATGATTGACCTTTGGTAATAGACTGTATAATCGTTTTCCTTTGGAGAGATTATCATTGATAATCATCATATTAGAATCGAGATTGAATCTTGTTAGGATCTAAATATTAGAGCATCTGTAAGCAGGAGTTGAGATGAAGACACCCGACATACACCCATTGTGAGTTGGACATGTCTTTTAGGTTTAAGGTTTCCTATGATGGCGAACCTATCCTTGCAAAATACCCGACCCGCGAGATCTGAAATGATTGTTGAAATTAGGATTTGATTATTGACAGCCGGTAGTGGGCAAGAGGTTATGTGAATGTAAAATGTAGATCTTGAAGTGCCAAATGGGTAGCGAAGTTATGCCAAAAATTTTAACCTTGGAAAAATGAATTCATGATCTGACAAATCATGGGATATAAGTCCCCGTTGTATGGGACCATTGAAATGATGTAAAAGTTGGGATTGAAAGGCATATAAGCTGGATCTACCCTAGGACTTCAAGAACCACGTGAATTATGTTTCGTAAATCGAACTTGATGGAATATCAATCAAGTGAAATTCTGATTATTCTTAATAGAGCTTAGATCGGCGAAAAGTTGCATTCATCAGAAACCCGTGAACATCATGGATAGAGAAAGTAAGTCAACATTTAGCCTGATCTTATTCCCGTAGTTATGTTTGATGAACCTCGCGTATTATAATGGATTACACTTGTGAGAAAAGACCGAATGTGGAAGAGATACCCACATGGCTTTAACTCTATAAGAAGCGAGTAGTAAGGTAAGATGATCTTTGAGGACAAAGATCCTGTTTAGGGGTAAATGCTGTGACAATCCGTCAATTTATGGTTGATATTTTATTCTCAAATATTATTTGAAAATATTATTTTAATGTTACAATATGAACTCACTTATTTTTGGGAAGAAATTTGGATTTACGTCTTGAAGTAGCATCGACTACGTTTATATCGGAGGATTCAACGTTACGTGCTTACGTTTACATACACCGTCTTTGGTGACAGTCCGACATTTCAGAAAATAAATTTGTCCATGAATATTATTTTGGAGTTTTGAATTTGAGTTAGTTCATAAACTCACAAATTTACGAGAAGAGATTAGGACTTACGATTTTATTTTAACGTCCTTTACGACTAAACCGGAAACCTTAGGATTACGTATTTACGTTTTCGAACCCCGTTTTTGATGAGACAATTTTTATTGGATTCGTTTTGTGACGTTGATTCATAATTTATAAAAACTTTTTTCGTAAAACGACCCGAGGGCACGCAAATCGAGGAAACTAGAATCGAGGAATACCCGTAAATTAATAGGGATGGGACAAGTTTACACTTGCCCACCCCCATAACAAGTGGCGGCAAACTTAAGCCAAACCACCCTTTGGGTGTCAAAAACCATGGATTTACTTAGGACACTTGTCCTTGATTTTCCACTTCACAAAACCACCAACATAAACCACTCTTCTCACACACACTCATGCAAACTAGCTACAAACTTTCTCTCTCTCTCTTGGACTCCATTTTTGGCCGTCCCATATTCATCATCCAACACCCATCTCATACAAAAATTTAACCATAAACATATGTTATAATTAACATATGTTAATCTCCATCCAAAAAGATGAAGATTGGTGTAAGTTATAACATCCATGGAGGAGTATTCATGGTCTCATGGGGCTGATTTTCCACAAGGAGTTGATGAAGATTGGAGGTCTTGAAGATGGTCTTGGCTATGTACAAGTTTCTCCATCAAAAACCATGCCAAACTCATAACCTACATCAAGTTGGTGGTATAAAGATTGTCCTCCTCAACTTCTTGTTATTTTGATTATGTAAACATGTATTTTATTTCCTATTGTATATATTTATGATGATTATCTGATGATAAAAATGTTATGTGGGGATTTGTTGTTGATAATCATGGATAAAAAGGTGAAAAACCATAAGAAACAAGGTTAAAATCTTGGTTAAACTTGATGGCTGTATAAAACAGTAAAGAAGTAAGTCATAAACTGATAAAATGATGAAGTGGAATAGATTTACAGTAAGCTATGGGTCTTGTACACATGTGAGAGTTGGCCAAGCAATGGAATCAAAATAATGAGTGAGATATGATCAAAACAAGTTTAAGATACAAATCTGAAGTTACTGTTTTGGACGATTTTTAGAAAATATTTAGAAGATGATTAAACAGTAGCTATAGAAGAGTTAAATGTAGCACATATCATTTAGTTTATGTGATAAAAATTTGAGCTTCTATCTCCATATAGAACTCAAGATATGGCAGTTTTGGTGAAGATGAAGTTCAAAATCAGATTTTTGGAAATTAAAGAATAATACTATTATATAAGCACTCACATTTTAATATATAAAATGTAAAATAAAAACCCACTAACTTATAAAACTTATTTATATAAATATATAAAAGGTGTAATAAGTGTATAAATGATAAAAATTGAAACTTGTTAAGTTTTATAAGTTATAAAACTATAAACATGATTTTTACGACTTTTTCGGCTATTGCCGTAAAATTAACGTTTTTGTTAAATAAAACTTAGATGGTTGGACCCGTCTAATGAAAACTTTATAAAACTTATATACTGATATATAGACATGTATAACAAGTAAAAACCGATAAAACCCGAACTATAGGGCATACAGACATTAACAAGTTAAATAAACCTATTGGACTAATAAATGGACTAAATAGGATAAAAACTTGTAAAAAGAAACTATTGGGCTTAACCCATTTGGGCCCAACTTGTAAAGTTTAAGTACTGATAATATAAGTACAAAATGGATTAAAATAAGTTAAATGACTTATAATAAGCTTATTGGACATAAAACACGTAAAAAGGAAAAACGAGAAATCTAGTATAAAAGTTATCGACATATAACACTAAAAGGAGTAAACGAGAATATGTAAACCCACTTGATCATCATATATATATAATCATCATATGTATACATACTTGTTATTTTTGTAAAGTCATTGGACATGAGTCTAAGACCGATTATTATTTATATAGGTTTCCGTGATTGAAGCACGTACCGTACGTCCGAATTGTCGATCACCCGCCTTCCCATATCAACGTGAGTTCATAGCCTCGCACTCTTTTAAATGTTTTTATAAATGTTTTATAAACCCGCGAGGGAGATAACATGTTAGTTTTTATAAAATTAGGACACCATTTGTCCCAATTGTTTGTTTATTGATTTGGACCCGAATGATTGAATGACCCGATTGTATGACCCGATAAATGATTAAAGGACCCGATAGATGAAATCAAACGGATTATTAAAGTTGGGATATGTCACTAAAAGTCCCATTAGCATGAATTGTGAACTACCGGGAGTTGGTAGACGCTTATGCATTTAATAGTACTATTTGGGGACGATCACCCCAGTTCGCGCCTTGACGGTTGATCCCCGTCGTGCCACATTGATTGGTAAGCGAATTTATGTAAGAGAAGATTTCCATAGCGTGACCTTTGTGACGACACGCTACTTTAGATGGGCAAAATTGGTATCGGGTTAGCTACCCGTTTTGGTTTAGTAAGGTAACAATGTCATGCGGCTTATAATAATCCAAATCACTGAAATACTATTAGACGCTTCGAATTACGATGTATTGCCTGACTAGCAATACAGGGTCATACTACTGATATTATGTTCGTGTTTTGGTTTTCATAACCATATTCTTATAACGGTTTTTATTTAATCTATACAACGTTGCGAAACGTATTGTATGATGTTTTTACGACATTGGCTCGTATAATGATTTTTAAGGCAAATGCCTATATTATGATTTTCGATAAGGATTTGTATAAAAATGACTTTGGCTATTTTATGGCCTATTACAAAGATTTGTATAAAATGATTTTGGCTATTTTACGGCCTATTACAATGATTTGTACGTATTGATTTTTGGTACTAATTTTATACCAAAGTTATATTGATGGAATTTATTAAACTCTATGAATTCACTCGGCGTTATCGCTGACCTTTTATTTTAACATGTTTTATCTCAGGTACTTGAAGGTAATTCTCGGGAAGACGACAAGAATTCATGGCCCGCACTTAAACAATATTTTTCCATTCAAATACTTTGTAAACCTTTGTATGAAATGTAATGACTTGGGACCGATGTAACTTTGATGTTTAAGAATGGAAATACTTTATTAATAAACGACGCGATTTTTATGCGTTGTCTATGATGTGAGTAATGTGCTATCCCACAACACCAACTAGTCTTCCGCTGTATCGAGTTGTATAAATTTGGGGGTGTTACAACTCAGAACCAAGAACTTAGGACGGATCGTGTCCCACGCTCCACACACATCACAACTGGTCCCATAGACGCCCATACATTTATGTACCAATCCCAATCATAACACAATCAAGATTCACATATCATAACACATATCAAAGCACATATGAGAACACATAAGCACGCAAGTCACACAATAACACATCTTTGTCCAAACATTTATAAAAATATAGTACCCAACAATTTTAGGAACACCACAAGTGTCATCTCCATCCCATACTAGAAGAAAACATTTAAAAACTTAGTAAAAATGGGACTATGAACTCACCTGATAGCACATCAAGCTAGCACTCCTGCAAACCTATAAAATCATACACGACACCCTTAGCTCAGGTCTTAACACCCAAGTTAAGTAACAATCAAGGAGATGAATCTAATCCCCCAATCCCCACTATCTAGTTCTCCTACTACAAGCTATTCTATACGTAAAATTCCAGTTTTTCTCCGGTACGGTTTACTAGTCACTAAACGATCACATGAAGTGAACTTAACACCACACTTGACTCCTACCCTACTGGAGTTATGTTTTTATATGATCTAAGAACTTCAAAAACCAATTTTACTTTCTAATTACACGTTTAACCCTTTCGTTTGGTCTCTACGCCAAAAGTCGTTTTCACCAAAACTGATTTTCTGTACATGTTAAATGTTCGACACCAAAAGCCCGACCTAAACACCATAACTTTTATTGAAAACCTCCAGTACTTTTATATACATTATAAAGAGTTCCAAAATCAAAAATATTTGGCTATCTCATTCTTTTGGTTAGGTTTTGACTCAAATCCCCGAAATCAAAATTTATTCCTGAACAGCCCCCTGTTTTTGAAAAAATTATTTAACGACCTTCCCGAACTCCATTTTCGACCAACCTTACATTTTTGAAAAGTAGACTCTCTGAACTTAATTTTGAAAAAAAGAAAATCGACCAAAGGTGCTACCTATTGCCCGGAACAGTCGACACAAGACAGCCTTAAAAATCAGACTGTTTTACGCCTTTATGCACTAACCTTCTAAACATCATTAATTACCCCTAATTTATTAAACAAGAACCCTAAAATCATTAATTGATCTTAATTACTATATTTTTCAGAAAATTAGTAAAACCCTAACCATCTCAATGATGGTTAATTAACATTACAATCATGATTAATTAATAAAAACATGAATTAAGTTAAAGTTAAATTGATCACATACCTTGAATCAAGAAAATTTTTATGAAACCCTAAAACCTTGTAGAAACCTTCGTCCAAAAAAAAGAGCTGGAATAAAATAATGTGTTTTGATTTGTTTTTATACTAAAACAATGAGAATCCTAGCCCAATACAAATAATACTTTCCTTTTTTATTTTTTTTCTTTTTCTTATTTTTCCCCACCGTCCTATATAAATTTTTTTACCAAAAATAATACTTTTTATTTATTTTATTATTAAATTCGTTTTTTAATAATTATTTCCTTAATTATATTTTTTTTATTAATCCCTTAATTAATTAATTATATCTAAAACCTTTTAACTAGTAAATTAAACTACACTAGTCAACTTTACGCGTTTATCGTAAATTACGTAAAATATACAGTTTTATGAAAATTCTTAAAATATGAAATAAACTTTATAACTAAGTTCTAAATGACTTAAAACCATCCCGTAAATTATTCCCGTGACTAAATACCTCATCCGAGACCTCTAAACGCTAAACCCTAATTCGTAAAAATACGATTCACTATAATACTTATACGTACACATAAAATCCTAAAATAGCACCGCATTCTATCATAGTTAGATCCAAGTGAACAAATGAGCATGAACTAACCCCATCATAACATTATATAATGCACCAGGCAATACACGAACGATGACTAACATTCAATCCAAGGCTCAAACATAAACAGAATGCACGTAAACGCACACTAAGCACATAATCAAAGTCAAACAGTCAAAAGTGACAAATCCAAAAATCTAGGGTTGTCACATCACTCCCTCCTAATAGAAATCTCGTCCCGAGATTTACTCCATAAGCTCAATAAATTCATTTCACAACCAACACACTATCTCTCTCATAAGAATGTAACCGGATCATGACTACAACAACGCTCTCAATGAATATAAGATCACGAAAAATTTTAGGACCCCCAACTTCGGATAACGGATCAAACCCATGGACAACTAACGGACGTTTACGTGAACGAATTTAAAAGAATGAACCAAAATGAGACTCCAAAAGATACTCAACATAAAACATGTATCGACTCCCAACGAACCATGGAAACGGACCAATGACAACAAGCACCCAACGACAACTGAAATGTGTTACGACCGGCGACATACTATTAAAACCTTGTGGAAAACCAAATTTTACCCCAGAATGGATTTTGTACTGTAATTGTATATTAGTTGTTCTAAAACCATGGTATCACATTAGTAATTTATGTAATCATCTAACGAAAATCAATCTAATGTCTCTTCACGAACGATCAATTGTCTAAAGCACACAACACAATATCACACGTCAACATTGACTATGGAACCTACATCCTTCATCAATGTACAATCCTTATGGTGGATACATCTCAAATCCTATCCCAAATAAGCCCTATGTTAGCCCTCTAAGTGTTCACTATCCCAAAATATCCAAAACACAAGTTTAAACCATATCGTTTGAAAATTAATCTTGAACTCGACACTTGTACAATTAATTCGACCAAGCTACTGACTTCCAATTACCAAAATTTCAGAATATTTGAAAAGTACGTTCTGAGTACATATTTTTAGGCTTTTGAATGTCCCAAAAAGCTTTAAAAACGAATGAGTTATGACCAAAACGATTTTACCTAAAATCTGCACAGACATTAGCGACAGTTTCTGACAGTTTAGCGACGAATTTTGACATATTAGAGACAGTTTCTGCCTACCTCGATTTATAAAAAAAACGATTTGAAACCCTAAAACCCCTCATTAATTACCAAATTCAAGACCTAATTTATTTTAATTCCAGAAAATTAGAAACACTTACCCATCATATGAGTAATTACATGATTTTAACATATTTAATTAAATAAGAACAAGAATTTAACTAAAGATCATTAGCTTTAGGTGATCAAAACCAATTTTAGTTTTATTCTAAATAAACAAGCCATACTTATATGTTAAAAAAAATATGTATCCCATCTTATTTTAAACACGCTTACGACACTTAACCCTTATTTCACCGACTACCAACAACTATTTTAACTATTTACAAATTCCATTTCTTTTACCACGTAAAATTCAAACTAAAAGATACCGTGATCCCAAAAAGAATTCTCCACCCTCTCAATATCCTCTACACCAAAAGTATCGTACAAACAAATACGTGAAATGAGGACTCGATAAATGCGCTACTACGGAAGTTGAACATCTCAAAGAGAAACGAGCTAGCAAACCATCCTAAGAATACAATCGATAAGTAGAAGGGATATATACATATATAGGCATAGGCGTACATACACTCAAATCCATACAACATATACAATACAAGCATGTATTAACCTCTTTCATGCAACCATACTTAGGAATCCATTGATGTCGTGGTACTTGTATAACTATGTTGGCCACCATACTTATACCAGTCCCCTTTCACTAATGCACTCCCTCCTATGATGGCACTTATAAGAATTAATACTACACATAACACATCAGTCTACCAACTCAAATAAGCGCATAGATCCTACAACTCATATAAGCACATAACCACAATATAAAATAAGATCCAAAATCCCATGTATTAAAATAACATAGTCAATGCATGAAACAAATAAACTCATAGTCTAGCTGAACCAGCGTAGACAAAATTCAAAATATATAAAGAACATGAAAACGTAATTAAACGAAATCCAACAATCACTAGCGTATACGACTATGGTTCAACCCGTACTAGTCAAAACTCGTAAAGAAAATAACATGTAGTTAAGTATGAACCATACTAGTTCATAACTTAACAAATATCGCAAAAATAACATCCAAACACATCAACTATTATAAAATGCGCACATACCCCTATGACGCCTATATGTAGGGACCCTTAAGCTATAGATTAGGCTACACGACTAGGCAACCTAATTCTCTATAACCATTATCTCTGATACCATTCTGTCACACCCCACCATGGCGGAATATGGGGCGCGACGTATGGATATCATCACAACAATAGCGTGTCTATAGAGTTAACTAAATGAAATAGAAATGTCATAAAAAGGTGACACAATGTCATGACAATATCTCAAACAATGCAGGCGTCTAGGTAAGTAGGTAACAGGCCTACCTCTTACCAAAGACATTCAAATAACACACATCAAACATATAGGTATCAAACAATATACTAAATCAAAAGACAAAATAAAATCTAAGAGGAAAGGGATTCCTCCTAATGCAATTCTAGCAGCCTCTAAACTCTAGCCACACTTCTAATAGCATCCTTCTCAACTACCTCACCTGAAAATGACACTAAAATCTGTCAACATAAAGTTAGTGAGAACATAGGTTTAAATTATCAAAACATCTTAAGAACCCTTAACAACAGCTGTAAATAGTTGAAGAAAAACAATTTATAGTAATGGACCATAATGTGATAACATGCTACATGCATCCACAACAAAACTCAATCCAAGTACCAATCACATCTAAAATTCACAAAGCACACTATAACAATCAAGAAGTATCCCATCACACACACAAGAACACACCACACTATCCGGATCTTTCCCACACCACCTGTGGAAGATGAACTATATCCCCGTAGAGATATCTTGCCTTCGAAGAGACGATGCACAAGTACTCAGGACGGATCGTGCCCCCCGAACCAAGAACTTAGAACCAAGAACTCATGACGGATCGTGCCCCATACTCCACACACATCACAACTGGTCCCATAGACGCCCAACATCTATGTACCAATCCCAATCATAACACAATCAAGATTCACATATCATAACACATATCAAAGCACATATGAGAACACATAAGCACGCAAGTCACACAATAACACATCTATGTCCAAACATTTATAAAAATATAGTACCCAAACATTTTAAGAACACCACAAGTGTCATCTCCATCCCATACTAGAAGAAAACATTTAAAAACTTAGTAAAAATGGGACTATGAACTCACCTGATAGCACATCAAGCTAGCACTCCTGAAAACATTTACTTTCTAATTACACGTTTAACCCTTTCGTTTGGTCTTTACGCCAAAAGTCGTTTTCACCAAAACTGATTTTCTGTACATGCTAAATGTTCGACACCAAAAGCCCGACCTAAACACCATAACTTTTATTGAAAACCTCCAGTACTTTTTTATACATTATAAAGAGTTCCCAAATCAAAAATATTTGGCTATCTCATTCGTTTGGTTAGGTTTTTACTCAAATCCCCGAAATCAAAATTTATTCCTGAACAGCGCACTGTTTTTGTAAAAATTATTTGACGACCTTCCCGAACTCCATTTTCGACCAACCTTACATTTTGAAAAGTAAACTCTCTGAACATAATTTTCAAAAAAAAGAAACTCGACCAAAGGTGCTACCTACTGCCCAGAACAGTCGACACAAGACAACCTTAAAAATCAGACTATTTTACGCCTTTATGCACTAACCTTCTAAACATCATTAATTACCCCTAATTTATTAAACAAGAACCCTAAAATCATTAATTGATCTTAATTACTATATTTTTCAGAAAATTAATAAAACCCTAATCATCTCAATGATGGTTAATTAACATTACAATCATGATTAATTAATAAAAACATGAATTAAGTTAAAGTTAAATTGATCACATACCTTGAATCAAGAAAACTTTTATGAAACCCTAAAAACTTGTAGAAACCTTCGTCCAAAAAAAAGAGCTGGAAAAAAATAATGTGTTTTGATTTGTTTTTATACTAAAACAATGAGAATCCTAGCCCAATACAAATAATACTTTCCTTTTTTTATTTTTTTCCTTTTTCTTATTTTTCCCCACCGTCCTATATAAATTTTTTTACCAAAAATAATACTTTTTATTTATTTTATTATTAAATTCGTTTTTTAATAATTATTTCCTTAATTATATTTTTTTTATTAATCCCTTAATTAATTAATTATATCTAAAACCTTTTAACTAGTAAATTAAACTACACTAGTCAACTTTACGCGTTTATCGTAAATTACGTAAAATATACAGTTTTATGAAAATTCTTAAAATATGAAATAAACTTTATAACTAAGTTCTAAATGACTTAAAACCATCCCGTAAATTATTCCCGTGACTAAATACCTCATCCGAGACCTCTAAACGCTAAACCCTAATTTGTAAAAATACGATTTACTATAATACTTATACGTACACATAAAATCCTAAAATAACACCGCATTCTATCATAGTTAGATCCAAGTGAACAAATGAGCATGAACTAACCCCATCATAACATTATATAATGCACCACGCAATACAGGAACGATGACTAACATCCAATCCAAGGCTCAAATATAAATAGAATGCACGTAAACGCACACTAAGCACATAATCAAAGTCAAACAGTCAAAAGTGACAAATCCAAAAATCTAGGGTTGTCACACTTGTGTATGCATTTGGTGAACTTTGGTTGGCTTAATCTTGCTAAATCTGCTTATTTTTGCAAAACTGCTTATTATCCAAGTATGTATCATATGTGGGCATCTTTTGATTAAACTGTACTAATTGTGGTTGGATTTGTGATTTCTTTGTTGTTATTGACTCCTTATAACCCACTAGTTATAAGGGTGCTTTTGTGTTCTTTGATTCCAACAAAAATCCATATAAGACAAAAAGTCAAGATAGTCAAGCAGTGGCAACTTTTCCCACTGCTGGACACCCAAAACTAGCCACTGCTAGTGTTAATTTCCAATCAGCTTATTAATAAGCTATAATAGCTTATCCAGACCTGTAACAACTTTGATTTTGTAATCAGTCTTCCTTATTTGACCCATTTGACTAATCTGGAGCTTTTTAGGGTTTGACTTTTAGGTTTGACTAGAAAACCAACTAAGTTGACTTTTACATAAGTGATTATTTCTTATTCCAGCTTATTCATTGTGCTTTTTGGAAATCTTTTTGATTATTAAGCTTAGTTTTGTCATTTGAAACCTTTTGCAACAAGAATCAGCCCTTGAATTGGTCTAGAACTCAAAAATGACTATTTTGTCGTTTTTTGTAGAGAGCTTGTGCTTATTTCAGGCTTATTTCTTGGGCTTATTCAAAAATTCTTTATACAAACAGCTTAATTAGGTCAAGAGAAAGTTGTGTCAAATTTCAGCTTATGGCATCAACTTATACCTTAATGGGCCAAAAAGCCCATTAAGAATAAGATGTTTTGAAATAAGCTGTGATAAACTCACTTTTAGCTTTTGGGCCTTTGAAATTTTGTGTTTAAAATTGAATTTTAAGCTTAAATGGAAGATTTGGATAATTTTTGTGAAAAAAATTTTATTGGGCCTTAATCTAGCCCATTAAGGGTCTATTTTACTATTTGGCCCACTTGGAGGCCCATTAGGGGTAATTTGGTCATTTGAAGTTCATTTCTGTTTAAATTAGGTTAAAATAAACTAGTTTGCATGTTTTTAGAATTTTTATAAATTTTGAATTTTTAATATTATTTAATTATTATTTTATTGTTAAAAATAGTTTTTAAGATTTTTTCAACTTTTTCATTTTTCCTCGTTTAAATACATTAAGTTAGGAATTTTAAAAATTTTACATTAATTTTCTTGTCATTTAATTAATTTTTAGAATTATTTTAATATTTTTATAGTTTTTAATCATTTTTAAATAGTTTTAATTAATTTTAAATTTTCCAAAAATAGTTTTTAGTTTAATTAAGTTATTTTAGAGGTTTACAAGTTGAAAAATCTCACTTTGGGCTTTAATTAGCATTAAAAAATTAATATTTAATTAAATAAAAGGTTTGAGTGATTTTTGAGTGATTTTTCATTTTTTGTAAACTCTAATTACTTTTTTTAGGGTTTATTTCAATTTTCTAGGAATTTTTAGGATAATTTTTAAATTTCGTCATATTTTATGGTTTTACGTGCACGACTTTTCGTCTTAGTTTAATTTTAATCGTAACCGTCATCCTTTTCTATTTTCTTTCTTCATAATCATAATCACAAATATTAATCATCTCTTTACACAACACACTAGCCTCCTTGAGAACGACCCCTCGCCATCTTGGGTCATTTACACTTGGTTTTCCTAAACCACTTGTTTAATACATACCCTAATTACGTTCTTTTTCCTAAAAGACGTATAAAATACTCAACATCATCGTCCTCGAATTAAGGATGCGATAATGCTGTAGTTTTAAATTTTTCCCTCTCTAAAAGGAAAATTCGTCCTTGAATTAAAGGTAATTTAAGCTGGTGAAATTATATAAGCTGAAGACACCTAGCCTGAAAAATATGAAAGCTGAAAGACGTATAAGCTGAAATACATGCAACCGAAAGGTCATGAAAGCTGAAAGATCATACCCGAATCATAACTGAAAGTGAGGATAAGAAGTCCGTATAGACTCCTCCGTTTCCCAAGTGGCCTCCCGCTCGGAATGGTTCCTCCACCGGATCTCGACGAAAGGAATAGTCTTCCTTCTCATAACTCGATCCTGGCGATCTAAAACTGCTTCGGGTTCTTCAATAAAAGATAGGTCCTCCCAAATCTTATCGAGTGGATAATTAACTTTGTGAAGCTCATGATAGTTGTACCCTCTGAGTAGTGATACATAGAACACGTTATGAACGTGTGACAGCTGAGGCAGTAACGCCAAATGATATGACACCTCACTAACACGTTCAAGTATTTCGAACGGTCTGATGTAGTGAGGTCTGAGCTTGCCCTTGAGGCCAAAACGTCTGACCCCGCGTGCTGGTGAGACATTGAGGAATACACGATCTCCAGTCTGAAATGCTAGATTTCTGCGATGCTTGTCGGTGTAACTCTTTTGACGAGTACGCCCTTCTTGCAGCTTTGCCCTGGCAATGGCGACCTTTTCGTTGGTCAACTCTATTAATTCTGCTCCCTTTATCAAACGTTCTCCAAACTGATCCCAACAGATCAGAGCACGACATTTCATGCCGTATAACATCTCAAAGGGAGCACACTTGATGCTGGCATGCCAACTGTTGTTGTAGCCAAACTCGACCAAGCATATATAGTCATCCCAATTACCTGTCCATTCTAATGCACAGGCGCGAAGCATGTCCTCCAAGGTCTGGATGGTACGCTCTAACTGACCGTCCGTCTGCGGATGGAAGGCTGTGCTGAGCTTAAGCTTGGTTCCCCAAGCTTTATGAAGACCTCCCAGAAATGAGAAGTGAATCATGGATCCTTGTCTGATATAATATCTGAAGGTGTACCGTGTAATCACACGATCTCCTTCGTAAATAGGTCTACTATTGTACTGACTGCGAAATCTTAACGGATAGGGATGAAGTGTGCTGATTTGGTCAAACGGTTGACAATGACCCAGATTGCATCATGTTTCCTCTGAGTCTGTGGTAACCTGGTGACAAAATCCATAGAGACCTTGTCCCATTCCACATTAGAATATCTAATGCCTGAAGTAGACTACTAGTACGTTGATGCTCTATCTTAACCTGCTGGCAGGTTAGACATTTAGAAACAAAAGTGGCGACATCCTGTTTCATGACGCTCCACCAGAAATACTGCATAAGATCGTGGTACATTTTAGTGGAACCCGAATAGATAGTAAACGGAGAGTTGTGAGCCTCACTCAATAAGGCTTCTCTGAGAGTAGGGTCTTCTGGAACTCAGAGTTTGGTACCCTGCCATACATCACCATCATAACCGATACGAAATTCAGTCTGTTGGTAAATATTCTGGACTGTAGCCCAAATTTCACCATCATCCTTCTGTGCAGCTTTAATCCAATAGAGTAAATATGGTTCTACTCTCAGACTAGCCCAATAACCTGTCTGTCCGCGTATTAAGAGCTCAATATCATACCGCTCTACGTCTCGTATGATCTCCTCCTGAACCTTGATGCCATTTATTATTCCTGACTTTCTGCTAAGAGCATCTGCCACTACATTCGC
The DNA here is from genome assembly GCA_025667525.1 of Glebionis coronaria. NCBI lineage: Eukaryota > Viridiplantae > Streptophyta > Magnoliopsida > Asterales > Asteraceae > Glebionis > Glebionis coronaria. The sequence goes on along the minus strand of CM046880.1, from coordinate 150,041,247 downwards.
TTTACCTGGGTGATACTGAATGTTAGTGTCATAGTCATTAAGAAGTTCCAACCATCGCCTCTTCTCATGTTCAGTTCCCGATGTGTAAATATATACATGAGACTTTTGTGATCGGTGAAGATATCACACGACTCAACATATAGATAATATCTCCAGATTTTCAGAGCGAAGACGACTGCCGCAAGCTCTAGGGTATACGTGGGATTACTCTTCTCATACAGCTTTAGCTGTCGTAAAGCATAGTCAATGACTTTCCCATGTTGCGTAAGTACACAACCCAAACCTTTCCCTGAAGCGTCGCTGTATATCTGATATCCACCTATGCCAGATAGGAGAGAGAGGATCAGTGCTAAAATTAAACGCTGTTTGAGTTCCTCAAAACTCTTTTCTCTCTCCTCAATCCATATAAACTTCTCTCCCTTGCGCATAAGTTTGGTCAACGGAAATGCCAAACGTGAGAAGTTCTCTACAAATCTGCGGTAATATCCCGCTAACCCAAGAAAACTGCGTACTTCTGTGGCAGATGTCGGTCTCGGCCATTTAGTGATATCATCCACCTTTGCAGGATCCATGAGGATCCCCTCTACAGAAACAATATGGCCTAGAAACGCCACCTTATTTAGCCAAATCACATTTAGAAAATTTAGCATAAAGCTTCTCTCGTCGGAGAATCTACAAAACCGTACGAAGATGATCCTCATGCTCTTCCTTAGACTTAGTGAAAATAAGGATATCGTCGATGAATAGAATCAGAAACTTGTCTAAGAACTCGTGGAAGACTCGATTCATCAAGTCCATGAATACTGCTGGCGCATTCGTGAGACCGAATGGCATGACAACAAACTCGTAATGACCGTACCTCGTGCGAAAAGCAGTCTTGGATATGTCCTGCTCTTTTACACGCAGCTGGTGGTAACCTGATCGTAAGTCGATTTTGGAGAAGTTCTTAGCACCCTGAAGCTGATCGAATAAATCATCAATACGAGGAAGTGGATAACGGTTAGGAATGGTGAGCTTATTCAGCTCGCGGTAGTCAATACACAGCCGCATACTACCATCTTTCTTCTTGACAAAAACAACTGGCGCGCCCCATGGTGCACGCTCGGACGGATGAAACCCCTTTCTAGAAGTTCCTGAAGCTGATCCTTCAGTTCCTTAAGCTCAACGGGAGCCATACGGTAAGGAGCTTTGGATATTGGTTCTACACCTAGAATAAGATCGATACCAAACTCTACCTCTCGCATGGGAGGTATGCTTGGAAGCTCTCCTAGGAAGACATCAGGAAAATCTGACACAATTGGCTGATCATGGAGTGAAGATGTCTCAGAAGCAGTGTCATGAACGGTAGCTAGAAAACCCTCACATCCATGGTATAATAGAGCACGAGCCTACAAAGCTGAGATAATCTGAACATGTTTTCCTGGCAGAAAACCACGGTGAACAAACTCTGGTGTCTGAACATCACCGAAGATGACTCGATAAGCATGACAATCTATAGTGGCACGATGAGTTGACAACCAATCCATAGAATAATATCAAACTCGCAAATGTCTAGAGGGAGGGCACTGACTGCGCGGATTTTATTATCAAACTCAAGAGGAAGATCCATGTACACCTGAGTAATGCGTGCAGAGTTTCGCATGGGCGTAGATATACTTAGAACACTATCTAGGGGTGTAGGGGTCATGTTTATTCTAGTATCAAATGAAGTAGATATAACCGAATGTGTAGCGCTTGTATCGAAAAGAACGCAGGCATCCTGTCCATTTATAAACAAAATGCCAGTGATGGTACCTGTGGTCTTGTTTGCCTGATCTCGGGTAGTGGTATAAACGCGACCAGTGGTTGGTGGTAGTGGTGGTGGTGGTAAAATCTGAGGAGTTCGTCCTGAGGTACCAGCAACATCTCCCTTCTTACAATCTCGCATCATGTGCCCCGGCTGTCCATACTTGAAACAACCACTAGAACCACGACAACACGGTCCAGGGTGTTTCTTCCCACATGTGATACAAGTGGGATTAGTATACCTCGTAGAGGCTGCTCTGGTTTGCTGCGAACCTGATTCAAGGAAAATGTACGAGCGTCACGATCATGGTGACATAACTAGAATACTGTTGTTTAGTTGAAGATTAAATTACCAGAATTTATTGGTCGGGCAAACTGCTGACCTCTGTAATTTTGTTCACGCCCCTGTCTAGCATCTCTTTCGACATACTAAAAGTTATAAGTCGTTTTACCCAATCGTTTGGTATTCAGAAGCTTAAAGAATCACCCGTGGTTGCGAGATGAGTTTGAGCTGCCACCGTAGTTGTCACCACTGCCTCTCTTATCTGATCGATTACGGTTATAAGACTAACCGTGATTTCTATAGCTCTGCTATGGAGTAGCCGATTGGGATTGATCTCCTCTTCTATGTCTACAAGATTATAATTGGATAGTACATGATATATATTGTCAAGTAAGTACAAGATTAAATTATTTAAGTATTCTGAATGTAATATACCTCTTCTCGGGACGCTCTACATTCTCGAGCTCATCCCTCTCGAAAAGCATCTCTACATCACGAGCTGCATTAGCTAACTGCGACACGTTAGTGAACGTGACACTAATTAGTCTATCCGTAGTGCACGAGTGAAGAGCCCATCGAAAGTGTTTCGCCTGCTCCTCCGCAATACCTACAACCGCTCCCAAGAATCCAGCCAACCTAAGATATGGCTGCATGAACTCCATAGTATTCTCTCCAACCTTCTGACGGATGGAGTGAAAGTCCCTCTTCAGTTTTGCCTGCTCAGCATGAGGAAAAACTGGTCATAAAATATTGCCTTGAACTGTGTCCAAGTCAATGTGAGCACCCAATCATCTCCCCTATTCGTCAGCTTATAAGCCTTCCACCAATGTAGGACGTTACCCTCCAACTTATAAACAGCTAGTCTAACCTTGAAGGCATCCTCACAACCCATGGCGTCAAAGATTTTCTCTATATGAGAAATCCAGTTCTCTACGTACGTTGGGTTTACTATATGCTCAATGTAACACCCCCAAATTAGGCCCTAGCGGAAACCCACAAGTTTTTGGGCCTGTTACGTCATGATTATCTGAGTCTTGATCCGAAAGAACGACTTCTATGCCAAATATCACAACGCAGACTCCAAATAATCATACAGTCAAGTACCTGAGAATACACGCTTAAAACGGTCAACATAAAGTTGGTGAGTTCATAAGTTTTATTAAAAAGTTTATGACACTTCAAAAGTTTTCAAAGCCCACTACCAAAAGTAGTATCGTACAAGCATTTAGAAGTCGAGAGTTTCACAACAATAACCACAAAGTTCGGTCATATCATCATTTAGCCAAAAGCATTATAGCCAACACAAACCAATTCAGTTCATATACACATTTCATATCAAGATCAAATGCCCAATTCATGTCAAGATCACCTATAAGAAGCATAACAAGATCATACAAGATCATAGCAAGATTCACAATCAAGATCATAATAAGATTCAATTCAAGATCATAGCAAGATCAAAGCAAGATTCAATTCAAGACTAACTGGACTGCAAACAAAATGTTTTAGTGCATATGAATCCCATTGTAGGAGGGCAAGCATATAAAGTTTAGAAGCATATGAATCCATTAAATAATGGCAAGCATATAAAGTTTAGCAGCATATGAATCCATTAGATAATGCAAGCATATAAAGATTAGCAGCATATGAATCCATTAAATAATGGCAAGCATATTGGGTACCCAGTTACGATAGCAATAAGCTCATGACAAAACTTCCGCGAAGTGATTCAAGACAAAACACATTTTGCATCCATAAGCAAGCAACATAGCATTATCATCACAAGGATAACTTCAGAGAACAGATCAAGAAACATGTATTGCATTCATAAGCAAGCAAAAAGCATTGTCTTCATAAGCATAACCCCAACGAAGTAATTCAAGAAAACGATAGTTTTGCGTCAACAAAAGATGTTACCAGCATTATCACACCTCAAATACATTAGGCATATAAGACAGATCAAAAGAAGTTATGACTCAGTCACATATTCACAATGTGTAGCATAAAACAATATTTGCAAAGTAAAACCACGTATGTATCACAAACAATCATCAAAACGTATAAACACGTATTTGACATCAACAAGCATGCATCTCCCCCAAAAGATATTTAAAATATTTATAAAGCGATTCTGAAATAGAAAGAGGGGGGTATGAACTCACCTCAGTATGCAAATATTTCACAGCAAGAGTATGAAAATCACAGATGCAGCAAACACACATCGCAACCTAGATATATAATGCTAAATTAGGTCACAATCAAAGAATGCAAAAATGCATTCACGTCACGCACACATGTCACCCTTTACCACAGTTTAAGTTATAAATTAATGCTAAAAAAATATGTGTTGATGTAATATTCGACCAAACTTCCAATAAAGAAGATGTCATCTTGACTTGATAAAATTTGGCGGCCTTTCGGCGTCACATTTATTTATACCATTTTAACTTTAGTTAAAATATCTAATAATTTTCTAAAAGAAAATCAATAACCATTCGACATATATTTTAATATAGCCATTTAAAACAACACTTAACTCACGTCAATTAAACTCGACTAGTCGCTCTCAAAACGAAAACCTCGTCCCATCTAAATGACTTGACGCAAACTTTGTTCCAATATATATCATTTGCATACTACAATTTTAAAAAGACTTTTGACAAAACAAATTAAAAACTAAAAGAATCACTTGACAATTTTAAAACATATAGTATTGTACATCCCACGTGATCCCTTCAAAAATACTGTTGGTGTCAGTGGAAACAAAACCCAAATGGGTCAGGTTATACAGACCCCCCAAAAAAACATTGGTACCCCCTACCACACAAATAAAGTACAAAAAGTAACTATTTGTGTACTTTTTGTCCCCTAGTTTTTTTCTGGACAGTTTTTGTTCCGTATTTTCGACTGTTTAACAGTTTTAACCTGTTAAACTTTATTTTTTTGATTCCGTATTTTCCGATTCACAGTGTTATAACAAAACCAAAATTATAAAAATAAAAAAAATAAAAAAAATAAAAAAAAAAATAAAAAATCAGGGGGAGTATATATAAGGGTTTTGGGGGTCTTTATAACCTGACCCAACCCAAATATGTCAGTTTTTGCAAGAACCTATGTTAAAACTCAAATTTTAAAACATTTATAACTCTCTCCTCTCTTGTCACCTCAACAAAAGGATAAAAACGTTTTGCCATTTCTCTCGTTAACAAACTGAACAACGTTACTTTGTGAAAACCTTTTCCCTCCAAAACATATGTTATATCCCTCTCATCTCCCTCTTCTCTCTCTCGGTATAAAAACAGTAGCAGGAACAAATATTTTGAAAGACCATTTTGTAAATTGTTTTTCCTATCTCTCTAGTTCGGCAACATTTAAACAAGATCACAAAACTCTCTTCAAAAGCTCATGTACATAATCTTTCACAAAACGCTTACAGGACTCTCACAGCGACACAAGCTTACATTGACAACCCTCATCTCACGTTTGCTAAATTTTCATGACGTAAGACTCGGTTTCGAATGTACTCACTTAGCTTAACATATACCAAAAGACACCAACATGAGTTTGAGTATACAAAGTATGGTTTTTGACCCGACAACTACACCTCACAACTCTCGTAACACTCTTGACACGCTCACAACAAGAGTCTCACAGTAACTTGTAACTCTCGTCTCACGTACTCTCGTCAACTTGCCATAACGACTCTCACAAAACTCGACGACTCATGCTCACATGTTTACACAGCCCTCGCCTCACATGTAAAAACTCTCAACGTATGCTTGCTTATTATTTTCACGACATAAAACTCGGTTGACACGTACTCATTTAGCTCGACGTACCAACAAATTTTATACAAAGCATGTGAAACTTAACGTAAAACCCATTTCAAACGTGCTTTTAAACCTTTGTATGAGGTTGGAAAATGTCAAGTTTACAATATTTACAATCCATATTTTTGAATGTCTAGTTTTCCAAAAAAAAAGTGGTAAGGTGACGACATATGCGTAAACGATAGGAAAGGCAGCAAAGAGAAAAGAAAATGAAGTTGAATGGTTATGCGGTGTAACCTTTGTCGAGCTCGCGATATGATAACAAAGTTCACCACTAACGTAACCCTAAACCTTCGATCCGCAACCCACTTCACGGGCGAAATCACTTTCGTCTAGTTATAACCCACGTCGGAAAACAAGGAAGACTCGGGTCGAACGAACCCACGCTGAAGAGAGAAGAAAACCCGCGCTTAACTATGACAAATCCACTTCGAAAACAATAAAACCCACGTTGGAAGTTGTTATGCCGTAACCTATAATCCAGATGGGTGGTATGGTAGCTATTTGGTTTGCTTGTTTAAATGTGAGTTGTTATTTAGTGTGTGTTGTAGGGAGTAAGAAAAAGAAAATGGAGGTTTTTATGTTTCATCAAAGGAGGTTAATGAAGTTTGGATGTGTGTGTTTGTGTTATCCCCGGAAGAGAGATATGGAGGTTTTATAGCCTCTTTTCTGGCTAAAATACCAAACTAATCCGCGCACAAACTTTTTACCAAATTAGACTTTTAATAATATCCGTAGGATGTTAGAATCTAACGAATGAAAACTAGTTGCACTATCAAAAATTGTGCGCCAAAATATTGTGCGCTCCAACCTACCAAAATTCACACTATGCGCCTAGTGCACACACTATGCGCCTAGATGCGCCTAGATGCACAAGTAATATAGATGCACAAGTAATACGCGCCTAGATGCACAAATTAATGCGCCTAGATGCACAAGAATACGCGCCTAGATGCATAAGTTGCGCCTAAAAGAAGCTATGCAATGCACAAGAAATGTGCGCCTAGATGCACACTTGGTGCGCCTGGTGCGCCTAGATGCACACTTGGTGCGCCTAGATGCACACTTGGTGCGCCTGGTGCGCCTAGATGCACACTTGGTGCGCCTGGTGCGCCTAGATGCACACTTGGTGCGCCTAGATGCACACTTGGTGCGCCTGGTGCGCCTAGATGAACACTTGGTGCACACTATGAGATGCACTTAGCCAAAATGAGATGCACACTATGCACCTAACATATTGTGCGCCTAGTGCACTTAGCCAAAATGAGATGCACACTATGCACCTAGATATCACCTTGTGCACTAGATGCACAACAATGTGCGCCTAGTTTCACTTAGCCAAAATGAGATGCACTTGTGCACTACATGCGCTTGCAAAACTATACACTATGCGCCTAGATAGCACCTTGTGCACTAGATGCACAACAATGTGCGCCTAGTTGCACAAGCTAGTGCACTAGTTGGTCTATTTTGGTAAGAAGAGAAAATTTGGTCTATTTTGGTAAAGTGACTTGTAAATTAGGCTAATTTGGTAATTTCTTTGATAAAATAAGCAGTATGGGTGAAATTTGCATGAAGGGGGGACCAATATGATCTTCGAATAGGGGCTAGGAGTAGGAAAAGTACTATATCAACATAGTAGGAAGAGCATGTGTAAATTTGTTCATATTTAAATTTCAAATGTATTTCTAAGGGGTTTCGGTGGGATGGGTATCCTATGCAGGGGGCCATAAGAATTGGAGTATTAATACTCATCATTGGGACTTGATAACATTGTATTGATGGTAAGTTGAGGCCTTGCGTTAAGTGTTTGGCGTTTTCGTCAAAGGGTCGTGTGACCAATGGTCGTATCGAGAAGGTGATTTAATGAAACGTAAAATATTAATTCGAGTATGGCATCACGCATAATACTCATAATTTATATTATAGCATGCGTAAATAACGTGGCACATAAGTTATGCAACGTAAATAATATAATCTAAGGTTAACGGAAAGAGTTGAATAAGGGTCATGTGTCGTACTTATAATATTTAATATAATAGCCTACGTAAAACATGCAAACGTTAATGAAATCAATCAAGGATAGCAGGTATAACTCGTGAGCGCACAAGATCAACATTAAACACATGAAGTGTTCATATAGGCATTGACTGAGCGCAGTCCGCAACTAAAAATCAATTTAGCACATAGAATGACATACGAACAACTCGAGGGTAAGAACTGTAAATATATTGTGACATTTAAATATAAAGGTTTAATTTTTTTTACTGTCTCGATATGCAGACTATGCGATTTTTTTTTCTTCCAGATTTTACAAAATATGTCCCGTTTTCAAAACCAAAAAGTTTGGTAAGCTCAAAAATGAATTTTTGAATAATAACTAATATAATTTTATTATTGTTTAAAGCACAAAAAAAAATTCTCGGGTGTTACACTCAAAGGATCAGGGTTTCTGTTTATTATACCTTTCTAACCAGATAGCTTAAGTGGTAGGTGGTGGAGGAGGAGGAGGGTTGTTATTGTGCTAAGGTCTGTTTTGGTACTCAGCTTGAATCTCATCCCGAATCTGGGGTAGCATGGCTTGCACAACTGCTTGAACAACTGTAGCAATAGCAACAGTTGTAGCCTCATTCTCATTTTTGCGTCTGGGTGGCATCTAAAAGTTTAAAGAGGATAACATAACTTGATAGAAACATGGAATAAGAAATCTGAAATATGCATGAGGTAGTTCATGAAGGCATAGCCAATAATATATGACATGAATACTGGTGAACGCCTATGGTCAGTTCACAAAATGACAATTGACAAAAAAACATGAATCTGGCATGAGAAACGATGAACGCCTATGGGTCGGTTCATCAATACAAAATTTGAGCGGACAAGGGTGAACGCCTATGGGTCGGTTCACCAGAACGAAAAATTCGCTGAAAAGCACATGTGACTAAATATGGTCAGTCCTGTACCAACCTTTTACTTAGTCAAAAATTAAGAAAACTAACTGATGAAATGCATGAGAAACATGAAAGATAACAACGCCAAAGTATAGGAAGTTTCTGGTGACTACCCACTAGTCACAGGTCAAGTTTTAGAGCCTACAGGTCGAACCTTGCTCTCTGATACCATAATTCTAACACCCCACTTGGATAAATGGACCGTTACATGTACTTATGGTGTGTCATCAAAGCTTGTATGGCAAATATATTAAAACATTAACTGACCATAACAAAAATACCGTAATCAAACATCGGTAGTTCAAAAAATAAGCTCAAATATAAAGGATTAAGTACTAAAAGAAAGGACTAAAAAATGTCCAAACAAGCAAAGTAATGTCTAAGGTGCATAAAGTAAAGAAGTCTGGGTAGCTTCCATCCAATGCACATACTCTCTCAGAATCCTTAGAGCGTCCTGATGTACCTGCTGTTTGGAACATGAAAGGAAACTACGAATGAGCATAACACCCAGTGAACGGATATAAAGCATGGTAAGAATATACTGAAATAAACAGATAACAAATACTGAAGCTATGAAATTGCTAAGTAAGGTGCATCAGAAAACTGTATATGTTCTGAAAAGTCTAGTTTACAATAGTAAAACTGATTAATTATCTGTTATATCTGAAAACACGCAATTACTGTATTTTAAATACCAAGAGCTTATATAGGTCATGTGCTGTAACAACGTCTTCATAAATACATAGAAGGGTGACCTCGTCATGCTGTAGAGGGGTGACTGATAAGTTGTAAATTCACACTCGTTTAGGAAAACGTGGTAAAAGCGGTAAGTATTAAACAAGTGGTTTAGGAAAACCAAGTGTTTGTGACCCAAATTGGTGTGGGACCGTTCTCAAGGAGGCTAGTGTGTTGTGTAAAGAGGTGATTAAATTTTTTTTATGATTATGAGAAAAGAAAAGAGAAAAGGATGATGGTTACGATTAAAATTACACTAAGACGAAAGTCGTACACGTAAAACCGTAAAATATGACGAAATTTAAAAATTACCCTAAAAATTCCTAGAAAATTACAATAAATCCTAAAATATGTAATTAGAGTTTAAAAAAATCAAAAATTACTCAAACCTTTTATTTAATTAAATAATAATTTTTTAATGCTAATTAAAGCCCAAAAAATCAATTTAATTAACAAAAAGCCCAAAATGAGATTTTTCAATTTGTAAACCTCTAAAATAACTTAATTAAACTAAAAACTATTTTTGGAAAATTTAAAATTAATTAAAACTATTTAAAAATAATTAAAAACTATTAAATTATTAAAACAATTCTAAAAATTAATTAAATGAATAGAAAATTAATCTAAAAGTTTTAAAAATCCTAACTTAATGCTTTTAAATTGAAAATTCGCAAAAATATTAAAACTAATTTTAATAATAAAATAATAATAAAATATTAATAAAAATCCAAAATTTATAAAAAATTTTAAAAACTTGCCAACTAGTTTAATTTAACTTAAATAAACAGAAAATGAACTTGAAATGACAAAATACCCCTTAATGGGCCTCCAAATGGGCCAAATAGTAAAACAGACCCCTTAATGGGCTCAATTTGGCCCAATAAAAAAAATGTTCACAAAAATGGCCCAAAACTTCCAGCGAAGCTTAAAATTCAATTTTAAACACAAAATTACAAAGGCCCAAAAGGTGAAAATGAGCTTATCACAACTTATTTCAAAATAGCTTATTCTTCATGGGCTTTTTGGCCCATTAAGCTATAAGCTGATGTCATATGCTGAAATTTGACACACTTCCTTCTCTTGACCTAATTAAACTGTTTGTAAAAAGAATTTTTGAATAAGCCCAAGAAATAAGCTTGAAATAAGCTTGAAATAAGCAAAAGCTCTCTACACAAAATGACAAAATAGTCGTTGTCGAGTTCTAGGCAGTTTCAAGTGCTGATTCTTGTTGCAAAATGTTTCAAATCACTTAACTAAGCTTAATCAAAAAGGTTTCCAAAAAGCACAATGAATAAGCTGGAAAAAGCAAATAAGCAATTATGTAAAAGTCAACTAAGTTGGTTTTCTAGTCAAACCTAAAAGTCAAAGTCTCAAATGCTCCAGAATAGTCAAATGGGTCAATTAAGGAAGATTTGTAAGACTTATGCATACGACTTAACCCAATACGAATAACATCATGGAATAAACCAAAAAGAAAGATTAGATTAGATGAAGAATAAAGAGAAAACAAAAAGGTTGTGAATTCCTAGTGAGAGAAAGACATATGTTTCTCTCTCAACTATCTATGAAATGGAAGACACACACACTCAAATGAGGTGCTAGGGGCCTTTTATACTACAAGTGTAATGTATAGAAAGCCTTCCTCATTTAAGTGTTCGGGACTAATTCCCGTTACATACATAACATTACACTATAACTCTCAACACCATTATGTAGCATTTTCCACGAGCTTCGCAACGGTATATTATATGACCATCACTTTAAATACGGCTAACAATCTCCCCCTAAGGGGTGGTCATGTAATATGTGACTTCACTTCTTTGGTGTTGTTGACTTTGAAGCTCGTTGTCTTGAGAGTTCTTTCATAGTTCCTTTCATGACTTGTGATCTTGGATCTTTGATCTTTGCCTTGACTAGATCTTAAAACTTTGCCATCTTGCGTTTTTGTGTCTTTCCCCACATACTCAAACTTTGATTTGAGATGAAAGCTTGTTAACAATCTCCCTTGATCATCAGAGTAGCGGAAGTCTTTGTCTTTAGATGTTCTTGAGCTTTCTTCTTTTACATGAGCATGTGGTCTTGAATTACGACTCTTGAGGTTACGCCACCGTTTGCATTTCTCTGGTTTCCCGTTATACAGTACGAATATTGTACCTGTGATTAGGTAAGTTCAAAGAACTTCCTTGACAGGGTTTCCGGCTGTGGTATCCGTTCTCAATACTTGAATATATCGAAAGATACTTCATACTTAGGAGTTAATAATGCAGTTCCATTCTGCTGATTAAGTCGTCAATTTAATTTCCTGGAACAAGTTTGAATCAATTAAGAATCAAACCATTGTTGCTTTCTAGTTGACACAAGTTAGATTCGTATGGAATCTCACAAGTCACCTACCGTAGTGCTATTTGATTATGACACTAGAAGGATTTCCATTCGTTACTATAAATTCTGAGGAGTATTACATTGAATGTTCTGGCAAGATCATAAAGATATTGTGTCGAGACCTGGAACGAGTTTGAATCACAAAAGAATCAAACCACTGTTGCTTTCCAGTTAACATATGTTCAATTCAAGTGAATCTTACATATGACCTACCGCAGTGCTGTTTGATGTTAAAACTGGAAGGATTTCCATTCATCACTATGAATACTAATGAGTATGACTCTGAATGTTCTGGCAATATCACAAGGATAGAGCGTAGGACTCTGTATATAATCGCTTGTGTTCTAGTGATGAACAACAATTGATATATGTAATAAGTGTCCTAATGAGATTTTTTGATGAATCTCGTTGGCTCTAGACTCTATAAGTGCACGTTTATTTGGTGATCAAAGGCTGGAGCAAACTGTCACCTTTTCAATATCTACTATCTCGGAGTGAGAAAGTTGATAGAAATAGGTTGACTCCGTGACAATAAAACAAACTTCTTTTGAGAGAAGCTTGAGTAGGCTGGGAAGGGTTGTGCATTGCATTACTGGGTCCATGATGCTTTGTCTTCAGTATCAGAAATCATCAAAGTGATTCTGATAATAGATGTATTGACCCGGTTTCTGCCTAAGTTGTATGGAGGGCTTCTTTCTTTACACCCTTTATCCTTACATTTCTTTTTCATTCTTCAACCCCTTCAATGCTTACCAAGACGTCATAACTCGCACCTTGTTGTGATTGTTCCAGTGCTAGCTTAAGTCATTAGTCGGCATTTTTTCCGTACACTCAACTACTCCATCTTTCCAAAGGACATCTAAATTCGAATGGATTGTCCCTGGGAAGATCTCTCCGGTTCTGGTTAGATCATAGGACGAATACCTAACCACCTTTTGACACCAATACCGTCGTGAATTAATGTGTTGAAGGGTATAGATATCGTAACCACAAAAACCTGTTGAAAAAGCAATCAAGGTGTTGATGAAATTAGTGTTTACACCTTGAAGGTTATTTGTATCACCAAAATGCTCCCCCTACATATGTGCATCATAAAAGGAAAGGTTTTTGCACATATTAGGAAGAGAAAGCACTTATATCAAAGATCTTATCCAAGATAACACATTTTAATCACTATTCTCCCCCTCAAAAATTGCATGACATTGAAATTTTTGTGAAACTAGTGATGAAACATGGAGAGAATAATGTTGCATGAAAGTTTGTACTCCCCCTCGAAAAGAAATTCTAATTAAAATTAGGGGACTATATGAGCAGACAGTTTTGAAATAATTCGAAAAATTGTGCTCAAAAACCTGAGAAAACTTACTTTCTCGTTGTTAAGGAATAATGTACATAAATGAACATTTTCCTTGTGTTCATGAGCTTAAAACTTTGAATGTTTTGATATAAGCCCATGACCGAGAAAAATTAATTTCTCGTTGTTGAGGATAAGTCAAAGACTTTCCTTTCTTTGGGGACCGGGTTATAGTCTGACATGTGACTATAAGCCATTATGAGAAGAAAGTAGAAAAAGACATGTTTTGAAAACATTTGAACTCTCATTCGAACTATATGTACGTACCCGTGGCGTTATTGAACGACATTTCTAAGTACGTCCATATTATCGATGCTGAGAGACATGTCGGAGAAGAATATTTTTGGTATTTTTGAAAGATGTTCTCATTTTTTATTTTGTTTTTATAGGTTTTATATTTTTGTATTTTGATTTTCTGAAAGATATATACAAGATTACTGCGAATGTGCAAGACGTTCAAGTTCATCTGGAGTGAAACTACGCATACCAAGTCGACGAACCAAGAATTCAAATCTGTCTTGAGAAAGAGCTTTGGTGAAGATGTCGGCTAGTTGGTAGTCCGTTTTGACAAAGTATAGTTCGATCGTTCCTCTTTCCACATGCTCCTTTATGAAATGGCATCGGACAACAATGTGCTTGGTCTTGGAGTGTTAGATCGGGTTGCATGATATGGCTATGGCTGATTGTGAATCACAATAAATAGGAACTTTATTAAAGTGAAAGCCATAATCCGTGAGTTGTGTTCTCATCCAAAGGACTTGAGCACTACACACGGATAGAGACACATATTCTGCTTCCGCGGTGGACAACGCCGTGCAATCTTGTTTTCTTGAGGACCAGCTCACTAGTTTTTTGCCTAAGAATTATGCTCCACCAGAAGTGCTCTTGAATGTATCATGACACCCTACATGGTCGGCATCTGAAAAACCAGTTAGATTAAAACCAGAATCCTTCGTATACCAGAGACCCATGTGAATGGTTCCCCGGAGATAACGAAAGATCCTTTTAACCTCCTTGAGATGCTTCTCAGTTGGCTTAGCCTGATACCGAGCACATAAAAAAGTAGCATGCACAATGTCCGGTCTGCTTGAGGTTAAGTACATAAGGGACCCAATCATACTTCGGTATTTTGTAGCATCTACAAATGTCCCTTTCTTATCCAAATCTAGCTTGTGTTTAGTGTCCATTGGAATACCAATTGGATCACAGTTTTCCATTCCAAATTTCGTTAGAATCTCGAGCACATATTTGGACTGATTTATGAAAATACCACGGGGGGAATGGTGAACTTGAAGACCAAGAAAGAACGTAATTTCCCCCATCATGGACATTTTAAATCGGCTTTTCATAAGGTCGGCAAATAATATGGAATTTTTTTGGGTTTGTAGAACCAAAAATTATATCATCTACATAGACTTGAGCCACCAAGATGTCGTTGCCGTAGTGCTTGATAAACAACGTTGGATCAATGGTTCCTTTGTTGAAGTGGTTTTGGAGATGAAATGATGATAATTCGTCGTACCATGTCCTCGGTGCTTGTTTCAAACCATAAATTTCCTTTTTCAACTTGTAGACATGGCTTGGATGATCGGTGTTAATGAAACCTTCAGGTTGACATACGTACACATCTTATTTTAACGGCACATGCAAGAAATCCGTCTTCACGTCCATTTGATACACAGTGAATGATTTGTGTGCTGCGTATGCCAAGAAAATCCTAATAGCTTCCATCCTAGCAACCGGGGCGAAGGATTCAGCGAAATCAATTCCCTCCTGCTGTTTATAACCTCTCACAACTAACCGAGTCTTGTTCCTAATGACCGTGTGCTCCTCATCCATCTTGTTTTTGAATAACCATTTTAGGGTAAGCGGATCGATATTGTCCGGGCGTGGTACTAACTCCCATACATCAAGTCGGATGAATTGATTGAGCTCTTCTTGCATAGACTCAATCCATGATGCTTCGATCATTGCTTCTTTGACACTTGTTGGTTCCATTGTACCGACTGATAGTGCATAGATACACATATCACCGTCGGTACGCAGCTGATTTCGTTTTGAGACTGGTCATGAGAGATTGCCAATCACATTAACCAAAGGGTGATTCTTAGTCCATTTGTGTTCATGTGGAAGTGTATGAGAAACTTGATGCGAGCTCGACGGATCCACATATGATGTTGAAGGCTGAGTAGTACTTGTGGAAGCCGCAAATGGATTAACAAACTCATGTTCGTTGAGCATCGCATTGTTTGCATTTTCAGCAACTATTTCATTCTAAAGATGAACATGATTAGGAATTTGCTAAGAATGTTGTTGTGTTGCGTCAGCAGTCGGAGAAGTGGTTGGAATATTTGGAGGCAATATGGTTGAGGTTGACGTAGATGGTGCAGAAGTAGATGCTGTTGGTGTAGATGTAATCGGAGGTTCTTGAACTACCGTAGGAGGTGCAGCCATGGCATTTTGAGGAACACCAAATGACGAAGGACCCTCCATATATTCATCATAAATTGGACCAAATAAAACTTCCAAGTCACGTTCCGAGGGATGTAACGATGAGATTGCTGACGGTGCAAATTGAATCGCGAGTCTTGAACTTACGTGTCCAAAAGTATGACCTTGAAGCTCGGGGTGTGAACTTCTATGTTGAGAGGCCATAACCGAGATTTCATCAAAGGTAACATTCATAGTCTCCATTACTTTTCTTGTCGTTCGATTATAAACCCTGTAAGCACAAGCAGTTGAAGAATAACCAATGAAAAACCAATATCACCTTTAGGTTCAAGTTTACCAATATCTTCACGATCATTCTTTGGATAACAAAGAGCCCCGAATACATGTAGAAACGATATATCCGGTTTTAGTCCATTAATGATCTCATAAGGTGTTTTGTTGAATCGGGTGTGAATAATGGAGCGGTTTTGAGTATAACATGTAGTTGCAATGGCATCAGCCCAGAGGAATAACGGTGCACTGGAGGAGAGAAGCATCGTCCGAGCAGCTTCAACTAACATACGATTCCTCCGTTCCACAACTTCATTCTGCTCTGGAGTTCTAACAGCCGAAGTTTGATGAGAGATCCCAACTTCGTCAAAGTAAGCTTTCAGTTTCTGATTGGTGAATTCTATGTCGTTACCCATTCATACAATGATAATAGGGGCTTGAAGTAGCACTGATGTTTTCTTCAAGAAATTAATAATTACATCAGGGGATTCATCTTTTGATGCAAGAAAATGAACCCATGTGTAACAAGAATAATCATCCACAATTACAAGGACATACCGCTTTCCATTAATGCTTTTGATTCTCATTGGGCCACACAAGTCCATATGTAAGAGATGTAACCTATTCATTGAGTTGGGAACAGGTTTAGGTTTGTGAGGTTTCTTCTTACTTTTACCTTGCTCCAGGAAGGACAAAGATGGTCTTTTGTATATTTAAACTTTGGAAGACCGGTAACGAGATCATCTTTCGTAAGTTGGGTGATTGCATCGAAATTGAGATGAGATAACCTTTGATGCCATAACCATGAGTTGAAGTGGCTCGGGCCATGAGACAAATTGGAGAAGCAGCATACATTTGAAAAAGATCAATGGTGGAAAGGTTGGTGGTACGATTTCCTTTCAACAAAACAATTCCTTCAAGATCTCTTACAAAACATTTATGACTTCTGAAAGCAACCTCCAAGTCTGAATCAAAAAATTGCCCAACCGAGAACAAATTATGTCCCAAGCCATCAACAAAAGAGACTCTGGTGATGATTATATTTCCCCAATGATGATCACCATAGCCTAGAATTATGATAGGTGTGAAAATACCCATCCTTTTTACCACTTAATTACAATAATAACAGAGCCAAAACGTGTATTTTATGTCATTTATGTCGGAATTATGCGTGGTTTGTGTTTTTGTTGTGATTTAGGACGAAAAGGTGAAAAGTGGAGAAAACACGGCATTCACGGGCTTTTATCGGAAGAAAAAGACGAAAGATGAAGTCGAAAGATCAAGAGTGGAAAAAGAACGGAAGTCCAAGACCAATTCTGAAGATTTATCGAAGAAAAAGTCAAAAGACGGAAGTTTACTAAAAGCTGAAGAACTCGAGTCTTATTTATGAAGAAAATTCAAGACGAGTTCAAAGAAATCCCGAGACAAAGTCATTAAGTCCAAGATTAACAAACAATTAAGAAGAAAAGGACTTAAGTGTGCAAATAAGGAAAAGAGGAAAGAGGGAGGAAGCTTCCTAAGCTCCTCCCTAATCACCCCTATATATAGATTAGGCTCAGTTCATTTTCAAGTTGTTGGTGGTTTGACAAACCACCACTTCCACCATTTTCATTTCTTGTCATTTTCATTTCTTTCACTTTAATTAATTGTTACGCACTTTTAATCATTTAATTTTCAAGTAAGTTTTCATTCATTGTTCTTAAATCTTTGCTTTTCTTGTCTTAATCTTTCATCTTCCTTTCTTGATTCTTGTTTACTTTTGGTGCGAATTACTTATGATCCGTGTTGTTCATTTATGTGTTCGTGCTTAAAAAGTTTATGTTTTTATTGTTTGATCCAAAAAGTTGCTTAATTTGTGGTTGAATAAGTTTAGATCAGTGCTTATTTGATCCGATTAGTATTGGTTTGTTTTAGTTTTGGGAATAAGCTCATTTCAATAGCTTATTGCCTTTGATTTTCTCGGATTCCTTATAAATCGGAAAGGGTATTAAAACCCCTTTCTGATCTGTTATTCCGACCGGCACACCCTTTTTCCGATTGGCAAATCGGAAAAGGGTTTAGCTATTCTGATTGGCTTCAAGTTTTGCTTATTCCGATTGAATAGTCTTTCTACATTCCGATCATATGTGTTTTCTTATTCCGATTACTTGCATTCCACATTATTCCGATCATGTCTTTTCTAAACATTCCGATTAGGTTTAATTTTAGACATTCCGATTGAGTTGTTTTCGATTATTCCGATCATGCTCATTCCGATCGGGTACATTCCGATCGGATCCTTATGGATTCCGATCGGGTGTATTCCGATGGAATATTTTGTTTTGTTTTAACATTTTGCTTAGGTTAAAATGTCAATTTTTCTCGTTTTATTTTTAGTCTATTTTAATTTCGTTTTGAACTTTTATTTTAATGTCAATTTACTTTTCGCTAAGTTTTAATTTTACGTCATTTAAGTTCTCGTCATTTACTTTCCAAGTTTTAAATATGCACCGTTTTCGTTTCAACTAGTTTAGTTTTAGTTACTCGTCATTTATTTTTAAGTCTTGCACATTTATTTTACCAAATTTAAACATATTTGTTTCACCAAGAACAACTAATCTCACACAATTAACCGAAAATCAATTCGAAGAGATACCGAGAAACGAACTTTTTCAACTAGTAAAAATCTCTACATTAAAATGGCACCGCTGCCGGCTCTTTTCGTGAGGATCGAAAGTTTTTTGTGAGAGAAGCGTTGGCTTTTGGGATCCGTTCACTTGTGAACGTTATTTTTCGTATTCAAAAATTTTCAAAAATCACAAAAACATTTGAAAAATCATAAAAAGCTTTTCTTTTTCAAAGTTTTGCACCAAAAATATTCTTCTTGCTTATCTATATTTCTTTATGGAATTTTATGTCCATTGCGTCCGGTGTGGGAAACAATTATCTGGGAACAACTCTTGTCAATGGTGTACATGTGAGCGGTGCGGTAACGATATTGACTACACACAATTCGGATTTTGTCCCTTGTGCAACTCGACTAATTCATTCTTTTTGAACCCACCTCCTGTTCCCCCGTGCATCTATTGTGGAAGCGATTCTCATTGGCATGTTTCGTGCCCGGTTCAATACCCGTATAGACACGGGCAAGAACCGGGGTACAATTATGACAATGGTAATAGCTATCCACAAGAAGCACCCAGTTTCTCTCCACACCCATGGTGCTATATTTGTGGGGGCCCTCACGATGCTTCTTTTTGTGATCCGTCGCAAATCTTTGAGAAAGTACCGTGCTATCATCCTAGTGTCTATAACCGTCAGCCCCCACATCACACCCTCAATCATCAATCCTCTCAGCAAACAAGTCTTGATCAACAACTCACTTCTTTGAATGGCATTCTAGAAAGTCTAGCTCAACTCCGAGCTGACTTGCATCAGGAAAGGCAACCGTTGCTTGATGTGGACGAAACCTTGAAAACCACCGACACCTTTTTGAGCCAATTTAGTCGTTTTCCCTTCTTTTCTACACCAAAATGTTTAATTACAGCGTGGGATAGAATTGGTGAAATTGAACATACTCGGGGCGATGAACAACAAAGGTTGCTGCATGAGCTTCTTAAAGATGTGGAGGTTATCAAGGAAGAGTTAGCCGACTACGTCACTCCTAACTGGACTCGTCCCATCTATTATGATGATGATGACGACGATGATGTCTACACTTTCAACCAATCTTCTGAAGTTGCTGCTCCTACTGTCGATGTTCCTACTGCATCTAAGGATCTAGATTCATTGAATGAGCTTAGTGATGTTGGTTTCGACAAAGTATTGGATGATGAGTGATGAGACTGCTTTTATACATGGTCTCATCATCCCAAAACGGCCTTAAAATACATAAAATATCATAAAATAGACCAAATATATGCTCGTGTTTGTTACTTGTGTATTTTTAGGTACGGATATTGTGGAATGGACAAAAGATCACAAGAATCATTCAAAAACGAACACGGGAAACGAAGACGCACAATGAACCAAGCTCACAAATGGAAATTTGCAAAAAGACCCCTCAAGTTTGAAGAATTGGCAAAAATGGCCCCTCATCTTTGAAGAACTTGTCATATTTGACCCTCCAAAAAGTTAAATGTACAAGTAGTACCCTTGAAGTTTGAAGAGTGTACAAGAAATGCCCTTGGAAGTTGTTTAAAATTGCTAAAGTTAGTCAAATGGATAAAAAGGACTAACTTTGCAATTTGCTTTGGACTGTTGGTGAAAGGAGTTAACGGGTTTGGACTAGTATTGCAGCCATTTAACTAGTTACTACGTTATCTTGGACTGATAATGAAAACCTCAAACCTAAGCCCATTAACCCCCATGGCCCAATATCCCTATACCCGGTTTTTAAATAATAAGCCGGTCAAATGGTCAACAACCCACCCACTAATCCCTTATTTCCCTCCACTAACATTTATTTAAAATGTTAAATCCCCAAAACAGATTGAAACCAGCCTTAATCCACACGAACCCTAATCCTACCCCAGATCAATTAACATACAAACCAAGGGGTTATCCTCTCAAAGTGTGCAGATGGTTAATTACCTTTCCCCTCACCTAATCCCACCACACACAACCCTGCCACGTGGCCTGTGGTCCTCTCCCCAGCCTTCCCCTGCCAAGTCACTTTCACCTAAAAAAAACGCACCCGACCAAATTAACGATTGGATTGCATTCCTTTGCCTCCAAGCTTGTTTTAACGTCCAAGATTCATTCCACAGCTGGCAAATCACATGGGATTGCCTTTTTGACCAAGATTCGTCAAGAACACAAGAGGGGCATTTTAGGGCATTTAGCTTTTAGGGTTTATGCATTGTATTTTTTAATTCCCATGTTCTAGATAGTTCCTTTTCATGTATAAATATGAGACGCCTGTGTCTCATATCTTTGTTCCAGTTTTTGCATAACATCTTGTATTTCCTTTTTTATAAAATTAAAAGTTTGGTATTTGTGGTATACAATTGTAATTCCTTTTTAATCTTGATAATAGTTGGTGTATGTTGTATGCAAAAGCTGAGTTCCAATTTTAAAAAGGTTTGTGTTTGATTTTCAAAAAGGGTTCAAAAAGTTCAAAATTTCATAAATCACATTTCCTTGGAAGTGAAAGTGGAAAAGGAGAGTGGTTTGTGAGTTTGAATAGTGTTTTTAAGACGTGTGTTTCAGGTTTGAAGTTTTTGAGAAAAGTTTTTTTTAAGGAAAATAAAAGAGAAAACAGTATATACATCCATATTGCTTGTTTCTTTTGATTTTCTTTTTGGCAGGTTAAAGAGTTGTTGATTATTGATCTGCACCAACCCGAGTTGGTATAGGAGGTGGATTATACATCCACAAGAACCCTGGATGTGGGGTTCTTAGGTAAGGATCTTTTTCCCTTTTGCATTTTCAGAAAATGATGTTTGAGTGATTTTGCTTGATTGTTTGATTATTAATGTTTAAACTGATTTGTATGGTGTTTTATTATGGTTGTATGCATGTTAGAGGTTCATGAAATCATTTGGAGTGTGTTTGAAAGGGATTTGATTTGAAAACGTTTTAAAAAAAAGATTTAAAGGGGTGTTTGGTTTCAAGTTTTATTGAAAGACTTTGGGAAATTTGAGTAGTGTAAACGGGTTAGAAGGATTGAATAGGGTAGTGTAGAGTTTAAACTAGTTGAGTAACAGGTTTGCAATAGATTGTAGCAAAGTTGGGTGTTTAAAAGTGAATCAAGTATAGCTAAAAATGCAAAGCCATTTTTCTGCCTATTTTGATGAAAAATTGTTCTTGATTTATGCAATCTGTTGAGTGTTAGGGATACATAAGGTTTGATTGTGTTTGTATGCTAATTGGTTAAGTTGTATGCAAAGTTTGGATGTTTGAGATTGAGTAGGGTGCTAGTAATAAGCTTAAACATACCCAGAGACCCCTAACAAAGACCACAGCAACCTTGAAATGTGTTTGAGTGCTTTTGGTGTGCTTATTTTGTGATTATCTGTGATTGAGGTGTGTGTTATCTGCTCATTGTGACTCCCTACACTCCAAAGAGTGTAGGGGTGCCCTCTTGTCCAAAATACAATACCACAAAAAGCACACAAGCCAAATCCTTTTGGCACACACCACCTGTGAAAGAAAGAAAAAGACTTGTGTTCATCCAAGTTGTAACCAAGCCACGTTTTTAATCATTTCTAGCTTAATCTTGTGTCAAAAAGTTAATTGGGTTGTGGAATTAAGCTTACTAGGGTCACAATTTGGTTTGGAAAAGAAAAAAATAAAAAAAGAAAAAAGAGCAAAAAGGTAGCCCGCAACGGACTCGAACCCTAGACCTCTCGCTGGAGGGTTAAGAGCTCTACCATTGATCTAGACTCCTTTTTTCGTTAGGGTTTGCAATCAAACTCTATTTAACCTGTTTTTGGTTTGTTGGCTTAATAAAAAGCCGTAGCTTATTCCTTGACTTTTGGGTTTATTTTATAAGCTATTTTTGTTTAGCTTATTTTTCCTAGGATCCTTATTAGGTTTAAGATTTTTTCAACTTGGTTTCACATTTTTCCCTCTAGTTAATTATTTTTTATGCATTATTTTATAGCCGTATTTTATTAAATCATTAAAAAATAGAAAAAAGAGTTTTTATTTTTAGGAAAAATAATTTTTAGCTTTTAAAATAATATTTTGAGGTTTACAGCTTTTTAGGTTTTCAATTTGGCTTATTTTTAATTTTATAAGATTTTAAGGTTTTTAAGCAACTTTAAAATTCAATATAAAATTATTTAATAGGTTTCAGGAAATTTGGTTTGCATTTTTGTTCTAATTAGAATATTTAGGATTTTTGAGAATTTTTTAGAATTTATTTGAAAACTTTTTATTTTTAGTATTATTTTAATATTATTTTTAATCATAAAAAGTCAAAGTTTTATTTTTATTTCTTTTTCATTTTTCCTAGGTTCTTTATCATTAATTAGGACTTTTCCCATTTGTAGAATAATTTTTAGGCTTTTCAATTAATTTTTAGAATTAATTTAAGATTTAATAGATTTTAATAGTTTTTAGGAGTTTAAAAATAGTTTAATTTGGTTTTAAAATTTTTAAAAATAGTTTTTAGTTTAATTAGGTCATTTTTGAGGTTTACAAATTATAAAATCTTGTTTAGGGCTTTTTAATATTTAAAAGTGATTTTTAGGGCTTTAATTAGCATTAAAAAGTCATTATTAAATTAATTAAAAGGTTTTGGCAAGTTTGGATTTTTTGTAAACTCTTAGGATAATATTTGGGATTTTTAGTAATTTTTAGGAATTTTTAGATTAAAATTTTAAATTTTGCACTTTTTACGTTCTACGTCGCAACTTTCTAGTAGTGTTTTTGCCTTTTTTTTCTAATTTTTTCGTCTTCGTCATTTTCTCTTCTTTTCTTCTTGTTAATAATCAAAAACATAAATCATCATTCATTACACAACACACGTGCCTCCTCGAGAGAACGATTCCCACTCATAGGGTCATAACTTGTGGTTTTCCTAAACCGCTCGTTAATACTTACCGCTTTTTGTGTTGCTTTGTTTTTCCTAAAATAAAGTATATACAAAATTCACTACATCAATTTTTGGCGCCGCTGCCGGGGAGGCGTGTTGTGTTTTGGTTGAACCATTGTTGTTTTTATATATAGCCATAAAAGTATTTGTATTAATAGCACTCTATTAATACGTATTATCGTTTTTCGGTTTTTGTGTGAATATTATTAATATATTGTATACGTAGAACAATAAATACACAAGTACTCCAAATACGTGAGCAATCACAACCTTGATTCGGGATTTCATCACTCGATCATTGTATTCGAATCTCAAACCAAAGAAAAAGGCAAAAATAGATAAATACTTTCGTGAAACTTAATCTTGATAATACAAACTATAAGGTGGGTATAAGGCGGTTGTATTTCACGACCTAAAGGAAAAAGGCTCTTAAGTGCTTCGCGCCGCCTCGTTTCCTCCGCTTGCTTGTGCGTATTTGATTTTGAGAGTGAATCGAGGGTTTTGCCGCCCAAAGTATTACTACATATCATATATATTTTCTTGGTTTCATATTGATTAAACCCTCTTGAACGATTTGGTGTTCCACCATCGTTCTAAAGTCATCGAAGGCGTTCACTCCACGTGATCGTTTTCATTCCTTGAGGCCTTTTTAATCAAGAGATTTGATTAGTGAGGAGATTTGTGGACTCATTGTCTACTTAATACATTCACCAATTTCCAAAAAAGGTTAATACAATCAAAAACCACAAAAAAATTGAAAAAAACACAAAATACCAAAAAGAATCTTCTTTGCTCGCCTTCTCGTTGTACGTGACGTTTATGCAAACTCGCTCTAAAGCTAGACGTGCTCGTAAACGAAGAAACAAATCACTCACTCAATCTAGTGAGGAGTCTCCAAGTGAGGAACCTATTGTAGAACAAGAAGCTATCATGGCTAATCGTACTATGATGGAGTTGCTTCAAGCACCCACCGAGGGTTTTGGAGAGGCCATTGTGATTCCCGCCATCCTTGCGGAGAACTTTGAGATCAAAACGGGTTTAATGTCTATGCTTCAAGCAAACAAGTTTCGCGGTCACGAAAAAGACAACCCACATTATCACATTAGGCAATTTAATCGTCTCACCGCGACAAGCAAGTTTAAGGATGTACCACACGATGCCATTAAGATGATGTTGTTTCCTTACTCGTTAGATGGACCCGCCAAGATATGGCTTGAGAAAGAACCGCCGAATTCGATTTTGACATGGGCAGATCTCGTGTCTAAATTTGTGAATCAATTTTTTCCACCATCTAAGACAACACATTTGAAAAACGAGATTTCACGTTTTACACAAAGACCAAATTAAAGTTTTTCAATGGCTTGGGAAAGGTTTAAAGAAATGTTACATGAATGTCCACACCATGATTTTTCCGAATTGCATCAAATTGACACTTTTTATAATGGGCTTAATGAACATGAACGAGATTATTTAAATGCCGCCGCGGGTGGTAATTTTTTGTGCAAAATGACCAATGAGGCTTTGAAAATCATAGAAAATAGGTCTAAGGTCTATAGCCCTCGTAACACACCGAGTGTTGCCAATTTGGGCTCGTCATCATCTCGTTCCATTAATGCCTTGCAAGATGAAGCAAATGAGGAGAATCGGTTTTTCGATAGGTTTTCGACTCTTATGTCTCATTGGAAAGCTCAAGAAGCTTCAAACACCGCTTCGGTTAAAGCGGTTGCTAAGAGTTGTATTTCGTGTGGTGGAGCTCATGATTTTTCCGAGTGCATTACCGCGGATGGTAACACTTCGAATGCTTATGTAGCCACGGGAACTTATAACCAAAACGGCCAAGGTTCTCGTCCAAATCAAGCTCCACCAAACCAAAATGTTAACAATTATCGAAACAACAACCAAGGTAATTACCAAGGCAACACACGCAATTACAACAAAGGGAATTATCAAAGTGGGAATGGACAAATCTCTAATCAAAACCAAAACCGTGATTTTCAAAACACTACACAAGGTTTTCAAAATGCTCACACGAAAAATTTGCAAGGAGAATTTTTGGATTATGCAAAAGCAAATGATGCTAAGTTTGACAACATGCAACGTGAGATGATTAGCTTAAGGTCCGAATTGAAAAATGAGCTTAAAACCGAACTTGCTAATGAACTTAAAACTCATGCTAATAAAATGGAAGGAAATGTCACACGACTCCAACAAAATCAACAAAAGATGGAGCAAGGACAACATGAGATTAAGCAAGAGTTGTTGAAAGCGGATGCTAGGCAATCTAAGTTTGAAGACCGTATGGCTAAAATGTTTGAAGCTATCATGTGTAAGCCCTCTTCTTCGGGTGGTCTTCCTAGTGATACCATCGTGAACCCGAAAGGAGAATTGAAGGTTATTACTACTCGTAGTGGTAAAACTTTCAAAGAACCCATTTCTCGTCCAAGTACTTCTATGGAGAAGGAAAAAGAGAAAGAACCCGAGGTTGTGGTTGAAAAGGAGCACATCTCAATCCCACGAAGTACCGCTCAAACCACACCTACGGTTGAACCTACACCAATCATGGAACCCGAGATTCCAAGGCCGATGCCTATGCCTAATTTGCCCCAACCCACACCACCTTTACCCTACCCATCAAGACGAGACAAGGAAAAGGCACAAGAACGAAATAATTACCAATTTGAACTTTTTATGAAAATGTTTCGTGACTTGCATTTTAATATAAGTTTTGCCGACGCCTTAGTCATGATGCCTTGATTTGCCGCGAACTTCAAAAGTATGTTGAATAACAAAGAGAAATTGCAAAAATCGTCTAGTTGTTCTTCGGTTTTTCTAAGCCGCATACCTAAAAAAGTTGGTGATCCTGGAAAGTTTTTAATCCCATGTGCTATCCAAGACATGGAAGAATGCTACGCCTTGGCCGATCTTGGTGCTAGTATTAATTTGATGCCTCTCGAGATTTTTAAATCGCTCAATCTTCTAAATCTCACTCCTTCGAGAATGTCAATCGAAATGGCCGATCATTCTACGATTCTAGCTTGTGGAGTTGCCGAGGACGTCTTTGTGAAAGTTGGGAAATTCTATTATCCCGTGGACTTCATCGTTGTTGATATTCCCATCGATCCTAAAGTTCCGTTAATTTTAGGTCGATCTTTTTTGGATACCTCGAGAGCACTTATCGATGTGCATGCAAGAAAAATCACTCTTCGTTTCAATGAGGAAGAACTCGTCATTAATGCAACCCAAAACTCCACTCTTTCTCATGTCTATTCGATCACATCTTTGTACAATGTCAATCCTATCAAAAACATTTGTCAAAAGATTTCAAAAAGAGTTTTAGGAGTTGAGAAAAATGAAGTTCCGTCCCCTCCGCCGATGGAGGTTAAGAGTGTTAAGCCTATGATTCCAATCTCGAGTGATTCTTCGAATGATGAATACGTTGATCCCGATGGGGAGGTTTTCTTTGTTGACAAAAGATTTGAAAACTTGCCACCACCTAAACCAAAACGCTTTCAAAATGTGAGAATTTTTAGTGTGACTAACATTGTTTTAGATACACCAAATATTTTTGACATAATCAAATCGGGTTTTCACAAGGAGAGTGTTAAAGATGAAAAAGGAAAAGATTTTGAATCTAATTTAAAAGATTTTTCTACAATTCTAACTCCGTCATCACCGCGTTTATTGAGTACTACAAGCTCGTCTTCTCCTTTTGACGATGCTTTGTGTGGACCTAGTGTGGGGGAATCCCCTTATGTTCCCTCCCCTATCTCCACCGAGGACGAGATATTTGATCCTGGAATTGCTTATATAGGGAAATCTCGGTCTTCCACCGATGCAATAAATGGAAAATCTTTTCATTTGATTGGTGCGAGTCTACCTCGAGTAGCTCAATGTTTTGCCTTACCCATTGTCCCACCCTTCTATTTCTTCTCTCCTATTTTCTTCTATCCCATTGGGATTTGTGTTGGAGTTGTGTTGTCTCGTCTTTCATCCGAAAACGAGGATGCTATCTTTGACCCCGGTATATGTTTATCGGATTTTTAAAGTACTCCACGTACTTTTGGGCCTTGTTTATCATGTAAGCCCCACCAAAAATTGACCAAACCATGATTATCCCTAAATGATCACATTTATGGGGATTCGAGTCGAGCT